>CM062811.1:118620225-119820225 GCA_031772625.1 Pinus tabuliformis | reverse complement strand
AAACTTATGAAGGTCTCAGCATCCCTTTTTAGTTTTCTGAGGCCTCCTTTTTTCTCCAGGAGGGAGGTGATCATGTTGAAATCTCCCCCCACTATGTATTTAGCATCAGGGTGCCTTTCTATAAATTTGGATAAAGACTCTAGGAAAGTAATCTTGTCTTCTAATTTCTGAGGGCTATAGACATTGATGCATAGGAAAGATATAGAATTACCTGTAGGTTGCATTTCCAGTGCTAAGTAGTTTTTGCTTGCTTTCGCTGATAGAATCTGGTATCTTCTTGTATACCAGAAAGTAGCTAAGCCTCCTTCTCGTCCTTGGCTTTCGATCTCTAGGACTTCAAAATTTCTTCCCAACTTAACTCGCAGCCGATCTGTAATGACTCTATTACATTTGGTTTCTTGAAGAAAAACCATATCCGGGTTGTATTTTTGCATTTGCCGCTTCATGATCCTCTGTTTGGCCTGACTGTTGATCCCCCTTGCGTTCCATGATACTATCTTCATATTTAAACACATTTTTGGAAGGACGGATAATCACTTAACTGCCTAATCATACCTGCATTGAACAACATCTCTCCAAGTTCCTGCAGATGTTCTCTGCTCGACTTTTGGCCTCTACGGCATTTGGGCCTTGAGCCAGAGGTTTTTCTCAGTGTTGTTTTGTGGTGTGGGCTGCTTCCTTTGATGATGCCTAATTTTCTTCTCTGTTTTTCTATTTCTGCATTCTGCCGAGCTATGAAGAGGTCATTGACCTTCCTGATTTCTTCCTCCGGTACTGCTTCAATCCCTTTGGCTTTCCAACCAACGAGAGGTCCATTCCTTCCATAGCTAGGGTCTCTTCCAGCTCCAGATCCTCACTTCCCACTTCACTTGTTAACATTTCTGTTTCTTCGTCCGTTTCTGCTGTTCTATCCTGCATGTGGATTTTATCATTGAAATCTCCTTCCGCTGTTTCTTTCCCTGTAGGTTCTTCCTGTCCTTCTTGCCCTGCCTCCACATTAGGTATATTTTGCTTTTCCTCCAAGTCAGTCTCAAGATCTAGGATCTCAAAGGGGTTGCTGAAGTATTTTCTTTTTGTGCTGCCTTTATTGGTCCTTCTTCTATTTGCACGCTGCCTGTTCTTTGGCTTGGTGAAGTTGTTCTTGTCTTTGTTGTTTTTTATTTTATCGTCTTCTACCTCCTTTCTATTCAGTGGACAGTCCCTTATCAGATGCCCATGCTCGTGGCATTTCCGAAACCTGAAAGGTATTTGCTCATAATCTAAAGCCTGAAAATATTCCTCATCTTTGTACTCAAGCCATAAACCTTCATGTAGTGCACCGGACACATCCAGTTCCACACAGATTCTAGCGTAGGAGGTGTATCTTTTCTGCATGGTAGCCTCCGAGGCTTTAACAAAGGTGCCTAGCTTATCCCCTATCTGCTTCAAGGCATTCAATCCCCAATAATCTATTGGGAGAGAAAACAGTCTGATCCAGACCGGTACTTGAGTGAAAGATTCCTTTTCCGGGACGAAGTTTGGCTTCCAAGGTCACATATACAAGCCTGCTGCTGCTAGAAAATAAGGGCCACCTTCGAAGACTCTGTCCTTATCTTCTAGACTCGTAAAGACTACTGTGAAAAATCCTTTAGCTCCCAGATGCAGCTGCACATCTCCTTTCGGTTTCCACTGCTGTCTTATCCATTGGCACAGAGTCCTTTCAGATGGCCAGACTCCCATAAATTTACAAATGATGGCATGTTCAGCCATGTGCTCCCTATAGGCCTGGATTTCAGGGTCAGTGATTGTCACCCATAGGTTGTCTTTTTTCTTGGGCTTACAGGCATTGCTGGTCAAATGGACCCTGTTGGGGTTCGCGCTGGACTCCCCCTCCTTCTCCTGTGGGACCTCGTTTTTGTTTTTTGGCTCTTTGTCTTCTCTAGGTTGCTCCTCCTCATTTTCTGAGGGTTGAGACTTTGCATCTGTTTTGTCTTTTGTGTCTTCTCTGTTCTGCTTCTCTTTATTCTTGACTTCTGAGGTGTTTTCTGTCTTGTCAGGCATCATTGGTGTCTTTTCCTTTTTTTTTTCTGCTATTCTGCATCTTGCTGTGCATTCCCTCTATTCTGACTCCTTCTTTCATTTTCTGTTGCTGTTTCTGCATGACAATCTGCTTAAATGTTGGGGTCCCACTGGACCCCTCTGCTCCCATCCAGTCCGACAACAGTTTCCCCTTTCGAAACAGTGCTGCCCGTCTGACTCTGTGGTATTCCAGCCCTGTCTCAAGCGATGGATCGCATAAACCCTAGCTCTCGGCCCTCCAAAAATCCAATAATATAATAATGTATTTTTAGAATAATTAAAAATATTAATACTATAGTTAGAAGGATATTAAAGATAAGAAATACATGATATTATTAATACAATTCACTATGAAACATTTTAACATAAAATAGTTACTTTTTCTTAATTATTAATACTAAAAGTTTAGTTGAACATTATAATAAAATTATTAATTTAACATTCAAGAACCAAGAGTATATTATAACAATAGATATTAATTAATCTATTGGATTTATCTAATAAAATTACTATAATTAAAATAGTATTAAATAAATAAAAAAATTGGTCCATATCCTTAATCCGATCGAGTCCGATTGGTTGGTCAAAGTTAACCGTTACATGGTCAAATATAACTGTTAGTCCCATTTCCTAGTCAAAATTAGCTGTTGAAAAATCTGGTCTGTCTATTTAACATGTAGCCATGGTCTGATTCTTCAACTTGTCCTTACGATGAACCACACTTGTTGGTTTGAAATGCGTCAACGAATATATCATAATGTGATTTGCGCCGAAGAATTTTCTCATAATTTACATATCATTTCTAAAGTCAACAAAATAATAAAAGAGATCAATTTTTTATTGAAACATTCATTTGCAATGATGTTGAGAATAACAAGGTGGTCCACAGTTGAATATCTCCTAAACCTATCTTGGCCTTTAGCTCTTTTACCATGTTTTTTTAATGATAGGTTAATCTTCTTTCCCAAAATAATTTTGTACAACTTTAAATAAAATGTGGCCAATCATAATAATCATATAATTTAAAGGAACGGATTTGTCTATAATATTCCCCAAAATAATAAATTATACATTACCATATTTTGTATAAAAAGTGCTTATGTAATTTTTGTTTTTATTTTTTGAAAAATATACATTGAGTATTGAGTTAGATGATGAGAACATAAGTATCATGTATTAAAATTTCCAAGGACAAGCATTTAATTAAATATAGATTTGACATATTTCAAGAAAGCCAACTCAATTCCTTAAAAAAAATTCTTTTACTACACAACAAAATTTGCTACATGTATATGAGTTTTGACGGATTCAATTTAAAAAATATGGAAAGTGACACATTTTCATTGCCACATTTCATAGAAAAAGGTGGGTCATATTTGCTACATGTATATGAGTTTTGACGGATTCAATTTAAAAAATATGGAAAGTGACACATTTTCATTGCCACATTTCATAGAAAAAGGTGGGTCATATACTTATGGATTCACCTATTTTATCAATGTCATTATCATTGGCTCAACCATTGACCTTACCAATTATCATCTTTCTCTTCTACACAATTAATTCCCATTATTTATTTATAAGTCCCATTGGTTTTCTCATCACACTACTATGATACGAGGATTTACCATTTTTGTTCTCATCTCAATTTATTCAAATTATAAAATGAAAAACTTGATAATATTTTATAGTTATGTTGTTGCATCTCATTTTACCTCATATTTCATCTTCTTATCCTTTTAATTTTTATTGTGTTTTGTAGAGTTTAGAGTTTAAATCAACTTAGTGTTCTCTTAGAGTCCATCTTTCCATCCTATAGCATTTAGGACATCTTATGTGTATCAATTACATCTATATAGTGTCTTACTTTTCTATTTATTTATTTATGGTCCTATTAGCATCATCTTATCATATTTAATATATCCTATGACATACACTTCTACATCATTTTACACCACCTTGGAACTTGTATAATCCTACATTAGGCCCTTTTAGAAACATGTGACCATTTGTAAATCCTTTTATTATGTCTATTTGGAATCAATGTGGTTTTGTTCCAAAAACCAATTTTAGTCCCTTTTTTGTAAGGTTTAAGGATCAACGTCTAGGAGTTATTAGTTAGGGTTTAGTGGATTGCATTTAGAGTTTAAAGGTCATAGTTATAGGTTAAGGAGTGCTTAAATTATATTAAAATCACCTTAATGTTAGGTATATAGGAAATCTATGTGCGGGCATCACATAAGTTAGGTTAGGGACAACATTCAGGTTAGGTGAGACATTTCTTATGCACATGGGTGTGTGGTAGGGCATAGTTTCAATGAATTGATTGTGTGTGAGTTTATTACTAATGCTTGTTGCACATTTACATGGTTTAGATGAATGAGTTATCTAAATTGGTTACATCTTAGAGTTAGTTTCATGGGTTAAATGTGTTAATAGGTGTATAGGTTATGAACTTCACTCATGTTAAATGTGTTACTTACTTTTGTAGATGTATTATTTGACACATGTTCATGGGTTAGGTTCATTTCTTATGTTAATGAGGGTTGTTCATATAGACATGGAATAAGTGAATCTCATGTGTTAGGAGTGTATCTTATATGTTGAGGTGTGTGCATAGGTTGTTATGTTAGGCACTCTTTATATGTACGAGTGTGTTACTTATGCGTGAAACTTAGATACGTGGGTTATGTGCATCGATTAACTATGTGGGATGCACGTGTGGGCCATTACGGTCATGCCTCAAAATATTTCCCAAATAAAAACATAAGGGATTAAAGGATGGATTCTCCATGATCCTAATAAAAACATAAGGGATTAAAGGATGGATTCTCCATGATCCTAGCTGAAGCATTAACAAAGCATGTGCTCTCCATGACCCTAAATTATGCCCAAAATAAGATTATTAAGGGATGGAGGATGGGATCTCTACAATCCCTTACAAATTCTAGAAAAATAACTTTAAGCTATTCTGATAAGGGAAAATATTGGGCTCTTGTTAGGGTCCAACCCTAACCCCCTTATTTATGTAATAGGGTCCAGTCATAGTTATAGCTAGTTAAAGAGTCAATAAAGCCCATATTAATAATTGTGAGTGGTTGACCCGCATTTGAAGAAAGGGACCATAGTTAGTTGCAAATGGGCCATGGTATTAGATAGATGGTATTAATAGAACCATGGTACTGACCCATGGTATTGCATGTACGAATCCTATATAAAGGATAGAGAGTCCCCATTGAGGAGTGTCGTGTCTTATTTTGTACTGAAGCCCTGCTCTATTGGAGGTTTCCCCCTTGAAGAGGCAAGTGAACATTGCTTTCATCTTTGAATAATAAAATGCATGTTGTTATTTCTCATTATGTTCTGTGTTCTGGGTTGTGTTTCTTTGTATATTTGGTATTCTAGCATCTTCTCGTAGGTCAAGAGCATAATAAGTGGTATTAGAGCGCCTTCTAGGGCCGGTGGTATCTCCATTTTTAGCAAATTTTTTTTGGCTAGAGACATGTTCCGACGTCTTTAAACCACAGGATCTGTCATTGAGCACATAAACCTGTGGCTTTGGGGAGGCATGCATGTAGGAAATACAAGATGTGGTCACGCTTGTTGGACTCCCTTGTAACCCTTTTGGGTACCCCTTCGAGTAGTAGCTCATTAGACAGAACTGCGCATGGACTGTCTTCCACATACCCTCTGGGTATATCGGAAGCCCCCTAGGCTCACCTAAAACTGTGCCGTAGATAAACCGTCGGTCGTCTTGTTGCTATAGGACATCAGGAACAGCACTCGGGGAGATTACTCACGCGTACGATAGGGTAGTCGGGTAGTACGGCTAAGGGTACGGTTGATCCTCCTTAGTTAGTGCCCTGAAAGATTGGGCCAAGTACTACTATTGGACCCTTATGTATATTGCGATCTGTAGCACCTGACACTCCTTGAGACCATAGTTCCCTCATATTTCTGAAGATCACCCATCATATTCTTTTCTAGATCAGATCTAGTAGGTTGGGTTCTGTCGCCACCGCAATAATCAGATCCACCAGTTTAGGGTCTACCGCCACAATACCATTTAGATCTAGCAACTGGGGTTCTGTCGCTGCCATAGTCCAATTCACATTTAGAATTTGAGGGTTTCACAAACATATATGACCATTTGTGTAGGGAGACTTGTGGCTCCTATACCCTGGGGCGATTCTCGCAGGACATTGGGCAGGATTAACTTTTCTGGAAATTGGCTACTATAGTATTGATAAGTGGGGAGTAAAAGCAAGAAAAAACAAAAACCAAGAGTCTGAGCTTGCCCAGGATGCTTATAAGAGACTTATCCCATAAGAATCAGGACGATGAGCTAAGCGTGGTGGTACCATTCACTTGTCAGCTTCAATTTTCGGGTGGTCCCAATTTTTTTCAAAGTGAAGACAAGTGACCAGGATCTGTGTATGGTAGAAACCAGAGCTCAAATCATGGCCAATGAGAAGATTGACACCATTGAAAAAAAATTGGATTGGATAATGGATCAACTAAAGACATTAACAACCATAGTCATAAAGGGCAAGTCGGAGTTACAATCAGAGGAAAATGGTTTTAATGTAGACCTTGAAGGAGAATCTAGCCATCATCTTCACTTCCATGGAAATCACCAACATTCCCACCCTTGACCTCCCAAGATGGACATGTACAAATTTGATGGCTCTATTCCATCAATATGGGTAGCAAAAATGGAATAATATTTCACTCTGAATCACATCATAGATGATGAAACTAAACCACGTGTGGGAGGCCTTTACTTGGACCATGAAAGATGGCAATGGTAGAAATGGCATTATAAATGTTATCTAAGGACAATTACTTGGCAGGTGTTCGCAAAATTCATTTGTGACCGCTTTGACCGTGAATCTAATTTTTTGGGTCATCTTACTAAGCTCACACAAACACGCACAATAAACGACTATATTATAGCCTTTGAGAAATTAGCCTTCCACACAACAGGTCTGGGAGATGAATTATACTTGGAATGTCTTATAAGTGGTCTCAAAGAAGCCATCCAATCCCACGTCTAGATGCACCACCCAACCACATGGATGGAAGCTTGCACAAAGGCTATCGAAGTGGCACTTTCTTTAGTGGCCCGATTGCCTCATCCAAATTTTATAGCCAAGGGATGCCCCACTGAGGCTCAGGGCACTATCCAAACACTTAAGGTTCAAAAGGTGTCCCCTGCTGAAATGGCTGAAATAAGGAAGTAAGGATTGTGTTATTACTGTGATGACAAATACTACCCAGGGCATAAATGCAAGGAACCCAAATTCTTTCAAATTGATCCTACTGATCACAGTTCATCTGAGGAAGCCCCGCCCTTTGAGGGACCAGAGGAGGAAGATGAGGACAACCAGCAGGACAATGAGCTTCCAGCTACACTAGAAGAACCAGTTATCTCACTCCATGCTTTGGCAGACATTTCTTCTCCCCAAACTCTCAAAATTAGAGGTTTTATTAAACATTGTCTGGTGGTAGTATTGATTGATAATGGCAACACATATAATTTTATCCATCATAGAGTTGTAGAAGCTGTTCATTATTTTGTCAGAGCAGTCTATAATTTCTAGGTCCATATTGTTGATGGAGGGACAATGAAATGTGAAGGCCGCTATGAAGATATCAAAATTCAAATGGGATATTACCATCTAAGGACCCACATGTTTTCCATCAACATGGGTGGTTGTGACATTGTCTTGGGTGATGAATGGCTTTAAAGGGTACTAAAGGTCCTGGCCTTAGGGTGTTTTCGGGGGTAGGGTACTAAAGGTCCTCAGACTTCCAGCCGGGGTTTTCTTCTGGGGAATCTAGTTGTTCACCGTTGGATCTCGCCGATACAGCCCCTATGGTTTCCGTTATCGGGATATCCTTTTTTCCATTGTTCCCAGAGAGTTGTATATGAGCTTTAAACAGAATGACCACGTGCATACCCTCCGCGGACTCCAGGCAGGTACTCCTTCTATCATCAACTCGCATCGAATGGAAAAATGTTAAAAAAGGGCCATCATAGAGTTATCGCCAAACTTAATGCCATTCAGGTCATCAAGCCCACTACTCTTCATATTCATCCTAAGATGAAATAGGTCATAAACAGCCACCAACAGATCTTTGACAAACCTCACGAGCTTCCACCCTCTAGAGGGGAACATGATCATAGCATCACTTTGGTCCCAGGGGCACAACCACCGAATGTGAACCATATAGATACTTGTTAGCCCAAAAGAATGAAATTGAAAAAATCATTAAGGAACTCCTAGAAGTTGGTGTCACTTGTCCTAACATTAGTCCTTATTCATCACCTGTGGTCATGGTGCTCAAGAAAGATGGGGAATGGCGCATGTGTCCCAACTTTAGGGCCCTCAACAAGCTTATGGTCAAAGATAAATTCCCTATCCCAGTTGTTGATGATTTGTTGGATGAACTAAATGGTGCTCAATTATTTACTAAGCTAGATCTTCGCTCGGGCTATCACCAAATAGCATGAAATAAGTAGACATTCCCAAGACTGCTTTCCCTACTCATGAAGGCCATTATGAATTCTTGGTCATGCCATTTGGTCTCTGTAATGCTCCATCCACTTTTTAGAGCCTCATGAATCACTTGCCCAAACCATATCTCAGAACATTTGTCCTCGTTTTCTTTGATGACATTATCGTCTATAGCCTCACCTGGGAAAAACATCTTCAGCATGTAGACTTTCTCTTGCAACTACTTCGTAAGAATAAATTATTTGTCAAATTGTCCAAGTTCTCTTTTGGCATGGAAGAAGTCGAGTATTTGGGCCACATTGTGGAGTGTGAAGGTGTCAAGGTGGATCCCAAAAAGATCCAAGCAATGCAATATTGGCCGTAACCAAAGTTCTTGAAGAGTTTGAGAGGATTCTTGGGTCTCACCGGCTACTATCGCACATTTTTTGGCAATTATGGTTGCATTTCTAGACCCCTCACTCACCTTCTCAAGAAAAAATCATTCCTCTGGACTGATGAAGCACAACATGCATTTATGGCTCTCAAACATGCCATGTGTTCCACTCCCATATTGGCACTACCAAAATTCACCAAATATTTTGTGATTGAATGTGATGCTTTAGGTACGGGTGTTGGGGATGTCTTAATGCAGGAATGTCGACCCTTAGCCATCACTAGCCAACAAATCAGTTGGAAACATTTGGGACAATCTAGCTATGAGAAGGAGATATGGCCATCTTACATGTAGTGGATACCTGGCGACCACTTATTGGGGTGGCGTTTCCAAATCTGCGTAGACCATTAAAGCCTCAAATATTTTTTGGAGCAATGACTATCCTCGCCACAATAAAATAAATGGCTAGAAAAAATGTTGGGATATGATTATGTGATAATTTACAAGAAAGGGTGTGAAAATTTCGTAGCGGATGCTTTATCACGCAAATTTGAGGAGGACAACACCCTACTAGAAATCTCTCTTCCCATTCTAGATTGGATTGAAGAAGCCCGAAAGGAATGGTTTTCACGCCCTTCACTCTCCCAACTCATTAATAACTTGCAAGCATATCCTAATTCCATAGTGGGCTACTCTTGGAAGGATGAGAATCTTCGCTACAAGGATAGTGTAGTGATATCACTGACATCCACCCTCAAAACATGCATTTTAACATAGTTGCACTCATCTCCCACTGCAAGCCATGCAGGCTTTCAGAAGACTTATGCTCACACTCATTGTTCCTTCTTTTGGACAGGCATGAAAACTGACATTCTTACTTTTGTCGCTGAATGTGATGTGTGTCAGTTCCACAAAGAAGAAACGATCAAGTCCCCATGCACTTTACAACCATTGCACATCCCTACCTCAATCTGGATGGATGTTTATATGGATTTCATTACTGGTCTTTCGAAGTCATGCAACAAGTCAGTCATCATGGTGGTTGTGGACATAATTTCTAGGTATGCTCATTTTGGCACACTACCCCACCCATTTACCCCCACTTTGGTGGCTCAATCTCTCATGGACCAGATCTTCAAACTGCATGGCAAGCCCACTTCCATTGTATCTGATCATGACCCGATATTCAGTGGTAACTTTTGGTAGGAACTTTTCAAGCTACAAGGCACCCAAATCCAACTCAGTACTTCCTATCATCCCCAAACTGATGGTCAAACTAAAGTAGTCATCAAATTTCTGGAGACCGACCTCAGGTGTTTCACTTCAGAAAAGAAACATCAATGGGTAGATTGGTTAACTCTAGCTGAATGGTGGTATAATACTAACTATCATGTTGCCACCAAGATGACTCTATATGAAGCAGTTTACGGTCAAATCCCCCCTTCACCTACTTCTTATATCCATGGATGCTCTTAGGTGCAAGCAGTGGATCAACTCCTACAAAACTGTGCAACCATGCTCGCCCACCTCAAAGATAATCTCCATCAAGCTCAGAATCACATGAAGCAATAGGAAGTCCAACATCGTTCAGAGCATACATTTCAAGAAGGGGATCAAGTATTCTTGAGGCTGCAACCATACAAGAAAACATCACTCAAAGACAAGGGTCATCAGAAATTATCTCCAAAATTCTACGGACCGTATCAAATACTTTAGTGCATTGGAGAGGTAGCCTACAAGCTAGCCTTGCCACCCACTGCAAAAATCCATCTCGTCTTTCGTGTATCATGCCTCAAGAAAGTGGTGGTGAACAATTGCAGAATTCAAACTAGTCTACCAGAAGTGGATGAAGAAGGTTCAATTTGGCTCCATCCTGAATAGGTCCTTGACACACGAGAACGACACCTGTGTGGTCGCACGATCAAGGAAGCCCTCATCAATTGGAAAGAAACCTCTCAAGAAAATGCGACCTGGGAACCAACCACTATTCTTCAACGCTTTCCGCAACTTCAGCCTTGAGGACAAGGCTATTTTTATGTGGGAGGGCATGTTAGGGTCCAACCCTAGCCCCCTTATTTATGTAATAGGGTCAAGTCATATTTATAGTTAGTTAAAGAGTCAATAAAGCCCATATTAATAATTGTAAGTGGTTGACCTGCATTTAAAGAAAGGGACCACGGTTAGTTGCAAATGATCCATGGTATTAGATAGATGGTATTAATAGAACCATGGTACTGAACCATGGTATTGCATGTATGAATCCTACATAAAGGATAGAGACTCCCCATTAAGGAGCGTTGTGTCTTATTTTGTAATTGAGCCCTGCTCCATTAGAGGTTTCCCCCTCGAAGAGGCAAGTGAACATTGCTTTCATCTCTGAATAATAAAATACACGCTGTTATTTCTCATTCTGTTCTATATTCTGGGATGTGTTTCTTCGTATATTTGACATTTTAGCATCTTCTTGCAGATCAAGAGCATAAAATCTCTTCAGAACATCAAGGTCCATGCAATTTAATTGAAGAGTTCATTGTTAAGGGGGTTAAGCTAGGGGATTTATTGAGCTAAATAATTTATCTATGAATACGATTTTGGTTCTAAATTTAGAATAGGAATTATTAAAACATATTCACCTAATCCTTCTATGAACTAAGAAAATATGAACCTTTGAAATACTTTGAAAATTAGAGTGTTATATATAATCAATAAAACTAGGTTTAAGTTCTACGAAATTAGGATTTATAGGTTGTAAGAAGACATATCACAACGTTCTATCATGTGGGTCACTGGGTTCTTTCTTTAATTCACAGCATTTGAGATGATAGTTCTCCTAATTTATATTTCTTCTTGTGGAACATGCTTATATGTTCATATACCTTATGTGGAATGGAAAACATTATATTTCGACATCTTATTAGTCCTTGCATTATGTACAATTTACGTTTTAATTCATCCCATTCATTCAAAACTTTATTAGACTTACATCATTCACTATATATGATGTATAAATTTTCAAGATCATCATTAGAGATATAATTTTATCATCCCCACAAATATTCTATCATCATATCCAAAGTCACACCAATTGATTATTATATTCCTAATTAGCTTACCAAACTGATATTCCCTCTTCATAAATTCTACCCACCATTAGATAAATTATGAATTTTATTCATAATATATTCCTTAAGTACTTAATTAGATGAAAATATTAGTGTAATTTCAAGGTGCATTCACACAATAATAATGGCCCCAAAATGGAATTGGGACCATCAGGAATATGTGTCCATAACAATGTGTTCATGTTCCTAGGAATTCACATGTATTCCCAAGCATCAAGAATTGGCAATACTCAAAACACCAATTAGGATGCCAAATAGGGAACTAGGTAGGCATGGCTCAGGAATTAAAATATGTTCTTCAAAACACACACAGGTTCTTGGTGCATCATATTTTTTATGCTCCCATGGCCATTGTTTTCCTCATTTTATTTTTATTTCATGGCAAGTTTTTGGAATTTCATTGAGCAAAATATTTCCTCCCTAGTCTACATCGAGTGCCTAATAAATGAATTTGATCTTATTTGGGTTCTAGGTAAGCATTTTAATTGAATTTCTTTTGTATTTTTAAATTTGGTTTAAATTTGGGAAAACCCTAAATGATGCCCTAAACATAAACACCTTATTAAATTGTAGGAGACGATAATGAGAAATAAAAACCATCATCACCAAGTCCCAACTCAAAGAAACCAAACCCCAACCTAGAACAAAGAAATACTAATGTTGAAATTGATGCATCCATGACTACTTTGAGGGAACACATACATGATCTCTAAAGTACTAGAGATCTATCATGATTGTCTCTAGAAAGTTCATTAAATCCAATCATGTCATCCATTTCTAATTCCCAAGGCTATTAACTAATATTTCCAATTACAGGGCTAAGGTGGATGAATGTTATAAAACTAATCAAAATAAAGACCAAATTAGAGACTTGAACATTACGAAACAAGATTCCTTATCATTTTCTATTACCAAGAAGTAACTAATAGATACAAATCAGTGAGAAAAAAATGGTTAACCAACTATTTTGATACCATTGGATGGATAGGTGGTTCATGGTTTTTGATAAAATCCCTTGTAATAGTAAGGAGGGGCCTCTATATTTATTGAGGAAATTATAGGTAGAGTTAAAGATACGACTCCATGTCAACTACTTTGACGTGGTAAAATTATAGGGGGTAGGTTGGGTCTATGCAAGATAGAAAGTTCTAGGCACAACCTAAAACCTTGTCCTTATCCACATAGATAAATGCCTAACCCACATGCCTAGCATCCTCCAGTAGTGGAGGCCATTTATGTAACCCAAACTATAGTAGCCACTTTCACTAACACCCTAGTGTAGTGTGGCATCTTAGTAACATCATTACACTAGGAGAGACTATCAACTGATGTTGTGGGAGTGGTTAGACCATTATATTCTATAACATATTTCGGATAGTAGAGGCTACATGGATGCTCATATGATCTTGATATATGTACTGGTTCCTAATAGACTTGCTATGGGCTAACGTAGGCTAGTAGACAACAATTTTTTATGAGGAGATTATTATATTGTCCATCTCTACATTATTCATATATATATATATATATATTTATATATATATACTTTCTATGTGTTTTCTTTATATATCTAACTATATGTTGTTGTTAGTTTCCATGCTTTGATAACACTCCCCCTACCCCAATCGATGCATCAATGCTAGTTTTTATTATTGATGAGGTAGTGGAAGATGATATTTTTCATTTGGTGTATCTCATACTTAGGTATGGTGAATTAAATAAATCCCTCATTGAATGAGGTATATATGGAGAAGTTGATAAAAAAATGAAGACTACAAAAGGGCATGCATATAATGATTGGTTGTTTAAAATAGAACATAATAGAAAAATGTATGTACAAGAAGGATTATAAAATTGAAGTGGGAAAATATTAAAATTTTGAGTGTCAAAATTCCATTTGGAATGGTTATGACTAGAATGGTATCTTGTAGAAGTGGATAAATGGTTATGTTTAGAGAATTGTAAGAATTGAGGAGGGAAATAGAGATACCTAAAACATGAAAGTGATTAAGATAGAGAGAATTAACCACAATAAACTTATCAAATCCATACCAAGAGCATATTTCCAAGAATCATTCCGGTGGTATTTAAAACACCATTGTTCTTATTGGAATGCTTTCATGTGGTTGTGATTCATTGGTTAACCTAGGCATAGCAAAGGACAATAGCATTAGACTCATTAACCAATAACAAGAAAGGGTCATTTATAAGTTAAATGAATAACAAAAATACCACATACCTAAATACTTACATATGGACAATCAAGTAGACCATCAAATAACTTCTAATACTAATGGTCTCCAATATTTTTTCATGCTCATGGTCAAGTAGGAAGTATCAAGCTTTTGATGAGTTCTTGCTTGGTATTGTTTGTAGTTTGAGGTTTGTACCAAAATATAGGTTTGTATAAGTGTATAAAAAATGATATGGTTTATAATATTGAAATAAAAACCTTTTTTTCTTGTAATTTGTTTTTCACTTTGTGTTAGATATTATCCTTTGATAACCATGACCCAATTGAAAAATTAATGCTATTAGAGTCTACAAATGAGAGATTGAGGGTTTTCTTTCTCTCTATTCAATGTGAAAACCAATAGTCATTATTCCATTCATTATCTTTTGAGGAAACCACTATGTATATGTTACGTACAAAAGATGGAGTGTCAACATGTGCGTCCACTAAATAAAAAGCATACTACAATCATGCTAGTTAATCAAGATTAATAAAGAAATCACCTAACCTAGGTGTACAAGATTTGAGATGTGATCATAATCCACTGAAAAAGTTGATTGGTCCTCCTCCAACTACAAAAATTCTATAACTATACATTAACCAATGGATAGTTATACATGATCCAAACTATCAACATCATTTGTGGTTCACAATTGTCCCATTCATTACTACCACATGCAAAAGAAAATCAAAGAGTCTACTTATCCATATTTTAAGTACAACATTATTCGATGTTTGAAATAAATGAAATCCACAAGTTCCATTTATTATTTGTATTCATATAAATGTAATCAATCTACATCAACCATCTCCCAATTTTTTTATTATATAAATGTGATTTATTGGTTGATTGGTATTCTTGTGTTCTTGTTCCCTTGCCCATAACTAAAGAATGCCATTCAACGATATTTTTTCCATCTTGAATGAGGGAAATTTTAGTCAACTTCATTTATTTCATGCATAATGTAGTTTTGATGCACATATCTACTCCATAATTCTTGCCTCTTCCATTCCCAATTTCCAAATGGCTCCATATAGGTGGTACCTTGTGTTTTTTGCGCAACATACACAAGTATTTAAATACATGTGTTTTTGAATTGTTTATCGCAACCATTTAAACAAATCCAATATCAAATTATTTATGTATTATTCTCCTTCAAGTGATTGTAGAACAACTAAAAGTAGTGTTGTACAAAATTAGGTAATGGAACCTATAAACATTTGTGTAGAAGTGATGCTCCTTCAATATAACCCAATTTTCCTTGCTACTATCTGGCCCATGCATATATGTTATATGTACCATTATCCTAACTTACTTTGAGTGATAATATTGGATTGGAATGTCATTTAGTGGTTGAAGGATGTAGTTCTATGACAAATTCACCATTAATAATATAGTACCAATGGGAAACATATATTTACAAAATAAAAAATGCTCATTCGACAATTAAGCCACATGGAAATTCTACACATATGTTGAGTTGATGAATTCGCATACTCGTACCTAGTAGAAAAAATATGAATACATCTATAAATACATTATTACAAATATAAATTTCTACATTTTTAAATTCTAGCATGAAAGCACAATTTGAAAGAAAATATATTATATACTTGTACTTATTACTACCTACGAAGCAACAAAATGTATCTTTTTTTTATCTTTTCCCTCCCTCAACATCATATGCGACATATTTGAATCTTTTCAAGTTAACCTCCTTCCTCCCCATTTCATATTCATTACTAACATGTAGGCACTTTCCTAGTAATTCCATTCCACCACATCTAGGTCACATCCCATTTAAGAAATCTTTTCAATAAAATGTGCAACCATTTTCCCTTGTACATAAGATGTTATGAAGAAAGTCTCCAAATGATGTTAATGGAAACATATTTGACACTTCATCCATAAGGGTGTTATGAAATATAAAAAAATTTACAGATACGTTTCATAATAGTATTAATATTAAATGTAGTATTGACAATAACATGTGTTATGAGTTGTGTTTATTCTAAGATACAAAGACCTGCATTTCTCAGATCATTGTTGACCTAAGTTAAGTGCAGAATGTGCATTCCTAAAGATCTCATACAATTTTTCCTATGCCATGTCAAGAAAGTATTTAATATGGGGCTCACAACCCTTGAAACACCTTATTATTATTTTATTACCTCATTTTGTTTAGATAAAGGTCTAATTTACTCATGCCAAAAAAATTCACAACTCCCTTAACTATTCCATTTAACTTCATATTAGAAAAAAGTAGCCTATTAGTGAAGGTCCAAAAATCTATTTCATTACCTTTGTTAAGGATATCTTATCTAATAGAATACTTTTGAAGGGTTTTGACATTTCATTTAATAATATGGGATGTTGATGAGTCACTAATTTGGCATTCCTTTTTGTCACCAAAACAACCTTTTTTCCTAATTTTCCCTCATTTTTCAATCTATGATTTATATCTATATATATATATATATATATATATATAGATATATATATATATATATATATATATATATATATATATATATCTTCAACTACTTACATGATTACATGTATATGTACACAAACACACAAAGACACATACAGAATTGATTGAGTTATTTATTTCTTTTATTTGGTTAAAATTAAGGTTCGTTAAAGAGGTATTGTGACTCAATAAATATATACATTTGTTTATGATTTGCATTGGTGTGTATATAATAATTAGTGGCCTAATAATAGTATTGAAAGATGTTCTTGAGCTCTCAAGTTAGTTTTTGGTGACCACATTTATCTTGGTCAAGTATCAAGGAAGCGACCTTGATCATTAGATAGAATACTTTTATTTTAATTAAAGACTGAGGATATATACTAGAGACCAAGAATTTTCAAAGGGTTCATTCTTTTAATCAATCTCAAGTGTCTTTAGTAATGTTTGAAGACCTTTTTACAATTGGAAATAAAAATGGGCCTCATTTAGTTCACATCCACAAGGATCATTGCCACAACGATAATTGTATAGGACAAGGTAGTGCACCAGCACCAGGTATTAGAGTCTAGGGGGCCAATTACATTAAAATGTGACCTTTCCAATCGAGGAGTATATTATGAAATTGTTCGTAAGTTACCTCTTAGTGCATGTGGTTTTGTTTGGCTCCGACTAAGCACTTGCATCTTAGGATCAGTTGTGTTTGCAATTACACCCTTGTCCACAGTTTCACTAGTACATTGGCTCAACACATAAGAACTAGAATCCATAGATAGATCTGATGCTAGCCACACTGCTAGAATCTATTGCTAGCTGTTAGCATACTATTATTCCTCTATGTTTGGTCTACCAAATGGATTTCTATTTTTATTCCAATACTAAGTTTAGACACTTAAATTTCATATATACATATGTAGATAGATAGATAGATAGATATATTATCGTCCTATAGCACATGGAAGTTTGCCATAAGAACTATATATATATATATATATATATATATATATATATATATATATATATATATATAGATATAGATATAGATATAGATATATATACTAGTTTGTGTAATTACATTTTATTGTCGTGTTGTGAATCAATATGGAGATTTGATTCATGACTGTGTTGAACACTTAGAAGCATTGAGGCACAAGTCAACCTTAAGTAGGGCCCCACTCAAGGTACGATTTTGTCTCAATAAATTTCTTATTTAATTTGTAAGTATATTTAGATCATTGTATTTTCTTTTAAGTATTTTATGATCATTTGATTTATTTCAAGTTTTATACAAGAATGATTGTCTAATTTAATGATTTCATAGATCAGTGGTTTAGGGGATTTTCTAGCCTATCTTAGAAGAAAGTACTGCAGAATTGAATGCCGCATAATGGCTTACAAAGTCCACTAGTGAAATTGAGCTAGTCATTTTACAGTTAATTAGGTGCTTAAGGTGCCACGTAATAAAGTAGTGAACTTTCCATAGGTATATCATTCCATCCAAGCACAAATCCCCATGAATTTATTTTCCTAGGTCATTCAAATAACATGAGGGACTTTCCTCTTTTGTATATTACATGAAGAGCCTCATAATTCCATGAACCACTGTTTGGAAATTAAAATGAACTGTGTATCCTAAACCATTCCTAAAATAATAAACATATAAATACATCGTCATTTTTTGCACCATTGTTGGGGAGGAAATCGAAAGATTCAACATTTCTCACATAATTAGTATAAAATATATTAGGTATAGAAGCAACCAAAAGGGTTGTTAGTTACCCATTTCAGTAACCGATTTCCCTACTATCTTTTTTCATTAGGGCATGATAGATGCATTAAAAACACCATTGGTAGAAAAAGAAAAAAAATTCTAAAACCTCACGTGGTGCAGTAAGAGTGACTCAAACTAACATTATGGAAAATGATAAAGGAAAGGAAAAACCTTTAAAGGTGACCAAAGTCCAAAATAACGCATTAGGGAAATCACCATCAAGAAGGGATGAAACTATATTGGATTAGGATATGGAAAGTTCTGAAGGTTCTAATAGGATTAAAAACACTGAACCTTCAGCTAAAGAAAATATGGGTGATGAAAAATTAAATTGACCTAGACAAAAGGAATCTATTACTTTCGAATTCCCAATCCAAGATCAATGATGGGTTGGTCCAAATGAAGAATATTCCCCTTTTTTCCGTTTTGAACTTTCATGCCATTTTAAAGGAGGATCCAAAATACTTTTCTATTCAATTTTTATGTCCTTTTCCATAGTCATGATTACTCCATGAATGCCAAAAAAATTGAAATTATTTCCCACCGCTTTGAAAGATGAAATTATTCAATGGTTTATGGGATTTGGAGAAAATTCCATATAAAATTGGGATGAAATGGAGAAGACATTTTTGGAGAAATATCAAGACTATTATGAAGTCTAGGATACCAAAGAAGAAATATTTAAAATGTCCCGAGCAGGTGATTAAAGTCTAGAGGATTACATGGAGAGGTGCCAATATAATTTACAAAGAAAAAAACACAACCCTTTGGACCTAGAAACCCTATGTATATTCTTCCTTCAAGGAATATGAGAGGATTATATTTATACATTAAACCTAACAGGAATAGGAGATATTTTAATACTAACATATGAGTAAATTTTTTATCTATTTAAGCGATATTCTAGAGGGAGCTAAAAATTCGGAAAGAATTCTTGAGATTTAATCTCTAGAATTAGTAGGTCAAGTGGGAGAGGTGTGACTAAAGTTGAACTAGGAGACGTATTAGATAATTTCAAAATTGATATCCTCGGTACACTTAGCTCCCATTTAGACACCCTATAAGTGAAAAAGGATGAAGGAAGAAGCTAAGTTGGCCTTGGCCCTATTCTACTCCAAATGTCGAAAGAAACACCCTTTTTGAGAATGTCCTTTAAATGGGCGTTGAAACATGTCTCATTTTCAAATAAAAACATTCCATTCAAGGTTTTCCTTACCTACTAGGGCTTAAGGAAAATTTTCAGAAGGCTAAAGAGTAGACTGAGGAAAATTGTTTTGTGGCTCAAAATAATTTGTGCCTCCCTTGATCATTTAGATCCACACCTAATTATTCCCAATATTTTTCTCAGAATGTTGGATAGTACCCTCTGATCCCATTGCCACAATGCCCCCCTCAATTGCAAAATAAGCATTGGGCATTAGGCTGGAGAGGACCTCCCCTCTTTAGGCCACCACAAGTTCCCCATCAAGCACATCTGCAACAACTTCAAATATCATATAATACCCCTTCTCACACTCCATAGAGACCTTATTTACCTACCCAACCCATACCTAACTTGAATAATAAAGTAGTACATCCCACCTACAACATTGAACTACCCCATTTTCCTACATATACGATTACTTCCGTTGATTTTCAAGACATCCACTTACGATTAGGGAAAGTGATCAATAACTTGGATACTATTGTAATTCAAAATGAGAATATTGAACAATGATACAATTATAGTGATAATTCCTCACCTCCTAAACTTGCATCTGGGAAAGAGTTGATTCCCCCATAACATAAGATGTTATGTCTGGAAAATCCTTCCTTACAACTTGAGTTTGACCTTTAGGGGAAATAAAAATTGTATGTGTTAAAATTCCATTGTTCCAATCTATAAAGGAGGTTTTGATTTATGTAAAGGATATTAATGCACTCTGCCTCAAGAAGCCAGGAAGGAAAAGGAAAGATCCAAAACTATTTAGGTATTTGGAAAGTCAGGAGACTTGTTGTTGGGGAAAAATTGTAGCTAAATATATGGACCCTGGAAGCCCAGTTCTTAACATTAGCATTAATAGCACCCCCATACCAAATATTTTGAAAAATTTGGGGGAAACTATTAATGTTATCAACAAGAAAACCATGGAAAATCTCCAAATTGTAGCTCCTAGGCCAACCCCAATATTACTCCAATTAGTTGGTTGATTCATTGTAAAGACATAAGGTATACTAGAAGATATAGTTGTTTATATTTATTCATGACTTTATGATTCTAAAGATGAAGTCCAATATTGGAGGATATCCATTGATTTTAGGAAGTCAATGGCTAGCTACCATGGATGCATATATTGGTTGTACTTCATGGGATATGAATATCTCGCATGGTAATTATACTAAAGGATTATCTCTTTATGCCCCTACAAAGACAATTCTTGATGATGATGCTCCCCTCTAGCCTGAAGAAATTAAGAAAGGGGAACTTCAATCCCTCCTCACTCTTGACCAATCCTCTTTTCTTAAAGATACTACTAAATATGATGTAATTTTCTCCTTTATAACCTAACATCACCTACCTAGCCCTTTACCTCCTTCACACCATTTTCAGAATCACTCTCAAGAAAATTATTCCGTCATTGAATTAATCCAGCATAAGGATGATATGACACAAGTGGATATCATTTCCACAAAGCATTCTCAAGAAAATTACTCCCCTAATGAATTAATCCAGAATAGGGATAATATGGTAGAAGTGGTTATCATTTCCATAGAACCTTCTCATCCTGTTGAAGTTCACCCATGAAAAAAAAAATATTAATAGTAAATTATAACCCACTTAGAAAAAGCAATGTATTGAAATGTTATGGAAACATATTGATGCTTTTGCATGGGACTTCATTGATATGAAGAGAGTTCATCCGAATTTGTATACCCATAAAATATAGAATAAGGAAGACGATCGACCTATCTAACAACCCCAATTTAAGGAGGATTAACGCTGCCCTTAAGGATTTGGTTAAAGAAGAAATTGAAAGTTTAGTTAGTGCAGGCTTCGTCTATCCTATCTATGATAGTTACCAGGTATCACCTTAAGTAATTTTGCTTAAAAGGAATGCTAAATGGTGAATATGTGTATACTATAAAGATTTGAATAAGGCTACCCTGAAGGATTATTTCATTCTACCATTCATTGACCAGGTACTTGATACCCTAGCGGGGAAGAAATTTTCACTTTTATTGATGAATTTATTAGGCATAATGAGATTCATGTTACCCTTGAGGATCAAGAAAATACAACATTCACATGCCCTTGGGGAACATATGCTTATTGAGTTCTCCCATTTATCTGATGTAATTCTCTTTCTACATTTTAGAGGGTTTTTCTTTGTATATCTACTAACCTTACTAAAGATTGTGTTGAAATCTAAATCGATGATTTCACTATGTATGAAAATATATTCGAGGAGGCTTTAAGTAACCTTGAAATGGTTTTAGTTGGGTTCAAGGAAATTAACCATGCCCTCATTAGTGAGTGTGACAAATTCTCCTTATTGGGGCCATATTGTTAGGACATCATGTGTCTTGTGAAGGGATAAAAGTATACCTTGCTAAAATAGAGGTTATTTGCAATCTTCTAGCTTTGGCTTGTAGAAAAAAATGTCTGCAATTTCCTAGGGTATGCGGAGTACTACCATTGGTTTATAGAAATATTTACTAAAGTAGCATCATCCCTTTTTTTTAACTAAATATGTAGAATTATATCAGAATGATAAATTTCAATCAACTTTTGAAGCTTTAAAGGAAAAATTATCTATAGCCCCTATCTTATGGGGACGTAATTGGTCCTTTGCTTTCATATTTCCATCGATGTTTCCAATACAACTATTAGAGATATGTTAGGATAGAAGGAATACCAATGAACTTATGCCATTTATTGTAGCATCAAAATTCTTATCCCAACTAAACAAAATTATACCATAACTTAAAAAAAAATCTCATTGTTTTGCATGATATTAATATTTTTGTCATTATATCAGTAGTTACCCAATATTCATACACACTGATCACACAATTATACATTATCTTATGAAGAAACCTATCACTAATGGTAGATTCACTAGGTGGCTTCTTCTTCTCCAAGAATTTGATATTACTATTTTAAGCAAACCTGGAAAGGAAATGTTGTAGTTGACTTTCTCTCAAGGATGAATAATGAAGAGAAAATGGTTCCAGTAGAAGATGTCTTTCTTGATGAGAATTTGTATGCATTATATACTAGTACACCTTGGCATGTAGATATTGCTAACTATTTGGCTATAGGAAATATTTTGGAACACTTCTCATGAAGATAATGTTAGAAAGTTGTTTGACACAGTGTTATGTATTACTAGGTTTGGGGCTACTTATCCATATTGGGCCAGATCTTGTAATCCAATGTTGTATGTGAGAAGATGAGATATATGAAATTTTTAAGGCATGTCATGATGATCCTTGTGAGGGATACCTTTAATATAAAAGAATTTAAATAAGATTTTGTGACTGGCGTACTACTAGCCCACTAGGTTTTGGGATGCCAAGAAGTATGCCCACAATTGTGATAAGTGACAAAAGATGGGAAAGTATGTACATACTACAAAATTTTCCAATACAACCATAGGTCATGATAGATCATTTTGAGAAATGGTCCCTTGATTTTATAGGCCCCATCAATAAAAAAAACAAATATCTTGGTATGCATAGGCTATGTGACTAAATGGGTTGAGGTGAAGGCCTTTTCAAATGAAACATAACAAGTAATGGCTAATTTTTTGTATGAGGAGATCTTTGTCCATTATGGTGTTTCACGAGATTTTTTTACTGATCAAGAAACTAGTTGACTTCTCAACCTATTAAGTCCATTACTAAAAAGTATAAGATCAAACACTGAATGTCCACCCCATACCATCCATAGGTGAATGTACAAGTTGATATTACTACGAAAGTGTTAGAATCCATTCTAACAAAGAAAGTCCAACAACATCGTAAGGATTGGTCTGAAAAAATATCGAAGGAACTTTAAGGCTATTGAATCACCTGGAGGAGTACTACAAGCCTCGCCCATTATGAGCTTGTGTATGGGAAGTAGGTGGTACTCCCAATTGAATTTAGAATTAAAAATTTGAAGACTACACTTCAAATTGGGATGGGTCTTATATAGGCACAAAAACACTGACTAAATAAACTTAGTGAGCTTAATGAGCTCCACCAAGATGCCCTTCAACAAACAAGACTTGTTCAATTGCATAGGGAAATTGGCGTGATGGATTAATTAAGGAAAATAATTTTAAGGAAGGAAATTGGGCTCTTTTTTCGATTCAAGATACAAGGACTTCAAGGGTAAATTTTACACTCTTTGGCTTGGGCCATACAAAGTTGAGACAATCTATGATAATGGTTCTATTAAATTTCAAACCATTGATGATGACTAAAGTCCACTTGTGGATAAAGGACTAAATGCCTCAGTCGAAAGATGAATTCATATAAGTCCTAGTTAAACAAACCAACATGCATATTATTAATAAGGTGGCTTCACCACCTAATTCTACATCCCTTTGATGCTTCTTTGATTGTAAGTGAAAAAAGGGAAAAAAAAGACCTACGAGCGAAAACCTAGTTTTGGATGCTTCCAATGCCTAGTGATATTGGAAAACAAGTGTTCTAGCGAATAAACTAGGAATAAAAAATATATTTATGGCTATGAAAACCTTCTTAGAAGGAACAATTGGATAGACTTACGTTGGAAATCTAGGTATCAAGCTAGCAAGATCTTGAAAAAAAGAAGGAAACATATATATACATATATAATAAAGTTTATTTAGTTATTTATACCTATCTTATCTACAAGAAGAACCTAATTAATATATAGGATTTTTTAGGATGGAAACATAATCACGCACAGAGAACACACAAGATGTCATGTAAATACAACAATCTTACATTTCTTCCTATAAACTAGCTAATTTTTTGATAGTCCCTTGATTTCATTTCTTTAGTGAATATTTTAAAGAAGCATAATAAGTAATAATATATACCTGGTTTTATCTCTTTCATCTCACTCATTCTCTGAATATTTCCCTTTTTTTATATCTTCCCATTAGTGCTTATAATAAAAAGGAATATTTTCATCATGAAACTTATCTATCTTACCCCTATTTCTATTGCTTCTCTTAACTAAGGATTGAAATTACCTTTATTCATATTCCTAATTTTTTTATCAAAGGACTAAAGTTTTATATATTAAAAATGGGGGAGAAAGACTTAATTTAACCCTTATACAAAGTCTTATTCCATCATATACTTATAACTTGTCCATAACTCATTTAAAATGTTCCATCCAACTCTATATATTTATAACTCAAATGTCCTAACTTTTACCCAACCTAATGAACATCATAATTTACAAGCTTGTGCGTATGTAGATGGGTAGTGCATTGTATTTCCCCATGGACAATATATCACCCAACATATGGGATAATAACCTAATCTTTCCCACTACAAACCAAGTGACTCATTGGAATTGAGGCAACCAGTGTTAGGGCTATGCCACAATGTGTATGATTATCAGGCTAGGTGGGCATGCTTCATGTGCCGGTAGCTACATCAACTTCTAATCAACAGTCATGGGTTGCAAAATCATACATATTAATGGAACAATATACCACCTTTCATTGGCATTATTTCGTAGCGTGTGAAGTGATCATTTGGTAGTACAAGGAAATTATTTGATCACATCAAACAATTATCCACTAAGGGTTATAGTTGCAGGGATTGGGTTACCAAAAAGGATTCCACAAGAGGAGCCATCAATCAGGTGAAACCAAAGAAAATCAATTCTATTGAAATAAAAACTAAGGTTTGGGACATTTTTATGAAATCTAGATGGGTCGAGTTTCTCAGTCAATTTCAAGGATATGACATAGTCATAGGCTTGGAGTCACTACAAGTAAAATACCTTCTAGGTGAAGTTATAACGAACGGTTTTTTGTGTTATAAAATTGGAAAAATTCTCAAGAAAACCGACATTATAACATTCATTTGTGGTAGCGGATGTTTTAGCAGAGTTAATAATGGAACTTCATCACAACTAAAAAAATATGGACAGTCAGAAGTTTTAGTGGATGTTTTCTTAGCAATGAGCTTATTGAGAAAGTCACATCGGTGCGCTACCAATATAAAAGCATCAGTGATATAAATTTAAATAAAATCATTGGGACTAGAAACAAATTTTTGGAGCATATGTGCATTAATTTCTAAACTCATTGGTGCTTTTATAATAAAAAAACATCAACTCATACAATCTATGATACTATGCATTGGGGAATTGAATGTAAACAACACCAGTTCTTGAAAGGTATACTACCTCAGTGCTTATGTCTTCTAAAAATTTGTAACAGATCTGACCTGCAAATATATGATAAAGCAAATATACCCATAAATAACAAGATCGACCCAATAATATAACATGAAAATGCTTCTTTATTGATTAAACCCTTGAGGTAGGGTAACACCATACAATCATTCCTTAAGGAAGGAGAACATTCCATAAGTCATGTGTTTTCCAATATAATAATCCTTGACATCTCTCAATGGGGAGTCTCTAGGCTCTATATATGATTCATACATACAATACCATGGGCCATTACCATGGTTATTTCAATACCATATATCTAATACCATGGGCTTACCTTATAACTATGACCCATCCCATTATTACATTATTCCCTTGGGTACCTCCCTCTCTGCCCCATACTATCCCCCCTAGGATTACTACATTCCACTCCCCTTAAACATGTTTCATCCTCGAAACATAAGAAGAACACAAATAATAAGATCTACTCAACAAAGTAGTCCACTTGTACCATGCACCTACATCTATCCATCCAAGAGAAAGGCGAGCCCTCAATCTAGCCAGTGCCTCGCTCGCTTGAGATGGAAGTTGAACCTAGCGGCTTTTCTGTGTTGATGTGTTGTGGGTGGATTGTCACGCTTTTCTATCTATCGTGCAGGGGTTGCTGTCCTTATGGCTAATTCGTTTCCATCGTGTTGATTGTTTTCTTGCGGAGTGATGTGGGTGGTGACATGATGAAGTTTTAACCAATGGTGTATCTTTCTTTAATTCACCACTTAATTGAGCCTGATTGGTATCTAGCGCTTGTTTTTGTTGCTTATCTTCCAATAATACTTCAACCATGGATTCCTCATCTGATGTATCAGTACCTGTAACATTTTTTGCTTCATCCTCCTTGGACTCTACCTGTTTATTGATGGAAATATCTTGTAATGTAATTTTCTTCCTTTTATACCAGAGCTTCAGGAATTTCTTCTGCACATTAATATTGATAATACCAACATATTCCATCCAAGGGTATCCCAAAAAAACATCCCTATTAGCCATATCTGAAGCATAAAAATCAGAATGCAATACATACTTATCCATAGAAATCTTCAAATATTTATAAACTTGAAAATCCTCATTATCAACTTGCGTGTTTTCCATGTGGTTTGCTGGAACTTGCAATTTTTTTGCGAAATTAACATTTATAATATTTTGCTTGCAACTAGGATTTATAGACACAATGATCTTATCCTTCTGAATATATCCATGAACCTGTAATAAGGAGATACCAGTAGAAAATAACCCCATATGTTTCTCATTATCTTGTTTTCTAGCATGAGACCATTTGTCTAAAAGGAATTTTTCAAATTCTTCATCCGAAAGTTTGTACAACTTCTTGCTGTCAAGTGATCTCCACCATATGGCAGCCTCATCTTGCCAACCAAGCCATACAAAACCTTTCCAATATTTCCCATTTATGAACTTTTCATTTCTTATGAATTCTTCAATAGTAGGGCTATCATATTTTCCTGTAAAAAACAACTTGCTAGAAGCCATGAAGAGGGTTTTGAAAAAAATCACTTACTTGGCAAAAATTGAAAATGGCCACAGTTCGGTCAATATTGCTCAGAATCCCTATTATGACCTATTTTCAGAAATTAAATGACCATTTTGAATCTTCCCATGTTATAGAAATCCCGATCTAGGCACTTTAATTTCATATTTGCGTTGCAATTGTCCCACCGTCATAAAAATTTCTGAAAAAAGCACTTATTTTAATGATATCTCCGTCATCCAGACTCTGATTTGACCAATTTAGTTTTTGAAATTGGGTAATTTTTCAAAATGATCTCAGATCTACAATTATTTTCTCAAAATTCCCCGGGAAAACCACAAAAATTAACTAGAGATCTGTCATCCACGAATTTTCGTCAAACAATTTCTCCAACACAGCTGATTTTTGCATCAGCGATATCTCCCTCATCCAGACTCCGATTCGGCCGATTTGGTTTTTGGAATTGGGTATTTTTTCACAAATAATCTAGGTCTGCAATTTGGTTATGCAAATTTTGCACCAAAATTCTTAGATTTGATCTGCAAACTTGCTGCCCCAAAAAATTCCTACAAAAATAAAATAAAAAATCTCTGTTTTTCCCAAGAAAGTGCTCTAATACCACTTGTAATAGATATGACTTGCAAATATATGATAAAGTAAATATACCCAGAAATAACAAGATCAACCCAATAATATAACATGAAAATGCTTCTTTATTGATCAAACCCTTGAGGTAGGGTAACACCATACAATCACTCCTTAAGGAAGGAAAACACTCCACAAGCCATACGCTTGCCAATACAATAATCCTTGACATCTCTCAATGGGGAGTCTCTAGCCTCTATATATGATTCATACATACAATACCATGGGTCATTACCGTGGTTTTATCAATACCATATATATAATACCATGTGATTACCTTATAACTATGACTCATCCCATTATTACATTATTCCCTTGGGTACCTACCTCTGTACCCCATACTATCCCCCCTGGGTATACTACAAAATTCCACAGATAGTACTTTTAGGAAGGGCACCAGGGTAGAAAAATAAATCTTGCAGCCCCAATGTGTTTATCTTCTCTAACGCACTAGTCTGTTACGCATAACAATGCACCGATGTTGATAAGTTGTATAAAATCATTGGTGCATTGTTGGAAATACTCAGAAGGGGGGTGAATCAATATTTCTTAGCAATTAGCACTTTTAAATATTTTCAGAGCATTAGTTAATCTTCAATTATTATTAATTCTAATCCTGTAATAACGGTAAATAAAAGAACACAATAAGTACAAGAATTTTAGGTGGAAAATCCCCTTCAGGTCAAAAACCACTGAATGCTTTTCTAATAAATTATTTAATCTTCAACCTAAACTGAAACAAAAGTTACAACTTCCTAGAATTCTAGAAAATCATTCCTCTCCAGCTCCCACTGGAAGGATGTCCAAATGCCCTAGTTTCTTCAGTAGTCAATTGAATGGATGCCCCAACATATTTGACCAACCTACCACCCTGAAGTGTTCACAGGCTCCAACCTGTAGGTGACTTCATGCACCTATTTAGCACCTCCCTACCACCCTATAATGACCATAAATGAAACAAGAGTGTGGACTCCCGTACCAGGGACAATGATTCACGGTACAATATAATTTACAATGATTTTCTTGTACTTGACTAATTACCCAATCATACTATGACCTACAACCTAACCATGAAATCATCCAACAATGACTCCTACACCTCCCAACAATGCCTCTTCAACTCTAGGAAGATAGACCTTTTTTACAATAATGATTCTTTTACAATTTTATAATGATGATCTTTTACAATACTGACTCTTGACACTAACTGACACTTGAATTAACACGACTTCTTGGATGAATTGTAGTTGTTGAGGTATTGTCATGAATGCTTCAAGTAATGGTACTTTGGTGCTGCATGTCCTTCTAGTATGATTCTGAGTTGTCCTGAAGTGTGCTCCTTCTTACGCATGCATTAGTGCACAAGACCCAAACCAATACACAAACAAAATACTTACATTGTCCGGAAAAACATATGTCATAGATGATATTCAAAATTAAAATGCAAACACTAATCATACAAACCTTGCTATAGCATACCTACCCTTGACTTTTGATCTATGGTCCTTACTGTAGTGATCCTTGAATGCATAATTTTTCTTGCCTTCTAGGAGCTAGATATTGAATCTATTGTATCTATGTAATTTTGAATCTCCAAGGTCTAAAATTTCATCCTGGGATAGCCCTATGAGTCCCCTTTCCAACCCCACAAGTATGATCGAGATTGGATTCTTCGAGAAAGATTTATGCCCAATCTCCCACGATCACCTGATTATAGAATTGTTCACTAGAGAGAACTTGTACGAAGTGCCACATGTCACTGTTTGGACCTTCGGCCCTGAAAATGATACCCAACAAACTAAGTCCATCCTTTTTCTTTCAATGTTTACGGAATTTGAATCCAATTCTTAGAGAGAAAGTTATGACGATTTTTTGAAGGTCACCTATTTGATATGGAATTCAGGAGCCTGCACAAACCCCAACTTCCTCAGATCATATCTCTAAAAATATAGTAAGCCAATATCTATGATTCGATCACGACGTTCATCAAGATTTCAGCTCAAATGGGTTTCAATTTCAACTTCGTAATCTTCGTAGAAAAAAAAATTATAGCAAAAATTCCATAAGGACTTGTTTGAAACAAAGAAATCCTAGAATCCAAAGCTCTAAACTTGCTTCAAAACAAACCTTCAAACTTGATCATAATTTTGTACCCTGACCAGACCTCAACAAAACCTTAAACTTCCTACAACATATCCTACATTAGAAGCTTATGAGTGCTGAAAAATTACAGAGTTCTTCTCAGAATATAAGTCGTTGAAAGTGCTTTCATGAGGAGGATATGAGGGTCGCAATTTATAGAAATGACTGGAGTTGAGAGGGGCTTTAACAAGTGAACGTTGGATGGATTTTAGGAGCTTAAAAAATTATTGATTATTGACTATTCAATGACAAAACCCAATGTTGAGTGCCATGCCACAACCCCATGGGGTTTTAGCCCATTAACTAGGGTTACTAATGAATATCTCTCAAACTGTGAAGAAGTACATGACATGCCATATATCAACAGAAACATCTCAAAGAGTAGAATCCATATAGAATATCCCTTACTCAAAATATAGTAATTTATCAAGTCAAAATTCTCATGCAAGATCATGGTAGCCCCTGGTGTTGCTTGGGTTGACATCAATGACAACCACTAATCCAACAATCTCCCCCTTTGGCATTGATGGAAACACAAGTACTCCCCTTGTGATCATGACACCTCTTCCTACTACCTTCTCTCCCCCTTTGTCATCAATGGACAAGGGCAACTCCACCTAAAAAACTGTCATCGTGGGGACCTGTACACACCTCTAATGCCCCTTACTACTTAGTTAGATAGGAGAAGGATTCTAATGAGAACTTGGGAGAATCATAATATTTTGGCAAAGATACTCAAATGCTTCACAAGGTAATGGTTTGGTAAAGATGTCAGTAATTTGTTCCTTTGTGCCAACATATTCAAGCTTAATATTCTTTCGATGACCTTATCTCTAACGAAATGATATTTGATCGTAATGTGCTTTTTTTTGGAATGCATCATAGGATTCTTGGAGATACGGATGGCACTGGTGTTATCACAAAAGATGGGAATAGGCTCATCAAACTTGACTTGAAGATCTTGCAAAGTTTGCTTCATCCAGAGAACTTGAGTACAACAAGTTGTTGTAGTGATATATTCTGCTTCCATTATGGATAATGAGATTGAAGACTGCTTTTTACTTGACCTTGAAACAAGGAAACCAACTAGATAGAATTTTGCTCCACTGGTACTCTTACGATCATCAACACTTATTGCCCAATCTGCATCTGTATAAGTTTGGATAACTAGATCATTTCCTTTGGGATACCATAAACCATATTCCACTATGCCCTTAATGTATTGAATAATTCTTTTGACGACAATAATATGAGATTATTTTGACACTACTTGGAATCTTGATACTTGTCCAACTACCTGCATTACATCTGGCCGAGAAGCTGTCACATATAGAAGACTACCAATCATAGATCTATGCAACCTCTGGTGCGCATCCTTTGATGAATCTTCTAAGCTTAACTTGCAACATGTTACCATTGGGGTAAGGATGGGCTTGCAATCTCCCATCTTGAATTTATTGAGAATTTCCTTGATGTACTTGGTTTGATATATAAATATTCCTCTATCCTGCTGAGAAATCTGAAGACCTAAAAAGTATGTCAGCTCACCAAGCAGAGACATTCCAAACTCACTTTGAATTTTTGTGGAAAAGTTTTTACTTAATATATCATCAATTCTTCCAAAGATTATATCATCCACATATACCTCTATAATCGTTAGGTTATCTTGATCCACTTTTACATAGATATTGATGTCATCACTTCCTTTCTTGAATCCTTGCTGATGTACATATCCATCAAGACAAGCATACCAAGCCCTAGGAGCTTGCTTGAGACCATACAATGTCTTCTTTAATCTGTAGATGTAGTATTCTTTGTCACTGAGCAGAAAAAATTTGGGTTGTTCAATGTAAACTTCTTCTTCCAATTCACCATTTAGAAAGGTTGGCTTAGCATCCATTTGGTAGACCTTCATTTTTCTCGAGCATGCATAAGTGAGAAACATCCTTATAGCTTCCGTTCTGGCAATGGGAGCAAATGTTTCTTTAAAATAAATTCCTTCAATCTGTGCATATCCTTTGCAGATTAATCTTGCTTTATTCCTAGTAACCTGTTTGTCCTCATTCAATTTGTTTTTGAAGACCCATTTAGTCCCAATAACATTTTTATCCTTTGGTCGTGGAACCAATTCCCATGTTTTGTTCTTCTCAATTTGATCTAGTTCATCATTCATAACTACTACGCAGTGTTCATCTTGACTAGCTTCCTCAAAATTGCTAGGTTCAAAAGTTGCTAAAATAGTAGGGTGGGCTTGCTGTGATGAACGAAGATGTCAACTTCTTCTGGTTCCAATTCCTTTATTTATGTCGCCGATGATTTGATTTGATGGATGATTCTTTTGACACCATTCTTTTAAAACTTTCAGAGATGTTTCTTGTACATCCTGCTGATCATTTCTTATTTCCTCTTGGTTGACTATTGTTTCCTTATTTGATTGGTCTTGTTCTAGAGATTCTTCTTCATCCTTCACATATTCTTCCTCAAATCCCTTAGATTTTCTTGAAGAGACAATCTCATCGTTATCCTTTGGACCACAATCTTCATCAAAAGTAACATTTATGCTTTCCACTATTTGTTTTTGCCTCAAATTGTAGCATATATAATCCTTCCTTTTGTGTGAATAACAAACGAAAATACCTTCATCAACGTGGGAATCTAACTTACCAAATTTTCGATGTTCTCTTTTGATGTAGCATTTACTGCAAAATATTTTGAAGTATTTGACGTTAGTTGGTCTTCCTTTCCATAATTCACATGGAGTCATGTTACAATTGTTCCTCAGCATACCTCTGTTTATAATGAATACCACTGTATCTATTGCTTGAAGCCAAAATTTATCATCTAATTTTGAGTCGTGTAACATTGTTCTGGCCATTTCCTAAATGGTTCTATTTTTTATTTCAGCAACTCCATTTTGTTGTGGTGCTCTAGCTATTGAGAATTTCCTTTTTATTCCATTTTCGTCACAATACTATTGAAACACCTTGGAAGTGAATTCTTCGCCATTATCTGATATCAGAAACTTGATCATCAAATCAGTTTCATTTTCGACCAATTCCTTGTAGATTTTAAAACACTCGAATGCCTTTGACTTTTTCTTTAAGAAACTGATGGTTGTCATTCTGGTGTAATCATCTATCATTAGAATAAATTATAATTCTCCATCTAAACATTTTGTTCTCATAGGACCACATACATCAGTATGTATTAATTCCAATGGATGATGCAAAGTGTTCTTTTGTCTTGAACTGAACTTTTGTATGTTTGTCATGCCTACAAGCTTCACATATCATATTGGTAGGTTTTGAAATTTTCGACATTTCTCTTACTGCTTCCTTTTTGTTGATCCTCACCAAGTTGTCGAAATTTATATGTCCCATTCGTTTGTGCCATAACCAACTTTCATCTTCTTTTCCCAAAAAACACCCTTTAGGTATTTCATCCAAAATGTTATGTCATTTGGAGCCCCGCTTGTTGTAGCCACAATTTTTCCAAATTTTCCTTTCCTGATTTCATATTTCTTAGATTTGAATAACATAGTGTGTCCTTTATCGCAAATCTATCCAACACTGAGAACATTGTGATTCATATTTTCAACCAACAACACATCCTTCGCTAATGCATCCTTGCTTACAAGTGTGACCATACCTACTCCTATGATGTTTGAAGACCTGTCATTTCAAAAATACATTGTTCCATCCTTCTTTTCCTTCAAGGATATGAACTTATTTTTATCTCCAGTCATATGTGTTGAGCAACCACTGTCAACATACCAAACATTTTTGTTTCTTTGAGCCTTGAGAGTGATAGCACATTTTTCAGTCTTCTTTTCCCATACTTGTTCATTATGATTTTGTTAGAATTCCTTTGAAGAGCTTCCAAGTTTTCAATCTTTAGCTAGATGTCCAAAATTGTTACATTTGTAACATTCGACATCATCTCTCAAATGATAAAATCTATTGATATTCTGTTGAGTTCTAGAATATCCATTTCTGAAAGATCTCCTGGGACTATATTGATTACAAACATACATGTGACATTCTACAGCTCTATTTCCAAACCTTCCACATGAATAAAAATGACCATAAAATATAGTTTGATACTTGGGAGGAAATATTCTTTGAGGAATTGTCTTCCATGGTTCTTCCTGCGAGCCTTGATCTCTTGATTTAGCTGAGAGATCTACCTGCTTGGTGGATATTGCATATCCATCTTCTTTTGTTGTCATATAAGGACTTGACTCCTTTTTGGATTTTTATTTTTAACCAAGACCACTCTTGTCACTACATGATCATTGATTGCTAATGAGTTCTTCCAATGACTTTGAGTTGTTGGCGTAGTTTTGAAGAGTTTTTCCATTTTTTACTTACTTTTGTAGAGAGACTATTTCAGCTTCTAATGCCTCTATTTCCTTGTTTCTTTCCTTTAATTCTTTCCTAAGCGATCCTTCAATTCATTTGTATTCTTCAACCTTGATTTTAATATTTAGGACCTATTCCCTTTATTTCTTTAATTTGTCTTCAAGAGTGTTGACATGCTTCTTCTCGGCCTTGAGCTCTTTGACAACCCTAATCACTTCATTTTGAAATTCAACCTTAGTCATCTCTTCTTCTCCTTCTTCGTCAGATGCCTCTTGCTTATTGTGCTTAGCCATAAACAGTACTCTTCCATTGATTTCTTCTTCATTATCACTATCTTTATCAGCTGAGGAGTTATCTTCCTTGGAGAATAAAATCTTCTTAAACCATTTCTTCTTACCTTGCTTGTTGTACTTCCTAGGACCTTTCTTTCCCTTCTTAACAATCACATTTTTGTGAGGACACTTGGCTGGAAAATGCCCAACATCGCTACAATAAAAAAAATTAATGGAATTTTACCTTTTAATTTTCCCATAACCGTTCTCATTTTCCACTTGAAGTAGGAAAATTATTTATATGAAAATTCTTCTTCATCTTCTTCCTTTTCTTCATCCTTACAACTACAAGTTTTTACTTTTGGAGTCTGCTTGTCCTTACTAGTCTTCTTAGATGCAGAAAATATTGTGTCTAAGTGAGATGTGCCATCCTCTTCTTCAATCTTCATTTCATATTTCGTACAAATTCTATGCAATTCAACTATGCTGAGATTGGTCAGATTTGATCTATCTTCCAAGATAGATACCTATGGGTTGAATCTTGCTAGAAAGGTTCCTAGGATCTTTTAGACAACAATTTTTGTATTGAAAGGTTCTCCTAAACCTTCCAATGTATTTTTTGTTTCATCAACACGTTGAAAGTAAGCAGAAATATCTTCATCTTCCTTCATTATGAGTTGCTCAAGTTTTGCCGTGAAAATTTGAAGCTTTGCTTCTTGTTGGAAATAATACTAAGAGGGGGGGTGAATCAATATTATCAAGTCAATTATTTTCCTTTTAAACCCAGATCATATATGCTACTTCAGTTACATAAAACCGCGTATATACGCAACTACAGAGAAGGAAACCCGCGTATACAATGCAGACTTATAATTTAATTTATCTTATAGATGTTGATCATTAATCTGTGTATCAGAATCAACTAAATAGTAACCAGAAATAGTAAAACAAAGATGAAGACAATCACACACAAGAACACAAGATATAAGGTGGAAACCCAATGTGGGTGAAAACCACCTGCTACAATTCGTCTCTATCTTCTTTTAATTAGAAACTTCTTCTTACAATGTACTGGTGCAGTCCTTTACCAGTACACAGGCTGTAACCTGTAGAGAGCTACAACCCTCTCTCGTTCTCCATCTTCTCCTCGAAGGGAGCTACAACCCCCTTAGCTCTTGCACTAGCCAAGATACTAGTACGTAGGTGCTAGCCTACAGAAGGCTACAACCTTCTCTTTCTTCCAGGGACCACGTTTCATAAATTTTCAGACTAGATCCATGAACATCAATCAATCATCAAGAATTTTTGCATCAAACAATCTCCTTTTCACCAATTAGAACTGAATCAAGTAGATACTTCTCTGACAGCTGTACCCAGAACACAGTAACAGTAATCACACACCAAATTCTGAACCCAGAACACTGCACCAATCAAACAGAAGCAGCTAGAACACAACTCAAGAGATGTACGCTACTTTAATAACCAGAAACCTGCGTGCATACACTTCTGTGTTTGGACCAACCTGCGTATACGCTGTTTTTACTCACAGAACCAGCGTGTATACGCGCCTTCACTTCACTAAACCTGTGTACAGATCTATAAAGGATAATTTCAAATATTCAGACCTTAATTAACCCAGATTACCAGATTTATAGATCAAGCATGCGCCACATATAACGGATCAAAATCATACAAAGATATTATTATTCAAGCCTTAAGATTATGACCCATCAATAGAACTTATCCTTCTCTTTGCGCTCAGGTTCCTCCTTCATTCAGATCTAGATCTGCACCATAACATAATCACCAATATTCCAGATCTAGCCCTTCTATCAGATATTCAATAATTCGGATGATCCTTTGACAAGTGATCTCCTTCCTCTTTTATAGTCTTAGGCCTTCCACAATACCATGGTCCAAAACCATAACAAACAATACCATGGAACCAATACTTGGGATCAACACTCTTGATGAGATATCATGGCCCAAAACCATAGGTTCAATTACCAAGGACTAGATACCACGGACCAAAAGTAAGTTTTGCATCATATACGCGCTTTTCCTTCCGTGAAAGTGCATGTATATGCATACGCGCCTTCATAACATCTAACCCACATGTATATGCGTCTTCGTTTAGGTGAACCTGCGTATATGTCTTTTCCTTCATTCTGAAAGCCTGAACTGAGATCTGTCACCAGAGAGAGTTGCCATCAAGGACAACACCTGTGCCATAGCTCTAAATCATTGCCACAATGCCAACAATCTCCCCCTTTGGGCTTGATGGCAACCCCAAGATCCTCAAAGTCATTCTCCCCCTTTGTCATCAAGGGAAAAGGGTTGTGCTCCCCTTGAGTACATGCTGAAATCTCTGCCCTGCTGTGCTGACCATGCTCCCCCTGACTGTAGGCAAGATCTACAAAAAGATGTTCTTCAAGAAGAACCATGACTTATACATCATAAAAGACCTTCCTATCACCAAAAGACTCAATACATACATCCATCACCCAACCATGTGGGGATCATCCACCCAACCAAGTGGGGATACATCAGAAATTTACATATGACAACCAAGTACATTACATATTCATCCCAGGCATATTGGGGAAACCAAAATAGGCCGTTACATGACATTGACATCATAAAAGAGATACATGACATAGAGACGAAATATCTAGAGCAAGACTTCTGAAAATCACCAATAACTGATATCAGCAGCGTCTGTCAATCACCATTATTCATATCAGCAACCATGTTCTCCTTCTGTTCTCCCTCTGCATGTTTTCTACCTAAAACCAACAACAACAGTGAGCTTGAACCAAAGGCTTCTAAGATAATGCCAACAATGCATCATTAGAAGTTTATCTGCTCCCCCTGAACCTGTGCCAGAAGGTCTCTGTTAGACCCATATCAGACTATCTTCAACCAGAGCCTTTCCCTACTGATATCCTTCAAATCTCCATATACGCGACTGTATCTACATAAACCGGCATATGTACGCGGATCCTCCTCATCCAACTCGCGTACAACCACTTTTCTCTCAAACAGACAAGTTTCAATAGCAGGATGAAGCATAAACTACTCCTAGCTTTTGTTTGAGGTATTCAAATGTTTCCCTGGGCAGTGGTTTGGTGAGTATATCAGCAACTTGTTCCTTAGAGGGAACATACTCCAGTTTGACCTTTTGTTCCAGCACTTGTTCCCAGAGGAAATGATATTTGATAGGTATGTGCTTGGTCTTTGAATGCATAACTGGGTTCTTTGAAATGTTGATTGCACTTGTATTATCACATAAGATGGAGATAGGCGTTGTACAAGTGATTTGAAAATCCTGCAAGGTTTGCATCATCCAAAGGAGTTGAGTGCAATAGGATGCAACAGCCACATATTCCGCTTCAGCTATAGATAGAGCAATCAAACTTTGTTTCTTGTTGAACCAAGATACTAATCTGGAACCCATAAAGAATGCACCACCACTTGTGCTCTTTCTGTCATCCATGCTTCTAGCCCAATCTGCATCTGTATAAGCATGAAGAGTGAGATTTGTATCTCTCGGATACCATAAGCCATATTTTTGAGTTCCTTGAAGATACTTGAAGATTCTATTTACTGCTTGAAGATGAGTTTCCTTTGGATTTGCCTGAAATATTCCAACCATTCCCACGGCATGCATGATGTTTGGTCGGGTACCTGTCAAATAAAGCAGACTTCCAATCATGGATCTATAAGTTGGTTGATGTACTGCTGCTGATTCATCATTTTCACTGAGGCTGCATCCTGTAACCATAGGGGTACATACTGGTTTCGAATCTTCCATGCCATATTTCTTCAAGATCTGCTTGAGATACTTGGTTTGAGACAAAAAGACACTGCCTTCATTTTGTTGGATTTGTAGACCAAGAAAATATGTCATCTCTCCAAGTAAAGACATTTCAAATTCTTTCTGCATCACCAAGGCAAAGTTTTGACTCATAGCTTCTTCATTGCTGCCAAAGATAATATCATCTACATACACAACAAGTATTAGCAGTTTGTCATTTTCAATTTTTATATAAAGATTGCTATCTACTGATCCCTTTGAAAAACCTTGTTGATGAAGGTATTTGTCCAAACGATAGTACCAAGCCCTTGGAGCTTGCTTAAGACCATAGAGAGCCTTTTTTAGTCTGCATACAAGATTTGGATCATTCCCAAGAATGAAACCATTTGGTTGTTCAATGTATACTTCTTCTTCTAAGTCTCCATTCAGAAAGGCTGATTTTACGTCCATTTGAAATACTTTGAACTTCTGAAAGCTAGAGAGAGCAAGGAACATTCTGATGGCCTCAAGTCTAGCAACGGGAGCAAAAGTTTCTTCAAAGTCTATTCCTTCTTGTTGAGCATACCCTTTACAAACAAGTCTGGCCTTGTTTCTAATCACTTCCCCATTTTCATTCAACTTGTTTTTGAAGATCCATTTTGTCCCTATGACATTCTTATCTTTTGGTCTAGGAACCAACTCCCAAGTGTTATTCTTTTCGATCTGCTCAAGTTCTTCATCCATTGCCTTGACCCAGAATTCATATTTTCATGCCTCTTTTACATTTTGTGGTTCAGTGGAGGAGAGTAATGCCAAATATCTTGAGGCTTCTGCAATTGTTCTTCTTGTTTGTATACCTGCCTCTTTCTGCCCCAAAATTTGAGATTCTGGATGATTCTTCTAAATGTACCTGGATGAGTCTTATCTTCTATCCTTATCTATTCTTCTGGTGCCTCTTGAGCTTCTTCTTCATCATAAGTCTGATTAGATGTTGAAGGATAGTCCTCATCATCTTCAAAATATTCGAAATTCACTTGCCTAGGAATGTTTCCTTCTTCATCAACCACTACATCAATGCTGTCAACAATTCTTCCAAGTCTTTTGTTGTAACACTTATATGCTTTGCTGTGGGGAGAATAACCAAGGAGAATGCCTTCATCTGCTCTAGGTTCAAACTTGCCATGATTTTCATCATTATTTTTAATATAGCATTTGCTTCCAAAAATTTTGAAATATTTTACCGAAGGAGTCTCACCATACCAAAGCTCATGAGGAGTTTGAGTGCTATTCACCTGGACATTTGTCTTATTGAGAATAACAATTGCAGCAAATGCAGCTTCACCCCAGAAGGTTGAGGGAGTTCTAGACTCATCAAGCATTGCATGAGCCATTTGTTGAACCATTTTGTTCATCCTTTCCACTACTCCATTTTGCTGAGGAGTCCTAGCTGTAGAGAATTCCCTTCTTATTCCATGTTCTTCACAAAAATCAAAAAATTCATTCGAGGTAGATTCTCCTCCTCGATCAGACCTGAGGCATTTGATTTTGTGATCTGATTCATTCTCCACCAAGGCTTTGAATGATTTGAACTTTTCAAAGGCTTCATCTTTGTGCTTCATAAGTCTTATCCAACACATCTTGGAATAGTCATCAATGAATAATATAAAGTATTCTTCTCCTCGAGGTGACCTTTTCCTAGTTGGACCACATACATCAGTATGGACAAGTTCAAGCGGCCTGCTGGCTGATCCTTCCTTCTCAGGGAAGTTAGTTCTGGTTTTCTTACCAAACTGACATGATTTGCATATTGTATTGTCTGGGATTCTGATGTCTGGAAGACCATGAACTGCTTGGTATTTGCATGCTTTCCTTATCTGTGAGAAACTAAGATGCCCCAATCTTCTGTGCCATAGCCAGTGTTCATCATTCTTGCTCAGATAGCATTGATGTTGTCCTTCTTTGAATATGTATAAATTATTTGGAGTCCTTACGCCTTTGATCACTGTTTTTCCTATATCAAGATCATGAACACTACATCCATTTGATCGAAATATTACCTCAGTTCCTTGATCACACATCTGGCTGACACTTAATAGATTATGCTTTAAGCCATAAACATACATGACATTTCCAGCTTTGACCCTTTCTTTCAACTGAACAAAACCTTTACCTTTTATGAGAGCAGGGGTGTCATTTCCAAAATAAACCTTCTTCTCCTTCTCTAAGGCACTATATGACTGAAGTTTTTCTTTTTCACCTGTCATATGTTTTGAACATCCACTGTCGATGTACCATTGATTTTCCTGCCCTTCCGGATATAAGGCTATACCACATCTTTCTAGTTGGGGTTCTTTTATTCTCCATGATTTGGCACTTGAGGCTTGCTCCTTCTGAGTTGTCTGCCGAAACCTGCTCCTGCATTTAGAATCTTCATGACCGAAATTGTTACAAATAGAACATTCTATTTCATTTTCAAGAGTAGAGAAGTTGTTGTAGGTCCTTTTCATGATCCCAGTCATACTCCTCTGTTTATGAGCTTCTCTAGTCATGATTGTATTATAGGCAACACATTGAGCTGCTTTGTGACCAAAGTTATGACAAGAAAAACATTGGCCACTAAAGAAACTCCTGTGATTATCAAATCTACCAGCCAAATGATTGTAGTTCCTATTGACATCCATTCTTGAGGCAAATTGAGAAGGTTTTACCTGTGGCTGGTTGTAGCTTCTGTTTGTCCTTAAAGTAGATTTCCCCCGATTTACCTGGTAGTCTTTGTTCATTCTTGAGGTAAATTGTCCCTGATTTACCTGGTGATTTCCATTGGGTCTTTGTTCACTTCTCCTTGCAGCATCAAGATAAATCTTGGAGGTATATGGTTTCTGTGCTTGAGTTGTTTCTTCATTATATCCCAGACTTGTCTTGATTAGTGGAGAGCGCTGCACTTTGATAATCTCATCTAACGTGTCAGATCCTTTAACAAATCTAAGCTTAAGAGCTTTTGCTTTCTCAATCTCTTTTCTCAGTTCCACAACTTCACATTCTAACTTTTCATGATGTTTTTCCTTTTCAGCAAGTTGGAATTGTAGAGTATCTATGATCACATTCTTCTCTTCTAAACAAATTTTGAGTCTAGAAATCTCTTCATAAAGACTTTCTTCATCTATAGCATCCACAAAATCATCATCTTCAAAAGCCATTAAAAGTTTATATTTATTACCTTGTTCATCTTCGTCACTATTTGAAAGTCCATCACTATCTTCATGAGTGTAATAGCTTTTCTTATTTACATTCTATTTCTTGTTCCATCTAACAGGTTCCTTACCCTTGTCAATCTTATCCTTATGAGGACATTTGGCAGCATAGTGACTGACTCTTCCACAAGCAAAGCATTTGAAAGGTAACTTACCTCTGAATCTTCCAGCACCCCGTTGAAGGTTCTTGACAAAATTTGATTCTTCCTCTTCTTCTGACACGTGTCCTGACTCATAGTAATCTCCTTTGCCTGAAGCCTTGAAAGCAGCTTCTCTCCTGTCTGATGGTCCTCCTTTCCTCATTTCATAAGCAGTCAGAATTCCGTGCAGCTGTGACATGGTAAGGTTTCGTAGATTCTCTTTTTCTTCTATTGCAGAAACTTTAGATTCAAACTTAGGGGACAAAGATCTTAGAACTTTTTCAACCACAACAACCTCTTTTATTTCTTCACCCAAGTTTTTCATATAATTAACAATCTCATCTACACAAAGGAAATAGTTAGCCACACTTTCATCATTGTGCATTGTGATATTTTCATACTGAATTCTGAGGGTTTGAAGTTTTGCTCGTTTTACCTATTCATCTCCTTCATAGCTCAGAACAATCTTGTCCCATATTTCTTTTTCGGATTTATACTGCATAACCTTGACGAATTCTGATTGAGATAGACATCCTAATAGAGTATTGACAACCTTTGCATTTGTTTCATATTGCTTCTTACCTGCTGGATCTGTAGGAGTTGCTGAAGGAAAAGTGTACCCTGTATCTATGATATCCCAGACTTCTGTACCAAGAGATTGAAGATAGGCTGTAACTCTTACCTTCTAGTAGACGAAGTTGGTCCCATAAAAAATTGGTGGCTTGATTGATGCTTCTCTCTCGTAGTTGCTCATGATGATAGATCTTCCTTCAAGTGATCAAGCTACTTCTAAAGGACTTGCTCTGATACCAATTGTTGGAAGGAATACTGAGAGGGGGGCTGAATCAATATTATCAAGTCAATTATTTTCTTTTTAAACCCAGATCATATACGCTACTTCAGTTAGATAAAACCGCGTATATACGCAACTACAGAGAAGGAAACCCGTGTATACAATGCAAACTTATAATTTAATTTATCTTATAGATGTTGATCATTAATCTATGTATCAGAATCAAATAAATAGTAACCAGAAACAGTAAAACAGAGCTGAAGACAATCACAGACAAGAACACAAGATATAAGGTGGAAACCCAATGTGGGTGAAAACCACCTGCTGCAATTCGTCTCTATCTCCTTTTAATTAGAAACTTCTTCTTACAATGTACTGGTGCAGTCCTTTACCAGTACGTAGGCTGCAACCTGCAGAGAGCTACAACCCTCTCTCGTTCTCCAGCTTCTCCTGGAAGGGAGCTACAAACCCCTTAGCTCTTGTACTAGCCAAGATACTAGTACATAGGTTCTGGCCTACAGAAGGCTACAACCTTCTCTTTCTTCCAGGGACCACGTTTCATAAATTTTCAAATTGGATCCATGAACATCAATCAATCATCAAGAATTTCTGCATCAAACAATCTCCTTTTCACCAATTAGAACTGAATCAAGTAGATACTTCTCCGACAGCTGTACCTAGAACACAGTAACAGTAATCACACACCAAATTATGAACCCAGAACACTGCACCAATCAAACAGAAGTAGCTAGAACACAACTCAAGAGATGTAACCTACTTTAATAACCAGAAACTTGCATGCATATGCTTTTGTGTTTGGACCAACCTGTGTATACGTTGTTTTTACTCACAGAACCAGCGTGTATACGCGCCTTCACTTCACTAAACCTGCGTACAGATCTATAAAGTAAAATTTCAAATATTCAGACCTTAATTAACCCAGATTACCAGATTTATAGATCAAGCATGCGCCACATATAACGGATAAAAATCATACAAAGATATTATTATTCAAGCCTTAAGATTATGACCCATCAATAGAACTTATCCTTCTCTTTGCACTCAGGTTCCTCCTTCATTCAGATCCAGATCTGCACCATAACATAATCACCAATATTCCAGATCTAGCCCTTCTATCAGATATTCAATAATTCGGATGATCCTTTGCCAAGTGATCTCCTTCCTCTTTTATAGTCTTAGGCCTTCCACAATACCATGGTCCAAAACCATAACAAACAATACCATGGACCCAATACTTGGGATCAACACTCTTGATGAGATACCATGGCCCAAAACCATAGGTTCAATTACCAAGGACTAGATACCATGGACCAAAAGTAAGTTCTCCATCATATACGTGATTTTTCTTGTGTGAAAGTGCGTGTATACGCATACGCGCCTTCATAACATCTAACCCATGTGTATATGCGTCTTCGTCTAGGTGAACCTGCGTATATGTCTTTTCCTTCATTATGAAAGCCTAAACTGAGATCTGTCACCAGAGAGAGTTGCCATCAAGGACAACATCTGTGCCATAGCTCTAAATCAGTGCCATATGTCATACAAATTCTATGCAATTCAACTATGCTGAGATTGGTCAGATTTGATCTATCTTCCAAGATAGATACCTATGGGTTGAATCTTGCTAGAAAGGTTCCAAGGATCTTTTAGACAACAATTTTTGTGTTGAAAGGTTCTCCCAAACCTTCCAATGTATTTTTTGTTTCATCAACACGTTGAAAGTAGCAGAAATATCTTCATCTTCCTTCATTCTGAGTTGCTCAACTTTTTCCATGAAAATTTCAGGCTTTGCTTCTTTCACCTATGAGTCACTTGCATATATATGTTGAAGCTTGCCCCATACCTCTTTAAAAAAATTTCAACTCAATACCTTAAGATAGATAGATTCTATAAGCCCACTGATAATAAGATCTTTATCCTTTGCATCATATACCATATTTTTCTTACCTTGTTCATCCAGGGTCGATGTGAAGCCTTTTTCAATGATTTCCCATACTTCATATCCTTGTTCTAGAAAATCAACCTACATTCTTCGACTCCAAAGTGCATAGTTATTTCTGTTGAACAAAGGAACTCTATTATTGGTGTATTCCATGATCTCCTTCCGATTGTTAGATTGTTATTGAAGGAACCAAGATCTGATACCAATTGTTGGAAACACTGAGAGGGAAGGTGAATCAATATTTATAGCAATTAGCACTTTTAAATATTTTTCAGAGCATTAGTTAATCTTCAATTATTATTAATGTTTATCCAGTAACACCAGTAAATAAAAGAACACAATAGGAACAAGAATTTTAGGTGGAAAACCCCCTTCGAGTCAAAAACCACCAAACACTTTTCTAATAAATTCTTTAATCTTCAGCCCCAACTGAAATGAAAGTTACAACTTCCTATAATTCTAGAAAAGCATTCTTCTTTAGCTCCCATTGGAAGGACGCCTTAATGCCCTAGTTTCTTCAGTAGTAAACTAAATGGATGCCCCAACATCCTAGACCAACCTACCACCCTAAATTGTTCATAGGCTCCAACTTGTAGGCGACTTTATGCACCTGAAATGAAACAAGAGTGTGGACACCAGTACCAGGGACAATGATCCACGATATAATATAATTTACCCAATCATACGATGACCTACAACCTAACCATGAAATCATCCAACAATGACTCCTATACCTCCCAAAAATGCCTCTTCAACTCTAGGTAGATTGACTTTTTTTACAATAATGACCCTTTTACAATTTTACAATGATGATGTTTTACAATACTGACTCTTGACAAGAAGTGATGTTTGACTTGACACGACTTCTTGGATCACTTGTAGCTGCTGAGGTACTATCATTCTCACTTCAAGTAATGGTACTTTGGCGTTGCATGTCCTTCTAGTATGTGTCTGTGTTGTCCTGAAGTGTCCTCCTTCCTGTATATGCATTAATGAACAAGACCCAAACCAATACACAAAAAAAACACTTACAATGTCTTGCAAAACACATGTCAGAGATGATATTCAAAATTCAAATGCAAACACTAATAATACATACCTTTCTATAGCAAACTTACCCTTGATTGTTGATGTGTGGTCCTTACTGCAGTGATCCTTGAATGCATATTTTTTCTTTCCTTCTAGGAGCTCAATATTTAATCTATTGTATCTATGTAATTCCGGATTGCCAAGGTCTGAAATGTCATCTTGTGGTATCCCTTTGAGTCCCCTTTCCAACCCCATAGGTCTGATCGATATTGGATTCTTCAAGAAAGAGTTATTCCTAATCTCCCATGATGACCTGATTATAGACTAGTTCAATAGAGTGAACTTGTACGAAGTGCCATGTGTCACTATTTTGACTTTTAGCCTCGAAATGATACCAAAAAAACTATAGTCTAGCTTATTTCTTTAATTTTTTATGAAATTTGAATCCAATGCTCAAAAATAAAGTTATGACAATTTTCCCAAGGTCACCTATTTGATATGGAATTCGGGAGCTTGCAAAAACCCTAACTTCCTCAGATCATATCTCCGAAAATATAGCGAACTAGGATCTGAAATTATGTCATGAGGTTCATCGCAATTTTGGTTCAAATGGGTTTTAATTTCAACTTCTGAAATTAAAAAATTATATAGAAAATGCCACGATGACCTGTTTGAAGCATCGAAATCCTAGAATCCAAAGCTCTAAACTTGATTCAAAACAGACCTTGAAACTTGATCATAATTTTGTACCCTCACCAGACCTCAATGAAACCTTAAACTCCCTGCAAGAGATCGCACGTTAGAATCTCATGAGGGCCAAAAAATTACGGAGGTCTTCTCACAAGACAGTTTGTTGAAAGTGCTTTCGTGAGGAGGATATGAGAGTCACAATTTATAGAAATGACTTGAGTTGAGAGGGGCTTCCACAAGTGAACATTCGAGGGATTTTAGAAGATTAAAACATTATTAATTATTGACTATTCAATGCCCACCACCAATGATGAGTTCCATGCCACAGCCCCATGGGGTTTTAGCCCACTAACTGGGGTTACTAACTTCAAACACAGATATCTCTCAAACTATGAAGAATTACGTGACATGCCATATATAAACGGAAATATCTCGACGAGTAGAATCCATATAGAAGGTCCTTGACTCATAATAGAGTAAGTTTTCAAGTCAAAATTCCCATGAAAGATCGAGGTATCCCTTGGCACTGCTTGGGTTGACATCAATAACAACCACTCATCAACAGTATACTACTAAGATAAAAGAACTAGTGTTGTTAATTTAAATAATATCATTGGCATTAGAAACAATGTTTTGGAGAACCAAGGCATTGGTATTATGAAAGAATCAGTGATTTAATAATAACAATGCATTGGGTCATACAATCTATGATACCATGCATTGGGGGGTTAAATGGAAACAACACTGGTGCTTGAAAATTATAACGTCCTAGTGTTTCAGGGAAAGAAATAAATCTTGTAGTATCGGTGCTTTTACATAATCTAACACAAAAGTGTGTTAATGGAAATGATGCACCAGTGCGTTAAAGGAAAATCACACCAATCCATGAAATGTATATCTTCCTGGTGCCTATTGATTTGACACATGAACTGGGATTTTGTATGTACAAAGGGATCAGATACAATTTATTATTATTATAATTATCATTGTTAAAATACTCATATTCGGAATGGTGCACATTAATATACGATGTCCCAATAACCATTTTCTCTTTTTTAGAAACATCGACCTGTGACAATGCAATTTTTGTGATTTTTTAAATCCATTATTCATAAAAAAATCAAAATATATCTTATAACAATATTCATATAAATTAAATTTTCATTAGTGCATTTGTATATGATGTTTGAATTAATTTGTTATATCATCAGATTGTGCATCTCTTCATTATAATATTTAATCACTGGTGTAACATTTCACAATGACATTCAACAGTAGAATAGATTAAAATGTATCTTATTATATATAAATAAGAGGCTCTTTGTCATACAAAATGGGATAGTTATTGGTAACCCGTTGTCTTTTAATTGGAACTCTAGGTCCATTACATTGAATAAAATGTCTAATTTTCACAAACAATTATTTCAAAAAATACAACAACTTGCATTGATATCGAAATAGATCATTATTATTTTTTGGAACTATTGTGAGTGTTCGATCTACTTCCATGATTTGGATTATTTGTACGATTTTTTTGTTGATTGCATCGATTGTTTTCATCTTCTTCAAGTTCCATCTACAAACATAAAAATAAAGTGTAGTGAATGTATCTACATTGGTGAGAATAATGGAAATTGAACTAAATAATATGCATCAATGTAAATCGAAAAGAAACATACAATAGCAAGAATTGAGTGTTGAACTATAAACATTCTTTCAAAACCAAATCTCATGCCTTCTTTCAACAACTCTTATGTTGGCGTAGTTCCATACTTTGTTTCCTACAAGTTTTATACCCCATAATAAATCATAGATTTAATATAAAGGATTTTTTTATTCTATTAATGATAAACTCGGAGAAGTAAAACAAGATAGATACTTACAAATTCCACAATTAATTTTTGATATTCCAACATATACTCACAACCCATATTTAATCCAATGTCAATCAATGCTTTCGATGGCTCTTCTTTGTATGTTAACACCTATTAACAATTACTCACAAACTTTGATATCAACCATTTTCCTCCTTGTTGTCCTGTTTTATGTGCGGAATGGGTCCCATTTTGTTTTCTTTTCTGCAAGAAAATACTTGAAAATTAATATTTAATGCTAAATTATTTGTCTATATGTACCTAATAGAAAAATTAAATGATTACATACATATGAAGCACATTTTTGTTGAGATGGGTCCTCCTATGATGCAATTATGTCTGTTTCTTTGACCATCTCCTTGTACTCTTTTTTGGACATTCATACTAGCATGTTTTGGATATCAGCTCATTGATCCTTTGGGATTTTCATAATCTTCCTGAAAAATAATAAACTATTTTTGTATTGATATATGAAAACCAAATATAACAAAAATGATATTAATAAATGAATGGTTTGTAGTAACATATACATATAATTCTAGAAAAGCATTTGAATTAGGAATATTAGTTTTGAATGATTATTTTTTGTTGTTGTATAGTTTTTCTATTGCAAGTTTGACAAGTCTCATTGACCATTGCTATGGAAATGCTTCTTGTAGTTTAAATATAACTTGGTTCTTGGAATCATTGGATTGATTTATATATTGTAAGTGGAAAGTACATCTATACATTCATTCCACTATATCCCTCATAGTTTTCTAAAAGTTTTCCCCCCTTTCATTAACCTCCAACATCACTCCAGATGAACTAAGGAACAATTCATTGTCATTTACATGTTCTATAATTATTATTTTCGTAGAATGACAATCTTTCCCTTTTTTGTTGGTCCCTGTAGAAAATTAAATATATGTGAATTAATAGATAATTTGAAACATGTTATCTAATTTTCTTAAGTATATTATTAATGAAAATTCAAATATAAAACTCATATTGAATAGTATTTTTTCATTCACTTGATTCATCCTTCTGCAATTTTTCCATCAGGCTTTTATGCTCTCACTTAGACCAAAATGAATCTTATCAAACATCCTCATTTCATGGCTCTGCATGACACACACTAACCAATACATATTAGTTAAACTTACATATAGTTCAAATATATTAATTTTGTAAAGAATTTACAAAGAACTTTCCTTTTCTTCTTTTTTGGATGTGCTATCATTGTGTTGATCAATATTTTCATTACTTGACCCCTTCTTAGACATGTTTTTGTCAATATACAACATGTACCATTAAATATAGAAGCCATTAAATATATTTTATAAATAATTCACATAATTTTTATCCATAAAGAGGTCTAGTAACCGATGTGTTTAATTTAGTAAATGCACCAATGTGTTTAATTGTTGAGCACCGACAATGATTTTTTTTTTAAATAGCTTTAAATTATGAAGGTGATGTTAGAATTGTGTTGTCATTGATGGAAAAGGAAAATCATTGATATCCAAGGCCACAAACATGATGGTAAAGGTGTTGCAAGACTCTAATGTTTCCAAGAAGGTTAGTGAGGCAATTGGTAATGGTGTAGAGTCTTTGGAGCTATTTCTTGATGGTTAGAGCTCTGAAATATCTTTTCAATGGTATGTGGAAGTTTAGAAATTTCTTCCTAGATGAAAATTTAGAGCCAATCAAAGCTAAGGACCCCAAAGTCACTGTTATGTAGAGTTAGAAAGGAGGAAAGTGTTTTGGAGTAGGTTGAATTTGGTGGTCTTCCAAACCTGGCGGAAAAGTTGGTAGAAGGTCTAGAGGATATGCTATCCAAAGCACTGTGTGGATGTGGCAGCAGATAATGTAGTGACATTCAAAGTGTTGGGAAAACGTAGCTCTAACAAGAACGCAATTGAAGCATTGGTATTGGCACAAGGTAGAGCCATGAAAGATAAGCCCAATGGAGGGAGACTAATAGGTATGCCCCAAAGAAACCTTAAGAAGTTCTTAAGGGAATGAGTAGGATGATGCAATCCATAGTTAAACAATGGGCATGACAGCCTGTGGATCTCTTGTTATGCGTTCCCCACTGACGCATAAGAGGAATTGTGCAAGGTTCAACATCTCGACCGTTAATGCATAGGAGAGTTGGAACAAAGTTGTTTCCACAAACTATTGATCATATGATAACCGTCCATGGTTGAATCTGCTACCCCAGCTCTAAAAACCAAAAACAACTTCAGGGGCTTGCAAACCACAAGTGGTTTCACGACAGTGGAAGGGGTTGGGAAATATGGCAAATGGAGAGAGGCATTACAATGTTAAAAAGGATATATACCCTTAGAAATGTTTATAAAATAAAATGAGGAAAAACTTGCTCTTAGGGGAACCCATTTCTCTCTTCTCCAATAGTATATAGGTGGAGCAATATGATTGGTTCACAGGGATGACGGAGGTGCACAGGTGGATGATGACATCAGCAGTGATGTGGCCCAATGATAGGTGGACACATGGTAGGTGTTTTTGGGGTTTTGAGGTACCAAAGTGGGACATTTATGAATGACATGTGGACCAATCACAGGGTGCCACTTGGCAGAGGTGAAAAAAGCATGAAGTCATCTCGCTAGTAGGACCTCGAAAGGATTTGAAGCAGGGCATAAAGGGATCAACAACTGACTGGGTATCGGGCCAACATGGTAGGTGTCAGAGATAACTTATCCCAATGTGTAGTTGATTGGAGCACATGCAAACAATGTCAGTCACATTCAACACACAAGTGCATGAACACTAGCCCAGAGGAATTTTGAAGGAACAAAGTGGAGGTGTTGGGATTATAGCACTGGGATACAGAGGCAATATAATAGTCAATAATGACCAATAAAAAAAGGTATTGGGTGGACCCCACTAACAACTCATTCCATTCAATGGAGCCTGGAATATTTAAAAAGGTGCAAAACAAAAGCATCGAGGTAAAAAGGAACTAAGGGCTAGATATTAAGCACCTGAATAGAGTTTCATGCAAAGTCATGACCAAGGGCTTAAAGATAAAGGACAAAATGTGCGAAGGTAAGTAGTTTATCACTGAGGGACCAAAGGGAAGGTCCCATCGCTTGGTCCGTTGGGCAGATAAGATCCAGATAACATTAGCGATAAGTGCTTAAAGGATCTATTTGACGACATACATGTTACTAGCAGAAATTGTAGCAATTTTTCTATATATAGTAGACAACTAGAGTTATAACTATCACTAAAATGACTACTAAACCCTGTAATGTGCCAGAATTGACTATTTGAGCAGATTTAAATAGTTTAAATCAGAGATTGAGTTTAAATCCTCACGCAGAGATGGAATTTGAGCTTTATAAATGTAGAAATTCTCTTTAAACAAGTTGAACATCAATACAATAAGAACAATTGAAGAAATCATGAGAAGAGGTGAACTTAGCTAAAGTTATAAATAAAAAATTAAGGATTTTAAGCTTAGATATTTTTTGAAGATACTAGATATCAATGATTGACGACTTAAGAAAGAAAAAATTGAGAGATTCATGCATGAAGGAAGGTCTGAGGTTAACTGAAAGGTGAAAAAGTCGAGGAAAAAATTCTACAAGAAATATATGCATGGGTGTAAAATGAAAAAGTGTGTGAGAAATGGTGTTGGTGATGTTGCTGGTACTTTTTGGTGATTTTTCAGTGATAAGAGATTACTAAAGGTGTTTATGGTGTATGTGGTAAGTGATTGAGAGAAATTTACTTATGAAGATAGTGTCCTATTGATATGAGTTTGAAAATGGATGAAATATGGATCAACAATGCTGACAAGTGGTAGCTTGCAGTCCAGGGGAAATAGTCCCTTTCAGTGGTAGCCCATAAACGAGCAGGGGTAGTATTCCCTTTAATTGGTAGCTGATAAATGACCAAGGGCAGTGGTCCCCTTCATTAGTAGTTGATAAATGTGTAGGGGTGGTAGCTCCTTTCGTTTGTAGCTAATAAATCAGGGAGGAGTAGCTTCTTACTAGTTGTAGCCAAAGAATTTTGTAACAACAATTTGTATCATGCCTTGTGAAGGAAATGAAGAAAAGTTTGAGGAAATTGTGTGTTTTTATGTGTTACTTATGTTGTTTCTTGTCATGCTCATCTAAGTAAATTGTTGAAGTATTTCTCAATGTCCTAAAATCATTACAAGTGAAAGAAAGTTTTAAATTCCTACAATACTGATTCACCCTCCCTCTCAGTATTGTCTTGGTTTCTAACAATTAGTATCAGGGACTGGTTACTTCATATTAGTTTAACAACTGGAAGAAATATCAAGGACGATGGTAAACCAGGAAGGACAATTTACCAATAGTGTTGGGTAGCAAAGGCCCCGCATAATGGTTTTGGGGCTCAAAGCCCACAATGTTGGTTAAAAGTATGGTAAAGGCTCCGCGGGGTGCATGGAGCATGAATTGTAATGAGTCAAGTCAAAGGGTTGTCCGCCCGAAAATAATGTAAGAAAATAGAAAGTGAGTCGGCCTACCCATGGTCCATGGACCATGGAAATGTATAAATAGAGCAAGGCTCTATGGTGAGAAGTTAGTTTTTGGTTTTTGATCTTGAATGTTATGGGTTTATGAAGGAAAAAGTCTCTCTGCATCTATAAGTCCGAGTCAAGGGTGTTGGTAGATAGAAAGTGGCTCTATAGCTATGTGCATAGAGGCCTGGTAGAGTCCGTAGCTGTGTGCGCGGACCCCTGCAGCTGAGTGCACAAGGCGGTTCTGGTTGTATTGACAGAAGATAAATAAAGATAAGAATTTTTGAATCATTGTGTGCTTTAACGTGAATCTATTTGTTGCTTATGTTTTAAACTTATGCACTCTCTTTAAGAATTATAAATGCATGCACTGGGTTTTATTCTTAAATTTTTGCTTAAAGACTGTAAGAAGAAGATCAGATCTGTAATAAAATCATATAAATAATAAGATTTGGGAAGTAACTAGCGCGGATCTATGCAAAGGAAAAGTAACGATGCAAAGTAGTGCAAGTGCGCAGAACGGTTCGCGATCCTTCCAGATCGCATGAAGACATCCCTAGGGTGTGGAAACCTGGTTCCAGCACCCTCCCATACTACCTCGGGTGAGACTTCAGTCTGTGCTCTGTGGATTGTTGCAGAAAGGGCTGGTAGTGCGGGATTTGTTAGGCTAAAACACTTCTAAAACTGGGTTAGGCCCCAACAATCCAACAAATGGTTCCGTTGCTGGGACCGAGATCTACCTAAGGGATATCTGATGTCGGAACACTGGAACCATACGAAGAAAGAGCTTGAAGATTGGTTATTATAAGCTTCATGAGTTTGTGGTGCAGGAAAATAGAAATCTGCAGATATCTGAGGAGAGGTGGCTAGATTGCTACATATACACAAAAATCCACGAGATCTTCTTTGCGTCCTTCTCGACAGAGCTATATGAGTGGATCGCAAGGCTAGCTGATAGTCAAGGGAGGTGCAGACTGGATCAGTCCATCTTGTGGACTCCAGAGTTGGTGCACAGGCTAGAAGCATCAGAAGATAAAATTGCACGGGCAATAGATCACTGGTTGGATCAAATAATAGGAAAGTTTATCACTAAGTTCGCGATAGACACAACTATGAGTTACATCGAAGTAGAAAGGCGCTTTCTCCAAGGACGTGGGGTAAGTACATCAAATCATTGAATACTTGGATTAAAATGTTGTTATGTGAGAAACAGGTTATGCGTGTCCATTGATGTCTGGGGTAACGAGGAGCGGAAGAGGCTACCGCGGGACTGAAGGATTAGAGAACAATCCTCTAATTTCTATTTCAAGAGAAAATGAGGAGGAGCTCACAGGGTTCTCTCTAAGAAGTGTTGTCCGATTGATAAAGCAGCACATTCCACTAGTACCACTGCCATCCATGCCATCCTCCATTTCACCTACATCAAACTCATCTTCACCTACCCCACCTCTGCCACCACCGAGGGTTGGAATGGCGAGTGTGATCAAGTTGCCGATATTTAGAGGCATAGGAAATGAGGAACCATATTAGTTCTGGTTTGTGGTAAATGTTGTCTCGGAAGCCCAAGGCATAATGGATGATAATATCAAAAATTCTACTCTGGTAAGCGCACTGCAGGATCGCGTGTTGATGTGGTATATAAAGTACTCTAATGATCACCTGAATGTGGGAATAACGGTGATCCAGGATGCATTGAACAAAGAATTTAGCTGGCCAAAATTAGAGACATAGTCGATCATCAGGTTCAAGGAGATCGCGATGCTACCTGGTGAAACCCCGTGGGATCTGGATCAGAGATTGAAGAGTACAATCCGCAAGGCTAACATGACGTTGCGCAACACCGCGCGTCGTTTGTGGCATCTTTGACACCACATCTGAGGATGGCACTATCACAGCAAAATATCTCAGTCCAAGTTGAAGCATTAGAGACAAAAATGAGGTTGCATGAAACTCCAATACAGGATCCAGGGTTGGGAGTTCAGCAAATCCACGTGCAACTACAAAACCTATGCTTAGAAATGAAAAGTTTGAAGCAAGAAAGGGCGCCCTGACCAGAGGTGCGTATAGAAGGGGGGGTGTGTCAAATGCAAAGGTCAAGGTCACGAAAAGGATCACTGCCCCGTATTCGTGAACTATCTGGCGGGAGTGGGGCTGATGCCATTAAGGCTAGAGGTACAAGCAGGGCCAAGTGCAGCGCCCATGCTCTGGTGCGCGATTTGTCAAGTAGGAGGAAAGCACACAACAGACAACTGTCACCTATTGTAGAAGTATACCCAGACTCCACAGCAGCTATATTGCAACTTCTGTAGATCAGTGGGTCACGACGAGTGAACGTGTCGAAGCTACGAGCTAATGATGGAGAGGACCCAACCTATCAAATACAGACTGAGGCATGGGGTTTTGACCCAGCCGCAGGTCCGCATGATGGATTCCAAGGATGAGGGCAAGGAAGAGGAGGAATGGGGCCTAGACGAGGGCACAGACAGCTGATCTGTTATAATTGTGGAGGGCCAGGGCACTACGCTTGCGACTATACTAACCTGACGAGAATATCTTTTCCATACTGTGAGTAGTTTGACCATGAAATGGTAGATTATCCGATGTTGATTTCCTAAATGCACGAAAAGGGGGTACTACAACCTACACCAACTCAAAATATCCAAATGATGAGGTCTAAACCGCGCGAAGAGGATCCCAGCATAAACATGGTACTGAGAAGTGGTGCAATTGTAGGGGGAGATGCGAGAAAACAACCCGGAGAATATGGGAAGGGTCACGATGCTCCTACAAAGGAACCTGACTTTGAGATGGAACAGGTGAAGGGGACGTCTAAGGAAGCTCAAAAGAGCTTCACAGAAGTCTCTACTCCAAGTAGTAGGGATCCAATTGAGCCGGGAATGGATCCCTCTATGCTTACTACCTTTTTAGAGACATGTATGAAGCTTCTATGCAACAATAAGGCAGTTAAAGGATTGCAAGAGCTGATCACTAGGTGCACAGGATCAAGGGAGCTGCACATATTCTAGAAACCGGGAAAACATGCTCTGCACCGGGTAGGAGATGCGAAATGACGGCGCAGATCGGTGAGTATGAGATGGATCAAGTCATCCTGGATTTTGGGTCGGATGTGAATGTGTTGCCTAAGCAAACATGGGAATGCATGGGCAGGCTCGGACTATAGTGGTCTACTATTCAATTATGAATGGCCAACCAACAAAAGATCTTACTCATGGGAAGATTGCAAGGGGTGACTGTGGACATTAAAGGCGTAAGCACGCAGACAGACTTTGAGGTAATAGAAATTGTTGATGACAATAATCCATATACCCTGCGTTGCTACGAATAGATTGGGCCATGGAGATGAATGGGGTCATCAACTTAAAAAGACGAAAGATGACATTCAAGAAAAAGTCACTCCATGTTATAGTTCTGCTGGACCCAGCCGAAGGAGCATGCTACACCGAATTGATGCGCGATGAGGACAGTGACTATGAACTAGACTGCATCTACAGATAACAGCGCAAGACCAAGATCGAGTGAATCCCATAGCAGATGGGAGAATCTCATGGGAGCGTGATAGTTCCTACACATCGGATTCAGATGAGGAGATCGAACGATGGCAAAACCAATTGCATGAAGTCACAACACTCAACTATAACATGATTATTAGATCATTATGACACGTGACAATTGAGGTACAGCAATGGCCAGCGGACGACTATTGAGCCTTAGAACTGCCCTTTCCTTAGCAACTCTTCTTATCCATTTTCTTTGTTTTTCCATTAAGAAAATGCATCCCTATCATCAATAATCAGTATACATTGCCTTAAGGAGAAAATTTTAGTGATTTACATGTTATGATTTTATGTTTTGCTGTTTGAATAAGTTTTTGTCTTTTAGCTACGGAATGCAGCCTATTCTGCAGCTACTCGGCTATTTCGCAGCTACATCCATGCTTTAACAGGTTCCAAGTGTCAGAAGGAGAAAATAACTGTTGGGTTGTGTTATATTCTTTCCACGACTAGCCCATGTAGTTAACCGGGAGGTTAGAGGGGAGGTCACATGGGGTTTGAGGCGAAAATTTTGGTTTTGGAACCTATGTTAGGTTGGGCAGACCCACCTATGGTTTTGTGCATGATTTTCACACATGTTCTTTGGACACGATGGGTTTTTAGTCCATGGTATTGTACGCGATGGTTTTTGGTCCATGGTATTGGATGCTTCGGCGTGTATAAATATGTATTGTAACATTGAAAGGAACATAATGAAAAATCAAGCTGGTAGTCCCAGTTTTGGGATCTGGGGGAAAATCTTTGTGTATATGTGTTTTATGTGTTATGCTCTTGCATTATTTATTTTATGTGTTTTAGAATTCGTATGCAGGTAATTTTTATACGGGGTTAAAACCTACCCTTGGTATCAAAGTAGTTTTGGCTTCAAGGGGACACCTTTTTTGCTGAGGGGTTTCACTCGGGCCTGTGGTAGACCTTGCTCAGTGGGAGATCTCCGAGATTGATTCTGGTGGTGAAAGAAGATGGTGAGCAGTGGAAAGATAAAGATCAAGAAATTTAATGGTCAAAGTTTTGGGTTGTGGAAACTCAAGATGGAGGATCTGTTGGTGGATAAAGATCAGTGGATCGCAGTAGATCCGGGTACTAAACCAACGGGAGTGTCCAATGAAGAATGGAAGAAGTTGGATTGGAAGGCAAAGAGCACAATACAATTGTGTGTCCAGATTCAATATTGCTGAATGTATCAGGGGAAGCTACGGTGAAGGCTTTGTGGGACAAGTTAGGGACTTTGTACCAATCTAAGTCTTTGGTGAATAAACTGTTCCTGGGGAAAAAGCTGTATAACCTGAGGATGAAAGATGGAGACTCAGTGATAGAGCATTTGAATGCATTTAATACTGTGGTAAGTTAGTTAGCATCTATTGATATTAAAATTTCAGATGAAGATAAGTGCATTAGTTTGTTGTGTTCTCTACCAGATTCGTGGGATAGTCTGGTTATTCCAATAGGTAGTAATGCAACTGCCTTGCTGTTTGGTGAAATAGTCTCAGCGTTGCTGACGGAGGAGATGAGACGAAAAAATATGGAGAGCTAGAATGGTGATGCCTTGTCTGTACGAGGACGATCCTAGAACAGAAACAAAAATAAGTCATCGAGTGGGAGATCTAAATCTAGAGGGAGATCTAAATCTCCAGGAAAACCTGTAAAGGTGGTGTGCTGGAAATGCGGAAAGGAAGGCCACTTCAAAAGGGAATGTAAATCTAAAACTCCTAACAAAGGAAAGGGATCTGATGAGGCTCCTTCTGCAGAGGCAAAAATGACCTCAGATGAAGGTGGGGATGTGTACTTGGCTTCTTCAAGTACACATGTAGATCATGAGGCATGGTTGATTGACTCAGGTGCATCCTTTCACTTCACTCCCCATAGAGAGTGGTTTTGCGGGTATGAGAAATATGGTGGTGGTGATGTCTTCTTGGGGGATGATAGGAAGGCTAAAATCGTTGGTCGCGGAAAGGTAAAGTTGAAGTTGCAAGGTGGAAGAGTTAGAACACTTCCGGGTGTTCTACATATTCCTGCATTGGCCAGAAATCTAATTTCTGTAAGCAAGCTAGATGATACAGGTGTAAAAATAGTGTTCGAGAAGGATACCTGCAAGATGGTTCGGGGAGCACTGGTATTGATGTGAGGAGTTCAGATTGGAACTCTGTACAAGCTACAAGGTAGCATGGTTGTTGATGGGTGCAACAGTTCTGTGGTTCCTAAAAGTGGAGCAGAAAATCTAGTGGTCTCTGGAGAGAAGACCATGCTATGGCATCAAAGGCTTGGACATATTAGAGAGAAAGGCCTTCGAATACTTCATGGTAAAGGTATGGTAGAAGGTATGAGTAATAGCTCTCTGGATTTTGATTTATGTGAAAATTGTGTATATGGGAAGAAGAATTGGATGAGTTTCCCCTCTGGTGGTAAGAGGGCGAAACAGATATTAGAGCTTGTGCAAGTGATGTGTTTGGACCTATGAAGGTTCCATCACTGGGTAAGTCTGTGTACTATGTATCATTTATAGATGACTTCTCAAAGAATACATGGATATATTTCCTTAAGTATAAATCTGAAGTCTTTGATAGGTTTAAAGAATTTAAGGCTCTTGTGGAAAATCAGATAGAGAAGAAGATAAAGGTGTTGAGGACAGATAATGGTGGAGAGTTTTGCAGCAAGAAATTTGAAGAATTATGTGAGAAATTTGGTATAGCACGATAGAAGACTATTCCATATACACCTTAGAAAAATGGAGTTGCAAAAAGAATGAATAAGACATTGATGGAAAGGGCAAGAAGCATGCTCAGCGGTGCCGGGTTAGGACAAGAATTCTAGGCAGAGGCGGCGGACACTGCATGTTACCCAGTCAACAGGTCACCTTCATTAGCATTGGAGGATAAGACTCCACAAGAGGTATGGACTGGTAAGAAACACTCTCTTTGACATCTGAGGGTATTTGGATGTGATGCATATGTACATGTTCCAAAGGAGAAACGAACCAAGTTGGATAGTAAATCTGAAAGGTGCATCTTTATTGGGTATAAGGATGGTTTAAAGGGTTATAAGCTTTGGAACCCAGTCACACGGAAGGTTGTTTATAGTCGAGATGTGGTGTTCGCGGTAAAAGATGTTATTAAACATGAAGTCCAACCAAAGGATCCTGAGAAGATAGAGTTTGAGCTAAAGGAGGAAGAATCAGACTCTACAATAGAGGAGGAATCAAAAGATGAAGAGCCACAAACTCCGGCTATGAGAAGATCAGTTTGAGAAAGAAGGCAACCAGAAAGGTATAGTCCATTTGCTTTATGTTCAAATTTTGCTTTATCTATTATGGATGATGATCCCAGAACTATGAAGGAAGCAATAGATTCAGAGGATGGCAAACTCTAGAAAGAGGCCATGTTTGATGAAATGACATCTTTGCACAAAAATGAGGCTTGGGATCTTGTGTAGTTTCTGACTGGAAGGAAAACCATTGGCAGCAAATGGGTGTTCAAGAAGAAGACAAATGCAGAAGGAAACATGGAGAAATACAAAGCTCGATTGGTAGCAAAAGGTTATTCCCAGGTGTCGGGAATTGATTTTGGTGATATTTTTTCTCCTGTTGCCAAGGTAACTTCTATTAGATTACTTTTATCTGTTGTTGCTGCTTTTGATTTTGAGGTAGAACAAATGGATGTGAAGACAACATTTCTTCACGGGGATCTAAAAGAGGAAATATACATGAAGCAACCTAAAGGCTTTGTGGTGAAGGGTAAGAAAGAATTGGTATGCAAGTTAAAAAGAAGTCTTTGTATGGGTTAAAATAGTCACCAAGGATGTGGTATAAGAAATTTGATACATTTATACGGGGACTTGGCTTCATCAGAAGCAAAGCAGATCACTGTGTGTATTTTAAATTAATTCGTGACTGTGTTATTTATCTAGTCTTGTATGTGGATGATATGTTGCTGATTGGAAATGACAAAGAAATTATCCAGGATTTGAAGACCCAATTGTCCTCCAAATTCAACATGAAAGATCTTGGTGCTACAAACTATATTTTGGGCATGGAAATTAAAAGAGATCGGGCAAAGAGGAAGCTCTAGTTAAACCAGAAGAAGTATGTCGAGACAATACTGTAGAGGTTTAATATGCAGGATAGTAAACCGGTGAAGGTTCCTATTCCTGTAGGTGTGAGGTTATCTGTTGAACAGTGTCCCAAGACAAAAGAAGAGGAAGAGGACATGTCCCGTGTTCCATATGCAAGTGCAGTCAGTAGCCTGATGTATGCAATGGTATGTACTAGACCAGACATTACACATGAAGTGGGAGTATTGAGTAGGTTTATGTCAAAACCAGGGAAGGAGCATTGGACAGCAGTGAAACGGGTTTTCAAGTATTGGTGTGGCACTAGTGATTATGGTTTGTACTACTAAGGAAGACTAGGATTGGACAGAGTGTTGGATATCTGGCTTAGAGAAGATCTACAAGTGGATATGTGTTTAACCTATTTGGAGGTGCAGTCAGTTGGATGAGTAAGAAATAGTCTATAGTGGCACTATCAACTACAGAGGCAGAATACATGGCAGCCACTCATGCAAGCAAGGAAGTAGTTTGGTTGCAGAGATTGTGTTCAAGTATGGGGTTAGTATAGGAAGCTATAAGGATAGACTGTGATAGCCAAAGTGAAATTTTCTTGGCAAATAACCCCGCATATCATTCAAAGACAAAGCACATTGATGATCAGTATCACTTTGTGAGGGATATGATAGAAGACAAAAAGGTGTTGCTGGTAAAGGCGGACACTTTGAAGAATACTACAGATGCATTGACAAAATCTGTGAGCTCTGAGAAGTTCTCTTGATGTAGAGAGACAATGGGCGTTTCAGGGCTGGAAAAATGACTAAGCTCTCCTGTGGCCCCTTGTGGAAAGAAAACAACAAGTGGGAGAATGTTGGGTTGTGTTATATTCTTTCCACAACTAGTCCACGTAGTTAACTGGGGGGTTAGACAGGGGGTTACATGGGGTTTGAGGCATACCCATAACCCCACTTTATGAGGTCTAGGGCAGCACCCTGAAAATTTTTGGTTTTGGAACCTATGTTAGGTTGGGCGGACCCACCTATGGTTTTGTGCATGATTTTCGCACATGCTTTTTGGACGCGATGGTTTTTCGGTCCATGGTATTGGATGCTTCGGCATGTATAAATATGTATTGTAACATTGAAAGGAACATAATGAAAAATCAAGTTGGTAGTCTCGGTTTTGGGATCCAAGGGAAAATCTCTGTGTATATGTGTTTTATGTGTTATGCTCTCACATTGTTTATTTTATGTGTTTTAGAATTCATATGTAGGTAATTTTTGTGTAGGGTTAAAACCTACAATAACTACATGGGTAGCTTGGAAATCACCATGACATGGATCATGTCCTATTCACCTAGCCCAGGTCAACAAGGAAGATGGTACAATACTCCGATCAATGGAGAAGTCAAACGTAGAGACTGAAGGCAACAAGACTCTGTTTTTGAGGATAACCAACACGTTTCACAGTGATGGGATCCGAAACAACTTCCTAAACCCATGGACTCCAACATCCGTCTGTGCAATTGAAGCCAATAGCCATCATCCTAGGTTTATGTCTCCAGCAGCCGAGGAAGAAAAATCTATGTGCCTGTTTGCTACGTGTTTTTGGTTGTAGCTTATTTTTCTCCACAAACAATTGTATAATTTTCTTATAAATACCTGTGTAAAGAACTTAGAACCAGTTCGAATTTTCACATGTATTAAGCTCATACTACTGCTTTATAATTTTGAAAAATTCATTTCTTGTTTTTAATATGAAGACAGTGTGATTTATGGATATTTGAAAGCGTTTCTTGGAGATTGATTGAGCACACATAACCTGATCAGTTGCAGAGGGCCCCTGCGCTGACTAAGGTTTCATTTCATTTTGTTTTGTCTTTTCTAGTTAACTGTAAATTCATCATTTCTTTCACAGTGTTCATAATCATTTCCATACTAACCTTGTTTATAATGCAATCCTTATCATTTTCTTACTAACGCAGAATAACTTCTTTCAATGTAGAATAACTTCTTTTTGCTTAATTTATTTCTAGTTTTTATCAGTAGTTAGAAGTTGAAATGCAGTAGTGTAATGTAGTTGTTTCATTTACTGTTTCACTAGTCTTAAGTTTTTCAATTAGACTGATCAGTACCATTACAGTTCTTGCCATTTTGTTACTAGTTTATTGACTCATGGTGTAGATGAATGTTTCTAAAGAGCCCTTCTAGTTGATAACTCATCTTAAACTAAGTGGTTGAATACTTCATTCATGCAATGAGTCTTTTCTGCATTTTTGCATTTATCTTTTCTTAGAATAATGAAGTACATAATTCCTCAAAATGTCATCACAAGGAGGTTTTTCTCCCAAAATTGAGAGGCAGAGTAACTAAGCACTTCATTTAGTTTTGTTTCCATAGTAGATTAGTTGCAATTTCATTCTCAGTCTTGGTATTTCATTTAGTTTTGTTTCCATAATAGATAGTTGCAATTTTACTTTCAGTTTTAGTATTTCATTTAGTTTTGTTACAAAATAGACAATAGTTGCAATTTCACTTTCAGTTTTCAGTATTCCATTTAGTCTTGTTTTTTTTTTAATTGAATATACTTCAGTTGTAATTTTACTTTTTAGTTCGTAGCTCATGATTTGGAAATAATGATATGACTAGAAATAGAAACTCTATTTTCATTTCTTGATTAAAATTTTCTTCCAAATCTTACTTAAGATCTTTTTAGTTCTCATTTCTTTAGGTTCTTAGTAGTCTTTATAGAAGTTAGATTTAAGATTTTGTTAAGTACATTGTAAATCATTAGGGATTAAAGGATCAAAAACCCCCAAAACAACATAAAAACTCAAAAACAATGAAGTAAGAAGGGTCATCTAACACATATAGTGCACTACACTTGATTAGTTTACAATACCCGGATTGATAATTTATGTAGAGAAATTTAGGACACTGAATTGACCAAACAACGACGGTACAAAAAAGGAGGACTTCGTCAACCTCTGCGGAACTTCAATCATAGAGCAGAAGTGGCATGGTGCGATGGAAGAGGCACTGCACACGAGAATCACACCAAGGTTGCATGCACATAGGAAGATGAGGTGGAATGAGCGCAAAGGTAGAAGGCGGTTCTGGGTACAAGTTGGAGGACATCTGAGGCGAACGTAGCCAAGGCAGCCACAATGAAGCAGTTTGGGCACGCATCTACAACAGAGAGCACGATTGTATGCTGTACAACTGTCGACCCAACTGAATATGCACGTAATAGGGGTTTGTTGGGTTGATAAGACCGTAAACAAAGCAAGGTGTGCGAAGAGAACTCTATCCACAGTCGGATGCGATGAAATCAGGGAAGTGAAGAGAATTTCCTTGACCACTACCCCTGCAGTTCGACTTGAATGAGAAGACCTAGATGAAGGGATCTGACAGTTGTAGGAAACCATTTGGTGTGGCAGCGTGAGACTTCGCGAACTAGAGGAAGTGGGGGCAAGGCTAAGGAGGAAAAGCGTGAGGCTGGACGAAGAAATTAACAAAATAAAAATAGGAGTCACACAAACGGGCTGTGTGAACATGCAAATGAGGAGACCGAACCTGTCTGGCCCTCTTACGATACTAGAACGAGATGTGACCCTGCTATCATGGTTGCGACTACACCCTACTAAACAAGGGAGCATAGACCACAATGCGCTACCTGATTCAAAGATACGTGAAGGGTGCCCATAGCCCGGGCTAGTAGGGAAAGGGAAGGCTTGCACGAGGGGTGTGACCACCTGACTATCTATAGTAGGTCCAGTCTCAGTGCTCCACACAATTGAAAGAGGGCATGCGACTATAAAACAATATGCAGGAAGGTTGCCCACTTCGGCTATGGTGCGCAAGGCTAGTAAAAAGCATAGAACATGTCCACATACTAGGGTCTGCGCTGCCATGTGGGAGGGATGGAAGGTGACCATTATAGCTACTGTTCATGACAAGATGTCCCATTTAAGACACCAAGGAGCGGGCAGCGTGCCATTAAGACACAGGGCTAAATGGATTTGTCGCCAAAATCGCATTAGTTAGCCATGAACAAGTAGCATGGCTGAATTTGAAGTCAAAAGGGTATAAAGCATAGGTGGCTTGTTACCACACACCCTTTGTTGTTCGGGGTTCAAATAGAGAGGCACAGGATGAATGAGGTAGTTGTAAAAGGAAGCCCATGGTTTAAAGACCTGCTGAAGGTAATATATGAGTCCCTACTGAGGTCGATATCCACAACCCAAGACATCCCTAAATCTCCCAGGACGATGCAGACCAAGAAGAATCCACAAGTAGCAGGACCTGTCCAAATGTCTCTGCGAAATCCGTGATTCGGAAAATTATTGATGGAGGAAAAATACAAAACCGTTATTATTGATAGTGATGAAGAGGGAGAGGATCCTCCGACTTTTGTCAAAGAAATAGGACCAGAAGAAGAAACGGAAGAAGATATCCAGCACGTAAAGTGACCCAGGTATGTTCCCCCAAGGAAAGGGAAGGCTAAGGTACCTAAAGGTTTCGATGTCATTGACAGGATACTCATCACCCTGTCTCTCCTAAAAGGGTTCCATTCGAAGGCATGGCGACCGGCCGCGTCCCTCCTATGAAATTTGAAGACTGGGACCTTGTGGATACTGAGAAGTTTCCCCATTTGAAAACTAGCGACCTGATGGAGCAAAGCACGAAGGGGGACGTTACGACACTACAGTTGTAGGAATGGCTGCGAAAGGTAGAAGAGGCTGGGCTACTCTATCTCATGTCAATTTCACATTTTCATCGGCCCCCCATTACAATATTGGTCATCAGGCAACTACTCTGCCTGGTACATGATGGGTACTTAGGATAGACAAACTCGTCCCCATCACGGTAGAGCCCATTCATAGGATCTCTCAGCTTCCTTGCGAAGGCATGGACCACGTGGATATTGTTGAGTTGAGTGGCAATTTGATGATGATGGAAGCCCTAAAAAAGAAAGAAAAATTGGAGAAAAAGCAGAGAGGGTATGCTATTGATAGTATTCTGAACAAAGGGGTCCGCATTGCTACCCAGTTGCTGGCAGGAAAAGTGATGAGAAAATGCCAAGGCAACGAGGTCCCAACAATATTCGTTTCACTAACATAGCAATGCACAGAAGGGGAACGATTCAATTGGGTGCAGTTCCTTTGTGACGAATTCCTGACTAACTGCAGGGAGGCCCAGGAGGAGGGTAAGACCTTCCACTATGCGTGGTTTCTGTTATGCATCCTTTTGGTTACAAGTGAATTACTCAAAGATAGCTAGTTTCCTTCCCTAGACTAGCATTGGCTAGAGGTTGCAAAAGAAACATCGCTTTGGGTGATGAAGGACGCTGTAAGAATCCGAGAAGTCAAGATTTTCTAGATACTAATGGACACGAACATCCGAAAATGGATCAACCAGCAACCCCATCTATCTACCGAGGTATATGACAGTGTGAAGAACGTAGCTGATTTTAAGGTGGATATGCACCATGTATACGTCGAGGCGCAAGGATCCAGAGTAGATGTGGACCACACTTCCCTTCATTGCCATCGACAAGGCTATTTTTGCAATATTGGATACCTGGCCACTAGAATGGCACGAACCAGATGCGGTAGGGCACGATGAGACCACCATCCAAAAACAGAAGGCTGAGGCCAAGTTCTTAGCACAACAAAAGCGGAATGAATAGCACACTGTGAAAGTATGGGTGGCCCGGGAGGTAGCGCAGGCTTCTACAGTTAAGGCGACAACAGCAGGGGATGCTATGATAGAGGATGAAAGCGGCCCGAATGTGACCATAGAGCCAGCCACGGATAGAGGAATGGAAGGTACAGTGCCAACCACCATCGGTTCGCCCTTAAAATGACTACGGTCGACAGAATGGTCAAAGCCACGGAAGAAGACCAAGTTGTCTAAGTTGGATGGGGAACTTGTCACAATGACTGAAGGTGACCTAGGTGACATCGGGGATACAGTTTGCAAAGTCGCCCAAGAGGTGCTCAATGAGGCCATGACGGAGTAGCAGATTGTGTTGGGGGTGCTCCGCGCGCAACTACAGCAATTTCGAGCATGAGCCTCACTGTCGGGAATCGTCGCTACCCATGGAGCTATGGGGATGTCAGTAACTGAGTAGCTGCTACAGGCCAAAATGGCTAATACTATCACACTCCCAGCAGGAGCATTGATAGCAGAGAATGCGGCAAACAGAGCTGTGGTAGGCTGGCTTACGGGGCTTGGATTAAATTTGGCTACCCTCCCACGCGAGAGCTTATACCAGCTCTAAGACAGCGCAACGATGGAGCTCTGTGCTAGGGAAGGATGTGTGGTACAGGTACTTAGTGAGAAGTGAATTAACATAGAACAGTTGAGCCTCCAATGTGATGAAGTGGTAGCACAAAATCGGCAGTTGGAGAAAATTGTGGGGGAAGCATGTTGTCGTGCCCCTGAGCTGGAGATTGCAGTAGATTTACCTATCGGCATACGAATCCACAAGTTGGCCAGTGGGTTTCGCGAAGCAAAGGAAGAAGCCGCGAGGATCTAGTTGGCCCTCAACTTGTAGATCACAGAACTGAAACTGAAATCACAGCCCTCTACACCACCGGAGGTCACAGAGCAGCGGAGAGGCATCATTCAATCCAAGAAGGAAACAATAGCATGTGGCATGTAGGAGTGTGTTAGTTTGTTGGATCAATCACTTATTATGCTCACTTTACTACAGGAGGACCCAACCCTATAGCGGTTGGAAGTAGAGGCAAGGGAGCTCCAACAAGCCTATGATAATGTCAGGGGGACCACATAGATGGTTGCTATTATGTAGCATTTGGGTAAGATGAGGGAAGCCCAGGCTCTTAAGATACAAATTGACGCTTCATGGCAGAAGGAAGCAGTGATTAAAGCATGCATCCAGCCTTGGCTTGATGAGGCATTCGCGGTTTCCAGAACCATCGAGCGAAAGGTAGCACACATGTAGGACATATATGAACCTGGACAAGCAACGAACATTGATACTAATACCTCGATGGCTCACATGGAATGGGTACAACATATGGCAGAAGACTTTGTGGCGAGTGTAAGCGAAGCACAAAAATTGTTGAATGACCTTTGTGTGAAGATTGTTGCACTATCCAAGTGATTCGAGACAAGTCACGATGATTGTGTTGGGGGATTGTTGGGTAGCAGAGGCCCCGCGTAAAGGTTTTGGGGCTCAAAGCCCACAATGTTGGGTAAAAGTATGGTAAAGGCTCCACGAGGTGCATGGAGCACGAATTGTAATGAGTCAAGTCAAAGGGTTGTCTGCCCGAAAATAATGTAAGAAAATAGAAAGTGATTCAGCCGACCCATGGTCTGCGGACCATGGAAATGTATAAATAGAGCAAGGCTCTATGGTGAGAAGTCAGTTTTTGGTTTTTGATCTTGATGGGTTTATGAAGGAAAAAGTCTCTCTGCATCTGTAAGTCCGAGTCAAGGGTGTTGGTAGATAGAAAGAGGCTCTGTAGCTGTGTGCACAAAGGCCTGGTAGATTCCGTAGTTATGTGTGCAGACCCCTGCAACTGAGTGCGCAGGGTGGTTCTGGTTGTATTGACAGAAGATAAATAAAGATAAGAATCTTCTGAGTCATTGTGTGCTTTATTGCGAATCTATTTGTTGCTTATGCTCTAAACTTATGCACTGTCTTTAAGAATTATGAATATGTGCACCAGGTTTTATTATTAAATGTTTGCTTAAAGACTATAAGAAGAAGATTACATCTGTAATAAAATCATATAAATAATAATATTTGGGAAGTAACTGGTGTGGATTTACATGAAGGACAGGTAATGGTGCAGAGGAGCACAGGTGTGCGGAACGGGTCGCGATCCTTCCAGATTGCATCAAGACATCCCTAGGGTGTGGAAACCTGGTTCTAGCACCCTCCCATACTACCTCAGGTGAGACTTCAGTCCACGCTTTGTGGATTGTTGCCGAAAGGGCTAGTAGTGCGAGATTTTTTGGCTAAAACACTTCTAAACCTGGGTCAGGCCCCAACAAACCAACAAATAGGGAACCTATTTTCAATGGAATAGGCTATGTATTTTGGAAAGTAAGGATGAAGATCTACATTCAATCACTCGCATTTCTTGTATAGGATTTTGTGGAAGAAGAATATTAAACGTTTCTAGCAGTGATTACCAAATATTAGAAGATAGAGTCTACATGCAATGCTAAAGCCATGAATTCCTTGATTTTTGGCCTTCTTGAACCAAAACTTTTTAGAGTGATGGAATCCACATCTTCCAAAGCTATTTGGGACAAGATGAGTAGTTTCTATAAAGGTGAATGTTGAGGTCCTGAATTGTCCTCTTTTTGACACCTTTTTCCATTCACCTCCATCATATTCATCATAATTTTGTTATATTTTCAAGCTATAAGGTAACCTCATATATGCTCAGGAACAATAAAAGGTATCATTCATTCATAGTTTATAATATATAGTTTCTTTGTGAAATCTAATCGAAACATCCCTATGGCTACTGAAATGCATTGATTCTACAGCTAAACATATATTCTGTAGCTCAATCCATGGTTAGGTATGTTCCAATGCATTTGAAGGAGAATAAAGAATATAGGTAGATGACAAATGTTGAATTTATGGACATCCACCTATTACACCAATTTGGAAACTCATAGGGTTCGAGAATCTTGATGGTCAAACTAAAAGTCAACTATAGTCATAACACTATCCTGTCGCAGAGTTTGAAGGAAGATCATGGAATTGTCAAGTGTGTGTGGGATTGAACGAGAAAAACTTGGGATTAAAGTTTATGATGTTTCAATTTGAAATCTTCTCATGATTTTCTCTTCTTGTAGAAAATCGTGAGAAGCATGGTTCTTGTTTTGATTTAATCATTTAGTTGTCAATTGCAAACTAGCTTCTCAGCTTGTAACTCTTCGAAATGATATTTGGGAGATATTATAAATAGATTTAAAGAGAAGAAAAATAATAATTCCTAAGAATATAAATATTCCTAAGTATGTAATCATTGTTTTTGGAGACCTCTAATTTTAATACAATTACTTTGTTCCTTTTATAATCAAATGTGTGGGTGAATAATTCGTTGATTGAAGCTCTTTCATTCTTGCACTCAACAGGAGGGCCCCCTAAAGAGTTGTAAGTTAGTATAGTTGTTGATCATTATTGTTTTATGAGTAGTTTCATTTTAATTTGCAGATAGTTAGATGATTTTTTCCAATACTCTGTTTCTAGTCATAGTTTATTTAGCACTATCTTGTTTTGATAGATTGAGCCTTCACTCATAAATCCAAAATATAAAAAACATTTCCTTTCTTAGTTTTCTCATTTCAAGTTCTTTGCTTAGTCTCAGATTTAAGAGTTGATGTCTAGATTTATTCTAATCACAATTGCACACATTAGTAATCTATCAAAGCTTGTAGTTTAGATCATTGCTTTTTAAATTTGTTTTAATTATGTTCCTTAGTTAATTTATTTATGTATTTTTAGAATAGATGTGATTTCAAGAACTTAGAGTAAGATTTATTTTCAGTTGATTAGTATAGATTTTCAATTTAGTTCAATAGAGTAGATTTCAATTCTTTCAAATAGAATAGTTTTTCAATTCATTTCAATAGAATAAAATTTTAATTTTATCAATTAAAGTAGTCTTTTCAATTCAGTTTGATAGAGTAAATTTCAATTTTTTTCAAATAGAATAACCTTTCAATTCATCTTAGTAGCATAATCCTTTCATTTTGATTTTTCTTTTAAGAATAGTTTGCTTTCAAATTACTTCATTTTGAACAAGTTTGATGGAAAGAACATGTGTGTAGAATTGATATGAGTTAATCTTGATTTGGCTTAATAGATTAGGAACTATATTTTATATTGGAAATTTTATCCTATAATAAAAAATATAACTCTTAGCATATATTGTGCACATACGCTTCAAAAATACATGAACTTTGGTTTAACAATCTAATGACGTAATTTAACTATCAATTAAGTTACTCAACATTTTTGGCTTCATTGTTGAGGAAGTGTATATATAAATTTACTTTTTATTTGCATATCATACTAGATACATTCATTTTCTGGATGCATAATTAAAATCATTTTAAAATAATTTAGTATTCATGTATAGATAATGAGATTCTACAGGTATATTTCTAAGTAGAGGTAGAGGACGTAGTTCAATACCAACATCACCAACCACCTCCACTAGACCACGTAGTGCCACACCATCCACTGACACTCACATTCCATCCATAATAGGTAAGCATAGACTCAATGAAATACATAGGTCTAAAATTCAACCTAGGGACTAGCCAACCTCATCTACAAAAGTTGTATTTTAAGAACCTACATCCCTTGTTGAAGGAGTCATATTTCTCTCTTCAACAGGTGAACAACTCTTAAGACAGGAGTTAGAGGTGCCTAGTGAAGAAGACGGGGAATTTCTTTCTAACATATTAGTAGAAGAAACAAAGGAAGAAGTAGAAAACCCTATTGTTGAAACTTCTATTAGCTCTGAAGAATCTATAATAGCAGGAGAAGGGGAAGGAGAAGTACACAATGGAGATGGTGGACTAAGGATTGGTGGAGGAAGAGGTAGGGGAGGAAATAGAGGAGGTCGAAGTGGTATAGGTGGAAGAGGATATGATTGGGACCTTCATGAAGAGGATCCTTATGGGTTTCCTATCTTAGATACAAATACCACTACTACCATGAAAAATATCTCACCTTCTATCCTTACTAATTTTCATGGACTAAGAACTGAATATCCTAAAACATTTCTTTTTGAATTTGAAGTGTTATGCAGATCATATGATGATTTACTGGATACTCAAAAATTTAATTTATTTCCACCACTCTAACAAATGGATCTCTTAAATGGTTTATGTATCTAGGAATGCATTCTATTAGAATATGAGATGATATGAAAATAATATTCGTAGACGCATAAAAAGATTAATGTACACATCGTAAAATTAAGGATGAAGTCTTTAAGATGGTTCAAAGAAAGGATGGAAACCTTAAAGACTTGGTGCAAAGATTTTCATACAATATCAAAAGGGCTAAAATGCACAATTTAAATGAGGAGATATTAAAAAATCTTTTGCTAAAAACTATAAGGGATGAGTAGATTGATCTTCTCAATTTAATGGGGAAATGAGATGTCTCTCAACCTTAAATTGATGAAATTTGTGAGTTGTGAAAACACGTTGCAAGAGGTAGGTAAAAATATGGTAAGAGTAAGCAAATCTGCAAATCTACATCTAGAACCGTAACTAGAGAAGAATTAGGAAATGTTCTTAACAAATTTAAAACATATATCCTTGGAAATCTTGGTTAACAATTAGATACTTTAAGGATACAAAACAAACAAAAGGAAGAAAATGTTTCATTATCCATTTTTTGTCCTAGGTGTAGGAAAAAGCATGTTTTATGAGAATATCCTCTTATTAGTGTTTAAATATGTGTTATATATGCATAAAATCATGATACAAAAGAATGTCCCTCTCCTCGTCTTAAGGTTATTTTCTAGGATGACGCTGGAACAATTCAAGTTGAATCACTTTTCTTTGTTTCTCCTAAGAGACCTTGGAAGTTGTTGGCTTAAGGGGCCTTGGACCCAGGTTCAGAGTTAGTTGCACTAACCAACAAAACCCTATACTACTAGCCCTTTTGGCAATAGCTCAAATAGCACAGGTTGCAGTCTCACTAGAGGCAATATTGTGGGATGATAGAACCAGGTTTCTGCATCCAGAGGTCTATGTGATGAGTTTTGTTACTTCTAGGGATTTCTTCCGGCCTTCACGAACCTTATCCCTTGAAACATGGAAATTGAAATAAATTTCAGATAACAAATTCTAACTCTGCGCTAATTGTCCTAAATATTCATAACACCATATAATTAAGAAAATCTACCACTTTCATGCATCCATCAAGTGTTTCTTATGATAAATGTAGTAAAAAGAGTGAATACACAGTAAATGCAAAAGTAAATATATAGTCTTTATTGTGTTAAGATCTTCCGTTACAGACTCTTTCTTCCTTGCGCACACAGCTATAGGGACCCACACACTCATCTACGGACTTACCAAGGTCTCCATGCACACAGCTGCAGGAGCCTTCCCCTTCACCTAAGTATAGAAAAAAAACTTCTCTGACTTAGATCAATTACCCATACAATCTTAGATATCTCATATGACTCCTTTTTATGTCATCTTATTTTATAATACCATGGTACAAAAACCATAGGCGGATCATAAAACAACTTAAAATCTACCAAACTAAGGGGCTTTGACCTTCCTAAAGCCCCTTTGACTCCTAATGACCTTCACGCTTTGCTCCTCAAAATGTGGAGACTTTACAAAAATAACAAAACTATTTGCAAAATTGACCCCAGGGGACCCTGTCCCAACAAGCCCCCAACACAAAGTTGTGACTCAGCCTCGAGTCACTCTGTTGTTGGAGCCTCAATATTTTCCACTGAACTCTATCTTCAACACTTGTAGTTCTATTGTTCCCTATGCAACGGCCTGATAAACTTCCTCAACCAATTTTTTTGTTGTTGGGCCTTCGACTACAAAGCCCATGGTTCTCTACATCTGTTGCATGGCCTTCAGCTTTCTCTGTACTAATAGTGTCAAATGACTTTCTTCATCTGCTCAGGGATGTGTCCTTAAATATATAATGGTTTCCTTTTGACACAGCTCATCGATCTAGCTTTGGATGATCTTTCCCTCCTGTAATCTGGTGAACCTTTGCACTAGTGCTAAGGTTTATGAGGTAGACCTGATCTTATCAAACTACATCCTCTTTTCTTAGATATCTACTTCAATCTTCTACAGAGTTGGATCCTACTGCAATGAGGTCCACAGTTCCATGGCTTTTTCAAACAATTGGATGCAACCCTTGACTACAGCTTCTAAGGCAGCCATCTCTTCTTTGATTATCAGCCTCGTGCTGCTCTCTGACTTCAGGAGGAGTGGTTGGATGAAACTTAAGTACGAACTCAAAGATTTGTAGCTGCAACTCAAATCTAAATCTTCCAATTTCCTCCTTTGAGTCCTTTACTACAACAGCTAGCTTATATATCTTATCTGCAAAGGTTGCTTGTGCTAGAATCTGGAGCTTGGGAAACTCACTGCAGGCTTGTGTGATTGCTGCTTCTAGCTAGTGACTACGTGCCATCACTTCCTCTCTTTATTTTAGGACCTACGCCTTTTTCCCAAACGTATACGGATTGTTGGTTTTGATTTCATTGATGATCAGCAATGCACGTTGTTCCCAAACTATGAGCTCATATGATAACCCTTGATGTAGCTCATGCAATGTTTGAATAGAAAGTGCCACCAGGTTTAGATTCAAATCCTTCATGTGTAGGAGGTGTGCCCTGTCTTTTAATGCTTTGACGTGTAGTGACCCCTCTGGTAGCTACACTGTGTGGAGGTTCATGGTGATCTCTACTGCTATGGTTGTCCGGTTCGCTTGCTTCAAGCTCGCTTGCTTCAAGCTCTCCCATCCCACACTCACTTGAATAATTTCAGTCTGGACTTGCAATTCCCTCAGGCCTTGTGTTATAGACATTTTTGTGCCTTACAGCTCTAAGCATGAAATGTCCATAAACCAAGGGTTCCTAAGTCCCTAAAAGTGTTGTTCTAACCCCTAAAGGAACAAGGTCAACAAATTACAGCTTCTCCCAGAAGTTCTCCACCAGAAACTGCTCAGAATAAGTCAAAACAGGATCATTTCAGCTACTCCACTGGCTAGGTGCATTGCATAGCACCTAAATACACTGGCTAGGTGCGTTGCAACGCACCTAAATGCACTATGAGGGTGCGTTGGGTGAGAAATGACAAATGGCAGTGTCATTCTGCGAGGTGGAGAGACAATGGAAGCTTCCAGAATCTTCTCCTATGACACTTGCCTCACTGAATTCGACAAAGGATGAGTAAGAGGCCTTCAGTCTCCAAGTGGAAGCAAGAAGTGATAGAGAGAAGACACTAATCAGATCACAAGCTGACTCATCCTCCTTGCATACATCTATATATGGATCCCTCATCCCAGAGATCCAGAGGCTGGAATTTTGCACATTGTAAGGAATTGCTGTTGGTTTTGAGACAAATATCAGAGTATTGGGTGATTTATGCTTTGTTGGAGGTGAAGAGGGGCTTCTTTGCTGGGAGGTTGATGCTGGGTCAGGAATCATCGGTTGTAACTCCTCCTGTATCTTCTTGTTTATCAATAAAAACTATTTGAGTTTTTTCTCCATGCTTGTGTATCATTGATGCTTGTTACATTTGTATGGTTAACTTAAATCTGATCCTAAGTTGTTTATGAATATAGATCCATGTATATGTATAGTTTTCTTCTTCTGTGATCTTACAGGTACTTGGTGAAGCTGGGCAAGTAAGGGAGCAGGTAGCTGGAAATTGTCAAAGAAGAGAGGGATTGGATCAAAGGATTAGCGCAAGACACAGGTTGGTTCTTTCTATTCCTCTCTGTCTATAGTTTATAAAGGAAATACAAAAGTAGTTTTTCTCTGTTTGTTTCTAAGGCAGTTGTCACACCTTAGTGGGATAGAGCAGTTCTAAATAGACACTTTTCCTGATAACAAAATGGCGACTCCGCTGGGGAGAATGTCTAATTAGTTTGTTTGTGTATCTCTTTGTTGTTTGTTTCATAAACTTATAAGTAGCATTCGAACAACATTTGCCATAACAAATGCAAAGTAGATATCTACTGCTTCAATCCGTTCACTGGATCTGTTTATGATTTGAACAACTGATTCACAGACTATCTAATTGCCCTTGTGATAGCTCTTAGACCCTCCTTAGATCTACCCCTGATTTTGCATTACTGATTGCTTTTACTCGGCCAAAAACCAAAGACTGAACTTCAAACCGTGACCCAGAACCTGGACAGATTCTCGTTTCTGGCCCAGCGCAGGCACTGTTAAGAGTTCCTGCATTTCAGCGCACTTCCCGAAAGGGCAACCTGCGCTGCAATCCAGTTTTTCTGTGTTACAGGTGCGCTGATCAGACTAGCCCTGTGCAGCTGAGGTTCTTGTGCTTCATTCTTTCCAGTTTTGTCTCTGAATTTTGTTTCCCGTGATCAGTATATGTATGTCTGTTTAAAATCCATTTTGCTTACTGTTATTCCGCCTCCTTTGTACAAAAGAACTGTAGATGTTTTTGTGTGTTTTTTGAGTCGTTTACAATTTTCCATTGCAAAAGTAGAATAGTCGTACTGTCGTCCTTTGATTTAGATCTGTCGCAAGTGTCGATTTCGATCATAGGAGAAAGTTTGATTGCTGTTGATGGTCGATTATACTTTTACTATTGCCTTTGGTCTTAATTTGTGACTTTCTAGTGTCAAAAACGAGTATTCATAATCTTAAAGTGTCGTAATCGTCTCTATCTTTTGATTTCGAAAAGAAGCTTGTTTGTGTTTGTCGCTTGAAAGCAAATTTAGATTTGTACATCAACTTTCTTTTTAGCATCAATACTAAGAAAGTCGAAAACAAATACATGCATGTGCATTTGCATATTGACAGTCTGTTTGGCTTGATTTAGGAAAGTGCATTTACAGTGTGCTCTTTGCTCTTTGTGAAAAGATTTTGTCTTTCCTTTCCTCTAGTAGCTAGGATTTTCATTACACAAAAGAGATAAAAGTTTGTTTATCATCTTTAGATTTCATTTTAGGAATTACATCTACATCTCGTGGTGAACCCAAAAGGAAAACTTCATAAGCAAGATTAACTTAAAATAAATTCAATGAATCTAACAACGCTTTGGAACTTAACGCACAACATTTAGAGGTCTAGGCTACAGACGTATTCCGGCGTCGTAAAGCCTGGTAACTGTTGTCCTCACTGATGGTTGGGTGATTCCTCCACTTTGAGACGATAAGTGCCAGTACGGACTTGTGCTCCCACGTACCGTCGAGTATATTTTGGGAGACCCCTATAGGCTCAAATCCTTTATCCATAGGAAGCCGTGTTTGCCGCCCTATTGATTGCAATGCACTGAACACAGCATTCGGGAAGATTGATTGTCGTACCGTAAAAAGTATTCTGCAGTTTTGAGATTGGTTTGGTACTCCCTCTACCTAGATCTCCAGAGCAGTCCCTTTCGTTCCTTTTCAGACTCCTTAACGGAAAAGGTCCATCTGAGCACTTGTCACTTCAGGCTCATTAAAAATCGAAGGAGACTAGAGTCATCTTTTGTTTTTTCTCGACTCTTAAAAACTGAAAAAACAAGTTGTGTCAAAGCATATAAAAATTTATTTTAAACGGAATATTCACTACCCTTCCCTACGTTGATCTTGGGTTGAGAAAATGGAGTCTACCAACCAAGGAATTCCCCTTGGAGGAAATCCTAGTCTCTTCTCCTCTTGGGGAGATGTTGGTGCGCCCCATATGGCCACATTGTCGCTTCTAGGACTGACAATTGGTTTGCCTGTATGGCTCTTCTCAACCTCTGTCGTTCAGAACACCACTATTCCTGAACAATCGAATCAGAAATTAGACGAGTCAAGAGTTGCCCACCAACCTTCTACTTCCTCTAATTCTTCCTCTCCTCCTTCCTCTTCGCTTGATGGGGCTAGTAAAGCCAAAAGTCAAGTTCCTAAGGAGAAGAAGGAAAAGAAGAAGAAAGAGAAGAAGAAGAAGGAGCCAAAGGCGAATGGGGGAAAATGAGTGTCGTCTAACAAAAATCCACACACTGCACCGACCAGGCCTAAATCGCCATGTGTCATTTGCAAAGGAGACCACTTTCACAGAGATTGTCCTTACATCCCTCGGATATTAAGGGACTGGTCTCCTAGATTGCACAACCCGGTGTCATCAACCTCTGATGATCATGTTGAAAGCACACCGTCGACTAGTGAAAGTGAAGCCCCAGGACAAAAAGGAAAATATAGATTTCCTTGTAAACTGTGTGAAGGCGATCATGCCATTCACCGTTTTCCCTTCTTAGACGAAGCTAAAAGAGTTTTGGATGATCGTCCGGTTTCACCGTTACGACTTCCTCCTGGATATAAAAAACTCTTGCCGAGTCCGTCACTAGTTGAAAATCCGGCTGGCCCGCTCAGGTGGTCGGCTGAAGCACTTATCATTGAAGATAAACCATCTGGATCCATACCCGATGAAAGTCAAAAGGTCAAGGCGGCAGTTGACCCAGTCTTGCCTTCAGAGGTTTTATCTTCAGATGATACGGTCACTGGAGAGAACAAGGATGACACCGTCCAAATTCTTTTCATAAGCACAGACTCCAACGAACATGGGGGCAATCTACCCATTCCTTTACCGTAGGAAGGAAGTTCGTCAGAGTCATACCAGGCCGTCTATTCGGTCCCACCTCCAAGCAACCTAGTTGTCTCCTTCGACTGGAATCAACTAGGCAGACCCCATTTACCAGCAAGAGTACCATTCCAAATTATCGTTCAAATATATAGAATGGTTATGGCTGGTACCATCATAGATGAGGGGGCTTCTGTGAGTATCCTTTCCTCAACTACTTGGAAAGCGCTTGGTTCGCCATCGCTTTTGCCTGAGATGAGAAATCTAACAGGCTTTGATAAAGGAACCAGTCGACCTTTAGGGATCCTTCCCGATGTGCCCATAACATTGAGAGGGAAAACCGTTCACATGAACGTAATGGGAGTTCAAGGACCCCTGGATTACAATCTACTCCTTGGACGAGACTATATTTATTGCATGGGAGCAATTGTCTCCTCACTCTTTAGAGTAATGTGTTTTCCGCACGAAGGAAGAGTGGTCAAGCTCGTGGACCAGCTTTCATTTCCCGGATCATACAGAGCAAATAGTCATATACCATCCCTGAATGGTCTTTTCACGCAAGAAATGTCTCAATCTCCAGTCCATTCTCCCGATGAGCGTGAGTAATTCGGAGGGACATGACTGAAACCCAGGGGGCATGCATCCTGGTCTACTTCGGCAGGAAAACTTCAGGTATAGGGTAGGTTTCCGCCAGAGAATATGACTACTCTGTACCCCCGTCCGTGATTGGAAGAGGGGTTTATTCTAGAAAAAGATCCTCTTGTCAAAGTTATGTCAGGGATGGTCTCACTATATCATCCATTCACCTTTGTTTATTTCGGTAGACATTGCCGAAGAAGTGTTTTGTTTGCACTGTGAATAGAACAATCTTTGGGTGACCTGTAAGAGGTAGGCCTCTCTCGGTAAAACAAATGTTTTGGCGGATAGAAGTAGAGGTAACCTTGAAACTCTGTTTTATACCTGGGGGCATGCAAACCTTTTGGAGTGCAAGCAAAGAGCGACTATTTATTTTTTAAATTTTTAGGACCTCTAACCCTTTAAACCCGTAGGATTGGTCGTTTCCTAACTTGCATAAAGAAAGGATGTGGGGCAAAACTCTAAAAGTTGCCATTTTCATATGAGACATTCTTATCATACGACTGGATTAATCGAGCAGTGTTACCGCAAGGTTCAAGCTCATTAAAAAATAAACCCGCACCGAGCAAATGTTTCCACCCGCATTTAAGCTCGTTAAAAAATGAACTATTCCCCAGTAAATAACCACCGTGAATGTAGCACTTCAGCCATTAAAGCCTTGGTCGTGTTTGCACCATCACCTCCACTTTTTCATTGGCCGATCATTCACCTCCATTTGATTGTTTACCCATTTTGAGGAACAGCTGCGAAGAGTGATTTCACTAGCCATCCTTGTGACACTGCCGTGATTGGAAAATTCCAAACCTTACCTGGAATCAGCTGCTACCCATTTTATCACTCGTTCCTCAAAAGACGAGTCTTCTTTAAGCTCTTTTCAACTGACTCGTAAAATATGAAAAGATTTCCGAGCCATTGGCCTCTCCAGCTCGTTAAAGGGACAGGAAGTGCTATCCCTCATCTAGATTTTAATCTTTTTGGACCTGAGGGATTATTGCACAAAAAGATCGAGCGCTTGTTTTATTCGGCTCGTTAAAACTATCGAAAATTCATCCCTTCTGTATTGTTTTATACTTTTTCAGACTTAAGGGATTAGATGACGAAAAAGGAATTTTGGAGTTACCTTTACGTACCTTTTCAGACTCTCTAAAAATGAAAAGGACCGAGTTATCTTTGTCGTTAAACTCGTTAAAAAGATTAATAGCGACAAACTTGTCTTTAGACGAGAACGAGTTTCACTATCGCTAGGCTCGTTAAAACATAGCGATGGGTTTGCCCGAAGGGAAAATTATAGAACAAGCATATGTTATCCTCCTCAAGCTTGACAAAAATAAAGAGGTACTGGTCAGCAATGACTGGGGAAAAATTGGGAAGAAAACTCAAAGAATCTTTATTGGTAGCAAGTCGCTCTTGAACATGACACTTCCACTCCGTGTCCGAGTCGGGTTGGGTTGTTTCGTTCACCGGTCACATCGCCATGGTCACACCATACCATCCACATTTGGGGTTAATGCTACCAATCCATCACATCAGTGTCGCCAACATGTTCAAGAGAAGTCATCCAGAGAAGTCACCTGTGTCCCACCCACTACCATACATTATACTCCATACTTTCATGACCGCCATCCTGAACCGTATATCATCAGATTGTTTTCACCTCCATCAAAATCATTTGCTCCATTCCTTGTCATTGATGTGGGATTCATTAAAGCCCTCCTTTAACGGATCACTTCTTGTCGACATCAGCTCATTATCCAAGAATTTGGTCTAGGAACACCCCATTCAGTACTTTGAAGCTTGCATGCCTTAATGGCAAGTTTCTCACTTACGGCGACAGGTTTACATCAATGGCCTTTGACCGAAAGATTTTGCGTGGTGTTCGATGCCAAGTCCTTTATTCACACCACGTGAATTGTACTGCAGTACCTTGAGGATCATTATCATTATCGGTGATTCCTCTTGCGCTTGTTAACAGTTTACATCATTGACTGGTAATCAAGTGATGTCTTTCCATGTTCGACTTCAAAACATTTCTCACATGGATCGACTTGTACTTCGAGTGAAGATCGGATGAGATTGAAGACCCCGGATCTAGTTTCATCCATCCGGGCTGCGATATATATTCAGTGAAATAAAGACATCAAATGTACAGCATTGCAGCACAGATAATCATCCTACCAAAAGGATGGTGGCTCTATCAGAATCATCAGTCTACAATCAGACGATTGTCTGTCCTATGTACATGAAAATGAATTTATAAAGCTGAGCATGGGAATGCCCGCCTCAGCTAGATCATGAAAAACAATATGAATATAATGTATTGTATTGCATCTTATTACAGGTCTCCTCCCAGCATTGAAAGAACTTCGGATCCTCATAATAAAGCATTTCACCCGATTAACGGCCTCATACTTTAGGGGGCAACTGTTATAGACATTTTTGTGCCTTACAGCTCTAAGCATGAAATGTCCATAAACCAAGGGCTCCTAAGTCCCTAAAAGTGTTGTTCTAACCCCTAAAGGAACAAGGTCAAAAAATTACAGCTTCTCCCAGAAGTTCTCCACCAGAAACTGCTCAGAATAAGTCAAAACAGGATCATTTCAGCTGCTCCACTGGCTAGGTGCATTGCATAGCACCTAAATACACTGGCTAGCTGCGTTGCAACACACCTAAATGCACTATGAGGGTGCGTTGGGCGAGAAATGTCAAATGGCAGTGTCATTCTGCGAGGTGGAGAGACAATGGAAGCTTCTAGAATCTTCTCCTATGACACTTGCCTCACTGAATTCGACAAAGGATGAGTAAGAGGCCTTCAGTCTCCAAGTGGAAGCAAGAACTGTCAGAGAGAAGACACTAATCAAATGACAAGCTGACTCATCCTCCTTGCATACATCTATATATGGATCCCTCATCCCAGAGATCCAGAGGCTGGAATTTTGCACATTGTAAGGAATTGTTGTTGGTTTTGAGACAAATATCAGAGTATTGGGTGATTTATGCTTTGTTGGAGGTGAAGAGGGGCTTCTTTGCTGGGAGGTTGATGCTGGGTCAGGAATCATCGGTTGTAACTCCTCCTGGATCTTCTTGTTTATCAATAAAAACTATTTGAGTTTTTTCTCCATGCTTGTGTATCATTGATGCTTGTTACATTTGTATGGTTAACTTAAATCTGATCCTAAGTTGTTTATGAATATAGATCCATGTATATGTATAGTTTTCTTCTTCTGTGATCTTACAGGTACTTGGTGAAGCTGGGCAAGTAAGGGAGCAGGTAGCTGGAAACTGTCAAAGAAGAGAGGGATTGGATCAAAGGATTAGCGCAAGACACAGGTTGGTTCTTTCTATTCCTCTTTGTCTATAGTTTATAAAGGAAATACAAAAGTAGTTTTTCTATGTTTGTTTCTAAGGCAGCTGTCACACCTTAGTGGGATATAGCAGTTCTAAATAGACACTTTTCCCGGTAACACCTTGTTGCACCTTATCCAATATCTGGTGATACGGGTCCTTGATGTGGTTCTAGATATTCTCTGTTACATCACAGATGACATCATTGATCTCATCTAAGTCCCCCTTCATGTGGACCAAAGCCATTTCGCTTGCCAATTTGTCTGATTTTGCTTCTTGTGTTGCCCTGTAGAACTCTTCTTTTTCCTCTTTTTTACAATGAAGGGGGACTCCAATCCTACGCCCACTTCCTCTTCATCCTCTGTCTCACCCTTGACATTGGCGTGCTCTATTTCTAACTCATCACGGTCAATAGTGGCCTGCGATGTGGTGTCAATATTTTTCTTTGGCGCATCGGTCTCTTTGGCAGAGACCCTTTCTTTTGTTGCTTCTTTCTCCCTTGCAACAGCTTCTTTCCATTGCGCGACCTTTTCTTTTGCCACAACCTTCTCTTTCACAAAAGCCTTTTGTGCTTCCTTCTTCTTCTCTTTTGTTGATGATGTCATTTTTGTGGTCTGCGTTGCCGCACCTTCAATAGTATTACTAGTTCTTGTGCTGACATCCGAGGGAGTGAACCAATCACTTGGCCACTTACTGACGACCCCCAAAATATCATCCTTGGTGACTAAGTACGACAACTTGTGCCATGTGCCCATGCCATATTTCTTCACACAGATGTGAAAATTATGAAAATCTACCTAGAAATCTGTAACATTGATGTACTGTGTGTGAAAACTTGGTGATAACCTTGGTCGTTGGATAATCACCATCCTCAGCTCCGATTCAAATAAGACCCAAAATATCTTCATCTCCATAATGAACTCAAGGTCTTTGGTTGCCCACAACGAAGTGAACTTCGTGGCCTCAGGTAGATCTAGATCATGTTGAGGGAACTGAATTTCTTCTAGCATCCTTCATGCCACCAATGTGATCAATAAAAGAAGTAACACATATTGGAACGCCTTGCCCTCATCCTGGGCCTCTATGAAGTCCTCCAAAAATTCATGACACAAGTATTGAGCCCAATTGTATTGGAATCTTTTGGATTATTGCGAAGACAAAGAGACTACTGGCGCTGACACTTCATTTGCGCGACACTTCTGCATGATTTTGTCGGCCAAAATTTGTGCATCAAACTGCACTGCGCCATCTGAGATGGAATGAATGGAATATCCGTGTGACTTCTTCACCAGCCTAAAATCACTTTTCATTTGGTCCGGCAACTTATTCTTCTGTGATTTTCCTACAAACTCATCCACAGGGTCCACTCCTTGATATAGTAACAAAGTTATGCGATGAATTATCATATTAGTGATTGGGATGGGCCCTCCCAACCAGAGGCACCCATCATGTACTAGCGTCAAATGTTGATGCACAAAAACTGTGTTTATAGCATTGTTGCTAATATACGACACCCACAACATGTTTAATAGCCCCGCACACTCAAATCCAACTGCCCACCTCATCAACTCCAATCGGGTCACCTCTGATTCCTCTTAATATACCTTCTTCAGGTATTTTCTTGGTTCCAGCTGTGGGAACTTCGTATGGTCCCCCAAGTCCCAATCCTCCATTTTTAAGTATGGTATCTAGGCCAGCAGATTGACCTCAAATGACACATTCTCTGGTAGCAAAGGTGTGGAGACCATGAACTTCGCTGCATCCAAGTCTTTGGAAACTTTAGCCATGGATTTCCTTGGTGGTATATACAGCGGTAGTCAAGTTATCAGCTCAACTTCCTCTCCATCAATCTCCTCTATTCCCCCTATTAGTTCCTCCTCATCTACATCCAGGGGCTCCATCAGCTGCTTGGACCTATCCATCTTTCCCTTCTGTCAGACCTCTGTAATATTTTTGCATGACAATTGTTGCATTAGTGCCTGTTAGGGCTTTTTTTGCTTCTTATCTCCTGTCATGGATGGTTTAGGCCTCGGTAACCTAGGTGTTGTGGTAGGCACAATATTAGGTGTAGGTTGTTCTAGCTCAGGGCGATATTTTGTCATTCTCTCCAGGAATTGTTCACATTTCCAATCAATTAAATTCGCAAACCCTGGCTGTAAGGTCTTCTCTTAGAGTGTTTTTGATGCTTTTGCAGATACAGAACAAAACTCTTGGTGCAAACTGAAACACAAAATCTCAAGACCAATTCTCAGGAAGCAAAGTGTTCGAATGTTGAGTAGGATGTTGTATTTATAGTGCAATTTGAATTCAAATCCATACGTTCCCTCTGGATCCTTGTCATTAATGCACTTTTGGTGATAGATTTCGAAAGATATGCTCCTCAAATTCTTTTCCCCCGCTCCTTTTAACAGAAAAATCGCCATCCAATCATCTACTGTGATTCCAAAGGTCACTTTTTGGACAAGTTGTGCGAGACCCATCAGTCTAGCGCAGCTCCTTCATTGTAGTTCTCCTCTGTTCCTTCCTTCGATTCATCATGAAACCCATCCACTTCACCAAATTATCTTGCTAGAAGTGTAGTTTATAGTCCCACACTCTCTTGAAACTTCTTGGAGTACTAAGACTATCCCACATCCATATGGTTATTGCGTAGTGGTAGGATCACCCCTATACAACTTTAACTGACTCCCATTGACTTTTCCTAGAAACAACTCCCCATTCAGCTTCACGAGTTAAACTGTGCCTCCATTTGTATTCTCCTTAACAATATATGGCCCCAGCCAATGTATTTGGAACTTTCCCTGAAACTTCGTGAAATTACTGTCATACAACAATACCAAATCTCCTTTCTTAAAGGCACATTGTTTAATATGGAGATCATGACATGATTTTTTGTGATCCTTCTACAGCTGTTGATGAAAACCCGCTAAGAAGCGATCTTCCTCTAACTCAAATAGCTACGCAAGGCATTCATCCATGGTATCACAATTGGGCATGTCTATAACTGCAACAATCCACAAACTTGGCACGATATACTCCATTGGCATTATGACTTCTTGTCCATAAACTAGTCTGAGCAACGTTTGTCCAATCAACTTTTTGCAGGTAGATCTATACACCCATAGAACAACTGGTATGCGTACATCACAATCATTCCAGTTTGTATTGCAAATATTTTTTAAGGCTTTGTCCAAGATTTTGTTAAATAATTCCACAATGTCGTTCACTTGAGGATGATATGACGTACTTTTTTGGTGATACATCCAAAATTCTTCAAGTAAAGTCACAATTGTTTCATTCAAGAAGTGCGAACCCCTATCGCTCATCATGATTTTAAGGAAGCTAAGGCAAGACAAAATGCATTCAAAAATGAACTTCACAGCTGTGGCCGCACTACAATCCTTTACAAGTTACGCCTTAGCCCACCTGGTTAAATATTTCATCATTGTAATGATGTATCTGGCTCCTGTCTTCTTTCCTATTGGATGAATTGGTCCCACGAAGTCTATTGCCCACTTATAAAATGCATGTAATGACACTTGCGGGTTCAGAGGCAATTCATCTCTTCATGATGGCCTCCTTATTCTTTGACAGACATCACATGCTGTACAATAAGCCTTGGATTCCTTATGCACAATTGACAACCATAGTCCTACTCGTAGGATCTTCTGCACAGTTTCTCTTCCCACATAATGTCCTCCTACAAACCCTCCATGTGCTTTAGTGACGATACTTTTTCATTCATACTCTAGGACATACCTACGCAATATTTCATCGAATCCCATTTTAAATAAATGTCCTGCGATAACGGAGAACTCTGCATCCCTGACCGCTAATTCTTTATTTTTCTACATTGTATATCATTCAAGAGCTACACTCGTAGACAATAATTGGATTATGCCTGCAAAATGGTCATCAACGATGTGTACAGGAAGGAGTTGCGCACCAGGCAACCCTTCCTCTAGATTTTTAGGTTTGTCACCATTCTCAATCCATGAGAGGTGACCGGGTCCAGCATTCAGTCGCTTTGGCTTCACAATTACTTCAAATTCATATTCTTGAAAGAGCAGTAGCCACCTAGAAATCCCCCCCCCCAACACAGGCTGGTTGACCAGGTACTTAAAAGAAGAATGATCTATGTACATTTTAAAGTGCGCACCCAAAAAATAGTGCCTGAACTTCTGGAGCACATACACCATTGCTAATCCTTCACCCTTCGTGGTTAAATAATTGTCTTCTACCTTTGATAACTTCCTGCTTGCAAATGCTATTGGATGGTCGATATCACCTTCTTCTGGCGGGGTTAGCGTAGCTCCTAGTTATATGTAGGATGCATCTACATGTACGTGGAACTCCTTCTTCCTATCATGGAGCACTAGAATAGGTGAGGTGACCATTTTTTCCTTCAAGACATCAAAACTCTTCTGGTAATCATCATCCTAGAAAAATGTCACATCCTTTTTCAATAATTTTTCCATGGGCGCAGTGATCTGTGCATATTCTTTTATAAACTTCTTATAATATAATGTATGGCTCAACATCACGCGTAGGTGTTTAAAATTCTTTGGAGGCTCCAAATTGATAATTACTGCAATTTTGGAAAGGTCTACTATCAACCCTTGCTTGCTGACAACATGGCCCAAAAGTATCCCATATAGTGCATAGAATATGCTTTTCTTCAAAGGGATATCTAATACTTTCAAAAAGTATCCAACATGATGCCAAGACTGGCAACATGTCTCTTTACTAACCCAGACACTGTCCAATCATTGAAGTAAACCTCCAAAAACTTGTGAATAAATTCTTTGAAAGCTGCGACTACCATCCTAGAGAAGATTATAGGAGCATTTTTAAGTCTGAAAGGCATAACTATATATTGATAACAACCCCATTCAGTAGCGAAGGTAGTCTTACTCATATCCTCTAATGTGATCTTGATCTGATGGTACCCTGAGAACCCATCTGTAAACACGTAGGATTCCTAAACACCAACATTCTCCAATACTTCGTCTACAAATGGCATAGGAAATGAATCATGGACACAAGAATTATTCAACTTCCTTAAATCCACACAGATTCAAATTTTTCCCTTCGTCTTCTTTTCTTGAACCACCATATGACTGACCTAGCCTAATTCTTCGAAAACTTCAATAATTTCAGTAGCAAGCATCTTATCTAACCTTTCACACATTTTTTCCTTATACTTGGGATTCAACCGGTAGGGGTGTTGCTTCAGTGGCTTCATATATGGCTTCAAAGTGATCTTCATGACACTCAAATCCCCTACTATCCCTTTCAAATTAGAGAACTCGGTGGGAAACAAGTCCTTACACTCCCACAATAACTCCGCAACTTTGTCCACTGTATCCTCATCCCAATAGTCCCTGATGTTTGAAAACTTCAGCTACGCTTCCGACCCAATATTTACATGCTTGGTATTCAAGGGCTTTGAGATATTAGGGGCTTCCACCTTAGGCCCCGCCACTTTGCATTGTACTTCTGACTCAAGAATATTTATGTTCCTAGGATCTTCTTCGCCTTCCTCAGTGGTCACATTATAGCATTCGAGTGCATGGCGCAACTATGTACTCCATTCTAGTTGTACCCACACAATAGTTTCTTCAAGCATTCTAAATATTGCAGCTTTGATCTCCTGTAATGCTTCATCAATACACTCAAATCCATCTTCAAAGCTGAAAGTTAATAGAAAACTTTCCTTCAGAACATCCCATTCTATGGTTCCATGTCGCAGCTCTATTTCTAGATACCAGTTCATTGGAATCGTATCCAAAGTGTGGTAAAATATATGAACCCATTCTGGCTATGGTTCTTCTCCCCATTCTTTCGTCCATCATGCAAGATTCTCACGCGGATTGTTATTTCCTTATATTTCTTTGTAATGTGGGTATTGGCATACCCAAACCATAGCTTCATCAATTGTCTATATTCCTTCCAATTTGTAAAGTTGTTCTGGTAGGTGTAGCTTGCAATGCAATGTCTAGTGCTTGGAACCAATGTTCCTCTAGTATGTCCCATTCAAATTTATCTAGAAATAAATTGACATCTTCTAAACCATCATAATATGGTAATTTGCGTACCTCAATGGATATACATCAGAGTGACTTAGTGAGCTTGTTACACCACAACATCGATACCTCATGCAATCTGTTCTGCTAGCGTTCGAGCTCCTTGTCTAAATCTTAATTGCAGGAGTTGTCCTTCTCCTAGGTAATTCACCCATTTTCCATAGGGTTAATCCAATCCTCATCTCGTGTAGTCAACTTATAGATTTGTTCAATATCATCCTCCTCATAATAATGAGAGATTGGTTCAGTAAATCACGCTCCCTCAGCTGGATGTAATGGGACAATAACCCTTAGTTCCTTCTTTTCAGATGTCATATTGCACTTCTTAAGGTTGGTGACTGTGTTCATATCAAATTCCCAATCAATGCGAAGTAGTAATGGGTATGGATTATTATTGTCCATTATTTCAATTACTTCAAAATCGGCTATGGTGCATGCCCCTTCAATATCGACGGTCACCCCATCTAGGCGCCCCATAGGAATAATCTTTTGCTGATTCCCCATTCTCAACTGGATCAGGTACCACTATAGCATTGATTTTCCCATTCTTTCCCAGGTTTGCTTCGAAAAAACATTTGCATAAAACCCCAAATCAAGGATTACCTAGTCCATTTCAAATTCTCCAATCTGGGTAGTCAATCTCATTTTGCAACCAGTTCGTTTTTTACCTTTGTCCACCTTATGCACAGCGCGCTATTTCGGAAGTGGCTTATCCTTGCTAGTGGAATTATCTATCAAATCTTGTAGTCCCTTTATTATTTTTTGGTCCCTCAGGAGCTTCATTCAAGTTTGTAAGAAAGATGCTACTAATGACGGATTTGTTTCTTGTGCAACACTGACTCCTTCAATCTTCTCCGCGCGCGTACTTTGAGTCCTTGATCAAGATGCTCCTGCATCCACAAAGCTCCTCTTTGCCTCCATAAATGTTTCCTTTACTTTATTCAAATTGAATCCAACGTCCTTGTCAGCATCCTTGCAAACCCATACATTTTCCTCTGGTTGTTTCCTTTTATCCTCCTTGATAGTTATACCACTCTGCGTAACAATATTAAGACTGGGTCCATCTTTGTGCAGTTTTGATCTCATCATCTGAATGTTCTAAGTAGGTTGTTGAGTCTGGGTCTTCTTTTCTTGCATCTTCATGATGATAACAAAAAATCCTTTATGACATGATCAAATTGTCGATAATATTGACAAGAAGGGTGCGTTGGATTCTGACAATATCGCGCAAAGTGACCCAATTCTCTGCAATTGTAATAAATGATCTGGCCTCAGCCTCTTCCAACTCTTCATCCTCATCCTCTTCCTCATCCCTAGAATCCTCCTTGCACTACAATTGCACCTTGATTCAGAGGATATGCCTCCATCTATACCCTATATGTTGGTGTTATGTCCATCATTAATTCATAACTCCAACAATTACACTCGTCAAGACCCACAGACTTTTAGAAATTACAAAACAGCTTCTGGGGAGTTTTCACAAACTTCTACAGCAAGTGAAAATTATCCGTCGTATGTTTCTATGAAATCTGACAAATAGTGCACCATGGTACCACACTTGTACTAGGCCCAGTGGTATTTTTTGGCTTCAAGGAGACATGACCCCCCCAAACTAGATAATTCTGGTACATCGGGCAATGACCTTTATCATGACCATGGCCTTTACTTTTTAATCACTAGAATTCTGTGTAGACCTCATTCTGGAATTCCTTTCCCTTCTTGAGGCTCTCCAAATCCATATGCAAGCTAGCCAACTGTGACTGAATCTGTTGCACTCCCAGATTCATATCCTGAATTTGTGAGCCTTCCAATTTCATAGAAATCTCCAATGCCTTAGCTTGCATTCCAATCTTTTGTTGTGACAGTGGCAATATCTAGTGGGGTAATAGTGAAGCAATATACCAATCCTTGTGTTGGTCATCTATGATCTACATATTATCATGCTGCAGCAAGCGTTTCAACCTTTGATCAAATTCCCACATGGAATCATTCACCTTCTGTTGGATCTCTTTGACCTTTGTTACTGATTAGGCTTGCGACTTAGGCTTCTTGAATTCATTATTCAACACTTCCTTTGTTTCCTTCAGTATCACATTTGGATGAGTCGAACAATACTTAATATACCAGCTCAACGCTCTGTCTTGTAATGTTTTGACCATCTACACTTTCTTCACGTCATCATCTATAATCTGTTGTGACTTCCACATTACATCTACTACAAACTAAAACTATTTAGGGTCTTATGTCTCCAGACCCTTAAATACATGCATCTTCATAGCATTCACCATATTGAATAATGGAGGTGGAGGTGGAGGCGGAGGTGTAGGTGAAGGTGTGTGAGGCAGAGGTGACTATGGAGGTGGAGTGGATGGATGTGGCATTCCTGTGATACCCTGATTTACCATCAGTGGCACACCTTGAGGGATTTTTAGAATACTACTTTCTTTTTCATTATCAGACAGTCCCAACAAAGGACTATATTCAACACCTGAATCTAGGTCTCTTCTAAATGTCTTTGCACTTCACGTAGTTCCCGTCAAGTCTCTTCTAAACAACAATTCAATGGCATAACCCTTTTCTCACACAATAGAATTTTGATCCAAGTTTTCAGGGACTTTAGGTACTTACGTCTTTGTCCTTTGAAAAACCGGCATTCAACTTTGCTATAACTAACTGATGTATCGATTGCAAACTAAGTAATGAATCTGCCCCAAATTCTATCGATCCAATAATCGACAGCCCTTGCGATCTTATTTTTTGAAGCTTCCTGGTGCCTTACCAGTTCTGCAGTCCACATAATAGGGCTATCCAACTTCCACGTACCTTGAATGTACACCAATTTAAACAACCATTCATGTAATTCGCACAGAAAAGAGTAGAAGAAAATTTTGTGTGCTTCTGTATATAGGTATCTATTCAACCAATCTTCCTTTGACAGGTATGGGGTCCTGTTTTCCTAGGCTACAAACTCATGCGACTTCCAATCCATCCACTTCTCGATCTTTTTCTTATCCGGTATCCACTTATTTCTCATCACATAATCCTCAGATAGAACACGGTCCCAGGTTCAGAGTTAGTTGCACTAACTAAAAAAACCCTACACTACCGGCCCTTTCAGCAACAACCCTCATAGCATAGGCCGCAGTCTCACCTGAGGCAATATTGGGCAATGCCAGAACCAGGTTTCTGCATCCAGAGGTCTATGTGACAATTTATGTTGCCTCTAGGGCTTTATTTCGGCCTTCACAAACACCATCCCTTGAAACACGGAAATTGCAATAACTTTCAGATAACAGATTCTAACTTTGCGCTAATTTTCCTAAACATTCATAACGTCATATAACTAATCAAATCTACCACTTTCACACATCCATTAAGTGTTTCTTATGATAAATGCAGTAAAGAGAGTGAATACATAGTAAATGCAAAAGTAAAGATTAAAACTCAAATACACAAATATTTCTCCAAAATAGTCTTTATTATGTTCAGGTCTTTTGTTACAAACTCTTTCTTCTGTGCGCACACAGCTGCAAGGGCCGGTGCACTCAGTTGTGGACTTACCAAGGTCTTCACACACATAGCTCCAAGAGCCTTTCCCTTTACCTAAGTACAGAAAACAAACTTCTTCAACTTAAATCAATTACCCATACAATCTTAGATATCTCATATGACTCTCTATGACTCCTTTTTATATCATCTTCTTTTACAATACCATGATACACGAACCATGGGCGGGTCATAAAAAAACTTAAATTATACCAAACTAAGGGGCTTTGACCTTCCTAAATCCCCTTCGACTCCTAGTAATATTTGTGTTTCGCTCCTCAAAATGTGGAGACTTTATAAAAATAACAAAACTATTTGCAAAATTGACCCCAGGGGACCCTGTCCCAACAGAAGCCTAGAAAAATTGTATGGTACAATATCCCAATGCACAATATCAATCATATGCACAACAACAAAGTAATTGAAATGTGTCTATGCCTTGACAAACTTGGTCGCATTAACCCAAAAACTCATCTTGGTCATAGCATTGGAAAAATTCTTATGGTAGGATCCTCAATATCCTCAATTCCAACAACCATATGCTCAATATCAACCTCTGTACTATCTCTCTCAATCTTCAAATCCTACTCAACCACAATTCCAACCCAAATTAACTACAAGACAACCACTTCCCTTGTCATCCACTCCATTTCCTAAAAAATAGAATCAACTACTTGCTCAACCACTTTCGAACCCAAATAATAAATCTCTTCAACAACCCATCTATAATGTTCAGGGTCAAAATTTTCAATCTTGCAATATAGCCCCTCTAGGTCTAAATTATGTCCAACTTAGATCTGGCGAAATCAACACTAGTTGTCTTCCAAGAATTTAAGGAGAATAAAATTCCTAAAAAGAGATATCTCTTGGTCAAGAAGAGCCTCCTCCAAAGGAATATTTTCTTAAACAATTAGGAGACAACCAAGTAAAATCAAATCATACAATTCCTCTAGTAGAGAAACCTTTTGTTTCCCTACAAAGTCCTCCTTTTCTTGAAAGGATTCAAATTGATAAGGGAATAGAAAGGAAAAAATTTTTACTTGAATATAATATGCTAGATGAATTGAAAAAAATTGCATCAATTTTTTTTTACTTCAGGCTACAAAGGAGATACATATATTTGCAAAAACAATAATGGAGTTGTGCATTAAAAAAATAGGAATAAAAATGAAATACATTAAAAATATTCAATTAGTAGGAAAGATTGGAGATATTATGATGGGGAAAACAATAGTTCAAAAATATTTAGATCCAGGTAGCCCTATTGTAAAAATTCATATCAATGGTACTTGTAACCACACCATCCCACATTTTCCCGCTCTTATAAACTCTCCAAGGTAAACAAGATCTAAGAGTTACTATGACATGAACAAACATCCAAGTGCCATCTATGAAAGTGGGTTCTACTAACTGGAAACTTACTGAAACCTCTCAGGGACACCAGATCACCTAGGAGTCAAACAACAACCACTAGTGATGATGCCCTGAGTTGGAACTTCTTTCTAACTAAGCTCACAGCCTAGCCACATAGATACCATGTTGTGAGTGTGGTTATAAATCTCCAGGTACATGCATAGGCCACCCTCCATGTGGTTGCAGCAGGAATTTCCCAGTTCCATGCATGCGACCGTGAAATCAGTGCCACATTTTCAGTGCTATCCTACAGGTCACTACCAAGAATAACATGAAACTTTCCAAAATCAAGTTTAAGGTGATGACAAGTCTATGTGATAAATACTAAGGCTATATATTGCTCAAAAGTTTCCAAACACATAAGAAAAATTTCTTCAAACACATGATAGGCATAGTAACTATAGGTCATGAATACCTTTTTTTTCAACATTAACTTCATCAAGGAATCAACAAGAAGGCTCAATGCCCTATCAAAATAGTTTCAATAACACTTGTTAGCCCTTGCGTTCACATAACCATTCAATAACTTATCAAATCATGAATAAGATCCATGACAATGGAACATCATTTAACCAAGCCTATAACCAACATATAATCAGAATGATTCCATGACAAACCAATCATAAAATCAACACAATAACAGGTACATGTGCGCATTGATCACCATAAGAAAATAAAGCATATTAACATATGTGAATGCTAACCAAATTAGGGATTTCCATGTACCACTTGACCCTAGATTGGGCTAAACCAAATCTCTCTTTTAGCTAATCTCAACCATGCCATATTCCAATCATGAATGCGGGAACTCAACTAGGGCTTCCAAAAGCCAAACCAACTCAACCCTTAATTGTAGTGATTTCACCAAAACTAGTCCAGATATCACTAACACCAAAAAATCTTGGATGCCTCCAAGTTTCTTCACCATACCCAAAGGAATTTTCCTGTCTCCACCTATCCATCAAGAGTTCTAGGAGAAAGCCTATCTTGACCCTTAACCATTGGGAATTTCCTAATAACATCTTACCACGATCCAAAGTTTATCGACCTTCTAAATCTTAAACAAAAACAACGATCCAACAACACCATGGCTATCTAAGAAATGGAAACGCAAGGTTGAAAACCACTATCAATCTAGGAAAAACCCATGTCAATTACAACAAAGCAACCAAATAACCAAATGCATGTTCTATGGATCCAAATCTCAGCAATGAAATCACACATGCAACCTGTTACTTGCAATGTCCTCCTTCTATAGCTACTCTTCCAACCTTTCATTATGCTCCCTTACTTTCCTTTTCTTCTCTCTCTCTCTCTCTCTCTATATATATATATATATATATATATATATATATATATATATATATATATATATATCTTTGTGTGTGTGTTACTATGTGAATAAAAAGTGGTACTAACTGTCGTTTTTCAAAACCACCAAGAACTTCATTTTTCAAGCACACTACAACACATGTGGGCAGACAAGTGATGAGATGATCAAAGCTCATTAACAGGAATCTTCCTAGGCATTGGTTTATCTTGTTACATATTGATGTGGAATTTTCCTATGAAGAATTGTTTGAAGCCAGTTGCAGAAGCTTATTGCATCTCTAAGATGCCATTTGAACCTAGAAGAAATCATTAGAACCCTGTGTATTAAAAGGACCAACATAATGATGCTTTGGTGAACATTACATGATGCTTTGTCACAATTCTACCTACTATTTTTATCTAACTAGTGTTTGGTCAATTTTTAGGAACTTTAGTTAATTCTAGGGATAATATCTGGTCAATTATTGGGATATTCCCCCCGCACTTATAAATATGTATAAGATTTTGAAAAGCAGGATGATTGTTATCAGAACTTTTCTTCTAATTTTGATAATATAAGTTGCTAGTGGATGCATTTATATTTCTTCTAAGCTTATGTTTAGTTAATTAAGCTTTAGGTGCAATCCAAACCCTGAGGTTGGTCCCCCTCAAGGTAAGGCATAATGCACATCTTCTTTCTAAGTTTATTTATTTAAATGCCATTTTCTTGTAATATTTAATTTTGCTTAATTGTTCAGTTGATTTGTGATCGATCTAAATATAATAGATGGTGTTTTAATTGGTGTGATTTGTATTTCAATTTTATTTTGGTCCTTATTTTGTCTTTGAGGTGTGCTTTAAGACATGGTTGCACAGTGCTGCGAAATCAACAAACCCTACTGCGAAATTGGCAGATTGCTACATAATCAAATAATTGTTGCAAAATCAGATTTTGATAGAAATACTTTATAAACTGATGCTCTTGCCTATAAGACTTGTACTCTAGTGATTTGGGTAAGCTTATGACTAGAACAATCATGATACTTGACCTGTCTCAATCTTGATGAAACCACTTATAGGATTGTTGCATATTCAATCTTTGATTGGAATTTTTTTTTTGTGCATATAGCATGGAGTCCTCATGAGTTAAGAAACCCTGGTTCAAAATGAAATATATGAATTGAATTATCCTTATTTAAACAAATATATATTGACTCAGAAATTTTTGGTTTCGTTGTTAGGGAGGCACACAAAGTATTAAGGATTCATGTCAAATAGGAAATGGCACTAGGAGTAGAAGCGACCAAAGGGAGATAGTTAATTACTCCTTTCAGTAACCTACCTCCTAAATGTCTTACATTTAGAATCATGGTAGTTTAGGTAGGATAACATAGGTAAAAGAAGGAAAAAGTTTGTAAAAACCCTAGTACGTGGTGCTATAGGCACCACATCTACCAAAACTCTGGCAAACAAGGGAAGGAATATTGAGAAAGTCCCTAGTGTGCAACATAGTGTAGTAGGGAAACCATCAAGAGGTGGTGAACCAATAGGGGAAAAAACTTCATTTCAAAAATAAGTGGAAAGCTCCTCTGCATCTAATAAAGTCCAAACCTCTAAAACATCAGACGAGGAAGGAATGGAAAACAAAGAATTAAATAGACCGTAATATCTTGTTACCTTTGGGTTTCCCATCTAAGATCTTGAAGAAATAGTAAAAATGAAGAACATTCCTCTTTCTTCCCTACCTAATTTCCACAAAATTTCTAGTGAATATCCTGACACATTTAATTTTGAGTTTCATGTCATTTGTCATAGTTACGACTAGTTTGCGGATGCACAAAAATTAAATTTGTTTCTCGCAACTTTAAAATATTCTACATTTCGTTGGTTTATGGGAATTGAAGAGAATTCCGTTCGAACATGGGTTGACAGAAAGAATATTTTCTTGAAATAATCAAGACTATTGTAAAGTCAATGATATTAAAGAATAAATCTTCAAAATGTTGCAAGTTGGTGACAAAAGTTTGGAAGATTATGTGGAGTGATTCCAGTATACTTTACAAAGAACAAACCAAAATTCCCTATATTATGATACCTTATGTACCCTCATTCTTAAAGGGATTCATGAAAACTTCCTCTAAAACTTAAACCTTAAGGGGCAGTTAATGTCTCTCAATTAACATATGATGAGATTTGTGAGTTATGCACAAGATACTCCAGATGGAGTTCAAAATATAAAAGCAATTATCAAGATGTGACTTCCAAGAGTAATAAATCAAGTGGAGTAGGGGCGAGAAAGGCTGAGTTAGGTAATTTATTAGAAAATTTCAAAACTGGCATCCTTAGCACCCTAAGCTCCCAACTAGATTTTTTTTTTAATTCCAAGAAGAAGGGGGAAGTTGACTTGGAACTTTCTATATTTTGTTCTAAATGCCACAAGAAGTATCCTTTATGGGAATTCCCATTAAATAATATTGATATATGCAACATTTTTGGATAGAAGCATTCAACCCAAGAATTCCCTTATCTTCTAGAACTTAAAGTTGTATTCAAGGAAGCTAGTGAAGAAACAAAACAAATTTGTTTTGTGGGCCAAAAGAAACCTTGGCCCCCTAGACCATCTTGAAACACACCCTAGGAATCAGCTCTGTATCCTTATTTCCCTCCAACCTTTGGATGGTATCCTTCTATGCCTTCTCCATAATGGCCATTGCAAATGCAAAATCAAGGATGGATTCCAGGGTGGAGAGGACCCTCTTCATATGGAAATATGACATCACAAGAACCACCTTATAATTTTCCCCAACATCCTCAATTACCCTCAAATAAGCTCACTTAGGCCCAGACTCAAAAAATACCTCAACTTCTATCTCAACCCATGCCTAATACGAATAATAAAGTAGCTCAACCCACCTACAACTCTGAACTATCTTTTTCCCCTACTTATAATTTGTCATCAATGGACCATGGAAACATTCATTAACATTTTGGGAAGGTGCCTCAAAATAAAGCTTCACCCATCATTCAAGAGAAACAAGATGAGGACACCTCTCCATAAATAGGACTACCTTCTCCCCTAATTCAGGATGCAATCTCCAAACAATCTCTTGAAAAGTAATTTGTTACTTTTCCTAAGACATTAAGTTTGGAAAAATCCCCAGTAAAACTTGAATTTGATATTTTTAGGAGAGTTTAGGAATTTATGTGTAAATATTCCATTACTCCAATCCATTAGGGACATTGCCATATATGCAAAATTAGTATAGGAACTTTGTTTGAAGAAAATAGGAAGGGCAAAAAGGACCCTAACATTGTCCAGTTCATAGGGAAACAATCTAAATTAATGTATGGAAAGGTGGTTACAACAAAATATAAAGATCCAAGGAGACCTGCTGTGACAATTAATATTAGTTACCTCCCCATAGAAAATACCCTGATCGAATTAGGGGAAACTATTAATGTAATCATAAAAGAAGTTATGGAGAAGCCTTCCTTTTCTATCTTAAGGTCAACCCCAACTATCCTCCAATTAGATGATCATTCCACTATTAGACCAGAAGGAGTGATATAGGATACAACAGTCTCCATAGATTCATGGGAATATCCAATTAAATTTATAATCCTCCAAACAAAAACTAATCTTGATGCCTACCCATTAATCATAGGGAGACCTTGGTTGGCTACAATAGATGCATATATTAGCTGCAGGTTAGGTAGTATGACTATTTCACAAAGAAGATCCACTAAGAAACTTACCTTGTATCCACAGGCTAAACCTTCATTAGAATTTGAAAATCCCTTATGGTTTAAGGATAATGATGAGGAACTTACTCAACCTCTCCTGACTCCTGAACAATCTTGTGATTTTAGAGAATATATTGAGGATGATTTGATCTGCACTACCATTACTAGTATTCAAGATAATTTCATGTCACCATATGGTCCAATCTTAGAACAATGTTTTCAGGAAACATGTTCACCTACTGAGTTGATACAAAAATTGGATTCCATGACCTTATAGTACATTGATAATCATACTCAATCCATTAAAATCTATCCTAGAAAAACTCTTAATATCAATGCCCATTTAGAACCACTCCAACAAGATAAATTGATACAAATGCTTCAGACAAATAACAATGCTTTTGACTAAGATTATGTTGATATGAAGGTTTTCTCTCCCAATTTGTGCACTCACAATATTATTTGAAAGAAGATGCCCGACCTATTAGAGAACCTTAGAGGAGGATGAACCCTACTCTGAAGGACATTGTGAAAGAAGAATTGTAGAGGCTACTAAATGCTAACTTCATTTATCCTATATCAGATAGTAAATGGGTTTTCCATTTGGTAATTTTCCTTAACAAAGGTGGAAAATGGTGAATATGTGTTGACTATCACAAACTAAACATGGCTACTTTAAAATATTATTTTACATTACCCTTTATTGGCCAAGTCTTTGATACCCTAGCTGGGAAGGATTTTTTTCTCTTTTTTGGATGGGTTCAGTGGCTACAATGAGATTAAAGTAGCCCCTGAAGACCAAGAAAAGACAATGTTCATTTTTCTAGGGGTACTTATGCATACCAAGCACTTCTATTTGGATTTTGTAATGCTCCAACTACTTTCCAATGTGTTGTCCTTGGTATATTCTCATATTGGACTCATGACTTTGTCAAAATTTACATGGATGAATTTATATGAGGATACATTTGAAGAAGCCTTGAATAATTTAGAAAAAGTGTTGATCCATTGTCAAGAGACTAATATTTCCCTTAGTAATGCCAAGTGTCAAATGGTTCTAAATCAAGGGATCATATTAGGACACCACTTTTCATGTGAAGGAATTAGAGTGGACCTTGCTAAAATAGAAGTTGTCTTAAATCTTGCTACCCCTGCCACACAAAAATATGTCCACAACTTTTTGGGTTATGCAGGATACTATCATAGATTTATAGAAAACTTTACCAAGATAGCATCCCCTCTTTTCTATCTTTTGACTAAATCTGCAAAATTTTCTTGGAATGAACAACTCTAGCAAGATCTTGATGCACTTAAACAAAAGTTTTCCACTCCTATCCTTTGAGGTCCTAATTTTTCCTTACACTTCCACATTCACACTGATGCTTTAGACACAACCATTTGGGCTATACTAGGACAAAAAAAGAAGAAAAAAATCCATATGCCATTTATTATATCAACAAAAACCTCACCCTAGTTGAACTGATTTATACTGTCATAGAAAAATAATTTCTTGTTCTAGTTCACACCATCAACAAGTTTTGTCATTACATTACTGGATACCCTATTTTGTGCACATTCATCATTTGTCCATCTGATATCTTATGAAAAAACCTATTATTCATGGTCGAGTAAGTAGATGGTAACTTCTTCTTCAAGAATTTGACATTACAATTATTGATCAAGTTGGAAAAGAAAATGTTGTTGCTGACTTTTTATCAAGAGTTAAAAATGAAGATAAGTCTAATTCTATAGAATATTCTTTTTTTCTGATGAGAACTTGTTTTCCTTGTCTACTAAAGCACCATGGTTCACATATATTGCTAATTATTTGGTTGTAGGAAGGCTAACACAACATTTGTCACCGAAAGAATGAAAAAAATTAGTGAGAGATAGTGCTAAATACTCTTGAATTTAGGGATATTTATTTAGAACCAGCCCTAATCAGGTGGTCAGACGATGTGTTTGGGAGGATGAAATTTCTGAAATTTATAAGGCTTGTCATGGCGATTCTTGTGGAGGGAACTTCATAGATAAGAGGAATATGAACAAAATTCTAAGACAAGGATACTATTATCCAACCATTTTTATAAACGCCAAGATAGATGTTAGGACATGAAACAAGTGCCAAATAATGGGTTAGCTAGGGTAGTTTGATGGGATGCCACTTCAGCCTCAGATCATGTTGGAACCCTGTGAAACATTAGTGGAATTTTGAGGTCTAAAATGGGCCTCCTAAGAAAAATGTACAACCAAAATAAACTTTATAAGAACCAATAGGATTTAAGATGATGCTAACAACCATGGGGGGTGATTCACCATTTTTGGAGTAAAAAGTAAAAAGACTAAAAAATAATAAAATAATAAAACTACTTTTTTCAACTCGTATTTTCAAATTATCTCCCTAAGGTTTTATTCAAATTTCGATCGGGAGTACTCATTGGATGCAAAATTTAATTCCTCATCCAAGGAGTACCCATGTTGCATACTTTCGATTGACCCTGCAACATGAAAAATGATAAATACATGAAAAAATGCTATTGTAATCATGTTTTTCGTGTATCTCTCATTTTTCATGTAGTAGGCTCCATCAACATTATGAAACATGGGTACTCCTTGGATGAGGAATCAAATTTTGCATCCAAAAAGTGTTGCCACTCAAAACTTGATTAAACCCATAGAGAGATAAGGTCAAAATATGAGTTTAAAAAATAGTTTTCTTTTTTTCCCTCTAAAATTTGATGTTGTAATCTAATCTTATTTTGTTATTTCCACTATTATTTTATAATTTCCTTAGGAGGCCCATTTTAGACCTAAAAATTTAATGAGTGGGGTCTCTACTTTTTGGGAGCAATTAATTCACGTTCAAACAAAAAGGCATACATCTTAATATGTACAAATTATGTAACTAAGTGGGTGGAAGAAGAAACCTTGCCAAAAGAAACTGAAAAAATAGTGGTTGATTTTTTATATGAGGATATCTTTGTTCGATTTGGCATACCATGATAAATTGTTACATATCAAGGGACTCAGTTCATCTCCAAGCATATTAGAAATCTTACCAAAAATTTCATAATTATGCATCAGATGTCTACCCTTTCTCATTTGCATGCCAATGGATAGGTTGAGGCCACCAACAAGGTACTGGAAATCATTTTGACCAAAACTATACAACAACATCATAAGGATTGGACTAAGAAGCTTCCAAAATCCTTATGGGCTTACAAAATCACCTAGAGAAATACTACGAGTTTCAATCCATATGAGCTTGTGTATGGAAAGAAAGTTTCACTTCCTATCGAATTTGAGATTAAGACACTAAGGATTGTATTGCAAGTTGGAATGGAGCTTTCAAAAGCACAACAACATTGGTTAAATCAACTTAATGAGTTTTATGAAATCCATCAAGATTCCAATCATAAGATGATAGTTGTGCAACAAAAATGCAAGAAATAGTATGATAAATTTATAAAGAAAAAGAAATTTAAAGTAGGAGATTCGGCTCTCTTGTTCGACTCAAGGTATAAGGATTTTAAAGGAAAATTGTATACACGTTGGTTGGGACCTTATGATCTTGAGACCATATTTGATAATGGATTCATGTGACTTCGTACTATTGATGAAACACAAATTCCATTAATGGAAAATGGGCATTGACTCAAGTTATATCGAAAGCCCGAATCAAAAGAAGAGTTTATTTAGGAGTTAGTAACACATTTCGACATGAAGGTCATAGAGTGAGTGGATATTCCACTCTCCTATCTAACCCCTTGATTGTTCATCGATTTGATATATATATATATATATATATATATATATATATATATATATATATATATATATATAGATAGAGAGAGAGAGAGAGAGAGAGAGAGAGAGAAGATCTAGCAGTGAAAACCTGGTTTCCAGATGCTATCATCTCTAGATATGTTAGAAAACCGAGTTCTGGCTAACATCACTAGAGATAAATATTCCCATTTGTGAAAACCCTTAAGGGTGCAATTGGATGGGCTTGCACTAGAAAATCAAATTTCCGGCTAGTAGAGTTAAAAATAAATAAATAAAAATTAATGGCATTATTTTCTTTGACATCGCTCGATATCAATACACTTCATTTTGTAGGAAATTAATTTGCATACTATCCTTTGGAGATTTATTTTACAAGAAAGATAAAGAAAAAAAAATTGTAGCATGCCCACATCTATGATCCAAGTCCTCTTAATTATTTTTTTAGTATATTTTTCTGACACTCATAAGGGCTAATGACATGTTCATATGGTATACTTAATTATTAATTATATAGGTGCATCATCTCAAGAGAATAACTATTACCCTTTTCTAGATACTCTAAGTTATCTCTTATATCCAAATAACTCATTACTTTCTTAACCTACCCTTCCTACCTAAATAACCCCAATTATTCATTCTCTTTAATTATCAACCTATTCGACCCACTTATTACTTATCACACCCTAATTACCCATGTCTATGACCTTTAATATGTCAATGTGACATAAAATTCCCCTCACATGACCCCTCAACTTATTTTCCAATATTCGCATTAGAACCACTTTGATATTTAATTATTACCCTATGTGGCGCATTACATCACCACCACCATTTTGCAACCATTGTATCGATTTTTCAGCCAGGTCATTTTGCAACCCCGTTTTGCAGCCTACGGTTGCAAGTAGTGTCTAGTCACAATGATGAGGTCAAAATGGTTGGAATTAACAATCATGTTGAGTAATGAGCATTAATGAGGAGTGACCATTTCGGGTTTGAATTTGCAATTGAATCAAACCACCAGGTGTGATTATTTAGGGAAAAGGTAGAACATTGATAGAAGAGGAAAATTTGCAAAGGGTGAAGTCTTGATAGAGTATCGAAAATGTGACTTTATAAAGGATTAAGATGGTTGGAACCATCATAAGGAAAAAACCTAGAAATGTTGAAAGTATCAAGGAGAATCAACCCATTTGGGATTATTTTTTCTGAGCCAAATGGGATTTATTTTTAAAAACATTTCAGGCTTTTGGCACCCCAGTTGCACTAAAATTATCCAAAACCTTTGATTGGGAGAAAGATATGGTTCGTAGCATCACTATTCTCATGAATTAGGAGGTTATGGCCACAAAAAACGAGATCCTGTGACTGGGGGGAAATGGTACAAAAATTAAAGATTTTTCCTAAATATTGACATCCCTTTGTAAATAATCGTTCAACACTACGTGATCTAAGGCAAGGCATTAAAAAGGAGCTATTACAACATGTATGGCAAGATGTTTTCTATTATGTTCAAAAGTTCCTAACCTAAGAAGTTTTCTATAGTAAAGTGTATCATTATCATGTTTGTATTTTAATGCACTTGGCTGGATTTAAACAAATTAACATGCCCTATTTTCTCCTTAAAACCAAGATCAAAATGGCTGCAGTTTTCCACATCGGAAGAACCCTGAGATGGCTTGTTTCGACCAAGGATTGATAAGGATTATTGTCAAAGAAGAATTAATCAAGATTGGTTTTTTTTTTGCTGGGGGGGGGGGGGGGGGGGGGGGGGGAGCATTTTCACAAGGGGGAAAGCTTAAAATAAGGACATCTATTCACCCTCTCACCATGAGTGTAATAGCTAGGGGTGATCCGACAGGAACGCAACAAACTACAGAGATAACCATATACACAAAGATGCAGCGGAAATAATACTTCATTTCATTAATGGAAAATACTGAAATATGCTTACAACCAGAAATGGAAATAAACCAGCTAGGGCGATGGTAGCTTATCTCTGAGAAGAGATGTGATGGCTACATGCCTCTGAACTGTCTTACAATGAGGCTCGAAGGCCTTTTTATTGTTGAGAAACAATGGAAAACCCTTAACATTCCAAAACCTAACCCTAGGAGATGAAACGCCAAACTGTGGGCCCCGTTTGGGGTAAATTGGTACATCAACTTCCCGGGGTCGTAACTTTGGCATATGATCTTCGTTTGACGCGTACAATAGCTCGTTAGAAAGATCTATCCGAGTACTATCATTGTTGGAACGGGCAACATTGGTCCCATGTTGCCCCCGGATTCCCCAAAAAACGTCGTTTAGGGCCTCAAAACGGCTCCGGAAGTTCAGGACCCGAAAAACTGCTAAAAATAGTAAGTTGTGCTACAATTAAGGAAACTGAAAATGCTGAGAAAGACAATGGTGGGGGTCCAGGTGGACTTGGCAGGTGGCCACCAATATCCACCTGGATCATTCCTCCCCCCTAAGGAAGCAATGGTCCCCATTGCGTTGAGCTCCTCCATGAGATGAGGAAACTTTTGCTGAACTTGTTCCCTGGTGAGCCACTTGCCCTGCTGAAGGAGTTGGCCTGCTTTGACAACTCGATACAGTTGGATATTCTGCTGGCGAGTGTTCTTGATCTGTGTGTCCATGATCCGATCAGTTGCAGCTTGTTCCATGCAATCCGGATTTAATTCTGTGGGTTTGAGCTGTTCTGCAATGTCGGATGTGTCTAGCAATGGTGGGAAGTATGGCCGAAGGCGGTCCACATTGAACACTGGGTGCAGGCCAAGGAATGGGGGAATGCTGAGCTCAAATGCATTGTCTCCCATAGCCTTAGTAATGGTGTAAGGACCATATCAGAGTGGTCTCAATTTCCGATAGGCTCCAGTAAGGCGTTCCTTTTGCAAATGCAACCAGACTTTGTCGCCCACCTGAAACTTGTGTGGCACCCGGTGTTGATCATGTCGCTGCTTGTACTTGGCATTTGATTTCTCAAGAATGTCATGGACCTGCTGGCGAATATGTTGGATGCGCTCAATGAAGCTGGTGGCCTTATCTGTTTCGGACTAGACATGAGTTGAATTCATGTGAGTAGCTGCAAGTGGCATGGCCACATCAATGGGGCATAGTGGCTGGAATCCCAAACCCACCTAAAAAGGGCTATGGCCAGTGGAGCTGTGAAGAGCTCGGTTGTAGCTGTGCTGAACATAGGGGAGGCTCTCGTCCCATGTGCGTGGATGTTTTGATTTATACATGCACAGAATGTGCACAATCATCCTATTGACAACCTCTGTCTGGCCATCAGTTTGAGGATGGAAGGCTGTGGACTTCGTGAGTTTGGTGTCCAGCATTGACCAGAGACTGGACCAAAATGTGCTGAGAAACCGACTATCCCGATCTGAGATGATAGACTGTGGGATCCCAAAGTGCACCCACACTCGTTCGAAGAAGAGTTTAGCAGTGGCTTCTGCTGTGATGTTCTTCTTGCAGGCCATCATAATGGCCATCTTCGAGAACCTGTCGACAACCACAAAAACACAGTCATTTACATGCTTAGTGGAAGGAAGGCCTGACATGTAATCCATGGAGATGGATTCCCAAGGTCGACTAGGGGTAGGCAACGGGGTATAGAGGCCATGCTTCTTAATGGTCGGTTTGGCAATGGCACAGGCAGCACATGATCTGATGTACTTCCCAACATCCTGTCGAAGATTCGGCCAATAGAAATAATTTTGCAGTACTGCCACTGTTTTCTCGACCCCGAAATGCCCAGCAGCCCGACTGTAGTGTGCTTCCCAAATCATCTTGGCACACTCGCTTGAAGGAACACAAAGGTGACCGAGGTGGCATAATAGGGCATCCTGGAGGTGAAAATCTGCAACATGCCGACCCTCCAAGAGTGTCTGGTATGTGTGGCCGAATTCTGGGTCACTTTTGTAGAGAAGTGGCCAATCAGAAGTCTCGTGCCCACAAGAGTTGAGCACGGTGGTTAACACCATGATCGGTGGTCGACTGAGGCAATCTGCAACATTATTGGTGCTGCCCTTCTTATATTTGATATTCAGATGGAACTGTTGTAGGTATGTAGACCACTTCTGATGGCGATCATTCTGCAATTTCCCTTGGGTCTGTATGAACTGCAGGGGTCGGTGGTCTGTGTGGATGACCGTTTCCTTCCCCAAAATGTAATGCTTCCATTGTCGGCAGGCCTGTACAATGGAATACATCTCTTTATCATAAGTGGGGTACTTTCGGACTGTGTCTGAAAGTGTTTCACTGTGATATGCCACTGGATGTCCATGTTGAGTAAGGACTGCCCCAATAGCATAGTCAGAGGCATCTGTCTCGACCTCAAAGGGTTGTTGTAAATCTGGTAATGCGAGCACTGGTGCCGTGCAGAGGCGATCCTTCAACTCCATGAATGCCTTCTGTTGAGATTCAGACCAAAAGAACTTTGCTTTAGCCCCTCCCTTGGTGACTCGACTCAAAGGCCAAGAAATATGAGAAAACCCCAACACAAACCGGCGGTAGAAGTTGGCAAGACCTAGAAAGCTGTGGAGCTCTGTTAGAGTGGTTGGAGAGGGCCAATCCCGAATGACTTGGATCTTGGCTGGATTGACATGCACCCCCTGTTCATCAATGATGTATCCCAGATACTGAACCTGGGTCATGCCAAAAGTGCATTTCTCCAAATTGGCACATAGCTTGTGTTGCCGCAGTGTTTGGAGAACCTGTCGGATGTGGTGGAGGTGCTCTTCCCAACTCTGGCTGAAGATCAGAATGTCATCCAAGTATACTACTACAAAGGAGTTGGTGAATGGCCACAAGATATCATCCATTAGCCTCATAAAGGTTGCAGGAGCATTCGTCAATCCGAAAGGCATGACCAACCATTCGAAGAGGCCCTCCTTGGATTTGAAGGCAGTCTTCCACACATCAGAGGGTTCGATTGGTACCTGGTGATATCCTGACTTCAGATCGATCTTGCTGAAATATTTCGCCCCCTTTAGTTGGTCTAGGAGGTCATCAATCTATGGGATCGGGTACCTATTACGGACAGTGATCTTGTTCAGCGCCCGATAGTCAATACAGAGTCTCCACGTCCCATCCTTCTTCTGTACCAACACGATCGGGCTCCCACAGGGCGATGAACTTGGACGGATGTGACCTTTCTACAGGAGCTCCTGAATCTTCCTCTTGATTTCATTGTTCTCCAGAACGGAGCACCGATAAATTGGTCCATTGGGTAGCGGCGCACCTGGGGTCAAATCGATGGAGTGCTTGACTTGGCAGTGCAGAGGAACCCCTGCCGGGGAGGTGAAGATGTCCTCGTACTCCTCCACAATCTTGTCCATCTGTAGTTGTTGTGCAGAGGGACCCCGTCTGGAGGCCGCGACCACTGTCTTCTTCTTTTCTTGAGGGCGTATGATCAGGAAAACAAATTTCCTGGTTTTGGAAATGATCTTACTGCATTGTTTTGCAGTAATCAAAGAGATGGCGGCAGGTGGTGCTACCTCTGGTATCCTGAACAACTTATTTCCCAATGTAATAATAACAGCACGGGGCCTTGATTCATACACAGCATGTCGCTTCTGCAAGTATGGTTGTCCTAATAATACATCACAAACTTCAAGGGGAGCAATGTCACAAAATACCTCATCCGTGAAGGGCTTGATGTTGTATGGAAGGCGACACTGCTGGCTCACGCGAAGATCTCGTCCTTGGTGAAGCCACCCAATGGTGTATGGTTGTGGATGTGATGTGGTCGGTAAGCCCAACCACTTCACGACCTCTTCCGAAATGAGGTTCTTTTGAATCCCGCTATCAACAATGAACTGTATCGGGGAGCCCTTTACCCACATCTGAGAGTGGAAGAGACGCTCCTCCTCCTCTGGATCTTCGGGTTCATTTTTCTGGATCTTTGCGGTAGCAACAGTGGCGCTGGGATCCGCATCAATGATATGCTTCCCTTTTTCATACCCCTTATCGGGTTCTGACTCAGAGTCGGAACATGCATCTGATTCTGAAACCTTTAGTTCAGCCACCAGTGACTGCTTGGCTCGACACTCACTTGTGTTGTGAGTGGAGCTCTTATGGAACTCGCACCATTTTCCAGTGTCCTTTCTCGGCTTCGCGGCACTGTTCTTTGCTTGCAGCTTCGGCTGGTTGTCTTGGGCTGTCCCGCCTTGGCTTTGTCCTTTGTTCTGTGGTTTCGGGGCACCTTTCCCCTGCTTTGGATTCGCAGATCCAAAGTCTCGCTTCTTTTGTTTAAACTTCTACTCGACCTTGACGGCATATCGGTATGCTGCGCCGAGCGAGGGGATGTTTAGGAATTGTATTTCTTCCTGGATGTACTTGTGCAGGCAGCCATGGTATTTGAGTATCAAATGTTGCTCCGAATCCTTGATACCCAACTTTGTGCGAAGGGTATGGAAAAGATTGGTGAACTCCGGCACGTCTTGGTCCCTTCCCTGCCGCAACGTGGTCCACTTTATGTATTCATCCTCATAGCTTCCAACAGGGTAGTACTGCTCCTTGACGGCATCCCGGAACGAATCCCAGGTGGGTGCGGCTGAAAATAGTGAGCCAGTACTTTCATCCTTCTGCTCGCAGTAGGTTTCCCACCAGTCCTTGACGTGGGGGGCTGCTTTGAGGAGAGCAAAAACAATTTTTTCCTGACTCGAAAATTCATGAACAGAAAAATAACCCTCTAGCAGATTTAACCATTTATCTACGGCATCTGCGTCTATCTGACCCTCGAATATGGGGATTTCAAAATTAACTTGTACCTTGAAGGGTGTGGCATTTCCAGAGTAGCTGCTGGAAGCCGATGCGTTGCTTCTGGGTAGCCGCTGAAGGATCTGGGCAAAGCTGTCCATCATCGCGTTCCGTTGTCGCTCGAGGGCTTCTTCGAGCAAGATTTTGATGGGATCTCCTGCCCCCTCGTCTTTCTTCTCGTCCGCCATGGGAGGCCGTCGGGATTTGCGAGGCTGGTCTTGCAAAGGTTCAACCAATTCAAGCCCTAACTCCTTATATCCCGACCTTGTTGGGGATATGCAAAGAAAAACAAAGAAAAAGCAGACCGCTCTGATACCATTGATCCGGATTTAAACAGGAACGCAACAAATTACAGAGATAACCATATACACAAAGATGCAGCGGAAATAATACTTCATTTCATTAATGGAAAATACTGAAATATGCTTACAACCAGAAATGGAAATAAACCAGCTAGGGCGATGGTAGCTTATCTCTGAGAAGAGATGTGATGGCTACATGCCTCTGAACTGTCTTACAATGAGGCTCGAAGGCCTTTTTATTGTTGAGAAACAATGGAAAACCCTTAACATTCCAAAACCTAACCCTAGGAGATGAAACGCCAAACTGTGGGCCCCGTTTGGGGTAAATTGCTACATCAACTTCCCGGGGTCGTAACTTTGGCATATGATCTCCATTTGACGCGTACAATAGCTTGTTAGAAAGATCTATCCGAGTACTATCATTGTTGGAACGGGCAACATTGGCCCCATGTTGCCCCCGGATTCCCCAAAAAACGTCGTTTAGGGCCTCAAAACGGCTCCGGAAGTTCAGGACCCGAAAAACTGCTAAAAATAGTAAGTTGTGCTACAATTAAGGAAACTGAAAATGCTGAGAAAGACAATGGTGGGGGTCCAGGTGGACTTGGCAAGTGGCCACCATTTTCCACCTGGATCAAGGGGGGAAATGAAGTTTGCTCCTCAACCAAACATTAGGCAGTGCGATCTAACCTGAGCATTTAAAAAGGGCAAGGGTAGAAAATTAGAGGAAAGGCTTGTTGACATTAATAGTAGTGATGATCCTAAGTTCAAACCAATAAACATAGACATTGGAGACATGTGCATTGAAAATTTTCTAGTATGTAGTGAAGGTGATTGTCCACCATAAGAAGATACGCAATTTCAAGTTGGGGTGCGTGATATTAAAACAAGGAAATCAAAGGGGATGGTAGGAATGATGAATCTCTTTTAGTTTTGTAGCCTATCTTACCAGATATTGTTGAAGAAAAATAAGAGTTTGTTGCTAAAAAATAAAAAACGGAAGGCTAAATTACATAAACATAAACCTAAGTTTCAGAACATTGATACTCTGTTACAAGCTATCAATGAATTAGAAGGGTCTGAAGCCAAAGTGTAACAAACCCCCTCCCACATTTACTTATTTTTACAAGCCCTCTCGGTAAATGTGAAGCAAAGTGCCACTATGACATGACCCAACCTCCTAGTTCTAGTTAAGGAAGTGTGACCTATAAATGAGACTGACTTACCACAAACTAACATCCTATAGGGACTAAAGATCACCTAGGAGCTGAAGAAACACCCCAGGTGATCAATCCCTGAGTTGGAATCTTATTTCACTGACCTACAACCCAAACCACATGCATGACAAGGCCAGGGTGTGGTTATAGGCCTCCAAATGCATGCACACGACTGCCTAATTACCGTTATAACCCAAAATATCTAGTTCAAAGGGTATGGTCGTGAGATCTAAGCAACCTTTCCAGGTCAGCCTCTAGACCACCACCTAGAACTTCTTGTAACTTCTCAAAATTATAAATGACATAATTACAAGGCTAAGCATACAAACTTGAGTTAGAAACTTGACCTAGACTGACCAAAACATAGTACGCATTTCATCAAAGACATGGTAAACATGTATGAGATAGGTAACGAATGCATATCTGAGTGTAAATATCTGTTCTTTAGTTGTTAATCACTGAGAATATATAATTCCCTCTCCAGTAGTTGCAACAACACTTGTTAGCCCATGCATTCATTAACCATTCATCAAATAATCAAAGCATACCAAAAGCCATAGCTAGAACGTGTCTTAAATCTTGATTATAACTGACATTGAACCAGGATATTAACCGTGAAAGAAAAACAATAAAATCCTCATAATAACAAGTACGAATTCTCATAAGACATAATAGGAAAACATCTCTTTAACTCATGCAAAATCCTACCAAGTTAGGGACTTCCACATACCACCCGACCATACATTGAGCTGAACAAAATCTTTATTTTAGCCAATCACCCTTGTGCCATATTCCAAGCATGAATGTGGGATCTCATGGGATAAATGAAGACATAAACAACTAAGGGAATCTAGAGGTTAAACCATCTCCACCCTCAAATTACTATGATCCCATAAAAATTGGTCAAGAGATCATAAAACCAAAACAAGCTTGGATGCCTCTAAATTCCCTCACCATACCTTGAGGAATTCTCCTATCTCCACCCACCTGTCAAGGGCTTCCTAGAGAAAACAATCTCCACCCCCAACTCTTGGGAATTTTCCTGAGACCACCTCACCTAGATCCAAAATATTATGGAAATGAAAAGCTTAACCAATAAATGAATCCCATCACATCATGGTTATCTAAGGAATGGAAAAACAAGGCTAAAACCACCATCAAACCCAAAAAAACCCATGCCAATGAAAGAAAATGAACCAAATAAACAAATGCATGTACCATGCATTCCCACCATAGCTAGGAAATCACACATGCAACCTGTGACATAAAAAATCTTGCTACTGAAGTTGTTGATCCAACCTTCTCGTTGATGCCCTTTCTTGTAATTTTCCTTACTTTGCTTGCTTTCTTGCTTTCTCCTCTTAGTGTTGTTCTTTTTTTTTTACTAATGTGAAAACAAATTATGAAATGATCTTGAGAATCTTTCTTATCATTGAGGCCTCTATTTTCTTCATTTTCCTTCATTTTTCCTCTAATTTTCTCTCATGTAAATATGTGTCCCTTCACCATCCTTTTCTCCTATTTTATTTTATTTCATAAATAAAATGCCAATTAATGCCTCTTTTCCTTTTCCAATTCCTTTGCCAATTTCCTTATCCATTAATAAACTGAAAATGATGCCCACTATAGTGCTTTCACAACATTGAACTTGGAATATGTGTCCCATGACCTTTATCTTATTTTTCCTTTATTAACCTTTATTACATGAACTTTAACCCAGGGCTATTACAAACCCCTCCCCCTTAGGGGAACATCTTACTTGGTGTTCTATGACACCTATGACTAGAAAAACCACTGAAAACCAAAACATACTACCCATGAAGCTTTATAACATAGTTCAATGCAGTATTTACAAAGAACAACTACTACAAACTATGACCAATATTGACAAGCATGACAATCATACTTCTTATTGGATATTTATAGCACAACTCATTGTGGTATCTACAACCATACATATATTACATATAACAAAACTCATTTGATTTACCCACCAAATAATGAAGGATATAAATCATGCATCTTATCAACTATCTCCCATGTAGCTTCATTGGGCCCAAAGTGTTTCCACTGCACTGTAACTTGCTCGATTGCTCATTTATGGAGCATGAGTTTTTTTCACTGCAATATGCACTGAGACTCTAGGTAGAATTATCCTTCTTGCTCCACCTGTAATACAAACCAGTCAATCACATGATCAAAAGCCTAGACATACTTCTTAAGCAATGTAACATGGAAAACATCATGGAATTTCATTGTCAGAGGTTGTGCATGTTTGTAGGCCATTGGTCCAATCCTCCCAAGGATCTCAAAAGGTTTGCAATACTAAGGTGCCACCTTGGCATATGACCCAATCCTCAATGAGCTCCTCTTGGCCTTGATGCGAAAGTACAGATGTTCCCCAACCTGAAACTCCTTAAATACCATGTGTTGATCTACTTATCCTATGTTGCCTTCAACTTCCTCATGATAACCTACATTTCTTGTTCCATCTCTACCAACGTATCTGGTCCAATCAATACCCTATTCATTGGATAGTTCTGACTGATAGGAGTATTAAAAATCCACCCATAAAGAACCTTAAATGGACTCATCTTCAAGGACTCTTGACACCCATTATTATACACAAACTTTACTAGTACAAGATACTCTTCCCACAAGTTCCATTGTTGATGCATAACGTACATTCATGTCCTCAAGAATCTTGTTGACTCTCTCTGCCTGTCCATATGTCTGTGGATCATAAGTTGTGTTGAAAGCCAACTCTATCTCCACAACTATAAAAAAATCCTTTAAAAAAATGGAAGTGAACTTGGCATCTCTGTCTCATATTATCTTCTTAGGAACACCATGCAATCTCCCTATTTCCCTAATGAAAACATGAGCTACCTCACTAGCTGCATTCATATAATTAACTACAATCAAGTGAGCTTCCTTACTTAACCTTTCAATCACAACCTTGATGGAATCATGTTGTCTCGATGTCCTCTACAAACCTATAATAAAGTCCATGGAAATGACCTACCATTTCCACTATAGAATCAAAATTGTCTATAATAAACCACATGGATGATTAAGATTTTCTTTTACCTACTGACATTCCAAATATCTCTCAACAAACTCAACCACCTCTTTCTTCAATTTTGGCCAATGATAGAATTTATTAACTGTTGTTAATGTCTTCTAATATCCTGGGTTACCTAAATGTAGCTTGACATGAAACTCCCTAAAGATAATCTTCTTGAGATCGTTGTAACCTAGCACATAAATCCTTTTCCTGAATCTGACCAAGCCATTTGTTGTGAGATGATAATCCACATCTTGATGACATGTACCCTACTATTGTAACCTATGCCTTAAGTGTTGATACTTGTCAACATGTTTTTCTTCCTGTAATATCTACTCCTGCAAATCTATACCATAAGATCTCACAGTTGTAATGTGATTCACTTGCACTGTCCTACTAAGAGCATTTGCAAACCTATTCTCCTTTCCCTTAATGTACTTTATCTCGAATTCAAACTCACTGAGAGTAGCTAACCATGTATCTTTCTTAGCATTCTAATTAGGTTGGTTAAACAAGTACCTCAACCCAATGTGATCACTCATCAAGATGAACCTCCAACCAAGAATATAGTGTCTCCACGTCTTCAAGGCATGAATAATAGATATGAACTCAAGATCACGAGTCACATAGTTTTTCTTGTGCTCATTAAACTTCATTGACTCATAGCATACCACCTATCCCCCCTGCATCAGGAATCCACCAAGTCCCCTCTTGCAAGAATCTGTACATACCAAAAACTCTTTGTATGGATTTGCAATCTTCAAGACCATAGAATTTGCAAGCAAATTCTTCAACTGCTCAAAACTAATTTCACACTCCTCATTCCATTCAAACTTCTTTCCTTAACTACAAAGATGTAAAAGGATAGGAAATCTGTGAGAAGTTCTTGATGAACATCTTGTAATAACCTACTAATCCCATGAATGATATGACCTCATCCACATTCCTAGGTGTTGCCCACTCCATGATAGCTTTTATCTTTTCTAAGTCCACTGCTATACCTTCCATGGAAACAACATGCCAGAGGTAATGAACTTCAATCTAAAAGAATTACACTCGCTAAACTTGGCATACAACTGATGCTCTCTCAATAATATCAATATTGCTACTAAGTGTTTTGCATGCTCTTCCTCATTCTTAAAATATATCAATATGTCATCAATGAATATTATCACAAACTTGTCTAGATAAGAATGTGACACATTATTCATCAAACACATGAAAGTAGTTGGAGAATTAGTAAGACCAAATAACTCCAATAAAAAATAATAATGCCCATACCTAGTATGAAATGATGTCTTGTATATGTTCTCTTCTTTGATGCATAATTGTTGATATCATGATCTCAAGTCAATATTTAAGAACACTATTTCTCCCCTTAGTTGATCAAACAAGTCATCAATCTACGCTAAAGGGTATCTGCTCTTGATCGTCACCTTGTTCAATTTCCTGTAATCAATACACAACTTGAGAGTACCATCCTTCTTCTTCACAAACAACACTAGAGCACCCCAAGGTGATACACTTGGCTTAATGTATCACTTATCAAGCATTTCCTTAAGTTGTAACTTTAGTTCCACTAACTCTGGAGTGCTCATCCTATAAGGTGCCTTCGATGCTAATGTTTCTCCTGGTGCAAACTAAATGGAAAATCCCACTTCCATATAAGGAAGTAACTTTAAAATCTCTGTTGGAAATACATCTTGAAACTACTGTAAAATCAGATATCTCTTCAAGCCTTCAACATCCTCAACATCCTTCCCTTTGTCACTAGAATTATGAACTACAAAAAATACACACCCTTTCTTGCAACTGCGCTTAGCCTACAGAGTTGTATCCATTCACATCGATGTAGGCTTCTTCTTACCCTGCAATATTATCTTCTCTCCATCATCATCCAACCACTCTATCGCCTTCTCATGAAAATCTACTTTAGTTCTATGAAGGTACAACCTATCCGTACCCAAAAGCATATTGTATGAACCTAAAGGAAGCACATTTAGATGTTCTAATGTAGAACAACGTAAAATTTGAAACGGGAACTGATACTGTTACCCGTTTTGTAGAGATAGCAAAAAAGTGACCCGATTTTGAAAAGGGGTGATGTAAAACACACATGTTCTTTTTAGAGCATAATTTTTGGCACCATAAATTTTTTTATGTACATTGCGTTTTAGAATGGTAGTGATTTTGATGTTGATTTAAAAAAGTGGTAATTTTACACCATGCCTTTTTTTTAAAAGGTTTTTTTTTTTTTTACTTTTAATTTTATAATGTATGAAACATAAATAATTATTTTGTAAATTTAATAATTTTGGAAGTGGTCTTCTTCTTCATATTTTCTTGTTTTTATTTTTATTTTTATTTTTTTTGTAATGAGTTTTTTATTGTTTTTCATATTTAAAGAAGAAGGTCGATATTTTGCATTTTCGATATTCTACATATTTATACATCGTTAATTAATTTTTCAATCCATATGAAATAATTGTCTCTAAAACACAAATATAAAAATATATATAAAAAAGACAATAATAAAAAATAAAAATTGTTAAAAAAAATTATCTCATAAACCATAAAAGAATTTGGAAAAAAATAAATATATATATATATATATATATATATATATATATATATAAGTAAGTAAAAATGGAGAAATTAAAAGAAAACATTAGCAAAAACTAGGAAAAAAAAAATTTAAAAACAAACTAGTTTAAAAGAAAATAGAAAATTAACTATTTTTTTTTTTTTATAACTAGTAAAATTAATATTAAAAAAAACAAAAATAAATTCAAATTACAATGAAAAAAAAAACCAAAAAAAATGAAAATGGCATAAAATATATGTCTTTTCAAATGAAAAAAATAAATAAATGAATGAAAAAACATTTACAGTTTATAAAGAAATCCGTATTTTTTTTTTTTTAAATTAATATTATTTTTTATTAAACCTACATTTTTTATTTAAAAACAAAAAGAATATAAAATTTTAAAATTAATTTTTTTAAACAATTTTTTTTTTTATTAATTTTTTTTTAAACGATTTTTTTTAAACAAATCATTAAAAAAAATTTATTTTTTTCAAACAAATTTAATTTTTTTATTTTAAATTTTAAAAATTATTTAAAAAAAAATTATTATAGTTTTTTAACATTTCTTTTTTTAATTTAAAAAAAAAAAATGGGTGTGGCCCCTCCGCTCTCCCACTGCCCATGGTGGCGTGGCCGTGGTGCAGGCCCTCCGCCCATGGCTGCGCCACAACGGGTGGGCAGGGGGCGGCCGGGGCGCTTCCCTGCTCGCCCCCAGCCCGCCCATGGTGGCGCGGCCGTGGGTGGAGGGGCCTACCGAAATCGCCTGTTCGCCCCTCGGCCGCCCGTGGTGGCACGGTCTTGGGTGGAGGGCCTACGTGCAGGCCCCTTTGCCCACAGCCGCGCCACCACGGGCGACAGGGGAGCGGAGGGGCCACGCCAATTTTTTTTTTTTTTAATTTGAGTTTATTTTTTATTTTTTTAATATTAATTTTACTAGTTTTTTAAATTTTTTTCATTAATTTTCTATATATTTTTTTAAACTAGTTTGTTTTTAATTTTCCATTTTTTTCCTAGTTTTTGCTGGAGTTGTCTTTAGTGCGACTTTTTGGAGATTCCGGTGACGGAATCCAGCGAAAAAAAATTGAGGTGAAATATTGATTTGTATTATTTAAAATGGTTTTTTGACTGCATATTTGGATTCAACACCCTAAAAAACCCTTGGGACGCTTTGATTGTGCAAAAATTAGCTATCAAACTTGCGATTTCAATAAATTGCTACCAGATTTTAGAGAAATTTGACCGGAAAAATCCACTGGAAAAGCTTCCAAAAAGTCTCTTTAAAGACAACTCAGTTTTTGCTAATTTTTTTTTTTAATTTCTCTATTTTTACTATATATATATATATATATATTAATTTTGTTTTTTTTTCCAAATTCTCTTATGGTTTATGAGATAATTTTTTTTTAACATTTTTTATTTTTTATTATGTTTTTATATTTGTTTTTTAAGTAATCAACATTTTAATCTTAATTTTAGTAGTTTTTAATTTTATTTTTTTTTGGTAATTTTTTTTTTTTTTTTAAATCTAGTTTGTTTTTAATTTCTATTTTTAATTTTTTAGTTTTTTTTGTTAATTTTTCTATTTTTACCTACTTAATTTTTAGTTTATTTTAAATGTTTTTTTCCTTTTCCATATATTTTTTTTCCTTTTGCCAATTTTTTTTATGGTTTACAAGATATATATATATATATATATATATTTAAATATTTTCTTTTACTATTTATTTGTTTATATATATATATATATATATATATTAGTTTTTTAGTTCTTATCATTAATTTTGTTTTTTTTTTACGTTTTTTTTTTTCATTTTTTATTTTTATTTTATGTTTAGTTTTTAGTATATATTTTAATTTATGTTTTGTTATTTTTTTAACTTTTTTTTGTTTTGTGTTTTTTCATTGTTTTAATTTTTTAATTTTTTTAATTTTATTTTATGTTTTCATTTTTTTTTTTAAATTTTAATATTTTTCGGGGTCATGATAAAATATTTTACACCATTATTTCGAAATGTTGAAATTTTACTTTTGAAAAAAAAGTGTTTTCCCAGCGTTAACACTTTTTTGTTTTGAGGGTGTTTTTTGAACAATTTTTGTGCAAAAAATTGGTTTTCACCGCCATTTTTAAAACATATTGAAAATTTACCTAAGAAAAAAGGTGGTGTTATTCCAGCATCAACACTTTTCGTTTTTAGCACTGTTTTTGATGCTTTTTCGGGGTTTTTTGGCCAGAGTTCCCGTTTTGAGTTTATAGTTCCCATTTCAAAGTTTACAGTGTTGTAGGCATACCATTAAGCTCAAATGCACAAGATCTCACTCAATGATGAACTATTTTCTTAATCCTTGTAGCCAGCTGAAACAACCAAGACTCTACATGCACTTCTTTACTCAAGCCACAATTATCCACCAGGTCAAGATTAACATAACTATAATTAGATCCATGGTCAATAAAAGTGGAAACAACTCGATAACATAGCTTACCTTCCATATCAATAATAGATGGTTGATGATCCGCCTACTTGTTATCAAATGTTGCATAGATCTTAGGATTATTCTATCCAATATCCCCAACTGTTCGCGCCTCCTGAGTAGTGTAGATTTGAGGTCTACCACCCTGATACAACGTAAATTCCTTCTTGCAATGATCCTTGCCACATAACCAACACTACAATGGCTCTCTACCACTACCTTTATTCTACTCCTCTTCAGGCTGAGAACCACATCCCTTCTCTATTGTACTGAACTTCTTGTAAGGAGCCACATTCTCTTTCTCACCTGCATCTTGAGTTCTTTCCCACTTTGGAGTCTATTTTCCTTTAGTCTTGTCATTACCGTTCTAGTCATTCTTAGTCTCATTCTTGTGATTCAACTACTCATAATAGTTCTTCAACTTCTCAATTACTTCTTCCAATGTGTGAGGCTCATCATAGTCAATCTGATCCTTGAATGCTAATGGAAGTCCACTAATAAATCTTTGAAAATTTGTCTTATCATCCTTGAGGTAAGTCAAATACCTCAACAAATCCATAAAATACATCGTGTACTCTTCATTTGTCATAGATCCCATATTTACCTCGTATAAATCCTTAGCCTTATTGTTATAGTACCTCTTTAAAAAACATTTCTTTCTGAAAATTCTCTTGAATTCATGTCAACTCAACTCCTATGTCCTTATGCCTCTTACAGGTTTCACATCTTCACATCAGATTTATGCCTTTCCCTTGAGATTGAAAATATTTATCCATGTAGCTCGAAGAAATTCTTCATCCCAAGAAACCATGCTTCTGCATCTTCTGATTTATTTAGCTCTCCCTTAAATTTAAGAGGCTAGCTTTATTGAATTCATCTGACAAGTATCCCCTCTCAGTCCTCATGTAAGGATGATAAGGATGATGACCATGTTGTCTATCTAATCCATAACTATAATAGAACCCATAACCACTACCTCTTCGGCCAGGTGTATCCATCCATTTGCCACCTCTGACCATGTCATCCTTGTCTCACTTGTGTCTTCCATGATACTTGCTATCGTATGTCCCATTAGTCCTTTCTTCCTATCCATAGTTGATCCTTGGTTGTCTCTGTCTCTGAAAATATGATAAACTCTGAAGGATCACTACATTGACCTCTGCTTTCTCTTCTTGTGCCCTGGAAAGTATTTCCTGTGACTAATTGACCCTGTCATTATTTGCTTTACAACTTCTGGTTTTTTTTTGTTAGACTTCTCAATGTATATATGTCAATAGAGTACTCATCTCTTGGTTGCTCATTTGATCTATAAGGAGAGCCTCGTGAACTGTAATCCACCATTCTTCTTTTCATCTTTGATCCTCCATTTCCTGCAAACATATCATGTTAGATAAACCAAATATAAACATAACCAACATACCTTAGTGAAGTTTAGGGGAGGCTATCTCGTTTTCACAAATCAATCCAAATTAGCATGATACAAACACAGGCACAGACACAAACACACACACACATATATATACATACGTCTTCATATCAACATATCAACACCATGCGTGATAACACTAATTGCATACAATGACCTCATGAATGAAAACCATAACCATGACATTGCATGCATAATAACATGCATCTATCCCATCCAGTCCAAGTGTTTGAACTTGGAATATATGATACCAATTTGTAGCACACCCCATCCCACATTTACCCACTTTTACAAGCCCTTTGGGTAAATGTGAAGTAGAGTGCCACTGTGACATGACTTGACCTCCTAGTTCTAGTGAAGGAAGTGGGCCTACAACTAAGACTTACTGACCCCAAACGGATATCATATAGGGACCACATATCACCCATGAGCTATAGAAACACCCCAGGTGGTCAATCCCTAAATTGGAACCTTATTTCGCAGATTTACAGCCCCAAATGCATGCATGACAAGGCCAAGTTGTGGTTATAGGCCTCCAACCACATGCACAACATTACCTAAGTGTGGTTATATCCAAAAATCTCCACTTCAGAGGGTGCAATCCTGAGATCTTAGCAACCTTTCTTAGTTATACTCTAGACCACAAAACAAAATTTCCTATCACTTATCATAATGATAAATTACATAATGACAAGGCTAAGCATACAAACTTGAGTCAGAAACTTGACCTAGACTGACTAGAACATACTCGGAATTGCATCAAACACATGGTAAACATGTAAGATACAAGTCATTAATGCATATCTACGTGTAAATATCTATTCTTTAGTTGTGAATCACTAATAAGATCTAATGCCCTCTCAAGTAGCTACAACAACACTTGTTAGCCCATGCATTCAATAAGCATTCATCAACTACTCAAAGCATAACAAGAGCCATAGCTAGAACATGTCATAAATCATGATTATAAATAACATACAACCAGGATATTAACCATGAAGGAACAAACATAAAATCCACCTAATAAAAATTACGAATGCTCATAAGACATAATAGGAAAATATATCTTTATTATTCATGAAAAAGCCAACCAAGTGAGGGACTTCCATGTCCCACTTGACCATAGATTGAGTTGAACCAAATATTTTTTTCAGCTAATCACCCCTATGCCATATTCCAAGCATGAATTTGGGATCTCATCGGGGTGAGCACCAGTATTGCAGCATTAATGCTGCAACTCCTGGGCTACCTACTTTACTCTTATCAACCCAGTAGTTTACACCAAACTTGGAAGCGTCGGTGCTGTATCCACAAGTACTAGTTCTTATTGCAGGTTGTCACTTGGTCAGCTGGCACAAGATCACTAGGAGCTCGAGCCAACTTCTATGGATTCTAGAAGAAGCTCTATATGTGATGAAAGGAAAGAAAGATAGATGATCTTCTAACTGGCATTAGGGTCCCACACATTCATGTTTTTGAGGGCCATGTTATTTAGGTAGAATTCTACCATCTTCGCCTTATCCTCTCATGTGCTTTGGTTACACAGATCCATAAACTGCCTATAATCTTGGAAAGGCATTGTGCCTCTTTGTGTAAGAGTCTTTATCTGGAATTGTAACCATTGGTCCTTGAGACAGAGGCCATAGGATTTAGCTGGTGTTCTGCATTGCAATGCCTCCATGGATAAGCTAGCCATGCATGCCAGCTGAGTCTCTTTCTCTTGCAACTGCCTCCTTAACAATTCATTTTCAGTTTCAAGGTGTCTTCTTGTAATTGCTACCCTGTCTCTGAGAGCACTCAACTCTTTGCCCATTTCTCTGAGTTTTCTTTCCATATGGACAACATCCTCAACTCCTTTGGATTTGGCTATTTGCATCCACCTATGTGTTCTTACTCTTTCTTTCTCCAATTCAAAGAATAGTGGTATTACAATTTTTTGTGGGATTATCCTTCCTCCTTCAAGTAGATTGTAATAGGAGGCAAGACTAGGCTAGGGATTAGGTTCTTATAGCTCTTGTGCTTCCTCCTTCACCTGTGGCTGTTCTTCTATCCTTTTCTCAGGTTGTTGGGTCTCCTGTAGTTTTGACAGTGTCTCCTGCAGAACTGTCTGAGCCTCTTGTAAGACTGTTTTTGGGTCCTGTAGTACTACCTTTTCCTTGTGGAAGATCTAGGAGTCCCCCTTTCATATGTTATAGGTGTCTTGGAAGGGGATTATTTCCCTTTGGAAGAGGATGAATCTTCAATTGTAATTGGCACTTTTGAAGAGGGTTGAGGTTTTCCTGTTTTGATCCTTGTGCTCTTCCTACTCCTGAAATACATGGAGGCCTATCTTTTCCTCTTTTGCTTTGGCTTGATTGCTGTACTGAGGGCAGTGAGGGTAGTTGCTGCCTCCTTTTCCAGAGTCTCAGGGGACTCTTCTCCATGGGAAGACCTCTAAAGGTGACAATGGCATGTGTTCTTGTGTGAGGGACCAAAGAGAGGGAAAATTCTTGGGCAATCTCCTCATCAAACCCTCAGAATTTCTCAAAAAAGTTCATCCAATTTGCTCTTATGAATATGTCCACTACTTGGGGATGTGAATGGAGCCTCGTGGAGTTAGTGGGCTCATTTCTCATAAACCCTCCTGTCATATTGTCTATACTCTTTTGGAAAACCAAATATGGAGGTGGAGACAATGAATTTTGAGAAAAACAGAGAAACAAAGGGGATTGTGTTTTTTTTTAAATAAGAAGATTTTTTTTTTATGTATTTTCTCTTCTCTTAAAGACTTACTTCCTCCTCAAATTGAAACCACTTCTTTTATTCAACAGGGGTATGCATGAAACCTACCTTTTCAGACTGAAAATCTTACTAAAAACCATGTTTTCTCCCTTCAAAACAACTCACTGCCCCTCCTGTAGATTTCTTGTAGGTGCTCCTATAGAAAACCTGTAGGTGTTGCTGTAGAAAACATTGAGAGCAAGCATATGGGAGAAATTGATGGAGGACGGTGGTTACAAGGCTATGGGGGCACAAGAAGATTGTTGTAGCTGAGTTACGAGGAGAATGAAGGAAAAGGTGGTGAGAATGCTCGGGGAGGAGTACTTATTACCCTTTATGGATATTTCTAGTGATGAGGGGTGAGCTAGCAAGGTATATGTTGGACATATTTGGACTGTTGGTCCCCACCTACCTTTTCATCATGGCTTTTCCTCGTAATCATCTCCCATCATTGCATCGGAGTTCACACTTCCTCCACTACCTGTCCTTGGCATTTTGGGTTGGATTTGGCTGTGCGCACATGTGGGTGACATCTCGGATGAGTGGAGTCAACTAGATGAAGGTGGTGAAGCTAACTGGCCACCTTTCCCTCGTTCAACCTCAACCATCTCGTTGCTTTTGCATGACTTCTAATTACACAAATGCAAACAGAGGAGCGATTTAGTTACTTACCTGTGATCCGAATGTATTTGCTGTGAGGTGTTGTGGCTCTCTCTCTGCTGCATGCCTTTATTTCTTTTGATGCATGCTATCTACTTGCTGATGTGTGGTTGTGTGCTTGTGTAGGTTCTTCTCTGGCTAGATCTAAGCTTCAGGTGCCTTCTCAACCTTCATGTTTTCACTCTCTTGCTACTGGTGCTAGATTTTAATGGGATCAGCTGCTACAGGAATTCCTACAGGAGCTCATGTAGCTGCTTCTCCCCTTGAAAATTCATCTTCCTTATGTGCTTGGAGATTTGAGGATGATGCCAGAGGTGTAGATAAAAATGGAGAGGTAGTAGGTAGGCTTCAGGTGAGGTGGATGGTGTTGCTTCCTCTCTTATTTTTTGTTTCTTTTTCTTTCACTGAAAAACTATTTTTTCTGTGTTTTTCTTGGACAAGAAGAAAAATGATGCTTGGGGTTTGATGTAGGTTTGGAAATGATGGAAAGGAGGTTTGAAGATTGTAGGAGGGATTATAGGTCCTTCATGAAGCTTCTTTGTCCCTCAAACTACCTTCTGTAGCCACTTCTGGCTCTCTGTAATTCCTACAGGAGCCTCCTGTAGAAAACATAGAGCCTCCTGTAGAAAACACAGTTTTTGAAAAAGAGGTACAGTGGGGTGAAAGAAATGCCAAATATGATGGAGGAAGGTGTGGAGAAGATGATATGGGTGTTGTTATGAATGTCAGGGTCCCCTTGGCACCTTCTTCTGCTCCCTGTAGTCCTCCTGCAAACCTACAATACAACAAAAATTCATTTTATTTTTCTCTCCTTTTTTTTTTGAAAACAACCAGGGCACCTCAGAGAGGTTTTCACCCTAATTGCCTGCTCTGGGCACCTCCAAAGGAGGTTTTCACCTAGTGATCTTATTATTTTTCCCTCTCTTTTTTTTTTTGACATCACTGGGCCGCCTCAGAAGAGGTTTTCAACCCAATGATGGGACTCAAGCACCTCATAGAGGTTTTCACTTGAGTCCTTATTATATTTTATGTTTTTCTTTTCCTTCAGTGAGTGGGTGAAGTGGAGGCTAAGACATGCTCTACTACCATCACTGTTTTATTCAAATCTTCAATAAACTCTTGCTTGGAGAGGGGTTTCTTGTAGACTTTCAACCGATGTCCATTGATAAGCATGGGGATGGCTTCATCATCAATGGTTCTGATCAGAACTGAACCATTGTCATTGCATTTCTCCACAGTGTAGGTTCCCAGCCATCTTCTCCTCTTCTTTCCTTTGAAATCTTTGTATCTTGAATCATAGAGTAGTGCCCAATATCCCTCTTGGAATTGCTTCTCCTTGATATTTTTTTCATGCCATATCTTTCTCTGAAGCTAAACTACCTTTGTATGGAGAAGGGTTTGCAATTTGTATTCATCCAATCCATTAAGCTGAAGTAATCTCTCCTTCTGTGCATGGCTGAGGTCTAGGTCCACCTGAGCTACCATCCTTATGGTATTGAATTCAAACTCTATTGACAACATAGCCTTCTTCCCATAGACCAGTTCATAGGGTGTGAACCCTGTGGTGGTCTTCCATGTTGTGTTGTAGGTCCAAGTGGCCTCAGCTAATTTTTCCGCCCAATATTTACTGTTGCTGCTCACTACCTTGGTTAGGATCCCTTCCAAAGCTCTGTTAGTGACCTCCACTTGCCCATTGGCTTGTGGATGGTAAGGGGTGGATGTCCTATGCTTGATCTTATGATGTGTGAGTAGGTCTTCAATCAAATTGGAAGTGAACTGACTGCCTTGATCTATGACCAACTCTCTTGGATACCCGAACTTGTAGAATATGTTTTCTCTCAAAAACTAAGCTAATTTTTCCTCTGTTGCTGCTTTGATTGCTTTTGTCTCTGCCCACTTTGTCAGGTAATCGATGCACACAATGCTGTATTATTTCTGCTTTGAAGGAGGGCTAATAGGGCCCACAAAGTCCATGCCCGACTTCTCAAATGGCTCAAAGGTCACTTGAGGTTGCATGGGCATCTCATCCTGTAGAGTAGGTTTCCCCATCCTCTGACACCGATCACACTGGCTGGTATATCTCCTCACATCTTGATGAAGAGTGGGCCAGTAGTAGCCTGCTTGCAATATCTTAAAGGCAGTTATTTTTTATGCAAAATGACCTCCACAAGGCCTATCATGACAGGTCAGGAGGATGTCAAAGACTTCCTCCTCCCTGACACATCTTCTCAAGATCTGATTTGGGCCAAGTTTGAAGAGATTGCCCCCAATCCAGGTGAAAGGGGTGCTTTTCCTTACTATCTTGCTCTTCTCTTTTGAGGATAGGTGTGGTGGGAACTGTGTTGAAACCAAGTAGTTTGCTATATCAGCAAACCATGGAGAGAGTACTGAGATAGCAAATAGATATTCGTCTGGCATTTGGTCATCCATAATTCCTTCTTCACTTGCAGGCAAATTTACTCTATACAAAAAGTCAGCAACAACATTTCCTTTACCAGGCTTATCAATAATGGTCAAATCAAATTGCTGCAGTAAAAGCAACCATCTAATAATGCGAGCATTTACATATGGTTTGTTCATTAAATATCTAATTGTAGCATGATCAGTGTGCACAAAGGTTTGATAACCTATGATATAATGTCTGAATTTGTTTAAGGAATGCACGATAGCTAGGAGTTCCTTCTCGGTCAATGTATAGTTTAACTCTGCCTTTGACAAGTTCTTGCTTATAAAGTATATGGCATAAGGTAACTTTTCATCAATTTGTCCTAAGGCTACTCCTATCGCTTTGTTCAAGGCATCTATATGAATGTGAAATGACAGGGCCTAGTTTGGGCCTGTGAGAATTGGGGCAGTCACTAGCTTGCTCTTCAAGGTATCTAGGGCTTCTTGACAGTTTTCTTACCATTTTAACTCAACATATTTGCCTAAGAGGCCAAACAAAGGAGAGGCTAGCTTGCTAAAATCTTTAATGTATCTCCTGTAATACCCAACTAAGCCTAGGAAACTTCTGACATCCCTCACTTTTTGAGGAGGTGGGACCCTTTGGATGATGGCAATTTTGTTGGGGTCCACCTATAGTCCTTGCTGAGATATTGCATGACCTAGCACGATCCCTTTAGTCATCAAGAATTCACATTTTTCCAGCCTGACGGATAGGTTCATCTCAATACACTTATCCAGAACTTTTCCTAGGTTAGATAAATCTTCCTGAAAGTCAGAGCCATAAGGAGTAAAATCTTCCATGTATATTTCTACTGCATCATGAACCATTTCAGAAACTATACTCAACACTGCTCTTTGGAAAGTGGCTGGAGCGTTGCAAAAACCAAAAGGAAGGACCCGATATGCAAAAGTAACCTAAGGACAAGTGAAATTGGTCTTATCTTTGTCTTCTAGGCTGATTTGAATATGATCGTATCTGCTAAACCCATCTAGGAAGGAGAAAACAAATTTCCTTGCCAGACCGCCTAACACTTGATCTATGAAAGGTAGAGGAAAATGGTACTTTTTAGTGGCTTTTTTCAATTCTCAATAGTTGACACAGATTCTCCAATTACCATTTTTCTTTGGCACTAGCACCAAAGGAGAGACCCGTTCACTATCAGAGATGGGATAGATGAATCCTGCATCAAGTTATTTTTATAGTTCTTCCTTAACAATATATTTAAGTGCTGGATTCATCCTCCTTTGAGGCTACCTGACTGGTTTGCAATCTTCCTTGATGTATATATGATGAGTACATACTAAAGGGTGCACTCTCTTCATCTCCTTATAACTCCAAGCGAAGGCATCTAGATGTTTTCTCAGGAGGCTGCATAGTTCCTTCTCCTGGGAAGTGGATAAGGATGGATTGATTTTCAATGTTCTTTCTAGGCCAAACTCTATATTCTTAACACAGAGAGAAGTGGAGTCAGCCACATAGAGATCAGTTGAGGGTTTTTTTGGGTTTCTCTTATTATGTCCTCTAATGGTGATACACTGGGAGGTGCATTCTGAATCAAATTTTCAATCATATCATCCTCATCTTGTTGTTCCCCCCCATGGCTATTTCTAATGCACAAAGCAGTGCAGAATGAACTTCATCCTCATCCTCCTCCTCCAACCAGAGAGGTAGATCATATTCTAGCAAGGGTTGGGCAGGAGGATATAAGGTTAACTTCTTAGACACGTGCCCATTCTTTATGGTCATGTTCCCAGCTCGACAGCTAATGTAGGCATCGGTTGTAGCCAACCAGGGTCTTCCCAGAATGAGAGGATACCCAGTGAGCTTTTCCTTTGGCTGGAGAACTAAGAAATCAGTAGGGTACTCCCAAGAATCAATGGAGACCATCACATCTTCCACAATCCCCTCAGGGGTCACTGTGGAGCAGTTTGCTAGCTATAGCACTGTCATGGTCTTCCTCAAGGAGCCCTGGAGGTTAAGTTTGAGCATTGTGTCCTTTGTCATCACATTAATGGTAGCTCCCAGATCAATCAAGGTATGCGGGATCATTGTGCCATTGATGTGGACATCAACTACTGGGCTTCTAGGGTCTAGATATTTTGGACAGATTACCTGCCCCAACGTTAGGTCGGACAGTTGTCCTATGACATTGATGGGTGGGGCATCTCTCTTGCATCTTAGTAGATGCCTAAATCACTTCTCTTTGATCAACCTATTGTAGATAGGCACATCTTTTATGGCTTGGAGAAGTGGTATCTTTACACATAAATGTTTCAATTCTCCTAGGAGTTCAGTCTCTTCTCGGGTAGGTTGGACTGTCACAGATAGTCTCTCGAGAAAGGGTGGATTTGCTTTAGGTTCACTTTCCTATTTATCTTCCTCAACCTCCCTGGGTGGAGGCTGGCTATCTGGGAGGACTTTCCCAGATCTCAAGTTAATTTCTTGAATCTCCACAGTATAAGCTAGGCATGATGGTTCCCCACTATACACTTGCTGAGCATGTCTATTGTTCCGGTTTAGATTTGGTTGGGCAGGCATTTGGGGTTGCTTTGGTGCAGTAGAAGGTAACGGTTGTGGTTAGGTAGGTGGTGGAGGAAAAAGAGTAGGAGGAGAGTTGTATTGGGGCCTCCACCCCTACTAAGATGCATTCCATTGAGGCTGCGGCTGAGCATAGGATTGAAATGAATGGGTGGTTGGTTGGGCATGATATTGAGATGTGAAGGACCAAGGAGGAGGTGTGGACCTGGAAGGATGAGCAAGAGGTCCCAAAGAAGGTATGGAGGTGACTTGGTTAGGGTTGTAGTATGCCTGAGATGTCCCTTGCATCCCCTGCTGGTATGGTCTAGGTCCATGTGGCCTCCTTTGGTTTATGTAATAGAGCTGTTCAGTGACTCCCTCAGCCCCTTGATATACAGCTTTTAGTTCAGGAAAGGAAGGGCAGTTATCTGTAGAATAATTTTCTTCACAGACTGAACAAACCTCTATAGAGTTCAATGGGCATTCATTCCTAGGATGCCTTTTGGTGCATCTAGGGAAAAAAATGGCCAAATCCCCCTCTAATTCCTCTTGTTTCCTTTTGATATGTAAGTTATCCATTTGCGTGGCAAGAGTCTGCAACATCTCACTCTTGAAGTCTTCCAGCATGTTTCCAATTTCTCCTTTAATGGATGAGTTAGAGGAAGAGGTACTGGCTATGGGTTGACTCCTCCGACCTTTCTTTCTGGCTGCTCTAGAATGGTTTCTAAAAACAACGTTTATGTCCTCATAGGATAGTTGGTAGATGTCTCCCCTAGCCAATAGATGGAGGGTGTCTAAAATATCTTCCCGAATTCCCCTAAGCAAGACCAACTTCAGAGACTCAGGGTCAAGTGTACACCCGGCCCTTTTGTAACTGAGCTGGAACCTCTCTTCATAGTCTTCCAGGGACTCATCACTTTCTATGGTCATTCGAAAGATTTCTTCTTTAGTATCTTTTGACCTACAATAGTCTCAATACTTGTTGTTAAAGGCTTGTTGCATCTGAGCCCAAGTTGTAATGCTATTTCCAAGTAATCCCATGAACTAGCGCAGTGCTGCATCCTTGAGAGTAGAAGGGAACAGTTTCAACTTTTTCTCATCTTCTGCATAGTCATAAGTTCGACAGATGACAACAAACTCAAAAAAGAAGGTGTCAGGATCTTCTGTAGTCAGACCATGGAAATGAGTTAGGGTGGAAGGGCTAATATTCTTCATTTTAGTGTCCCCATTGGTCTCCCAAATGGGAAAGATACCCTCTCTTCTCTCTCCATTCCCCCTAGCATTTCTGTTTTTAGACATTGGCTCCAAAGGAATGTTTTCTTCTTCTTATTCCCCTATAGGTTCTTCAAATATGTCTGGTTTTTCACCTAAGGGTTCTTCTTGATTGCAGCCACCGAAGAAGAGAGAAGGTTGGCTGTGTGAAGAAGTGGAGGTGTTGGGAATTTTTTTTCCTGAGTTAACTCTATTCCTACGAGGCATGAAAGGAAATCTTTTTGGTTGGTTTTTTGCTTTTCCCCACACTGATAGTACCTGCAAAAACTGAAATTGTGATTTGAACAAAACAAGTTACAACTAGCTTAAATGAACTTGCTGAAATGGAATTTGCAGAATTGAAAAGGAAAGCAAGGAAATGCAGAACTTGAAAGGAAAAGAAATGACTAGTCTACTTTTGCTGAAATGAACTATTAGCATAATGTTGCAATAGGAAATAGAAGAAAGCAGTAATCACATAATACTCTGACGCCTCCCCAGCAACGACGCCAAAAAGTGGTGAGCACCAGTATTGTAGCAATAATGTTGCAACTCTTGGGCTACCTACTTTACTCTTATCAACCCGGTAGTTTGTAACAAACTTGGAAGCGTCGGTGTTGTATGCACAAGTACTAGTTCTTATTGCAAGTTGTCACTTGGTCAGTTAGCGCAAGATCACTGTTGAGATTGCAACAAGATGATGGAGCTTAGTGAAAAGAGTCGCCTTCACTAAGTGGGCCCGCAGGCTATTTTTGGCCCAAGTCTATTTTTAGACTATGTCTATTTTTAGACATATGGATCATGTCTATGTTTATGGATGATTGATCAAGTTGGGAAAAATATATGGACTTCTATTTTTGATGAAAGTGTGAGTGATCACAGTGTGAGTGATCAAGTATATTTTTAGACTGGCTGTCAAAAATAGAAAAGTCAAATATTATTATCTCACAATAATATTTGGACTATAAACTTAATCTTATTCTCTTGGAGCACTTCAGTTTGAGCTACGGAAGTGGCACATGCAGCTGTTAGAAGGAAATTCGTTTTTCTTATGAGTCAGTTGAGTTGTTGCATGCATGACTTCAGTTAGAACTCAAGTGAGTTGAGTTTAGTAGACTGGAGGTACAGTTGATGGAGTTGTGTTCAGTTTAACTTAGTTAAACTGGTTGTAGTTAGTCTAACTGCAGATAGACTAATGATGAGTTGTTAAACTAATTATTAACTCATAATACAACTAAAGAATACATCAGTTAACTCAGTTGCATGTCAGTGCATGTTCAGTTCAACAGGGACAGGTGGTAGAGAATCAGATTGCTATCAGTTGTGACTATAGTTGTGCACCAGATCTTGCACAATCAAAGGATTGAGTATGCCAATGAGTTTGCTCACGTATTTGGCCCGCATTTTAGCCTTTGCTCACGTCCACAAAGAGTGAGTGACTATTTTGCAGGTGAAAATCGAGTTTGGGAAGCAATTCTCATCAGTTCTTGAGCAGGTATTGAGCAGTGGAGGCAGGCAAGCAGTGGAAGAGATTTGGAGATCAGATCTGAGCTGTATTGTGTGTAACAGAGGTGGAGATACTTGTGAGAAGTATTATGCTGTGTAATGTTACATGACTCAATCATTAATATACAGATAGTGTGGGGTTTTTAGCGAGATGCTTTCCCCGTGATACATACTGTGTTATTGTGTGAATGCTCTTGATGTTTTATTGTTATTGATGCTGCTATATTCTTGATCAACGTAGAGGAGCTTATGTATTGTGTATGTTTTCCGCATTAGTACATGATCAGGATAATCTCCATTGAATATGTGTTAAATTATTCAAAATTTCTACATGGTATCAGAGCTAGATAATTGTAGAAAAAGTTTCTACATGGTATCGGAGCTGCTTGATTTGTAGAAGAGATTTTTACAGGATATCAAGCGAGGGTTGATCGGAAGCAGTTGAGTTGGTTGCTGGTGGAATTCGAATTTGCAGCAGTGTTTTCTTGGTGACAACGCAGCAATGTCTTTCAACGGATTGCGATTGGAGTATGCTCTTGAGGGCAGCTCAAACTATATTGCATGGAAGGATAGGATGGAGGCAGTATTGGATGATAACGGGCTGAAGGAATTCATAGATACGGATATCCCAAAGCCTACTGATGCTACTCAAGCTGATGCTTGGCAAAAGAAGATCACAAAATGTCGAAGAATTCTGTTGGAGGGCGTGAAGGATCACATTGTGTCCAGCCTCCATGGAAAGGCTACTCCATATTTGATGTGGAAATCATTAACAGAATTATTCCAAAGCAAGAGCGATCAGAGGAAGCTGGCGCTCAAAGATAAACTCAGAAACATCAAATGCGAGAAGGGAGACAGTATTCCCAAGTATCTCACGAAGTTCACTCAGTGTCAAGATGAGCTGGGAAGTGTGGGGGTTATTGTCGATGATGAGGACTTGGTGAGCTTGGCTCTCCTTGGTCTTCCGAAGAGTTGGCATTCCTATCAGGACTCTGTCAATGGTCGGGAGAAGTTGCCAGGATGGGAAAGACTATGGTCAGATCTTGTGCAGGAGGAGATCAAGCGGAGTACCAGGGACGGATCTTCGTCAAAGGGAGCTGATGAAGAGAATTGTGCTTTGGCTGCCAAAGCAAAGAAAGGGAAGAGCAAGAAAGCTTCTCAGTCTGGTGCGAAAGGCAAGAAGCAGGATATGTCCAAGGTGAAGTGTTTTCACTGTCACCAGCATGGACACTATGCCACAAATTGTCCGCAGAAGAAGAAGAACAAGCAAGCTGCTGGATCTGCAGGGGGAGAGGCTTTAGCTTCTCAGTTTGAGCTTGATTTTTCATTGATCGCATGCTTGGTTTCAAGTGTGATGGGATCAGTGTGGTTTCTGGACAGTGGTGCGTCTTTTCACATGACGGGAGATAGAGATTTGTTCTCTGATCTGGAGGACAAAGATCTTGGAGTGCACATCGAGATGGGCGATGATGGTAGATACAGTGCGACCGGTATCGGTACCATTTCCTTTGAGAGGGAGTCTGGTAAACCCTTTGTATTGAAGGAAGTCATGCATGTTCCAGGATTGAAGAAGAATCTCATCTCAGTGGCGATGTTAGAAGACAAGGGGTATGATGTTGTTTTCAGCGAGGGAAAGGCCTTCCTGCGCAGCAAGACAACTGGTGAGACCCGGAAGATAGGGGTTCGAGTGAGGAACCTTTATCAGTTGCATGTAGATGGATGCGCAGCAATGGCAGGCAAGGCAGAAGGATTGGTGAGCCGGGATGATGGCGAGTTGTGGCACAGGAGATTGGGTCACCTTCACCATGGAGCCTTGAAGATACTGCAGCAGATCACTACAGGGCTTCCTAAAGGCACACTTGCGCAGTTAGATCAATGCAAGGGGTGTACTTTGGGGAAGTTTGTGAAAGCCACCTTTCACGAGAAGGATAGTCGCGCCACGACGATCCTTGAGAGAATTCACACAGATGTGTGTGGACCTTTCTCAGTTGCTTCGACAGCAAAACACAGGTATTATGCGATTTTTGTTGATGATTTCTCTCGTAAGTGCTGGATCTTCTTCATGCAGAAGAAGAGCGAGACATATTCAAAGTTCTGTGAATTCAAAGCACTGGTCGAGAAGGAGTCGGGGAAGAAGGTGAAGGCTCTTAGGAGCGATAATGGTGGTGAATACATCTCGGACGAGTTCAAGGATTTCTGCAAGGCAGAAGGGATTCGTAGAGAGCTCATAGCTCCCCATAACCCACAGCAGAACGGGGTAGCTGAGCGGAAGAACAGAACGATTGTGGGTGCTGCACGGGCAATGTTGCATGATCAGGGCCTACCCCTTCACTTGTGGGCGGAAGCATGCAATACAGCAGTTTATGTGCAGAACCGTTGTCCTCATAGGATACTTGGCATGAGTACACCCGAGGAGGCTTATTCTAGTAAGAAGCCTGATCTTTCTCATTTGAGGATTTTTGGTGCTAACGTTTACATGCATGTGACGAAGGATGCCAGAAAGAAGTTGGAGCCGACTGCAGAGGTTGGGATATTTGTGGGGTACACTGATACGCCCCACAACTATCGTGTGTATTTGCCAGACAGTGGTAAAACTGTTGTGCGACGGGATATAAAATTTCAGGAGGAGAAAGCCATGAAGTGTTCGCTTGAGAGGGAGCTACACTTGCATGCAGATGAGGAGCTATTAGTTCCTAAGGATGAGCTTCAGGACGTGGATCAGCCACAGGACGAGGTTCATGGAGTGGAAGAGACCACTCATGCAGCGCCAACCATCAGAGGGCGAAAGCGCTTGACAGAAGCTGAGCGACTGGCTCAAGATGCAGAGAAAGTTGTAGGACCACCTACAGCCCAACGCAGGCAGAGACAGTCACCTGATCGGTACACTGGATACATGGCTCTTATGAGCAAGTGTGTTGTGACTGATCCATCCTCTTTCGAGGAAGCTGTGGAGGATCCCGCATGGGTAGACGCCATGGTGGAAGAGTATGATTCTATTGTCAGAAACAGTGCATGGGAGATTGTTCCTAGACCGGAAGGGAAATCAGTGGTAGGTTCGAGATGGATCTACAAAGTTAAGCAGGCAGCTGACGGGAGTGTGGAGAAGTACAAGGCAAGATTTGTTGCCCGAGGCTTTTCACAGATTGAGGGGATCGATTATGAGGAGACCTTTGCACCTGTCGCAAGGTATTCTTCCATACGGACGATTCTTGCTCTCTCAGCGCAGATGGGATGGCACATTCATCAGATGGACGTGAAGACTGCGTTCCTCAACGGAGTCATTGAGGAGGAGGTGTACATTGAGCAACCCGAAGGCTTTGAAGTCTTCAGCAGCGAGTCGCATGTGTGCAGGCTCAAGAGAGCGCTGTATGGGTTGAAGCAAGCACCACGTGCTTGGTACACACGGATAGACAGCTATTTCACAGGACTTGGATTCTCCAAGAGCGAGGCGGATCCGAACCTATACCAGATTGTGGTGGAGGGTAAGTTGCTTATCATTGTACTGTATGTTGATGATTTGATTCTAACGGGTGATGAGCTGTTGATACTGTCATGCAAGAAGGATCTTGCTACAGAGTTTGAGATGAAGGATTTGGGCCTCCTTCACTATTTCCTAGGATTGGAAATATGGCAGCGCAGTGGTGGACTGTTTGTTTCTCAGGGCAAGTATGCTCGGGAGATACTGGAGAAGTTCAACATGCATGGCTGCAAGCCTGTTGATACTCCTCTTCCTGGAGGTTGGAGGAAGGAGGATGCCACTTCGGGAGAAGAAGTGGATGCCACTGTTTATCGACAGTTGGTGGGGTCGCTGATGTATTTGGTCAATACACGACCTAATATATGCTATGCAGTTAACCAGCTTTCACAAGCTATGGTTAAGCCTACCAAGCTCTTCTGGAAGGCGGGCAAGCATGTATTGCGCTACTTGAGAGGCACATCAGGATATGGTTTGTGGTACAGACAGGAGGATGAGGTGAAGCTATGTGGCTTCACGGATGCAGATTGGGCAGGGAGCCCAACAGACAGAAAGAGCACATCAGGAGGGGTCTTCAGTATCGGATCGACAGCAGTTTCTTGGTACAACAAGAAGCAGAGATCTGTGGCACTCAGTTCAGCGGAGGCCGAGTATATGGCAGCAAGTTTGGCTGCATGCGAGGCTATATGGATGAGGAAGATCCTGGTTGGTTTGTTCGGTTCTCATTTGGATCCTACTGTGATTTACTGTGATAACCAGAGTTGCATTAAACTCTCGGCTAATCCTGTATTTCATGATAGATCTAAACATATTGACATCAGGTACCATCATATCAGAGATTGTGTGCAGCGGAGGATCATGTTACTTTCGTACATTCCAACGGAGGATCAGGATGCTGATATTCTGACGAAGGCTCTCACCAGGAGCAAATTCGAGTACCACCGAGGCAGGATAGGGGTTGCTGATAATCCATATCTTGTCGAGAGGGAGTGTTGAGATTGCAACAAGATGATGGAGCTTAGTGAAAAGAGTCGCCTTCACTAAGTGGGCCCGCAGGCTATTTTTGGCGCAAGTCTATTTTTAGACTATGTCTATTTTTAGACATATGGATCATGTCTATGTTTATGGATGATTGATCAAGTTGGGAAAAATAGATGGACTTCTATTTTTGATGAAAGTGTGAGTGATCACAGTGTGAGTGATCAAGTCTATTTTTAGACTGGCTGTCAAAAATAGAAAAGTCAAATATTATTATCTCACAATAATATTTGGACTATAAACTTAATCTTATTCTCTTGGAGCACTTCAGTTTGAGCTACAGAAGTGGCACATGCAGCTGTCAGAAGGAAATTCGTTTTTCTTATGAGTCAGTTGAGTTGTTGCATGCATGACTTCAGTTAGAACTCAAGTGAGTTGAGTTTAGTAGACTGGAGGTACAGTTGATGGAGTTGTGTTCAGTTTAACTTAGTTAAACTGGTTGTAGTTAGTCTAACTGCAGATAGACTAATGATGAGTTGTTAAACTAATTATTAACTCATAATACAACTAAAGAATACATCAGTTAACTCAGTTGCATGTCAGTGCATGTTTAGTTCAACAGGGACAGGTGGTAGAGAATCAGATTGCTATCAGTTGTGACTATAGTTGTGCACCAGATCTTGCACAATCAAAGGATTGAGTATGCCAATGAGTTTGCTCACGTATTTGGCCCGCATTTTAGCCTTTGCTCACGTCCACAAAGAGTGAGTGACTATTTTGCAGGTGAAAATCGAGTTTGGGAAGCAATTCTCATCAGTTCTTGAGCAGGTATTGAGCAGTGGAGGCAGGCAAGCAGTGGAAGAGATTTGGAGATCAGATCTGAGCTGTATTGTGTGTAACAGAGGTGGAGATACTTGTGAGAAGTATTATGTTGTGTAATGTTACATGACTCAATCATTAATATACAGATAGTGTGGGGTTTTTAGCGAGATGCTTTCCCCGTGATACATACTGTGTTAATGTGTGAATGCTCTTGATGTTTTATTGTTATTGATGCTGCTATATTCTTGATCAACGTAGAGGAGCTTATGTATTGTGTATGTTTTCCGCATTAGTACATGATCAGGATAATCTCCATTGAATATGTGTTAAATTATTCAAAATTTCTACAATCACTAGGAGCTCGAGCCAACTTCTATGGATTCCAGAAGAAGCTCTATATGTGATGAAAGGAAAGAAAGATAGATGTTATTCTAACTGCAGAAAGAAGAAAGGCTGAAATGTAAATCATACCTAGTGAACTCTAATTAACCAACTAATTCTACTTTTGCAAAAAGTGCTATGAAAACCATGAAAGGAATGCCATTACCTATTCAAGGAATTAAACAACATATAACTATGCTATCTCTGGAAGTAAATAAGCAAAAGACATATTTTTGGATTTTTATGTATTTTATGTGAAATTGACATGCATGTAATTTATTGTGTGTGAATGTGGTAGATAATAGGTGGTGATGAAGGGTGGTTTTGGGACTTCAGAGGATGTAATATGGTGTGTATGGGTCCTAGGATGTCTCAGGTGGCCTTTTGGAGGCTTTTCCTACACTCGGCCTTCAAAAGAAACCCTATAGGAAAATCTACAGGAGGACACAGGAAATCTATAGGAGAAAACATGGAATCTACAAGAGGCCTACAGGAGGAGGCTGAGAGCATTTTCCACTATTTTGAGGGTGTGAGAGTGGGTTAAAAAGATGGATGAAGGTTTGAATGAGGTTTTAGGGCACCTAAGGTCTACCATGAATCACCAAGAGAGAAAAATATGATTGGGTTTGCTCAAGGAGAGAGGAAGAAGCTCTATGGAAAAATGCAGGAAACTAGGGCAGAATTGAGGTGAGATTTGGGAGACCTATAGGGCATGGATCATATGGAGGCTATGATTTTTGATAAACTCGCCTACTTATGGAAGAGATCTGATGCAAAGAAATAGATAGTTAACCAAGGAAATCAAGCAGCAAGTGAAATGAATGCATTTAGGAAAAACAGAGTTTTGCATAAAAATGGTCTAAACTATGATCTATGAAAGGAAATGCTGAGAAATGTTGTAGGAAAGGAAAGCATGAAAGAAGAATATTGCAAATCAAGAAGTGAGCATGATGAAGAGATCTAAAGTAAAGAAAAGTTGGACTATTAACCTACTAAAAAGCTGCAAACACTAGAAGTCCTATGAAGGAGGAAAAGCTGTGTTTGGGGCAGCAAGAGGGTCTTTGCCTCAAATCATGGTCCCAAAGGGAGGAAGAGAGGCCAAGGAACTGTTGCTAGCATTTTGAGTCTTCGCTAACGACTATTTAAACTGCTATAGAAAGCACAAATGGAAGCAAACTACTGAATCATCAAAAACAACCTATTCTTAATCATGAAAGAAATACATCTAACAACAAACTAATCTACAACTGAAATAAAACATAAAAATACAAGTAAAGAGGAGCTTGGTTACTTGGATTGGGCCCTAACCCAAGAGCTTCAACCCTTTGAGGTAACTTAGTGCTATCTCAATAAGGATTCAATCTTTATTTTCAAAACAATAGCAAGATTACATGAAATTGTCACAAAATAATAAGCTCGAAGTTGGAGCAGAGTTTACATAAGCAAAAATCCAACAAAAATCTGACCCTAGTGAGGCCCTAGACCCCTCTACTTATACAAATGAATCTACCAATAGCTTCCTTAAAATCAGGGAGGCTTGGCTCCCAAAACTCGAGATAATCATCAGTCATCCTCCATTTGCTCGGATGCCTTCTAATGCATGATTCGGCTGCTTGTACTCCGATATGAATGAAGGGGAATTCGAAGTGAGGAGTAATAAATGAGGGGGATTCCATCCTATAAGTCCTCTCCTTTGTCCACTTTGAGTTATTTCTACCATTTGTCCACTGGATCCTTGACATTGACCTCAAAATCCATCAATAATCTGCATTAAATACATGTTAGACCACATGGCACAATAACTGACTCAACTCACTCTATAAGCATAAATATAATCAGAAAATCATACAATAAGCTAAGAGAATGGTTTATTTGACTAGGTTAGGAGGTAAAATGAGCCCATATAATTCCCCATTTATGAGGCTCATCAATGGGATAAACAAAGACATAAACAACCAACGAAATCTGGAGGTTAAACCACCTCCACTCTTAAATTATCGCGATCTCACTAAAACCGGTCAAGAGATCACAAAACCAAAACAAGGTTGGATGCCTCAGAATTCCTTTACCATCCCTTGAGGAATTTTCCTGTCACTACCCATATATCGAGGGATTCCAGGAGAAAACCATCGCCACCCCCAACCCTTGTGAAGTTTCTAAGACCACTTCATCCAAATCCAAAATATTCCAAAAATCCAAAGCTCAACCAAGAAATGAATCCCATCACACCATGGTTATCTAGGGAATGGCAAGGAAATGCCGAAACCACTATCAAACCTGAAAAAACCCATGCCCATGAAAAAAAATTAACCAAATAAACAAATGCATGTACCATGCATTTGCACCTCAACTAGGAAATCACACATGCAACCTATTTCCTACAAAATTGTCTTGTTGAAATTGTTGATCTGAACTTCTCCATACTTTCCTTGCTTGTCCTTTTCCTTGCTTACTTTCTTTCTCCTCTCGGCCCTCTTCTCTCTCTTTCTCAATAATTCCAAAACAAATTTGACAAAAGGTTGTGAACTGATCCCAAGAAGCCTTTTTATCATTGAGGCCTTTGTTTTCTTCATTTTCATTCATTTTTCCTCGAATTTCCTCTCATGCAAATCTGTGTTTCTTCACCTTCCTTATCTCCTATTTTCCTTTATTTCATAAATAAAATGTTAATTCATGCCTCTTTTCCTTTGCCAATTTCCTTAGCCATTAATAAACCAAAAATGATGCCCACTATAGTGCTTTTCTCAACATTCATCTGGAATACATGTTCCATGACCTTGGTCTTATTTTGCCTTTATTAACATTTATTACATGAAATCTAACCCGGGGTTGTTACAAAAATCTCATCAATACTCACATGAATGTACAACTGAGGTATAGCATGTACTTAACAGTATTCTCGATGATGTTCTTACTAATACCTATGTGTTTTGAAATTAAAGCCTGACCTCCCAGGTTGAAAGAAATATGAACTTTTTGACTTGAGAGTGATTGATAGTGAAACTCATGAGCAAGTAATCGAAAAGATAAAGAAGAGGTGGTTCATCTTGTACTTTGGCTAGGAGGCTAAGTGGGTGAATGAGATCAAAAAGTGGAAGGAACTAGCCTTAAAATAATAATATTAAAAAGCTTTTAATTGAGTTAGCCATGCAAGGAATCACCACTCGAATCCCCTCATGAGTTTACTCCATTTATCTACATGAATGATGGGTTACCTTTCGGCTGCAGAAAATTGCAGTAGGACAACCTTATCATATTTTGTAGCCCCAAGAATTTCTGGATATGTATGTGTATGTAGACAATTCTGGACAAAATTTGTTATGTGAGTTATACCTCTTCAAATTTATTTTATCTAATAATTTGAGATGGAATCCAAATCCTTTCATAGGATATATTCATCTTTGAGCACTTTTTTCTTATATCGATAACTTATTGCAATGGAATAAATCTCAGAGTTTATATGCAACAATGGAAGAAACCTTGAATCTTGTAGTTAGGGAGGAATATCCTCTGACAAGGGTTATCTGTGATGGTGTCAATCAATTGAGAATGGAGCTAGGGGACACCACAACTATCATAAATAACCAACAATTGGATGGCTCCGAATTTCGGGAAATTTCTCGGGCTGAGACTTGCAAGGTTCTCTTGATAACTCAATAATTATAGAATGGAATTCCACGGTACCTCCAACAAACGTATCCAATGGGCCACCTGTATTTTTTCTTGGCACTGAGCAGAGTCAAATTTTATTGCCACTCTTTAATGAAGTATGGGGCTCATTGGATCAAATTACGATTTCACTTTCCAACACTCTGGTTGCCAACTAGGCATTACAAAACTCTTGTTACTTAGGATGAACTGGAAGAGCATAAGCATTGGAAAGAGTTTGAAAGGTGTCTCATTTATTGCTACTTTGGTGAATTCGTCCATCCAGCCTACTCTTGTAGTAGCCTACATGCAGGAATTCCTAACGGGTAGGAAGATGATTCCTGAGAACTTGTATCGACCTCAGCAAGGGGGTATGTTGGAGCTACAACATGAATCAATTTTGATGTGAAATTGGCCCTTTTTCTACAAAACCCTTTCATTTGTTTCCTATTAATACTTTGTCAATCTTAATCTTGCGATTATTACGACTTTATCAAAGATATCCTACATTTCTTGTTAGTTTCTTATTTTACGTCTCAAAAGAACTAGAAATTAGTTAAGAGTGTGCTTAATAATATAATTTTATCTGTGTGTGTGTGTGTGTGTGTGTAGTGGTACTTATTATTGAAAAGTGTGCAACAAGAAATGCTAAATTTAGGAAGTGCTAAAAATAGAACTGCTAAAAATAACACTTCTAAAAATTTCAGTTTGGCCAATGAGCATTTTGGCCACCTTGGGTGAGAGGTGAAACTGCTAAAAATAACATCTTCTAAAAATAGCATTTCTGGCTCCCTTCTTATTTGTTGCAGTCCCTGGTCTACCTATAGGAAGTAAATTCGAATTTGGTCTTACCAACAGTTTGGAATATTAATTAATTAATTCAGTTTGAGTTAATTACTTAAGGAAAGGAAAACTTGATGTCTTTGTGAGAACATGCAATTATCTCTCCACTGATTGAGGAATTAAGGATGAGTTCTATATTGAGAGGATCAGTTGACTTTGTTTAACTTAGTCAAGTTCAGTTAGATTAATTTAACAAGTTGTTAAATTAATGAGATATAGTTTGTTGATGCTTGCATGCATGTGACAACTATTATTTTCAGATAATTGTGTATTTGCTCATGGATAATTGATGCATGTCAGTTCTGTCAGAGACCTAGTTGAGATCAGAGAAGGGACAACGTACTATCAGTTGGATGAATATTTTTCCTATAAAGGAATCTCGTCCATGATGAGGATTTATCTCCTTCAGGTTTGTGCAGTTAGCTCAGAGGTTAGTGAGTGTGTGAAGAGGCCAATTCACACAGGTGGCAGCACTAGACCCCAAGGAAAACTGCACAAGGAAATAGGAGGCCTGGAGGGTAGAGGAGAAGGTTTGTGAGAAGCCTTCGACTGTCTATGAGCAGCAGAGGGATTGTACTGAGAGCTGGATAGCTTCCGAGCTAAGGCTTTGTGTAATCCGGACTATATCCACTTGTCTGATAATACGGAGATGGGGTTTTAAGCAGGTGCTTTCCCCGGGTAAATTCTTCTGTGTTATGTGTGATTGGTTCCATCTTATCAGTTATATGTGTTCTTATTGATGTTTCTCATGGTTGATTAAGCTTCCGCTAATTTTTTTGTAGAAGTAGATCAAGTGTTTTGCTTTAGTACATTGCATTACTAGGTTGATCTACAGGTGGGAAATTTCTACATGGTATCAAATCTAGCTGACTTGTAGGAAAAATTCTACAAAATTCTACATGGTATCAGAGGTAACTGATTTGTAGAAAAATTCTACAAAATTCTACACTTATTGTCATTTTTCAAGACCACCCAAAACTTCATTTTTATGGCACACTACGACACATCTAGGCAGACAAGTTACAAGAATATTAGAGCTTGTTAGCAACAATCTTCATGGGAGTTGGTTTCTCTTGTTGCATATTAATGTGGCATCTTCCTATGGAGTATTATTTCTAGCCAATTGCACAATCTTACTGACTCTCTGAGATGCCATATAAACCTAGAAGGATCCTCAGAACCCTGTGTATTGAATGGACCAATAGAATGATGCTTTGGTGTGCATTATGTGATGCTCTATCATGGTTATACATGCTAATTTTATGTAACTAGTGTCTGGTCCAGTTTTAGGAAGTTTAGTAGATTCTAGGAATAATATCTAGTCAATTATTGGGGTCAACATTCTCCACCACACTTATAAATATGTATAACCTTTTGAAAATGAGGGACAACTGTTATCAAAGCTCTTCTTATAATTTTGATAATATAAGTTTCTCGTGGATGTGTTCATCTTCCAGATGAACTTTTATGTGTTTAATTAAGCTTTGGGAGTAGACAAAAGCATTAGTTTGGGCTTGTTCGAGGCAAGGCACCACACTCATCTTCTTTCCAAGTTTATTTATTTACTTCTATTTTCTTGTAATATTTAATTGAGGTTATTCTTTTAGTATATTTGTGATCGACTGAAACTGATTATATGGTTCGTTTAAGTTTAATTGGTGTGATTTGTATTTAAATTTTCTTTTGGGCCTTATTTTGTCCTTGAGGTGTGATTTAAGACGTGGTTTCACAGTTCTACTTAATCAACAAACACTATTGCGAAATTGATGGAATGATGCAGAATCGTAGAACCACTACAAAATCAGATTTAGATAGGAAAACCTTATGAAATAATTCTCTTTCCTATAAGACTTGTACTCCAATGATTTGGGTAAGCTTGTGACTAGACCAATCATTATAGTTGACATATCTCAATCTTGATTAAACCACTTATAGGAATGCTGCATAGCCATATCTTTGGTTAAAATTCTTGTATTGTGCATATAAAGTGGAGTCCTCATAAGTTAACAAACCATAGTTGAAAATTAAATAGATGAAGTGAATTATCCTTAATAAATATATATATATATATATATATATATATATATATATATATATTCACTCTAACAATTTTTTATGCCTAATAATCTCCTCTTGTTTTCTCTGATCTTTGAGATGAGTGATGTGGGTTGCTTCCTACCATCTATCATTATTTTTTATTGTATTTCTTGCATGCATTCTTCAAGAGTGCCCTAAGCTTGAAGTGTGTTCCCTAATTCTTCCTTATTCCATATTTTGTCGCATCTTTTAAGACATCTTAGTTTTTCCTCAAAATACTTCATGGGAGAGTTTGGAGCTGAAGGAGCTTCCATCCACCATATTTTTGCCTTATCGAGGAAGGATGGGTCTAAGAGCCAAAAACTCTCAAAATGAAAAGGTCAAATCATAGGCCTAGTTTTGATGTTAATACATAGATAGATGGGTCAGTGATCAAAGCCTTTATAGGGAAGGATGGAGGTTTCTAAAATTAGATCCTCTTCCATGATATTTTTAGAAATAAGGAAACGATATAGTTTGGAGGAAACCTAGTCTTTTACTTTGCTTTGGTTATTCCATGTGAAAGTGCCATTGATAGTCTATAGATCCATTAGTTTTAGTACATGCATGGGCTCCTTGAAGTTATACACCTCCCGATCTAGCCTTTAATTACCTCCATTTTTCTCAGAGATGGATTTTGTCATATTAAATTATCCCTTAATTATCCACGAGAGATATTTCAACATTGATCCTAGTATCTTTAGAGTGCATAGGAAGTTCTATCTTTTACTAGCAATACATGTTCCATTGACATTGGATATATATTCCTCTTGTTCTTAGCCTAAATTTTCTAATTTGGATCTTAAAACTTGGTTGCTTGCCCAAAAATCCATGTGAAAAACCTCTTCAAGGTTCCAACATATAGATAGACCTTTTGCTTGACCATTTGCATGAATGGCCAGGCTCTATAGGCCTTTCCAACATTTGGAGATAATAGAGGAGACTCTTTCCTAAGAGCATTTTGTTTCCTTAATCATCATTATATTAGGTTTATCTTGGTGAAGATGTGTCTTAAGAATCCTTTTCTTACCTAAGAAATTTAGGCCTCTTATGTTCCATGAGATGATTTTCATTGAGTAGAAGGGGGAGTTGAGGAAAAGGCCCCAATGATTAGAATAATTATGATTTAATTGTCTAGGAATTAACCTACTTCTTGCAAGATATGCTTATTTCTATGTCTGCCTATGTGCCTAGCTTTGTTTAATGATTTATGTTGGTCTTTGGGGTTTTGAAGATTGACCTCAAGACTATTGAGAGAATGGTTAGAGTGTGCATGTTCTAAGTGAAACTTGATCTTAGCTTTGAGGAGTGCTCTCTTTAAGACCTAGAAATGATGTTTAGGAATGGCCTCAAGATCCTTGTTCTTCTAGTCAGATGGCATTGCTTGTAAATCTAAAGAATCCAACTCCATATCCTCACCTCCATCTAGAATATTTTAAGAGAGAACCTCTCTCATTGAGATCTCAAGGTGTGTGTGTTGCACTGATTAGAGGGGACTAGAATGGATGGAGAAGCTTATAGGCATTGTTGAGTCCTCTTGGTGTGTTCTAATATTGGCCACAACTGGATCTATTTGAGAAGGCTCTTGTTTCATTGAAGATGTGTTAGAGGATGTTCCAATGAGGGATTTGAGTCTTCTCTAGGTCTAGAGTCCTAAATCAGTTTCAAAAACAGCTAAGTCCTTTGTGTTCTTGTGATTGGAATTGACTGGAGTGAATCCTTTTGGATTCATGGGTGGGTCCTTAGGTTGTTTCATTTCCACAATGTGAAGAGAGAATTCTTTAAAGAGATGGCCATATTCATGCTAATGCCGACAATAGAAGGGGATGTGATCATAGTCTAGTGGCTATTTCGAGAGCTTATCCCTAAAATAGACACCAATGGAGGGTAGGAGAGGTGAGAGATATCCATGAGACATAAATACATGCATAAGATGTATATCCACCTCATTTCGTGGCTTCAAGAGATTTGACAAAGTGACCATGCGTGTTACTTAAACCCTATAAGTTTCTTTCTCCTAGAATTCCCTTGGTAGAGAGTATAGTCTAATCCAAACTCAAGCCAACATAAATCTTTCATTATCTAGGAAAAGTGTTCAATCTAGAATGGAAGTAAATTCCTATAGAATTAAATAAATATGGACCACCTTCAAATATCCTTGTTCGATCCTCCAAATTAGAAAAGATCATAGTGAAGAAGCCTTTGGCCTCGAATTTTAGATCTATTTGTCCTTTAGGCTTCCATTTGTTTTGATTCCAATTGATGAGAGCACATTTTTTGGGCTAGAAGACCAAAAATTTCCCAATGAGAACATGGTCTTACATGAATTGGATGTATTTCTCTATTCGCAAAGGTTTTATCTTGAATTTATGGACTTCGGTTTCTTTCAGAAAGAAATGGCCCAATCTTCTTGCTTTCCATGTTGCACTTGCCGATATATATGTGGAATTGCAAGGGGGCACTAATGTTTGCAAAATGATCATTGAAATATTATTTTCCCCAATTTCCATTTTTGTTTCCTCTTGGCTTGGCTTCACCAAAGGCTACATTACAAAAGCAGGATGAAAGGATGCTTCCTCCAAGATGATGCATGAATGAAGCTGAGATCAAAGATAGCTTGAGGAGAACCCTAGCTGCAACAATCCATGGTACTATTTGGGCATGTTGTATTATTCTCTATGATGTTGATAATCGATAGAGTAACTTTTTATTTTTGGCAATGTTATATTGATAGACTATGATATTGGTTCATAGTATTGTAACAAACTGTATTTACAAATTAAAAATCTCCATAATAAAATGGAATAAATCTGGTTACTTTCTTATTAATATATATATATATATATATATATATATATATATATATATATATTATTTTTAATAAATAATAATAATAATAACATAATTTAAAATAAAATTATAATTTAATTTTTTTTTTTTTTTAAACATAATAAATATAATGCTTTTTAAATTCGTTAGATTCATAATTAGATAAATTTACACTAATAAATATAATTTAAAAAAAAAAAAATAGATTATGTAAAATTGACACTCATAGCATATAAACCAGATAAAAACACTCAAAAAATAAATAAAATTTAAGGGCATCTTAAAAATCCAAAATCAAACAACATTTATATATGAACCATAGAAACTTTGTTTCTTTAGAAAATTTGTGTGACTATGCAAAAATAGATTTTTCCACGTATCAACATCTTGAATTCTAAAGACAAGTTTCCCATCTATAAAGTGACCATTTGAATTTGTCGAGTCAAGTAACCAATTCACGAAGAAGTGGGCACCACATATAGATTCATAATAATTCAGCACATCACTATGGGGCTAAAATAATATCATGGAACCTTTATTGCTTTCTCAGTCTGAAATCTGAACTAATACACTGTTAAATATATCCAACTAGTAATGTAGAATGTTACCGAAGAAAGCGGAGCTGTATCCAGACATTTTATGTAACAGTGAAAGCCACATTGCCGAAACAAACTACACAATAATTTCGCAGCAGATATGATGCTCGTCTTCGGGACAAACTGCCCCTACGAAACCGAAATAATCCATCGAAGCTATTCTCAACTCATAGATAATTTTTTAAAGAGATCATCATATTCATGGAAACACTTATAGTAGAAGGGGATATGTTTAAAATAGAGATTAATGGAGCCTAGGCGAGGTTGAAAGATGTCTATGTAGATAGAGATCTAGGTACAAGATGTATATCTATTTTATTTGGTGACTTTTGAAGGTTTGACAAAGTGACCAAGGGTGTTTCCTATAGCCGATGTATATATATATCTTATTTGGTGACTTCTGAAGTTTTGACAAAGTGACCAAGGATGTTTTCTATACCCTCTAGGTTTCTTCCTCCTAGAATTTGCTTGGTAGAGAGTATAGTTTGATCTGTCTTAAAGCTTTCTTTATCTGGGCAAAAGAAATGGAGGTAGAGTCTTGTAGAATTAAAGAAATACACACCACCTTCAAATACCCATGTTAATAAATACACACCACTTTCAAATAACCATGTTTTTTTTTTAATCTGGGATAATCGGTAACTGGTGAGAGTTATCTTGAACAGACCCAGGATCAAATCTAACTGGCTGCCACACTTTCAAATAACCATGTTAATGCACATGTTAGATCCTCTAGATTAGCAAATATCATAGTGAATAAGCCTTTGGCCCCTAAATTTTAGATCTAAATGTCCTTTAGGCTTACATTTGTTCTCAATCCAGTTAATGAGAGCATGTTGTGTGGGCTAAAAGCCCAAAATATTGCATGAATTGGATGTAGTGCTCTATTCGGGAATATTTTATCTCAAACTTAGGGTCTTAGGTTACTTTTGGAAAGCAATGGCTTGATCTTCTAGCTTGCAATGCTGCATTTGCTGTCGGATCTTTGGAATTGCAAAGGGGAGCCCTGATGTTTGAATAATGATTGTTGAAAGATTAATTTCCTCCATTTCCATTTGCATTGCCTCTTGGATTGGCATCACCAGAGGCTACATTGCCAAAGGCAAATGGGAGGCTGCTTCCTCCAAGATGATGCATGAAGGAAGCAAGGATAAAAAATAGCTTGAGGAGAACCCTAGCTACAAAAATTCCCAAATTTTAGATCTCTAATAAATTTTTGATGGATCATGTCATAGAAAGAGGATATATTAAAAATAATATGAAACTATAATGAGAAAAATAGTTTGAGGGACAAACAAATTATGATACTATAAGGAGGTGAATAATCTCTTCTTCTTTTTTTTGTTTTTTTTTGGGTCAAAGAAACTTCATTATATTATGACAAAATCAAATTCAACGAAATACATCATCGCCACAACATCAAAATACATCACTACTGCCTCACAAGGTTTTGTTGCAGGCTTAAGAGTTGGCACGAGCCTTGCTCTGAACAGTATGAAGCCTGAAAAGAAGCCAAGACAACCCGTGTCATTGGTTATTTCCGATATAAAAGGAGAAAAAATACATTTCTCGGGAATACACATTAAGGAGGGGGGTTTGGGGGTAACAGGGGAGGAGCAACAAAGAACACACTTGCTCGTGCATATGATAGTCTATGTGTTCCACCCGAGTCTCCAAGGTACAAAGATGGTCGTTTGTGCGCTGGAGCTGCCATGAAGGCCTTCTATCGATTCCAGGATCTCGTTTTGCATATGCTAGAGGTCATTAATATAAGCCACTAGTTCATTCCTGTCATCATACCTCTACTCCCTTAGAGTTTCCATGCTAAGTTGGATGTTGTTCAACTGGGCCGCAATGGACTCAATCATGCCCGGAGCCTTGACATGGCCTAGGGAGCGGCCTAGGGGCATGTCAACATCTGCATCAGAATGATGGCTCTCGGTTGACTCCGAGTTCAAGCTAGGCTCTCCATGGTGTAGACGTTCGTCCATACGATGGTCGGTAGCCCCCCTTCAGGTGTGTCCTCTCTATCTAGGCATGCAACCAGCAACACCACCACAGGTGGCACCGCCACGAGGAGGATACTTGCCATCCTATGAAGCCCACTACTCAAGTCGAATTTGAACTAAACATAATAAGAGTTCACTTTACATTCCTGAGACAGGGAGCCGTAAGCAGCAAATGCCAACACCGTGACCATAATATGCCAGGGAGTAGGGAGGCGCGTTGGTGTTCCCAGAATTGGGCGAGTTGCTCGAGCGAAGGTACCAAAATCCATGCTCCCCATGATGCTGACTCTCTAGAGGAGATGCTGCGAACCAAAGATATATCCAGATCAAGAATGGTGTGATGTTTTATCCTCACCCACAATCTCCAACCCTGGAACAGTATGACTTATCACACCAGCTAGAGAATTCCTCCCCGAGATCCCATGGCTAAATTGTCTTCAAGTTCCAGTTCTCTGCATGCCTGCATGCGACGAACTCGCCCTGAACTACCACCCTAAGCCATAGCCTGAGCCAAGATGCCAACGACCCACAACTCTGTCTCACCAAACACTCTCTCCTCATCGCCCAATGTTTACAACTAGCCACCCTCCTACCTCTAGACTGCATTATGTAATACTCACGGGGAGTGAGGTTCAGGTCCCAACGACCCATTAATTCATTTATGCGACGCATGGAAGCGCATCTAGCTCCACTATCCAATGCGTCGCCATTTGTGCCTCATCGTGATCACTCCCATCAAGGACTTCAAGAACTTTCTATAACAACGATTGCAGGGCATGCAGTTCCCTGGGGTCCAAATCAGTGTTTGATCTAATGTCTACCCATGTAGTCCTGAAATCTCTCTGCGGAGTAGTCACACAACGATTGGCCAACCAACCTACTACTTTGTTACCTTCTCGAAGTATGTGGCTAGTGTTGATATACCAAAATGTGTCAGAGAATGTTGGATGCGGGAAAGTTGAGATTCTAAGCGCCAGCTTTTGGCCACTTTTTGGGGGGGAGAGTCATTGATAATTCTCTGGACTATGTCTATAATTAGGCACAGGTCTCCCACTATCTTGATCCTCCTGCAACGAAGGTGAAAGACCAAGCTCATGCCCATCTCAAGTCTAGTCATCTTAGCCACATTGTTCATTGTGACAACACAAGACCCTGAATATATTGCCTATGGGGAGCCAGAGGAGTCCCAAATGGTGCCTCTGAAACCTGCCGGGCCAGGATTTCCCTTAGAGGCCCCGAAGAAATTAATTTGAAAGCATCCATCTGGGGGAGGGAAGAATTTGGAGGGGGATTGGGTAGGGGAATGTCTCAGGGTAGGCGTCATGTGGTATATCATGTCAAGCAAGAGATTCATTTGGGATAGGATTCGAGAGTCAGGGAGGCCTGATTCCCAGTCTTCTAGGGACCATTTATCTACAAGGATGGTTTCCCGAATGTTGGAGGTTGCCTAGCTCCAAATGTGCACATTAGAAGGCATTTGTCATTCAAATAGGGCTTGGTTCCTCTCTTTCCATGTTTTCAAGAGAAGCATCCCCAGTGTGAGCCACCACGCTCGATTCACCACCTGATTAGAGAACCGATTAACCAGCCAACTGTCCAGAAGTTCTCAGATGTCTTCAGGGTGGAAAGCTATTGGACCAAACAGAGTGGAGGCTTGGTCCCAGACTTCACGCGTAATTGGCATCGCTCAAAGAGATGGATTAGAGATTATCCCACCTAATTTCATAGAGGACACATTGACGGGCCAACAAATCCATGTTTCTAAAGTTTATCCTAGGTTAATACCCTCTTTTGGCCAACTATCTAGAGGAAGTGCACTACCTTGGGCCACAAATTGCTGCTCCAAATGTGCCGCCAGAAAGCATTGTTTGATCGTGTCATGACATTAGCCATGATGATATAGGCTTCCTTGATAGAAAAGTTTCCTGAAGTAGAAAGGCCCCAAATAAGCTTATTCAACTCCTATGAAACATGGACCTACCAATGTGAAATATGAGCATCCAGGCACTCACAGACCCCCTGAGAGATAGCCACCAACCACTCTACATCAAACTTCCATCTCTGCCATCTGTGATCATTAGCTCCTTCGATCTAGTAGCCTATCATCTGAAGGGCCGAAATAGAGTGGAAAAGGGGCATCAGGTTTGAGAGAGATTGATATTTATTGAGTCGAGGGAGTTCGTACCATTTGTCTTGCCAAAATAGGGATGACTTCCCATTCCTAACTTCACAAAATAAATGATCTTAGATCAAATCACTATTATTATTTGCCTGATTCTAGATTGCGGATCCTGTGCTCGGTAGAGGTTCACAAAGGTGGGCTTCTTGAGATTTCCCTTATCCATATTTTTGTGTCTAGATTGATTTCCAAATATTGTTTCCCCCTTGAATCCACCTTTACCAGAGTTTTTCCCCATGGGTGTCACTTAACACTACCAGGTCCTGCAGAGTAAGCCCCCCAAGGCCTTGGGGAGACAAATTTTATGCCATGCAACAACTAGCCATTTCTGGTCCATGGAGGCTCTACTCCATAAGAATCTTTTAAATGTTGTTGTTAACTCAGAGTAGATGCATTTGGGGGTAGGGAGGGCAAACAGTTGATACAATGGCATGGCTTGCAGTACCAATTTCATAATGGTTGCCCTTCTAGCCAAATTGTGTAAATGGATGGTTCAATTCGATAGCTTCTTAGATAGCTTAGTGCATAGCTCTTTCTAGGGGGCAATACGGAGGGGATTAAAGATGAGGGGGACCCCTAGATATTTTGAAGGGAGAGATCCAATTTTGAAACCCACAGCCCTGACCAGACAATATTGAACTGACTAGGGAGTATGAAAGAAATAAATACTCAATTTATCCTTGTTTAGGAGCATACCTGAAGCATCTTGGAATTCCACTAGAATGTTGTTTAGTTGAGTCTCTTCCCTTATAGTCGCATTACCGAATCAAAGGTTATCATCCATGAATTGTTGGTGTCATATGGACATTAGTGCCATGCATGTGGATGTCATTCAACAAGTTCCATTGCTTACCTACCTTAACCATTCTTCCTAGGCCCGTTGCTGCAATGATAAATAGAAAAGGGGATATGGGATCTCATTGACGGATTCCTCAAGAAGATATGAAGGTTTTAGAGGGGAATCCATTAATCAGGATTGAGAAGAATGGGGTGGAGATTAATGATCTAATCCATTGGATCCAATCATCAGCAAATCCAAAAGCTTGGAGGATTGCCAAAAAATAGTCTCAATTCATTCGATCATAGGCTTTTGATAGATCTAGCTTGAGCAACATGCCTCTCATTTTGTGGGATTTCATAGAGTGAATGGTCTCATGTGCCGAGACAATTCCATCAAGGATTTGGCGACCTTTGACAAAACCCAATTGTTCCTGGATGATAATGTGATGGAGAATAGGCTTCAGACATTTGACCAGAATTACGGAGAGGCTTTTATCTATGACATTACAGAGGGCTATTAGTCTGAAGTCACTGGGTGATAGGGCATCTTGGGCTTTGGGAGTGAGAGTGAGCAAGGTAGCATTCAAGCCTAACCAGATTTAGTGAAGGTGGCAGGATTCCTCCACCAAATTCCAATTCTCTTTACTCAAGAAGGACTAGTCCACTTTGAATAATTTGGTAGTGAATCCATTCGGACCAAGAGCTTTATTGGATGGTGAGGCCTTGAAAACCTCTTCAACCTTAGCGAGCGTGATGGGGCTAAGTAGGGCTCATTCTGATTAGGGGTTACCAAGGATAGGATATGTTGCATGACTGTATGGATGGATTCAGTCCTATCATATCCTTCGTCTTGCAATAAGGCAGAGAAGTAGGCTCTTAGTTCCTTTTGAATATCTTCTTGACATTTGTAGCGTGTGCCTGAAGATCCTTGAAGTTGGTTATACAGTTTCGCTGGCGATGGTTGATCATGGATCTATGAAAAAAATTAATATTGTGCTCTCCCTCACACAACCCACTGGATTCATGACTTCTAGCTCCATAAGATCTCTTCTTAGGTTCTCTTCCTCCACCATATCTAGAAATAGGCCATCTCGTATGATCGTATTCTAAACTTCTTCCAAACGAGCTTCCAGTTTGTGTTTCTCCTCGAAAATGTTGCCAACCGCCTCATGGTTCTTGGTTTTGATTTTGAGCTTCAACACTTGAAATTTATTTTGGAAGGATTGCATCTTGTTTCCCAAGGGGTTTTCAATAGTGGTCCACCATATTTCAAGCTTAAGTTGGGGTGTTGTATCTAGAAACTTTCAAATTGGAAGGGCTTCCTTTGAGGGGCGGCCGTGGAAGTCACAACCAGACTGATCGGACAGTGGTCCGAGCCAAGGGATGGGAGGATATTTGTTTCTACATTTGGTTCTTGTAGGATAAAATTCACAGATAGGAGGAAGCGATCAAGTTGACTAGCCACCTCATCTTGCCCTCCTCGTCAATTGTTCTAGGTATGAAGGTCATGCTTTGGGAGAATATCCACCAAGTGTATATATTCGATGGTGTCATTAAAATCCAAGGAAGAAGGATCCAATCTCCAAAATCCTCCTCTCTCTTCATCCAAATTCCTAATCATATTGCAGTCCCCTCCAATAACCCAATCCTTCGTTGCCCAGGAGCTACTCAATTTGTGCAGCTGGGAGAGAAATATGGCTTTATCACGTGGGTTGGAGGGACCATAATCTGTTGTAAGACTCTTCCATCCCTTCATACCTAGCATTCTGAAGGCCGCAGAGAGGGAGAACTGAGAACCAACCCAATCTATGAGAAATACCTTCTTAGGGTCCCAAAGAATAGACAAACCCCTTGTGGCCCTGATCACGTCTATGGACATGAATTTACTATTCTTTCAACATCTCTATCTGTTCTCAACAATTTTCCTTTCATTCATTTTGGTTTATTGTAAAAGAACTATTGCAAGTTTATTCTTATCGATCTTTTCCTTTAGGGATCAAATCTTACCTAGGCTATTAAAGCCCTTGATATTCTAGGAGATGATATTCATGGGAAAGGCAGGACGGATCTGGGAAAGTAATCCATCAATTGTCCCATCTACCCTAAATTCAAAACTAACTCCCCAACTTCACGATCAGGTCTTTAGTCGATTTTCTTCCTTTCTTTCCTTTCCTTGAACCTCTTGGATCTACAATGGTGATGTCCAATGGGTTATTGTCATAACCTATACCCTGCAAATTTTGATCTGGTTTGCCTAATCTAACTACCCATTGAGAGTAAATATGGCCAAAGCTCGACAATTGACTTCTTGGAATGTCTTTGACATCTAATTTGAGCCAAACTTTGAAGATCTCCACCATTTTCTACTCTTCTGCTCCTAATATGTTGTTCTTCTCTTCCACTTCCAAGAACTTGCTTGTACAGGTAAGCACGTCTTTCACCTGTTGATCATCCTCAAGGTGTTCTGGAATCTTCCACTTGGTTGTCATCTTGTCCCCTGGGGGGATGGGCTGCTTATCTGCTTTCATAGACCGGACGATCTCCTTGGAGGAGGAGGGGAACTCCTTCCTCGTTTTCTCCTGGTCTTGATCTAGGGTTGCTAAGGTGACAAAAAGGTTGTTGGGACTGAGAGCCATTGATGGTGTGGAGACCTTGGGGTTCATTTCCAGCTGTGGCTGATGGGCCTCCTCAGACACTCGGTTTAGCTATGATGGGTCCTGAGGAGGTCGATTCGGTCATGGACGACATCCTCCAACTTGTTCGAACCATTCTTCATCTCGGTGTTGTGCGAAAAACGTAGCTTCCTCCGCAATGTTCAGGAAGGAAATCTCTGAATAAATGTCCATATTCATGACACCCTCAACACTTGAAAGGGACATGTTCATAATCAAGAGGTTGGATCCAGGTGGAATCATGGTAGACCAGTTCGATTGACTCTAACAATGGTTGCAAGATGTTCATATGCACATAGATCCGAGTGAACGCTGCATGGCGACATGATTTTGTGACCTCAAAGATTTTGAAAAATTGGCCAATGGAGTTGTCTATGCCTTCTAGGATGTCGTGCTCCCAGAAGTCATCCAGTAGTGAGTACAGTCTCACCCAAACCGAAGCTGCTCTGAATTATTCCTTATCGAGGTTATAACATTCCTCCCAGTACTTGATGACCAACCGCACACTGTAACACCGTCCTCCCACATCTACCCAAGCAACTGATGATTCGGGGTAAACATGTGACTAGTGGCCACTATGATATGATTTGACCTCCTAGGTAACCTTAAGGAAATGGAATAGACGAAACATCACACACAGTCATCCAACATCATCAACAAAACCCTCAGAAGAAAAGTCAGCCACTCAGACAACCTGTCCCTGGGTCCTACTATTGTTCTAGATCTCTCAAGACATGGTCACTCTCATGTTAGGGGCAAGAGAGCGACCAAAAACCCAAAGTCACTCTCATAGGCATACCTACCAGTGATTTTCAACCCAAATTACAAGTTTTGTGCCAATGACACTGAGATTTAAACCACTTTTTCAGGCCCAAATCCCAGGCCACTGCCCAAAATGGAATGAATGCTTAGTATCAGGAAAATTATAGGGAAACAATGATGCAAAAGCAATGAGATGATCAAGACCATAGCCAGACCCTTACTAGCCATGACAGGCATTTCATCAAACATATCATGAACAAGTAACCTACAGGTGTAAATAATAGAATTAAGTGTAGGGATCTCATACTTATATGAGAATCATTATTCGCCATTGATTCCTCATGAGATTCACTATATGTTCATCTATTATGTCATAGACACATTATCCATTCACATACAAGTAAAAATATGATGGGAGCCATACATAACTGCTGTCATAAAAATACATACATAACCAACATAATAGGGAAAGAAATAACAATGAAATCAAAGCCATATAAACCACTTATAATCCATCATAATGCTCATAGGGATACAAGGAAAATACCCTTTCATAAATTATGAAAAATCCAAACCTAGTGTTGTAGCATCCACTGTTATTTAAGTTTTATTTATCACAAAATCATAGAAAAATAAAAAATATGAACGAAAAACCAAATATTATCTTATAATAGAAATAAAAAGAAATGTGGATATTTGAAAGAAATGGTTGATTTTATATTATTAATGGCTTTTGAAAGTGATAAACCCGAGAGGAGATCTAGGCCATCTGATCAACAGTCCACAGATCCAATGACAATCGCGTAGTTAAATAGAATGGGGTTTATTTTGGAGATCGAACATGATGGTGTATCAAATACAGTTTAATTCGCTGAAGTCCAGGCCAATCTCAGTCGTCCATCAAAAGAGATGGGATCCGATGGATGTTGGGTCAGAAATTAATTGGGTTCTATCTTTAAAATCGGACCCGATAAATCATTAACTGTAGTTTTTATTTCCTATTGGGTCCATATGGGAGTCAAAGGGGCGTTGAAAAGGCAGACGTGACAGGTTTATGAATCGAAGTGTTAATTCCTTTTAGTTCCGTAATAACCGATCCATTGTCTAAAGGTCATGCAGGTTCAAGAGGCGTAATCAAGCGATAGCTTGATAAGTACATTAAGGTGTGCTACGGGGAAGCAATGAGAACGAAGATTAATTAAAGCTCAACCCCCGCAGTTGACCGTGACATTAACATGGTTGACCGAAATGTGTGGCCTGAAATTATTGTGGGGGTTCAACCTCATTGAAGCTCCCGTACATTCTTTACCCCCGCGGTGAGCTCCCAAAGCTTTCCACCCCATATTGTTCATTCCACATATTCCACCGCTTTCATCTGCTAATTGCCCACATCACCCACTAGAGGCCATGACTAAGAAAGTAAGTTCTTCCTCAATCATTCATACCCCATTAATGGATGGTAGAGAAACACAAAAATACATCAACATAACCACAGGCTCAAGATATAGATTCTAACAGCGAGCAACAATCTCCCATCATTCTCTAATTTCTATTACTTCTTATTATCTTGTTTTCTTAAAATGAATGAGGTGTTTTTACCCTCAAATGCAATATTTTGTAATGATCTTTACTTCAAAGCAGTTAGAGGATAGTTAGGTAGTTTGATAGTTTTGGGTGGTTCTTAATTATCCTATGATGTATAAAGAGGCAATATTATAGAAAAAAAGGGGTTCAAACTTTGGAGAACCTAGAGACTAGGCCACTATATTCTTGATACAACTGTTGATTAATGAAAGAATCAGAAGTTTTCCACACATTGTTGGGTATGATTTTGTGACTTCTCTATTATGTGTCATCAAATGTTTTCCTCCTTTAAGTATGGTAATGAAGTTGCAGGTCTTTATTTTCTTATGTAAATGAAGTTAAAATCCCTTGAAAGAGCACTCCCATACTTGAAGTTCCCACCTCTACAATCCTTCTAAGTTATAGATAGTAGTTTCTGTGTAAGAAAACATATTATCTTTAACTTATCCAAGTGTCACAGATAGTAGATTCTGTGTAAAACAACATATTGTCTATGACTTCTTCAAGATTTCTTCATTCAGCATTTATATTCAGCAATCAAAGGGCATTCTGAGATTTTCATGTCACCTAAGTATTGAGGGTTTAAAACCAAGTCTTCTAGGTCCTTCATTTGAGAATACAACATACAATTAAGTGACAAACAAGTGACAATAGTTATAAACATTATTTTCTTAAGCACAATTTCTACACAGCCATGAAATTGGTTTCTTAAGGTAAAACATTAATTGGTGCCGCTGCCGAGGAGAGAAGACAAGAACAATTTTCCTGGGTTTTCAATATTTTCCTCTAGTTGTTCAGTGGGGAGGAAACATTTGGCTATTTTGAACAAAAGTAATAAATCTGGCTCCAAAGAGACCCCATACAAGGTCAGATACCTCACAACAGAAAGTTCAAGCTTCCAAGAGGGTTGGAAGGCCCAGAATTCCACTTACACCAAGTCCTACACTGTCTGCACCTGGCAGCAGTTCATCACATCTTTCACATTCATCTTTTATTGACCAAGAGTCACCTTCTACATCCAATTCATTCCAAGAATCCAACTGTTAGGAACAGTCTTTAGAGTCTGTTTCTTTTCTAGTATCTGCTATAGTTATTGAGCATGAACCTATAACTACATTACCATCCTTGCACACTCCATTTACTCCTCATTCAGGTTCCACATTGGCTGGTAATCAAGGTTCAGTAAATTCAGGAGCAAATATGGCAGCACCCACATTTTTTATGAATAGGTATGCACCTATTCAAATGCCACAACAGTTGAATCAAATGCCACAAGAATACATGAATATTCTTCCTTCTTTCACAGGGGAGGATGAACAAGCAACAGAGAATCATGTATCAGTATTTTGTAATTTCACAGAAAGCCTAAATGTTGAAAACCTCGATGTTGTTCTAAGACTTTCTGTCCAATCCTTGGATGGAGAAACAATAAAATGGTTTAAAGGGCTTCCTAATAATTCTATTACAACATGGGAAGAGATGGAGCACTTGTTCACCCAGATATGGGGAGAAAAAAGAGACCATGGGTATTCACTCACAGATTTTAATGCTATCAAGAAGAAATCCGATGAAGGTGTTGCTGAATTCTTCAGAAGGTTCAATAAATTGTACAATATTCTTCCAATGGAGATTAAGCCCCATCCTGCTAGTGCAAAAATAACTTTTGCAAGGGATTTTGAGTCAAATTTTGGATTCACATTGAGGGAGAGGAGATCTCCATCCCTTGATCAGATCCAAATAAATGCATTAGAGATAGAGTAAAATCTAGTGGCTGCACGTAAAATGCCAAATGCACAACGTATCCAAGATAAGGGAAACACTAAAGTAGAATCCTCTCAAGATCAAACATTAGAGGATATGAATAATGTAATTAGAAATTTGTTTAATAAATTGATTAAATTGGAATTAGAGAGTAAGAATTCTCAGAGACAAGTACAGAAAAATAGAAGTTTTAATCCTCAATATAGAAGACAACCTCTGCAAATTTTACAGGGGGAGAGAAAAGATCAAGATCAGATCCAAGCACCACTGTATATAGAGGCAGATCCTGATGGAGTACCAAAGCATTCCAAGGATCATGATGACCATATTTTCACATTGTATGCAGTAGATGAAGATGAACTAGATGTTGAGGGAGGAGAATATAGTGAAACAGATGTCATCTATGATGATAATGAAATTGATGAATGTTGGAAGCAGTTTTCTGATTTTATGCAGGCAGAACTACATAAGAAATATGACTTGAGATCAAGGAAAAGATCTAGAAGTCAAGAAGATGAAGGTGAGCAGCAAGTTCCAGCTCCCTTACAAAAGGCGACTCCACAAGAACAAGAACCAAAACCTACAAAACAATTGAATAAAGGAAAGCAGTAGCAAAATACAAGTAGCAAGACTCAAATGCTTCAAGGTGAGTCTTCTCAAGACAAAAGTGAAAAAATTCCTTTAGAAAAACTTGTTTCCATTCCACAAGAGATTTCAGTCATGAAGAGAAGTGAAGATGAAGATGAAAAGAACACTAAACAAGGCCATGTGTTCAGTTTAACTAAACACCAACTTATCAAAGAGAAATTACAAAGTTTATCAATCCATATCAGAATGTGAATATAAATGACATTGTGAATTTGCAAGAAGATAAACTAGTAGTGGTTTTTGGTTCACATGTGGAGGAGGTAGATTCTTCAACACCTCCTTTCTACATTTCTTTATTGGTTCATGATTTACTCTTGCACAATTGTATGTTTGATTCATGAGCCTCACATAACCTTATGCCATTATCAGTGATGAAACAACTAAACCTACAAGTTACTAAACCTTATAGAGACTTGTATTCTTTTGATTCACATAAAGTCAAGTGTATGGGGGGTATTAAGGATATGGTGGTGTCACTAGCCTAGATTCCAGCCAAAAGTTTGGTAATTGATGTAGTGGTAGCAGATATCCCTGCTAGGTTTGGAATGTTACTATCTAGGTCATGGGGGGCTAAATTGGGTGGTGTTTTGAAACTAGATTTTTCTTACGCTGTCATTACCAATTTTTGGTGGGGAAGAAAGGAGGTTGTACAGAGAAACAAGTTTTATTAGAACAATCACAAACAACTAAACAAGTAATTCACCTGTATATATCCAGGAAAAAGATGAATTTTCTTGCTTCATGTTGCATGACAATGCAGAATTGGCTGAAGATAACCAGAGGCAGCTTACTTCAGCCTGTGTAAATATAGAGCTACAAACAGAAGGGGTGTGGAAGTGCTTCTTTGATGGAGCCTATTCTAAAGAAGGAACAGGTAATGGTTTCCTTTCACAGGATGAACAGATTCAAGATCACAATATTGGAACCCAGAAGGAGCCCAAGCTGGTCAAATTGTTCGAGGAAGTTTCACTTAATTATAAGGAGAGATATATTAAGCTTTTTACGCAATACACTAAATTTATCTTGGTCCTATGAGGATCTCAAGACATATGAGGAAAGCATGTTTAGCAGACTTGGATGCCCTATCAAAGTCATAACAAGTGTTCAGTTCAAGTAAGTTTTTTGCCTTTTGTCAGAAGTATAATGCCATTTTATCTCATTTAACTACTTATCATCCACAGAGAAATGGATTGGATGAATCCACTAACAAAACTTTGATGAGAATCCTTATGAAAATTATTGCAGAAAATCTTGATGGTGAAACTCTACAGCTCCCTATCAATGGGCAGTACCTCAAGCATTACTTCCATTTTTGAAGCATAAGCATCTTATCATTGTAGATACCAGAGTGAATTTAGTGTACAAATTCCATAGAATTTGAATTGGTTAAGCAATATATGACTCCATGCCCGAGGTGAAGGCACTGATCTGTGGTTCTTGGTGCTTCTGTGGAAAAAGTACTATCCCCAGGTTGAGCCAGATGTCATAGCATCCATTTTTATTTAAGTTTTATTTTCATTTTTATCACAAAATGAAAGAAAAATAAAAAATACGAAAGAAAAACCAAATATTATGTTATGACGGAAATAAAAAGAAATGTAGAGATTTGAAAGAAATGGTTGATTTTATATTATTAATGGCTTTTGAAAGTGATAAACCCGCGAGAAGATCTAGGCCATTTGATCAATAGGCCACAGATTTGACAGCATCGTGTAGTTAACTAGAATGGGGTTTATTTTGGAGATCGGACGTGATGGTGTATCAAATACAATTTAATTCGTTGAAGTCTGGGCCAATCTCAGCTGTCCATCGAAAGAGACAGGATCCGATGGATATCAGGTCGAAAAGTAATTGGGTTCTATCTTTAAAATCGGACCCGATAAATCATTAACTAGCAGTTTTTATTTCCTATCGGGTCCATATGGGAGTCAAAGGGGCGTTGAAAAGGCAGACGTGACATGTTTATGAACCAGACTATTAATTCTTTTGAGTTCCGTAATAACCGATCCTTTGTCTAAAGGTCATGCAGGTTCAAGAGGTGCGATCAAGCGATATCTTGATAAGTACGTTGAGGTGTGCTGCGGGGAAGCAATGAGAACAAAAATTAATTAAATCTCAACCCCAGTAGTTGACCGTGACATTAGGATGGTTGACCAAAATGTGTGGCCTGAAATTACTGCGGGGGTTTAACCTCGTTGAATCTCCCATACATTCTTTACCCTTGTGGTGAGCTCCCAAAGCTTTCTGCCCCACGTTGCTCATTCCACATCTTCCATCGCTTTCATTTGCTAATTGTCCACATCACCCACCAGATGCCATGACTAAGCAAGTTAGTTCTTCCTCAATCAGTCATACCCCATTAATGGATAGTAGGGCAACACAAAGATACATCAGCATAACCACAGGCTCAAGCTATAGATTCTAATAGTGAGCAACAATCTCCCGTCATTCTCTGATTTCTATTACTTCTTATTATCTTGTTTTCTTAAAATGAATGAGGTGTTTTTACCCTCAAATGTAATATTTTGTAATGATCTTTACTTCAAAGAAGTTAGAGGATAGTTAGGTAGTTTGATAGTTTTGGGTGGTTATTAATTATCCTATGATGCATAAAGAGGCAATATTATAGAAAAAAAGGGGTTCAAACTTTGGAGAACCTAGAGACTAGGCCATTGTATTCCTGATACAACTGTTGATTAATGAAAGAATCAAAAGTTTTCCACACATTGTTGGGTATGATTTTGTGACTTCTCTGTTATGTGTCATCAAATGTTTTCCTCCTTTAAGTATGGTAATGAAGCTGTAGGTCTTTATTTTCTTATGTAAATGAAGTTAAAATCCCTTAAAAGAGCACTCCAATACTTGAAGTTCCCACCTCTACAATTCTTCTAAGTTACAGATAGTAGTTTCTGTGTAAGACAACATATTATCTTTAACTTCTCCAAGTGTCACAGATAGTAGATTCTGTGTAAAACAACATATTGTCTATGACTTCTTCAAGCTTTCTTCATTCATCATTTATATTCAACAATCAAAGGGAATTCTGAGATTTTCATGTCACCTAAGTATTGAAGGTTTAAAACCAAGTCTTTCAGGTCCTCATTTGAGAATACAACATACAATTAAGTGAAAAACAAGTGACAATAGTTATAAACATTAATGTATTAAGCAAAATTTCTACACAACCAAGAAATTGGTTTCTTAAGGTACAACACCTGGGATGGGACTTCCACGTTCCACCCGACCATAGAATGGTTGAGCCAAATCTCTCTTTAGCCATTCACCCGCGTGCCATATTCCAAGCATGAATTTGGGATCTCATAGAACACATCAATCAAAACTATCTAGGGCTTCGAGAGGCCAGCCACCTCAACCCATCAGAAAATGGTTCGGCCTCATGGTCAGACATCACAAAACCAACATCAAATCAGTCTCTATCTCAACCTTCCAGGGCTCCAGAGTGTTTGTTACAATTCGGATACTAGGACTAGTAACTCAACCCATGGATGTTCCTGGGCTCTAGATCATTTGTTCAACCAAGGCTCCAGGACTAGTAACTCAACCCACCAAGGGGTCCATAGCGTTTGTCCAACCAAGGCTCCAGGACTAGTAACTCAACCCACCAAGGGGTCCATAGCGTTTGTCCAACCAAGGCTCCAGGACTAGTAACTCAACCCAACAAGGGGTCTAGATCATTTGTCCAACCAAGGTTCCAGGGCTAGTATCTCAACCCAAGTTGTTCCAGGGCTCCAGATCATTTTTCCAACCAAGGCTACAGGACTAGTAAGTCAACCCAAGCTGTTATAGGGCTCCAGAGTGTTTATCCAACCAAGGCTCCATGAACTAATAACTCAACACAATCTAAGGAGCATGAGAACCAACCAAAACAAAACAATGAAAGCAAACCCATAAACTCCATGGCTACCCCAGAAATGGCAAGGCTATGAAAATCCACTGTCAAACTAGGCAATCCTCCATGCCAGTGACTAACCCTGACCAAGAAACCACATGAATGTTCCATGCATGCCAAAACTAGTGAGGAAAACATACATGCAACTCAGTACTTGCAAGTACAATTGTTGTAGCTGCTGATACCGATGCCCTCTTGCTCTTGCCTACTCTTCATTTTCCTTCTTCCTCCGAGAATCCAAGTATGCCACATCCTCCAAGAGTTCTCCAAGAAAAATCTAAGTCTCCAAGAGTATGAGAGAGAGCGAGAAAATGGGAGAGCTCCAAAATTTAACTGACCAAGTCTTGCCCACTAATCCTCAGAAGCCTTTTTATTAATGAAGCCTCCATTTTCTTCATTTTCCATGATTTTTCTTCATTTTGCTCCTCACATGCAACCTGCGACCTTTCACCTTCCTTTTCTCCTAATTTCCATTATTTTCATAAATAAAATTCCAATTAATGCCTCATGCATTTCCAAAGCCTTTGCCATTTCCTTTGCCAATTTCCTTAGCCATAATAAACCGAATCAACACCCATTAGGATGTTTCCCCCACCATTAAGCTTGGAATACATGTCCCATCACCATGGCCTTATAGATTTTTACACGAGTTTTTAACCAATGTTATTACAGAACCCTTCCCCTTAGGAGAACACCATTATCGATGTTCATTGACACCTATAATAACAAGATTGTTGAAAAAAAACATACTGCCCATGGAGCTTTATAACACAACTCATTGTCGTATTTAGAATAACCACTGTTGAAACATGACAATCATACCATTTACTGGAGATTTATAACATAGCTCATTACGATATTTACAATAACCACATATACACATACACACATTTTCTTCAACCAACAAATAACCATAGTGTCTATGGAGCTTTATAAATCTAGCTCGATACATTATTTACAATAATACACACATATAAACATATTAACATTTGCTAAACCAACAAATAAAAAGATATGATGTTTGCATCCACAAAAATGGAATCTATAGGCTCATGCCTCCACCCTCAAAGTAATACCAGGATTCACCTCCTTCTCAGGAAGTCCAAAATCCACTGTAAAGTCAAATATGCATCCAATGTTCAATGCCATAATGCTACTTCACTTGTCCCCTTAGTGAATAGTTACCAGTTCATTGTTTCAAGGCACACTCCCAATGTGCATCTAGTTCCATTTGGTAATGCTAATGACCAAAACAAATCCATCCCCAGTCTTCCCTTCTCTACTACATAGTCGCTTGGGTAATCTAGTCACCCATTCCATGCAGTTAATCACCTTCCAAGTTCCGATGGCACCACCATCCTGGGCAGTCCATCCCTTGGAAAGGCTTCCTCGCATAGGAAGATACAAAAACAAAGGCATATACCTACCTCAAAACCATCATACCAGTCATCACATGCTCATGTAAATCAATGAACACTATTGGGTACTAGTGTCCCAAAATGGCCCTTCTCCTAAAGCACTCCACCAACATACTGCTGCATTTTCCAATTCCTTTTGTTGTTTCAATTTCTTGCAGTCAATTTCGACCATCCAATCGAGCATTTCTGTGATGACTATACCGAGCACATAACTTCCATTAGATTTAAAACAAATCGAAATAAATTCACATCATACGTCATTGGTTTCTCATCAATAAGCTATGCTTGCAATCCTGTGTACTTCCTATCACAACAAGTCAACTAGCATATTTCACCAAATCATCATGCATAGACATATCACATCAAGTTAGCTCAAAATACAACAATCATAAATCACATGTAACCATCATAAACCAGAATCATAAATCACATGCATAATAACGTTGAAATAAAATACGATACTTGTCCTTCATCGATCCTTACTTCTGTCTTTGTTCTTTCTATACACACACCAAATTGATTGCCACACCCAACAACACTTACTACCTTTTCCTCAACCATGTGTATGTATTCATAGTGTGCATTACACACATATAACCACACATGACATACCACTCCATGCAATACATTCACCTACACTTGACATACAACACATATACCTACACCCAGTGTATACAATACAATACATACACCTGCATCCAATGCATAACATAATACATACACCTACACTTGTGTACAACACAACACAATACATCTATACTCAATGTACAACGCCACACAATACATGCACCTACACAATGCACATAATAGTACCACATGCCCTCAACACAACATGTATGACATGCACACAATACCACACGTGCACTAGTACAATATGTACAACATGTACACAATACCACCCGTACACCACACCACCTGCACAACATGTGCACATCATCACTTGTACATGGCGCCACCTGCACAATGAGTACAAAATGCCACATGTACACTACAACACTTGTACAATGTGTACACAATACCACATGCTCGACATGTATGCAACACCACATGTACACAACATCACTTGAACACAACACCACTTGTACAACATGTACACAGTACCACATGCACACAACACCATTGTACGATCATGCACACCACACCATATGTACATATCACCACATGTACAACACGCACGCAACACCACATGTACATATCACTACATATCCAACATGTACATAACATCATCTATACACAGCACTGCATATCCAACACGCGTAGAGAACCATATGCATATAATACCACATATCCAATCATGCACATAGTATAATGTGTACACAACACCATATATCCAACACACTAAATATGCAACATTCATACAACATTATTTGTACTAACACCCTGTATATAGTATTGCATAAACAACATGTACACACAATACATATGCACAATATTGCATGCACACAATCATCACATATGAAACATGTACAACATGTATGACATATGCACAACAATAATACCACACATATGAAACCACACTACCTCTACGAAGAAACCTTGCTCCTTGTGTCTTATCCATGCTTGTCCCAGCATGTAGTAGACCACACTGCTTTTCATTCTAGCTAATATATCCCTCGGTATAACCTATCCATAACATAGACATAATATAATCACATAATATCAATTCATATCCACATGATACTGACCTCATATATTTTTCATGACTACTCTTCCCAATTGATTCCTCATAAGACTAGGAACCTCTTCATGTCATTGACTTACGTAAGAAATCATTCCTCCACAAGAACAATCTCTGACATCCCTATCAGATAGTGACATATATACATGGATACATATGTACGTATATAAGCGTTACCATAAAACAATCATGATCCTATCAGACAACGACATATATACATACATGTATACATATAAAAACATCAACATAGTCATGATCATAACATAATTACATAAGGTCAAGGTTAAGAGAACTTCCTTTATTCATGCACAACATTGAGAACAACATTTCCCAACATGGACAAGGCATTTGACACCTCAGATCCATATACTTTACCTTTTCTAGTTACCTTTCTCATGTCTGTACTGCGACCGCCCATTTACCACAATGGACCCTGCCAGTCCAACTAGTTTTCATAGGCTTACCTTCCACTGTGATTACTCATGCACTGAACCTCATTTGTGTCTTGTATTACCTATCAGGTACCACACAATTCTCCTTGAGCTCCATCAACTTTCCTCTTTCCCAAACAATTCCCAAGACTCAAAGCATAAAATGCAAGACAAGAAAAAACAAGAAGAAAACCATGAAAACCAATAACAATATGACACCACAACCTAAGCAGCATCGCCATGCATAAGACACAAAAAACCACAATCAAGTGCAACAAAGTGCCCAAAATGCCAAAAACACAAGAATATCAACAAACACCATGACTCAATCCCCATGGTTCCCAAGGAAAGCTCAACCTGAGCCTTCTTCAATATTTCATGGCAGTCTCTTGCCATGCAATCCCCAAAAACATACTACCATAAACACATAACTAAAAGTGCATGAAAAAATATAACAATATACCATTTATCTTACCTTGTTGTGCCAAGCACATTGCTTCCAACTGAGCGCATCCACGCCATCTCTCTTGGTTATTTCCACTTGCAACTAGAGATTAGTTAATATACCTTTCATGTACATATTCATGAATCTAACACATATCCACATAATTTCATACAAATTAGGGTTAACAAGACTCCCTATATGAAAAGCACTCATTCGTTTGGAATTAGGGTTTCCAAACATAGCCAAAGGAATTCTTACCCAATTCGTTTCTTTTACTTTCACCCTATTGTAACTGAGTCTTACTATGCACTGCGACATCACCTAAATGTTAGTTATGTAAACATACCAATTCTTACCTTTTTACACTAAGCGAAAGCATATTCCCTGCAAATGCTCACACATGTCAACCACATGTTCCAAATACCAAGACAATCATATCTATCAATTTGGAATCAACCTTTACTTAGACTAACAATCATGTCATAATCCATATTCAACTCCTAGTAATTAGACATAATTCTACAACTATCACCTACTACAATCAAGTACATACCAACTTTCCTAACATATATGTATTAGTACAACCATCTTAAAACAAAATCATTTGAACACATACTCATATTATGCAATTCATAAAAAATTCAACCATATTGAAAACATACCATGTTAAATAAATCAACTAGACAACATAATCAAATAGTCAAGCACCAAATATACGACATAAGAAAACTCATACCTTAGTGTATCTGAGGGGAGGATATCTTGTCTGAATGTCATAACCATAATCTTCTGCATAGACCAATCCAAGTTAGCATGATACATGCAACAACAAGATCTCAATGTGATAACCCTAATCATCAAGATAACTATCATATATCAACAACACGTTAACCTATTACATACTCAGCAACAATACATAACACAATCATAACAATCACTAGCATATAAAAACAATAAGATATATATCATGCTCATCAACAATATATAACCTAATCATTAAGTTACTAGCATAAAACCACAACAAGTTATATATTAATCTCATTGACAACATATAGCATAATCATCAAGCTATCTAACATAACACAACAATAACAATGCACACTACCACAATTTACTATCATTCATGACTATCTGACACATGTGCATGTAAATACACTAATAAACTAACATCTATCATGAATGTAACCATAACATCAAAAGACATGTACATAAACCTAACGCACATGAAAATCCTTAACTTACATGCCTGCATGCCAAGCATACAATACTTGTATAGTGGTTTTCTCTTACCCCAAAGTTTAATGCTCCAACCTCACTTTCATAGTCTGCATCTCCTGCTCTATCTCATCCAACACATTAGCATCATAACAACCAATAACATCAAGATGGCCTAAATTGCTTACAATGACTTCACAAGGCATATTTGACCTACTATTCACACATAACTATAACCAAAACCATACATGCATAACAACTTCATATACACATATAACACATGAGTACAAAACCATATACACACCATTCTAGCTAGAGTCCAGTCATCAATGTATGACCATACCAACTACACAAACCATGAACTCATGCATGACAACAACAACCACTTCATGCACTTGATAATATGTGATCACTGACATGCATAGCAATGCGTAATCAACCATACATACATGAAGGCATATTCCACAACAACACCTTCAACCTTCACATGGCGACATCACTACAACCATGATCAACACCATGCAAATGCAACAAGCACGCGGAATACATGCATAAGGAACACATATGCAACCAACATGAAAGCATAACCAACACACAACCCAAGGATAGTGCAACCACACTCTGATACCATTATGTAACACCCTCCTCCCACATCTACCCAAGCAACCAACTAGTCGGGGTAAACATGCAACAAGAGGAAACTATGATATGATTTGACCTCCTAAGTATCCTTAAGGAAATGGAATCAATGGAAAATCACACACAGTCATCCAACATCATCAACACAACACTTAGAAGACAAGTCGGCCACTTAGACAACCTCCCTGGGTCCTACTTTTGTTTTGTACCTCTTAGGACAAACTCGCTCTCATGCTATGGGCAAGGGAGAGACCAAAATCCCAACGTTACTCTCATAGGCCTACTTGCTAGTGACTGTGGACCATAATTGCTAGTTTCGTGCTAGTAACCCTTATATTTAAGCCACTTTTTTCAGGCCTAGAGCCCAAGCGACTGCCCAGAATGGAATGAATTCTTAGAATTAGGAAAATTACAAGGAAACAATGATGCAAAAGCGATGAGATGGTCAAGACCTTAGACAGACCCCTACTAGCCATGACAAGCATTTCATCAAACATATTGTGAACATGTAACCTATAGGTGTAAACAATAGAATTAAGTGTAGGGATCTCATACTTATCTGAGAATCTCTACGAACCATTGATTCCTCATGTGATTCACTGTATATTCATCTATTAGGTCACAGACACATTATCCATTCACATACAAGTAAAAACATGATGGGAGCCATACATAATTGATTTCATAAAATTACATACGTAACCAACATAATAGGGACAAAAATACCAATGAAATTAAAGCCATATAAACCACATATAATCCATCATAATGCTCATAGAGATACAAGGAGAAATACCCTTTCATTAATGATGCAAAATCCAAACCTGAGATGGGACTTCCATGTTCCACTCAATCGTAGAATGGTTGAGCCAAATATATCTTTAGTCATTCACCCCCGTGCCATATTCGAATCATGAATGTGGGATCTCATAGAACACATCAATCAAATCAAAACTCATCTAAGGCTTCCAGAGGTCATCCACTTCAACCCAGCAAATAATGATTCCACCTCACGGTCATACATCACAAAACCAACATTAGATTGATCTCTATATCAGCCTTGCAGGGCTCCAGAGTGTTTGCTCAAACTCAGCTCCTAAGACTAATAACTCAACCCATGGCTGCTGCCGGGCTCTAGAGAATTTGTCCAACCCAGGCTCCAGGACTATTAACTCAACCCACAGCTTTTACTAGGCTCCAGAGCATTTGCCCAACTAAGGCTCTAGGACTAGTAACTCAACCCATCAAGGACTCCAGAGTGTTTTTCCAACCAAGGCTCTAGGACTAGTAACTCAACCCAAGCTGTTCTAGGGCTCTAGAGCATTTGTCCAACCAAGGCTATGAGACTAGTAACTCAACCCAAGTTGTTACACAGCTCCAGAGCATTTGTCCAAGTAAGGCTCCAGGAACTAATAAATCAACCCAACCTAAGAAACATGAGAACCAACCAAAACAAAACAATGAAAGTAAACGCACAAACTCCATGGCTACCTAGGAAATGGCAAGGCAAGGAAAATCCATAGTTAACCTAGGCAATCCTCCATGCCAGTGACAGATCATAGCCAAGAAACCACATGAATGTGCCATGCATGCAAAAACTAGTGAGAAAAACATACATGAAACTCGATACCTGCAAGCACAACCGTTGTAGTTACTGATCCCGATACCCTTTCGCACTTTCCTTCTCTTCTTTTGCCTTCTTTCTCCAAGAATCCAAGTATGCCACACCCTCCAAGAGTGCTCTAATAAAACTATAAGTCTCCAAGAGTATGAGAGAGAGAGAGAGAATAATGAGAGAGCTCCAAAACTGAATTGACCAAGTCTTGCCCACTGATCCTTAGAAGCCTTTTTATTAATGAGGCCTCTATTTTCTTCATTTTCCATTAATTTCCTTCATTTTCCTCCTCACATGCAACCTGTGACCTTTCACCTTCCTTTTCTCCTAATTTCCATTAATTCCATAAATAAAATGCCAATTAATGCCTCATGCCTTTCCAAAGCCTTATCCATTGCCTTTTCCAATTTCCTTAACCATAGTAAATGAAACCAACACCCATTATGATGTTTCCCCCACTATTCATCTTGGAATACGTGTCCCATCACCGTGGCCTTATATTTTTTACATGAGTTTTTAACTAGGCTATTACACACACTACCCATGAAGTATGACCCATTTTCAAAGATGTGTTGTATATCCTCCACATCTACAAAAATGACAATGAAAAATACTTTTGCTCAAAGTCGGAGCTTGATTTTCCCTTGAGGTACCTATTTATGTTGGATCCACATTAGGATATCTTGTTCCTTGGACCATATGCCCAGAAATTTACAAATCATGGCATGATCTTTTATATACTAGCAGGCTTGCTCCAGGCGATTGTTAGGGATTACAAACTTGGGATTGGTTGTTGCCTTTGGAAAACAATGGTTTCTCCCTTCTCTTGCTTGCCACTACACCCCCATTGCAGGGGTTTCCTCTACACCTGATGAAGTGGTACAACATTTGGTTGATTTTTCTACTCTTCAATGAACGAGGTGTGATTCACCATGTCCTTGAAGGACTACGACCCCTCACCCTGAGGCGGGGGGGCATTCATTATCACGCCTCTTGGCTACCAGCATGATTCGACAGAACTAATAAGCAACAATTGATTAAGAGAGAAGATCATACCTATTAGGGGGTTCCGATCCATCAGGAGGATGCTTTTTCTGTGATGTGAAGAAACCCTAGTAGAGCCGTTCTCCAAATTCTCAGGAGGTGAATAATCTTAATCTAGATAATCAAAAGTATTTATTTGTGTTGACTAGTGTAAAGAAAAAAGTCAATACTAAATAAGAACAAATTCTTACAAGTTCCATATTGGTGTTGTACAACTCCCAAACATTGTGGCATGCAAAAATTTCTCATCTTTGTGACAATAAAGATCATAAACATTTTCTCTTAAATTAGTTACAATATAACAAAGTCTCACGTATCAGTTTCTTGACATTCTAGTACTTATATTAATGCTTACATAATGTTAAAATTATTTTAATTTGCATAAATCACCATCACTATTAATTCTCCTAAAAGTTATTTAGCCAATGAAATCTTCTAATTTTTTTAAATTAAGAATTTTTTTCAAAAAATTAACCTTAATACATTGACATTTTTATACTTATTATAAATGATAAAAAATTAGTGTTATGCAACCAACTCACAAAACAGAAGAACATATAGATCAACGACTTCAAAATAAACCTCTTTGAGGGGGCAACCTCCTTTACATTACACGAATGAACAATTTTTGGATGATTCAAATGAAAAAACCGCCTTTCTATATATAGGAGTCTAAGGGGTCACAATATAGTAAAAGTCGACATAACAATAATAATATAAGTGCACAACAATAACAATAGTGGGCTTCTATGGGGCACAATAACAACAATGTGGGGACAACAGGGGCACAACAATAACAATATGGGGCTACAATGACAATAGTAATGGGGGAATCACTAGTATTATAGGGACCTAACATGCCCCTCTCCTTCAAAAAGGCGTTGTCCTCAATGCTTGAGTAGTTATGGATGCTTCTATATAAAATTATCATCCTCCCATGTGGAATCTTCAACAAGTAAGTTATTCCACTTGATGAGATACTCTGAAACTGATCGATTTCATAGCTACTGAGTTCTTGTTTTGGTGACTGCTTCAGGTTCCAATATTATTTTTCCTTCCTCATCGAGTTCTGGCAATATTGTTTGAATTAGGAGCTTGTCACCTATAAGCTTCTTTAAGCATGAAACATGGAAAACTAGGTGCACTTGGGAAGATGCAGGAAGCTCCAATTTGTATGCCATAGTACCAATCTTTTGCAACACCTTGTATGGACCATAATACTTTGGTGATAATTTATTATCCTTCTTAGCTTGCTTGAGGGACATTTTTTTGTATGGTTGTAGCCGTAGAAATACATAGTCACCTACATCAAAACTTCTTTCGCTACGATGTTGATCTTCCTGTTGTCTCATTCTATTCTGCGCCAAAGTGAGGTTATCCTTTAAGAGTTGGAGAACCTGTTGTTGATGCTCTATGTGATCTTCCACTACTTGAACCTCAAAATTTTCTCTTAAAGATGTTGTGATGGACGGTGGATGATATCCATAAAGTGCCATAAATGGGGTCATTTTTGTTGTAGTATGGAAGGAAGTGTTATACCACCATTCAGCCGGAACCAACCACCTAACCCATTATGTTTTTTATCATATGCAAAGAAACGAAGATATCCTTCCAAACATTTGTTCATCTTATCATCCACAATCTGATGGGCAAACTAAGGTTCTGGATGCTTCTGTATAAAATTCTCATCCTTCCATGTCGAATCATCAGCGAGTAAGTTCTTCCACTTGATGAGATACTCTGAAACTGATTGATTTCGTAGCTATCGAGTTCTTGTTTCTGTGACTGCTTAAGGTTCCAGTATGATTTTTCCTTCCTCACTCTGATACCAAATGTTATGCAACCAGCTCACAAAATAGAAGAACAGATAGATCAACAACTTCAAAATAAACCTCTTCGAGGGGGCAACCTCCTTTACATTACACAAATGAACAATTCTTGGATGATTCAAATGACAAAACCTCCTTTCTATATATAGGAGTCTAAGGGGTCACAATATAATAAAGCAATATTATAGGGACCTAACAATTAGCTTTAATATATTATATTGATTTACTAAAATATTATTGACTTTAATACTTTATGATATATATGAGAAGCATCCTCATACCTGCACTATAAAGTTTTTATGATTTATTTAATTGGATAAATAGTTTACCTTAAATTTGTAAGATTTTCATTACCCATTTGTATTTTTCAATAAGATTGCAATTTTCCTTTTATATAAAGGAAACTTAATTTTAAAATCAGTGTTATAACTTATCTTTAAAATCAATCCAACTCTAAAATTAGTTTAAGCGTGAGTAATATCATTTGGTTGAGAGTTTAATTTTTATTTTTCTATGAATTTTATGATTAATATAATATTAAATATATGATTATTGGTATTAAAAGTAAAATTATTATGTGTAAAGATATATTTTATAGTTTCATGTGAAGATTAAGTGTGATTGTTTTTTGTTCAAAGTGGAGATAGTATTTATTTTTCTAATTCATGGTACACTGGTATTATTAATTCATGTTATTATTTGGGCATGTGGCATTCATAATCTATGGAATAACTTTCTATTTTTGGATATGTGATATTGATAGTTTATAATATTCTAACAAAAACTTATTTACAAGTAAAAAATTCCATGATAAAGTGAGATAAATCTTGTTCCATATTTTTTTCAAATTTATAATGTTTAATTTGTATATTGTTTTATTTAATAATAATAATAATAATTACTTTTATGATTTTTTTATTTTTTATTTTTTAATTTTAACCGTGTAATAATACATAGATTTCATTTCTATTAAAATGTGATATAAAATTGATTTGATTTCTATTAAAATATGATAAATAAAAAGTTAAATAAATATAAGCTAACCTATATAATTACAGAAGAAAAAAAATAGATTCTATGCCATTCATACTTTGATAGAATAAACAAAAAAAACATCCAATAAAGTATGTGAGATTCATACTCTCATAGAATAAACAAAAAGAACATTTGTGCCATTCATACTCTCATAGAATAAACAAAAACAACATCCAAAAAGAATAAAGCAACTTTTAAACACAGAAACAATAAAAACTTTGTCTCTTTAGAAAATTTGTGACTATGTAAAAATGGATTTTTCCAAATATGAACCTCTTGAATTTGTATGAGAGAGTTGGTGAAGGCAAGTTCCCCATCCATAAAGTGACCATACTTGAATTTGTGGAGCCAAGTACCCCATTCATAAAGAAGTAGCCACCATATGTAGATTCATAATAGTTAAGCACAACAATATTGGACTAAAATAATATCGATGATGGAATCTGATGTAGGAGCATCCAAATGAGGAGGTGACAGCTGGAAAATATTTTTTGTTTTGTTTTGTTTTAGTTTGTTTCATTTAAAATTAAGGCTGACACAACCATTGTTAGTTCTTAAATTAGGCAAACAAATTAAGTTAGGATTAGTTAAGAACCATAAGAGGAAACTGTTGAGAAACTGAAAAATAACTGAGGAACAGTTCCTGAATTGTAAAAGAAACTACTAATAATGTATTGAAAAGAAAGAGAAAGAGGAGGGGGAGGGGTTCTTCTTCTTTGGCCAGATTAGAATGTATTTGTAAGCCTAAGGGAAGAATGTGGAATAAACAAGAGAGATAGAGAAACTGAATTTTTAATCATTCATTTATGAATATACTGTGATTTAATCTCAAACTGTACAAATGTTTGTTTTGTGTATTGATTGATAAATTGAAATGAATTAGAGATTTGCATAATATATATGTATGCAAGTGGAACTCAACGAATATACAGAGAGGAGAAGAGTGAGACAGAGTATTGGAAACGGGTTGTTGAACAATTGGAGAACCCATAAATTACTCTGGAATGACAATGAATAAAGACACAGGCTGAGTTAAGCTCAGGAGGGAGTCACATCATAGAATGGAAGAAGGACGAGAAACCCCAGAATAAACCAACACCATAGAGAAAACATTGAAGAGTGGCATAAACCTAAGTGAAGAGAAGAGGAGTGTTAATGCTCAGTAGCCACTAGATCTTTATGACCAACGGCCATATTAAATCGGGAAGAGTGGAGCGGAGTTTTAATATCGCATCGGAGGAAAGCAGTGGAGCCAAAGAACCCTGGCCTCAAGCCCTAAGCAATTGCAATCCTGCAAATGAACATGGACTATTGGATCAGAAGTTTAGATCAACCGTGGAGGATGTACCTTGAGCCACCAGCCTAGCCATAAGCGATTGCGATAAAGCAAAGTTATTGCATCGCCAACAATCAATGGAGCTTTATCGACAGAGAAATAATACGATGAGTGATGGAGCAGACCCAATAAGGAATTAGGCGCCATTTATTATTTTAGAAGTCTAGCATTATCACATATCGGAAGTGGAAGGGTTCATGTGTAGTGTGGCCGCGGAGAGCCGATACCCCGATTGTGATAAAGGCATGCATCGATAACTATGAAAAGGCCGTGTTAAAAGCAGAAATGGTTTGTAATATAGTTAAGCGCAATATGAGAGGGTAAGTCCAACATTATCAAAGTAAAGTGTGGGTTTTTATTTATATATGCGGGGTAGCCCTACATCATTTGGTATCAGAGCAAGTTTTTCCTTTCTCTCAGTAAAGATGGAGATAGGAAGAAGAGATCAAGGAAGAGCCATCAGAAGAGTAGCTGATGAAGGGTTATGAGAAGAAATTAGGAATTTAACTGCACATTTGGCAGCTGTGGAAGCAGGAAGGTGTAGAGATATGGAAGGTGGAGATGATAGTGAGGAGGAAAACATAGCCACAACAGATGGGTCAGATGACAAAGGACCAGAACTTAAGCTATTGAGGTTAGTTTTGTTGGCTAGCAGTAAGCTAAAACTGGAGCTCTCCAATTATGATGGTAGTTTGTCCACAGAGGCATTGTTAGACTGGATAAGTGAACTAGACAAATATTTTGAGTATGAAGAAATTAGCGAAGACAAGTGGATCAGGTTTGCTATCACCAAATTGAAGGGACATACGGCATTATGGTAGGATAGTGTACAGGCAAAAAGGAGGAGATTAAACAATCCATTGACTAAAAGATGGGACAAGATGGTTGCTAGAATGAAGAGCAAGTTTCTGCCTAATGATTATCAAATTTCCCTTTACAGACGGGTACAAAAGTTGAAGCAGAGAATGATGACTGTGAAGGAATATACTGAAGAGTTTTATAAAATTAACCTGAGAGCTGGTTATGTTGAAGATACCCTTGAGAAAATAGCGAGGTTTGTAAATGGTCTACGGATGGAGATCCTAGACAAAATTAGTATTCTTTCCCTTAATCCCATGGAGGAAGCTTATCAGAGTGATTTGAAGGTGGAAGAAAAGATTGCTAGGAAACAAAATGCTAGAAGAGGACGTGGTTCTGGTAGAGATAGGGGACAGACCTTTGGCAGAGGTAGGACTGCCAACAGCAATGAAGAGGGCAGTAGTTTGAAGGCTTTAGGACAGAGTGAAAGGGAAGGTAACACTAGAGGAGGAAGGTCATACAAGCGAGGAAGAGGTAATGGCAAAGGCAGAGGAAATGCCTATCAGTGTTACAAGTGTCACAAGTGGGGACACATGTCTTTTGAATGTCCTAAAAATGAACAAATTGGGTAGATGGGAGCATATGTTGCTCAGCCTGATGAAGCGGAGGCACCGCCACAAGAGACGGAAAATATGCCAGAGACTAGGGAAGCCTTGTTGTTGAACAAGGTATTGTTAAAACCAGCTAAGGAGGTAGCTAATCAAACACAGAGGAAAGCATTGTTCCACACTGTATCTAAGTCACACAAAAAATGCTATAAATTGATTATTGACAGCAAGAGCACTAATAATTTGGTAGCTACAGATATGGTGGAGAAACTAGGTTTGAAGAAAGAAAAACACCCAACTCCATATAGGGTGTCGTGGTTGCAAAAGGGACACCAATTGTTAGTTGATGAACAGTGCGAGGTAGATTTTCAGATAGGTAAGTACAAAGACAAGGTGACTTGCGATATCATGCCTATGGATGTGTGCCATATTCTGTTGGGCAGACCATAGCAGTATGATAGGAAGGTCATCCATGACAGGACAACAAATTGTTACAAGTTTGTTAAAGATGGGATTAAGCATACCCTAGTGCCCATGAAGGAAGAGGATGCTGCAGAAACTAGTGGGACAAAGGCACTACTGTTAGGTGGAAAAGAGTTTTTGCGACAAATGGAGGATGATGAGGTGAAGTATGCAGTTGTGCAAAGGCAAAAACTAGTATTGGTCCATACTGAAGTCATTGACTTACCTAAAGAGATACAAAACATGCTGCAAGAATTTAGTGATATTGTGGTAGATGATATACCAGACAAATTACCACTGAAGAGGAGCATTAGTCACCATATTGATTTTATTCCAGGAGCCAGTTTGCTAAACAAAGCTGCCTATCAGATGATTCCAAAGGATAATGAAGAAATCCGGAAGCAGGTGCAAGAGTTTTTGGATAAAGGACTGATTCGAGAGAGTTTAAGCTCTTGTGCAGTTCCGACTGTTTTAGCTCCAAAAAAAGGAGGTGAGTGGAGAATGTGCATGGATTCCTGGGCCATTAACAATATTACTATCAGGTACAGATTCCCTTTACCTCGGATGGATGATATGATGGATTGTTTGAGTGGAGCAGTGTACTTTTCAAAGATAGACCTGAAAAGTGGCTACCACCAAATCAGAATTTGAGAAGGTGACTAGTGGAAGACAACTTTCAAGACTAATGAAGGCTTGTACTAATGGTTGGTTATGTTGTTTGGATTGAGAAATGCCCCTAGCACGTTCATGCGGTTGATGAACGAGATGCTGAAGGAATTCATTGTGAAATTTGTAATTGTATATCTAGATGATATACTTATATTCAACAAGATGAAGGAAGAACATTTTCGACATGTGAGGTATGTATTGGAAAAATTACAACAGAATAAATTACTGATAAATTTGAAGAAATGTTATTTTTCCAAGAAAGAATTAATTTATTTGGGATTTGTGATTTCTGAGAATGAACTAAAAATGGATCCGGAAAAGGTTGCAGCCATAGTTAGTTAGCCATCCCCCAAAAGTTTGTTTGAGGTACGGAGTTTCCATGGATTGGCAAGTTTTTATCAGAAATTTATTAAAAATTTCGGTGGGATTTGTGCACCCATGTTGGACACCATTAAGAAAAAAAATCAGCCTTTCCATTGGATGAAAATGGTAGAGAAGAGTTTTCAGCTGCTCAAAAGCAAAATCACCGAAAAACCAATTTTGAGATTACCAAACTTTAACAAACTTTTCCAAGTTCGTTGTGATGCCAATGGAACAACCATTGGTGTTGTACTCAGTCAAGAGGACAAGCCAGTAGCCTATTTCAGTGAGAAACTAAATGAAAGTAGGCAGAAATACATGTCTTATGACAAGGAATTTTATGCAATGGTTCAAGTGCTAAAGCATTGGAGACATTATTTGTTGGCCAATGAATTTGTCTTATTTTCAGACAATTCTACATTGCAGTATATTATGTAGCAGCATAAGTTGAACCATAAACATGCAAAGTGGGTGGAGTACTTACAGAGTTTTACGTTTGTGTTGAAACACATCAGCGATCAAGCTAACAAAGTGGCAGATGCGTTAAGCAGGAGGAATTTGATCCTATAGGAAAGTACGATACAAGTATTAGGATTTTAACATCTTAAGGACTTGTATGAGGCAGATGCAGATTTCAAAGAAGCTTATGAAGCCTGCCAAAATCCATTATTAAGAGATAATAGTTCATGGCTGGACTATAATATGTAGGAAGGATTACTGTTCAAAGGAGGGTAGTTGTGTATTCCAGAATGTTCCATGACAGAGAACTTAATCCAGGAAAATCATAATGGAGGTTTAGCCGGGAATTTTGGCATAGAAAAGACCTTGGATTAGTTGAGCCACTTTTACTATTGGCCGAAGATGTGCAGAGATGTACAAAGGTTTGTGACCAGATGCAAAGTGTGTCAGCTTGCAAAGGGACACAACCAAAAAACAGGGTTGTATACGCCGTTACCAATTCTGAACAGACCATGGGAATCAATCAGTTTAGACTTTGTCTTAGGTCTGCTGAAGACATAAGGGGGATTCGATTCCATCATGGTGGTGGTGGATTGTTTCACCAAAATGGTACATTTCATTCCATGCAGGAAAACCAGTAATGCCGCACATGTAGCACATTTGTTCTTTACCGAGATAGTTAGATTGCATGGCTTGCCGAAGTGTATTGTTTTGGACCGAGATGTTAAGTTTATAGGACATTTTTGGTGAACCTTATGGAAAAAATTAGACACCAAACTAAACTTCAGCTCAAATTATCATCCACAGACCAATGGTCAAATTGAAGTCTGGGAAACTTATTGAGGAGTTTGGTTGGAGAAAATTCTCGATAGTGGGATCGTGTGCTTGCATAAGCGGAATTTTCTTATAATGATTTGCCCAATCGAAGCACGAGTAATAGTCCTTTCCAAATCCTATACGGAATGCACCCACGTGGAGTACATGAGTTACATGATTTGGGACAGCTGGAGTGTAGGAGTGCTGATGGGGAAGATTTCACAAAGGCAATCAACGATCTTCATGAACATGTGAAATTAGAATTACAAGATAGCAGCTAAAGATACAAGCAAAAGGTAGATTTGAAAAGGAAGGAGGTACAATTCAATGTAGGAGACCTAGTATTAGCACACCTACGTAAGGAAAGGTTTCCTAAAGGTGAGTACAACAAGTTGAAATGGAAAAAGATTGGGCCTTGTAGGATTCTTCAAAAAAATTCTGCAAATGCTTATGAATTGCAGTTACCCCCAGGTATTAGAATTTCACCCATTTTCAATGTAGCAAATCTATAACCCTACATTGCATTGGATGATGTAGATAGTTTGGAAAGACGAACACAGGACACTCAGGAAGCGAATGATTTGTGGATAAAACAAATGCCCCTAACAAAGCCTCTAGAGATCGAACAGATCTTAGATACCTAGGTGGCCAGGCAGACTCGAAGGAATGAATATTTACAGTACTTAGTCAAGTGGAAGGGTCATCCCATTAAAGATAGTTCTTGGTTAGATGCTGGCTAGATTCAAAGCACCAGGTACTTTATTGAAGAGCTCATGGATAAGAGGCATGAATTTAATTTACCGTGGGAGCCTGATACAGGAGCATCTAAATGAAGAGACGACAACTGGGAAATATCTTTTGTTTTGTTTTGTTTTAGTTTGTTTCATTTAAAATTAAGGCTGACACAACCATTGTTAGTTCTTAAATTAGGAAAATAGATTAAGTTATGATTAGTTAAGAACTGTTAGAGGAAACTATTGAGAAACTGAAAAATAACTGAGGAATAGTTCCTCAACTGTAAAAGAAACTGCTAATAATGTATTGAAAAGAAAGAGAAAGAGGAGGGAGAGGCGTTCTTCTTCTTTGGCCAGATTAGAATGTGTTTATAAGCCTACGGGAAAAATGTGGAATAGAGGCCACTAATTAGCAGAGTCTGGCAAGAGAGACAGAGAAACTGAATTTTTAATCATTCATTTATGAATATACTGTGATTTAATCTCAAACTGTACAAATGTTTGTTTCGTGTATTGACTGATAAATTGCAATGAATAAGAGATTTGCATAATATATATGTATGTAGGTGGAACTCAATGAATATACAAAGAGGAGAAGAGTGAGATAGAGTATTGGAAATGGGTTGTTGAACAATTGGAGAACCCAGAAATTACTCTGGAATGACAGTGAATAAAGACACAGGTTGAGTTAAGCTCAGGAGGGAGTCACATCACAGAATGGAGGAAGGACGAGAAACCCTAGAATAAACCAACACCACAGAGAAAATGTTGAAGAGTGGCATAAACCTAAGTCAAGAGAAGAGGAGTGTTAATGCTTAGCAGCCGTTGGATCTTTATGACCAACGACTAGGATTAAATCACGAAGAGTGGAGCAGAGTTTTAATATCACATCGGAGGAAAGGAGTGGAGCCAAAGGGCCCCGGCCTCAAGCCCTGAGCGATTGTGATCTTGCGACTGAACGGGGACTGTTGGATCAGAAGTTTAGATCAACGGTGGAGGACATACCTTGAGCCACTAGCCTAGCCATAAGGGATTGCGATAAAGTGAAGTTATCGCATCGCCAACAATCAATGGAGCTTTATCGGCGGAGAAATAATAGGATGAGTGATGGAGCAGACCCAATAAGGAACTAGTGTCGTTTATTATTTTAGAAGTCTAGCGTTATCACATATCGGAAGTGGAAGGGTTCATGTGTAGTGTGGCCACCGAGAGCCGAAACCCCGATTGCAATAAAGACATGCATCGATAAATGTGCAGAGGCCGTGTTAAAAGCAGAAAAAGGTATGTTTACAAAGGATTCTATTATAAATGGTTTGTAATAGAGTTAAGCGCGATATGAGAGGGTAAGTCCAACATTATCAAAATAAAGTGTGGGTTTTTATTTATATACGCGGGGTAGCCCTGCGTCAAAACCTTTATTTCTTTTGCAATCTGAACTCATAAACGAATATTTTCAAACATACCAAATGAATAATGTCGAATGTTACAGAAGAAAATGGAGTTGTATGAAAACATTTCATGTACAGTGAAAGCCACATTGCCCAAACAAACTACACATTATTTTCATATCATATATGATGCTCGTCTTCTTGACAAACTACGCCCAAGAAACCCAAACAATCAATCAAATCTAATCTGACTTATCTCGTGAAGTACTGCAACAAAACATCACAATGTATCAAAAATAAATAAATTAAGTAGCAACTAGATGCAAAATAATGGCTCGATCTTCTAGCTTGCAATGCTGCAAGTGCTAGAGGATCTATGAAATTTCAAGTAGGATTCCTTATGTTTGCATAATGATTGTTGAAAGATTATTTTTCCCTTTTCCATTTGCATTGTCTCAGGAACAAAGATAGCTTGAGAAGAACATTAGTAAAAAAATTCCCAAATTTGACATCTTTAATAAATATAGACCATGTTTTAGAAAAATGATATCTTAAAAATAATATAAATCTATAAGAGTTTATGGGAAAAACAAATTTATGATATTGTAAGGAGGTGAATAATAAATAATCAAAAGTATTTTTGTATTAATTAGTATAAAGAAAAAGTCAATATTAAATAAGAACGAATTTTCATAATGGTATTGGACAACTCCCAAAATATCATGACATGCAAAAATTTCTCATCTTTATGACACTAAAGATCAAAATCAATTTTTCTTAAATAATTTACCATGGAATGAAATCTCATATCTCAATTTCTTAACATTCCAATAACAATTACATTATTTCAATTTACCTTAATCACCATCATCATAAATTCCCTTAAAAATTATTTAATCAAAAAAATCTTCTATTTTTTAAATTAATAAAATTTTCAAAAAAATTAACCTTAACCCATTAAAAAAATATATTCACCTTGCCAGAGATGATAAATATCAACTTCAATATATTATATTGATTTTTGACTTTGATACTTTATCATAGATTATGATTGGTTTAATTGGATAAGTCGTTTGCCTTACGATTATCATTAACCATTATTATTTTTCAATAAGATTACAATTTTAATTTAACTTTAAAAACAATTTTAAAATCAACTTTATAATTTAGTTTTAAAATGAATTCGACTTTAAAATTAGTTTAAGTGTAATATTATTGGTTTAAAGATTAATTTTTAATTTTTCCTGATTAATCTAATATTAAATATAAGATGATGGGTATTAAAAGTAAAATTATTTTATGCTAAGGCATAATTTATAGTTTAATATGAGGTGTGTGATTGCTTAGTAGTTTAAAATGGAGTTAATATTTGTTTTTCTAATTCATAGTATTATTTGAAATGTAGTATTATTAATCTATAGTATTATTTAGACATGTGGTATTCATAATTCATGAAGTAATTTTTTATTTTTGGACATGTAGTGTTGATAATTTATAATATTTTAATTAAATTTATTTATAAATTAAAATTTTCTATAATAAAATAAGATAAATCTTATTCCATATTTTTTTCAAATTTATATTTATACATAAATATAAATAATTTATATTATGATTTGTGATATGAAATAAATGTGATTTTTATTAGAATATAATAGATAAAAAATTAAATATATCGCAGCCTGTATAATTACAAAAAAAAAAAAAAAAAAATTGTGACATTGACAATCTCATAAAATAAACAAAACAAAAACATCCAAAAGGAATCAAAAACATTTAAAAGTAGAAACAATAAAAACTTTCTCTTTACAAAAAAAATTTGTATGACTATGCAAAAATGCATTTTTACATATATCAATATCTTGAATTTGTAATTTGTAGGAGAGTTGCTGAATACAAGTTCCCCATCATAAAGTGACCATTTGACTTTGTGGATCCAAGTACCCTATTCATAAAGAAGTAGCCACCATATATAGATTGATAATAGTTGAGCACAACCACATTGGGCTAAAATAATATCGATGATGCAACCTTTATTTCTTCTGCAATCTGAACTCATACACCAATATTTTCAAACATACCAAACGAGTAATGTCGAATGTTACATAAGAAAACGGAGCTGTATGGAAACATTTGATGTACAGTGAAAGCCACATCTCCCAAACAAACTACGCATTATTTTCACAGCATATATGATGCTCATCTTCTTCACAAACTACGCCCAAGAAACTCAAACAATCAATCAAATCTAATCTCAACTCATCTCATGAAGTGCTGCAACAAAACATCACAACATACCCAAAAAAATAAAAATAAAATTTACGTAGCAACCAGATGCAGAAGAGGGGATCAACATGAATGTCGTATCTGCAAAGTTGCGAACTATACTATACGTGAACATGGCATTTCATGGGTTCGAAAGATCCTGCTGTATCACCATTCGCCACCACATCTAGGGTAAGATGGCGGCACTTGACACGCAGTGTATAGTGCCTGGATTTCCAGCTCCCTCTCTTGAATCGAATTCTGGCGTACAATCTCAAACCCATATCGACCTTACCAGAGGAATGCTCCAGCTTCAGATCTCTGGAAGTATCTGGCTCCAGAGCAACGAAGTATCCACTTAGAGAAGCGTGCAGGGAGGTGGTGTTCTTGTGGCCCTGAAAGAATGGCGGAATTGAAGCCCATGCGATTTCTTGACCATCATACAAAAGAAATGCATCAATTTTGTCATAGTAAATGGCCACTCTCTTGTTGGGATTCCTGGTCGTAATGTTGAACAACACCTTGGAATTGACAAGCCCATCGTTGCTGATTTCGAATTGGGAAACAGAGCCAGATTCCAAGTAGTACTTCGGCTTCTGGGGTCTCAGAGCCAGCCATGTTATGAGGACTACAAGTCCCAGCAAAACAATAATCCCTCCTCCTGCTGCCACCAGTAATTTCACCCTCTTCCCTAGGGTTCTGGCCAAAGGTTTTTGCTGGCTCTGTCCAGACTCCATTGTCTTGAACTCACAAAACCCCTAACCAGACTGAGCCTCGCTCTCCTCCTCCTCTACTTCTGTTGTTTCTATGACCTCTCACAATCAAATACATATAGTGATTGTTTGATTCCTGCAACTTATGACATTGACAGATGAGATGACATGACTGAGAATAATATTTGGGCCCTTCAATAATATTTTTTTCCCTTATTATATTGGTGGGGAAGAGCTGTAATTATTCAAAGAAGATGCCATTGAATAGCTTGCTGTATGAAGATGCCAAAAGTAAAAGCAATCGTTTGTTTGGCACTTGCTTTGGCCAACTTTAATTAAAGAGCAAACACTGCATTGGGAAAATGCAATTTCATCGTACTACACACCAATCAATTAGGTTAAAGCACGTATTCTTTTCATGTACACGTTTCTAACTTCAATGGTTTCGCATTTTTTTAAGATACTTAAATTAAATTTTTGTTGGATTTTCACACTCACTGTTTTAGAAGATTAACTATTATTTTAAGATGTATGTGATCACTTAAAACTTAATAATAATAGGTTGGAAATTTACTAAATTTTATTAGTTTTGGTGTAATAGAAAACTTCAACATCGTATCAAAGCTTTGGCCAAATTAGATTCAGATTATTCTTAGTCAAATTGGTTTGAGATTTAAAAGATGTTAGATTTTCAAACTCACTTCATTGAGAATTGATCACATAAGCCACTCTGAAATCCACATTGAAATCACTAAAAAAAAATAATGATAATTCTGAGATTTACGCTAAGACCACGTCAAAAAATAATTATAATAGATTGGGATAAAAAAATTCTAAAGCCGAGGCTGGCATCACATCAAAAGGTAATGATAATAGATTGTGATCAACCATTCCAAAGCTTCAGCGCTTCCTTTTTCAATATGGGTACTATGTTCAAAATTTCTTTTACAATACATATTTCTACAAGATTTCCTTTACAATACACATTTCTAACTTCAATGGTTTCATGTATTTCTTTTCCAGGTGCCTTGTATTGCATTCCAATGCTTTCGCTCTCCCTTTTTCAATATCAGTATCATGTTTTAGTTTTGTTTTGAAAGAACCTAGTCCATCAGGGAGAGAGGAAACTGCACTTCTCAGCGGTACAGCAGCTGAAATCGCGAGTGCACAGTAAACGCGAGTTGAAGCTGAAGCTCAATCAAATCCAATCGCTTCTTATATTCACTTTGTTTTGAGTTTTGTATTTTGCATCCCGCCATTTTTAATTTTTCATGGCTTTACATGTCCAGCTAATAATTTTTTTCAGACCGAACTGAACTTAGGAAAAAGCCAGCAACAATGTTTATCCTAATACAAAGTAGCTTATTCGGCTCAGTCGTAGTCAGTGAAAGCCAATAGGTGATGGGAATGGATAGGTAGGCATTCCACTTTTTACCAAAATACATCTGTCCCTTAATACAATGATTGTAAGATCAAAATTTCTATTCAATCGGTAGGTATTCCCTTTTACCAAAATATTGCACTTTTTCTTAAAAATAAATTAGCATCTTTGATGATCAAAATTTTCATCGAAAGAAAAATTAATGTGTAGATGTTTGATAGGGATGTTTAATTAGGTTTATAATTATTATTATTATTGAGAAATTTATTGTTTAATTAGGTTTATAATTAAAGTAATGTTGTTTTATTATTATTATTTAGAAATCAGTAATTTAGAAAGTTTTGTTACAGATGTTTAATTAGGTTTATAATTATTATTATTATTGAGAAATTTATTGTTTAAATAGGTTTATAACTAAAGTAATGTTGTTTTATTATTATTATTTAGAAATCAGTAATTTAGAAAGTTTTGTTACACATTGATTATTCTTTATTCTTATTAAATGTATTAAAGTTTTTCTTTAATGCATATATAGGTTTATTTGAAAATCAAACCAAGAATTTTATAATATTTATATAGCAAAGTTATATATTTTGGTAAATAAACTATAGAAAACTAATTCAATCTTTATTCTTCTAATATAAAATTGTTATATCCAAAATCCAATATATTAGCGCAACAACATAAACTAAATGGCTAGTAAATGCGCATAGGTATAATTCCATAATAATCATTAAACACTTACTTTAAAAAAATTTACTAGACTAGTGCGGAGCTCTGCTTTTGCAAAGCATTAATAAAAAATCTGGCTTGATAGTAAAAATAGGTAAAAAAACATTAACTACTAATCCAAATAAACATGCTTTGAAATATATGATTAACTAGTAAAAATATGATTAATTTAATGAATTTAATAGAATGCTAAAGCTATAGTTTCATTAATGTCCCACTGTGAAAATTTGTAAAAGTAATAGTCGTCTCTTACTTAGCTCCCCAACCCACGTTAATAAATAAAACTTAAAAATATTTAATAGACTTGTGCAGAGCTTTCACTGTGTTGAAAGCTCCAGTGCTTTATATGCAAAGCTTTGCACACTTCTTTACAAGAAAAGCTTTGCACATTGTCTAAAAACTTTAGTTTACATGCCTTCCATTCAAAAGAAAATAAAAAATCAATGTTACATGTTCCTGAATGCTTAATTTAATATGCTTTGAAATAAATGATTAAGTGGTAAGAATATAATTTCATGAATTTCATAAACATTAAAGCTATAGTTTCATTAATTCCATTATTAGTGTGGAAAATTGTAAAATTAATAGTCGTATCTTACTTAGCTCCCCAACCCACACTAAGAAATAAACCTTAAAAACATTTACTAGACTTGCATGGAGTTTTGCTTGTGCAAAGCTTTCACTGTGCGAAAATATCCACACAAGAAAAGCTCTGCACATTGCTTTACGTGCAAAAGCTCTGCACACTCTTTAAAAATTTTAAACACTAGGTGTTAATGAATGTTTAAGTTCACATGCCTTCCTTTAAAAAAATAAAAAAATAAAAAAATTAAACACCACATGTTCCTCAATGCTTAATTTTACATGTTTCGAAATAAATAATTAAAGTTGTAAAAATCTGATTAGTTTCATGAATTTAGTAAAATGTTAAAGTTATAGTTTCAATAATTCCATTACTATTGTGGAAATTTGTAAATGTAATAGTTGTTTGTTAATTAGCTTCCCAGCCCACACTTAGAAATAAACCTTAAAAATATTTACTAGACTTGTGCAGATTTTTGCTTGTGCGAAGCTTTCACTGTGCGGAAATCTCCGCACATTATTTAAAAACTTTAAACACCAGGTGCTAATGAATGTTTAAGTTTACATGCCTCGTTCCCAAAACATAACACCTCGTAGGGCCCCTAAGCACCCGTGTCGTCATGTATCACACATCACCCTGCCACATGCTTCACAAAACTCACCCTCACTTGTCCTACACGCCATACCAACTACCTCTCATGTAGCCTAATCACGCCCGTCACACATCTCACCTGGACCACGACCATAGTGCGCATATCATTGACATCCTCTACCCGAATCGACCATGGCATGGGTCATGAGGTCATGTCACCAGACGTTTCAACTTTTCCACTTCATGTTGACTCATGCATGTAATCTGCCTATGGGTGCCTGGGCACCTTTCATTCATGTGGGTGTGCCTAAGGCGCTTTCCTTTCTTCTATGCACTTTATGTGATGCCCATGGGTCCACTTCATCCAATCAATCCTCCAAACACCTGACCCATGCATCCAATATGTCATGACCATGCTCCACACCCATCACATAGCATGGCTTGGGAACACACATTCTCTAAGTCACCAAGGATTGTCATGGGCACCCATTTGGCCATAGTGCCAACTCAAGGTCATGAAAATCCTTTACTTATATGCATATTTGTTCGTTCATTTGTTTGGGTGGTCACCCCTTCATAAGTCAGGTCAATCCATTATTTGTCATGCAAGAATGCCCCTTTGTTCGGGCTCCCTAGCATGCCTGTCATGCAACACCCCATTAGGCACTTGGGCACTTCACCATCATTCAGGTGCACTCAAGGCATAAGTTCCTACATTGCTATGTATTGCATGATACATCGATGCTTTCTTCACCGAACTCGCCCATGCTCATTCCGCCCATCACAGGTCTTTCTCGAGTGACTGCCATTGCACGTCGTGCCCTACATGTACCTTTTTATTGCTCTACATTTCATGCTCGACTACCACTCATGTGGTTCGGTTCATGCACATTTCACATCTCGCCCAACCCGCAGCTTTTTTGCATGTATGGTCAACGCCCTCCACTTGACTCACCCTCAATGCTCGTCATGTGGTCATGTTACCTACTGCTCCAACTTTCCCACATGTCATCGACTTGTGCACACAACCTTTTCAATAGGCACTTGGGCACCACGCTTTCATTAGGGCGCGCCAAGGGTGCTCATCTTTGTGCTTGAAAGCTTTGAAATAAATGATTAACTAGGGATCCCACGCTAAGAAATAATCTTGAAAATATTTACTAGAATTGTGCAAAGTTTTACCCTTGTGGAGCTTTCACTATGTGGAAAGCTCCACACAAGCAAACTTCACACACTGTTTTACATGCAAAGCTCCACACACTGTTTAAAAACTTAAAACACTAGGTGTTAACGAATGTTTAATTTTACATGCTTTTCTTAAAAAGAAAACGAAAAAATCAATGCCACATGTTCCTAAATGCGTAATTTTACATCTTTTGAAATAAATGATTAATTGGTAAAAATATGAATAATTTCATGAATTTAATAAAATGGTAAGGATATAGTTTCAATAATGCCATTACTAGTGTGGAAATTTGGAAAAGTAATAGTCGTCTCTTACTTAGCTCCCAAGCACATGCTAAAAAATAAACCTTAAAATCATTTACTAGACTTGTAGGAGCTTTCACTCAGTGGAAAGATCTGCACAAGAAAAGCTTTGCATGCTCAAGATTTACATGGAAAGCTATGCATACTGTTTGAAAACATTAAACACCAAGTGCTAACAAAATTTTAAGTTTACATGCATTCCTTTCAAAAGGAAATAAAAAATCAATGCCATGTGTTCCTAAATGCTTAGTTTTACATGCTTTGAAATAAATGATTAATTGGTAAAAATATGATTAATTTCATGAATCTAAAAAAATGTTAAAGCTATAGTTTCAACAATTCCATTAACACTTTGGAAATTTGTAAAATTAATAGTCATCTCATACTTAGCTCCCCAACCCATGCTAAGAAATAAAACTTAAAAATATTCATTACACTTGTGTGGAGATTTCATTGTATGGAAAGCTATGTACACTAATTTACATGCAAAGCTATGCACACTATTTAAAAACTTTAGTCTACATGCTTCCATATAAGAAAAAAAGAAAAAAATAAATATCACATGCTCCTAAATGCTTAATTTTACATACTTTGAAATAAATAATTAACTCGTAAAAATATAATTTCCTGAATTTAATAAAACATTAAAACTATAGTTTCAATCATGCCATTACTAGTGTGGAAATTTGTAAAAGTAATAGTTGTCTCTTAGCACCCCATACCATGCTTTGAAATAAATGATTAATTAGTAAAAATATGATTAATTTCATGAATTTAATAAAACGTTAAACCTATAGTTTCAATAATGCCATTACCATTGTGGAAATTTGTAACAATAATAATCATCTTGTACTTATCTCCCCAACCTACACTAAGAAATAAACCTTAAAAATATTTACTAGACTTGTGTGGAAATTTCACTACATGAAAAGCTCCACAGACTTCTTTACATGCAAAGCTCCATACACTGTTTAAAAGCTTAATTTACATGTTTTCCTTTCCAAAAAAAAAGGGAATCAATGTCACGTGTTCCTAAATGATTTTAATTTTACATGATTTAAAATAAATGATTAATTGGTAAAAATATAATTTCTTGAATTTAATAAAATTTTAAAGCTATAGTTTCAATAATGGTATTACCAATGTGGAAATTTGTAAAAGTAGTAGTCATCTAAGTTAACTAGGGAAAATATAATTTCATGAATTTAATAAAACATTAAAGATATGGTTTCAATAATACCATTACTAGTGTCTTGTAAAATTAATAGTCCTCTCTTACTTAGCTCCCCAACCCATGCTAAGAAATGAACCTTAAAAAATTTCACTAGAATTTTGCAAAGCTTTGCTTGTGCAAAGTTTTCACAATGCGGAAATCTTCATATAAGAAAAGATTCTCACACTAATTTACATGCAAATCCACTTCTTTACATTCAAAGCTTCACACATTGTTTAAAAAATTTAAGCACCAGGTGTTAATGAATGTTTAAATTTACCTGCATTCCTTTGAAAGAGAAAAGAAAAAAATCAATGCCACGTGTTCCTAAATGTTGCAATTTTTCAATGACTGTCCATACCTTTTGTCCTTCCATTCATCCATTTCTCTAATTATCCAATCAGGTTGGATAATAGAAATGGCACAAACCAATGCTCCCACATCCTTATCCTTTCTTGAGAGTGCATTTGCAACACCATTTTGCTTCCCTTTTTTGCAGATGATTTCAAAGCCATAACCCAACATATTTGTGACCCATTTTGTTGGCCTTTTGAAGATAATATTTGTTCCAAAAATTATTTAAGATTATAATGATCTGTTTTTACCTTGAAGTGTCTTCCCATTAGGTAAGGTCTCCATTTCTTTAGTGTATGTGGTATTGCCAACATTTCCTTTTCATAAATAGGTTTGTGTAAATAATTTATTTTGATTGGACGAATTTCAAAATCAATGAGTGTTTCTTCTTGTATTAAAACAAAACCAATTCCATTTCTTGAGGCATCACATGAATCTACAATAAAGGTTTTTGTGAAGTCTAGTGTAGCTAAGACAAGTGCTTGGCACATTGCTGCTTTAAGATGTTCGAAGGCCCCAGTTTCTTGTTGAGTCCAAGAAAATGCATCGTTCTTCTGTAATGTTATTGGAGATGTTATTCTCCCATAATTATTAAAAAGCTTGTGATAATACCCTGTTAACCTCAGAAATCCATGAAGATTCTTTATGGTTGTGGGGATTTTCCTTTCCTTAATGGATTTAATTTTTTTAGGGTCTACCTTAACACCCTCATGAGATATAATATGACTCAAAGATTCCACCTCTTGTTCTCCAAAGAAACATTTGGAGGTTTTTGCATATAATTGTCTATACTCCAATAGTTTGAGCACCTTGTCAACATGTTGAACATGATCCTTCCAATACTTGTTGTAGATTAGTATATTATCAAAAAATACAAACCATATTTTCTAAGGAAGGGTTTGAAAATGGAATTCATCAACCCTTGAAATGTGGAAGGTGCATTAGTAAGGCCAAAAGGGATGACCAAAATTCATAATGACCCTCATGAGTTTTGAATATTGTTTTCATAATGTCTTCGGTATTCATTCTAATTTGATGATATTATAAATGAAGATCCATCTTGGTGAAGTAAATTTCTCCATGTAATTCATCCAAAAATTCATTAATGACAGGAATGGGAAATTTATCTTTAATAGTGAGCTTGTTGAGTTCCCCATTATCCAGACACATGCCATGATCCATCCTTGTTGTGCACAAATACTACTGGAGCAAAGAACAAACTTTAACTATGTTGAATTACACCAGCCTCTAGCATTTTTGCAACCATACGTTCAATTTCACTCTTTTGAGAAAAGGGATATCTATAAGGCTTGATGTTTGGATGAACACTTCCTGTAATCAAATGCATAGCATGATCATGATCATGAATAGGTGGGAGGCCTTTGGGAGTCTAAAATACCTTGGAATGATTATCGAAGACTTTATGGAGATTTAGAGAAATAGATGATTTTGATGTTTGAACCTCTGGTGAGAATAATTGTGCAATTACGCCATGTTGTTATTTCTTCAGAAGCGTTTTCATGCCATTAGAGATGATTATCTTTCCTATTTTCTCTGGGATGCCCCTTAATTCAACTTCCTTTCCTTCCCAAAAAAAATTCAATAAAAATGATTGAAAATTAAAAGCTATCATCCCCCAGAATTTTAACCATTGCACTCATAGTATAACATCAACACCACCCATTGGAATGGAAAGAATTGGAATATTAAATACATATTCCACTGTTGTCCGCTTAATATTATGGCATTTTCCAGAGAAGTTTATAGTTCCTCCATTTTCAACCATCACTTGACACTCTGGTGCTAGATATAGGAAGCAATTCAATTCCTTGGCTATCTTAAAATGAAGAAAATTATGGGTACTACTTGAATCAATCAACACTATTAACTTTTTATTCTTGATATATCCTTCTATCTTGAGAGTTTGAGGAGTGGTAATTCCTACCAATGCATTACAAGATATGCCCATATTCATTTCTTCTTTATTTGGGATTTCTTCCTAGTCTATATCCTCCTCTTTTGATGCTTATTGTTCCTTTTTTCTTCCTCTTCACAATCTATGTAGAATAATTTCTTCTTAGCACACTTACGACCTTTAGTGTATTTGTTATCGCAACTGTAAAAAATCCATTTTTCTCTTTTTCCTCCAATTGTTGTGGTGTCAACCTTGTATGTTGTGGAAGGCTGGGAGTAGAAACACTTCCATATTTATAGTTGTGAGTGGTAGATTTCCTTGTTGCCATAATTTTTCTTTCAACTTTTCTTACGACCCTAAATTCCTTCTCCAATGAATCAGTTTCCCAAAGATGAACTACATGTTGGATGTTATCCTTTAAATTCCCTACAAAGGAATCAACACTATACTACTATGGAATATAAGTTACCCTAATATTCAGTTTTTGGAAGTCCTCAAAGTGCTCCACCATTGAACCCTTTTGTTTGAGATTTATCAATTGTCTAAAGAAGGTGTTTCCTCTGTAAAAATTGACCAAGTGACAAGTGGCTTATGAGAAAAATTCCATTGATACCATACAAAATGATTGGGTTCTAAATATAAAAATGCAATGCGTACCTTTTGTGTGTGTTGCACATCATGGAGATAAAAATATTGCTCCATCTATAGTATCCATGTTACTAAATCCTTTCCATCAAGCATCCTCATATCTATCTTTGGAATGTGGTGGTTCTTAAACCCAAAATTGGAGTCTTTAAAATCATAATTCATATTCCTTTTGTCCTCATCATTATTTTCGTTGATTACCTTGTCACACCTAGGAAGCCTTTCTTCTAGAACCTTTTTCAAACCTGCCTTCAACCCTTCTATCTTGACATTCATCATTGCTTCCATATTTTGTTTTAAACAATCATTCAAAAATCCCATGTCCCTTTTTATACTTGTTATAGACATTTTTGTGCCTTACAGCATGGAGCATGAAATGTCCATAATCTAAGGGATCCAAAGTCCCTAAACATGTTGTTCCTACCCCTAGAGGAACAAGGTCAGCAAACCACAGCACTGAATATCAGTTCTCCACCTGAAAACACTCAAAAACAAGCTAATTCTGGATCATGTCAACTGCTCCACTGAGCGTCTGTGCTGAATGTCAACTGCTCCACTATGTACCTGCGCTGAATGTCAACTGCAAAGAAGGCTACCTGCGCTGGGCGAGTTTGGCCAAGTGGCACAGTCATTCCTCAAGGTGTCAATGCCCAGGAAGCTTCCAAAATGACACTTGGATCAGGGAATTCGACTTGTGATGAGTAAGAGGATCTAGATCTCCAAGTGGAAGCAAGAACCTCCAAGTGGACTCAAGAACTGAAGAATAACTGAAGTGGGAGAGGACACTAGTCAGCTTCATGCCAGCCTCAAGCTGACTCATCCTTTCTCCAAAACTCCTATATATAGAGCTCTCTCATGAGGTCTAAGGAGGCTGGAATTTTGTGAAAGTAAGGAAGTGCTGTTGGTTTGAGTATAGAATTATTGGGTGATTTGCTTGAAGGAGGTGAAGAGGAGATTTCTTTCTGCTGGGAGGTGATGCTGGATTGGGCCTCTTATGGTTGTATCACTTCCTGAACTTTACTTCTTCCATTAATAAAGCATTTGAGGTTCTTCTATATACATGTGTTTCAATGATGTGTTGCTATACTTGTATATTTGATTTATTCTAATCCTTGAATCAATTATGAATGTATGCTTCTTGTAGTTTCCCTCTCTTGCTATTTTGCAGGATCTTGGTGTAGCTGGGCCAGTGAAAGAGCAAGGAGCTGGGAGCAAGCAGCAAGGAGAGAAGATTGGATCAATCATTAGCGGAAGACATCGGTTAGTGGATCTCTTCCTCCTTTCTCTTACATCTCATAAAGAAGTAATCTTGAATAGCTTTGCTTTGATTGTTGCTGAGGTACTATCACCCTTAGAGTGGGATAGGGTCATTCCGTATTGGATACTTTTCCCAACAACAAATTGGCGACTCCGCTGGGGATCGTATCTTGTTGGTTGTTTGTGTTTTTGCTATTCATTTCATAAACACAGGGAGTACCGAATCGAACTGCATTTGGATATTTCAAATGCAAAGTAGAGGGCAGCTACTCTAGCTCAGTTTCTGGGCATGTTTATGATTTGAAGAGCTGATCCACAAGGACTCTGAACAGCTCTTAGTGATAGCTTTTCATCCTCCTTTTCATCCCTTAGTGTGTACTTGATTGATAGCTTCTGATTTGGCCAAAAACTGTGAATTTTTTAGCAATCTGTGACCCGGAAACTGAGAAAAACGAAAGTTTATCTCTTCAGTGCAAGCACTGTGAAGGCAGTCTGCATTTCAGCGCAGATCCCGAAGGGGCTACCTGCGCTGAATGTCAAACTGACAGTGTACCACCTGCGCTGAACCAGTTTTGCCTTGTGCTACTGGGGTTCCCTGCTGTTTATTGCCCTGTTTTCATCCTTGTTTTTGCAGCCTGTTGTCAGTCAATGTACCTATCTGAAACCAACTTTCCTTGCCTCTATTCCGCCTCGGTTGTATAAAGAAACTGTGTTTGTTCTTTGTGTATTTCTTATATCATTTGCAGTTTCCCATAACGAAAGTGAACTAGTCTTGCTGTGGCCTCTTAGATCTAGACCTGTGATAAAGTGTCGTTTTGATCTTAAGAGTTAGTTTGTTTGCTGTTCATAGCTGATTGAGCTTTTGCTTTCGTCATATGGTTTGAATTTATATATTTCTAGTGTCGAAACAAGTAAATCTTAAGGTGTCTTTTGATTTTGGACAAGCTTGTTTGCTTTCACTTGAAATTGAATTCAAAGTTATACAACAGCTTTCTTTTTGTATTACATCAACATTAAGAAAGAGAAAAGAAATACCTGCATTGTGCATGTACATTTTGACAGTTTGCATGTTGATTTAGGAAAAAGTGCATTAGTGTGTGCTCTATGATCTGTGTGAAAAGATGATGTCTTTCTTTTCCCTCAGTAGTTAATATTTTCAAAGTTGAAAGATTGAAAAGCTTGCTTATCATCTTAGACTGCATCTAGGAGTATTACTATACATCTCGTGGTGATCCATAAAGACAAACTGCTAAACAAGATCAACCTTAAAATAAATTGAATTTACATAACAACGCATTGAAACATAACGCAAACACATAGAGGTCTAAGCTAGAGACGTGTTCCGGCGTCGTTAAACGTGATATCTTAGCATTGAGTGGTTGGGTGATTCCTCCACGGTGAAGCGATAAGTATCAATACGGACTTGTGCTCCCACGTACCGTCGCGTATATATTGGGAGACCCCTATAGGAACAAAGCCTTTATCCATAGGAAGCCATGTCGGCTGCCCTACTGATCGCAATGCAGTGAACACAGCATTCACGAAGATCGACCACTCGTACCGTAAAACGTATTCTGTGGTTTTGCGAAAAGTTTGGCACACCCTCTGCCTAGAACTCCAGAGTAGTTTCTTTTGGCCTTTTTCAAACTCTATAACTGAAAAAGTCCATCCGAGCATTTGTCACTTCGGGCTCGTTAAAACATCGAAGGAGACTAGAGTCATCTTTAGCTTTTTCTCGACTCTTAAAAAGTGAAAAAGAAAGTTGTGTCTAAAGCGTCATTATAAAATTTATTTTAAACGGAACATAATCACCTCCTATTCCTGCGTTGATCTGTAGGTTGAGAACATGGAACGCCCCAACCAAGGAATTCCACATGATGGAAATCCTAGTCCTTTGTCCTCTTGGGAAGAAGTTGGTGCGCCCCACATGGCCACATTGTCGCTTCCAGGACTGACAATTGGCCTGCCAATTTGGCTTTTCTCAACCAATGTAGTTCAGAACACCATGGTTCCTGAACAGTCGAGTCAACAGTTAGATCAGTCTAGAGCTGCCCACCAGCCCTCTACTTCCTATAACTCTTCCTCCAATCCTTCATCTTCGCAAGGTAGAGCCGGCAAAAGCCATCTCCCATGGAGAAGAAGGAGAAGAAGAAGAGAGAGAAGAAGAAGAAGGAGCCTAAGGCGACTGGGGGCAAGCAAAAGACATCTGACAAAAATCCACACACAGCACAGACCGGGCCTAAATCACCATGTGTCATATGTAGAGGAGACCACTTCCATAGAGATTGTCCCTGTATTCCCCGGATACTAAGGGACTGGTCCCCTCGGTTGCACAGTTCGGGAGCATCAACCTCTGATAGCCATGTTGAATGCTTACCGTCAACCAGCGAAAGTGAAGGTTCAAGACAAAAAGGGGGAGCGAGATCCCCCTGCAGACTGTGTGAAGGCGATCACGCCATCCACCGTTGTCCCTTCTTAGATGAAGCGAAGAGAGTTTTGGAAGATCGCCCGGTTTCACCGTTGAGACTTCCTCCTGGATACAAAAAACTCGTGCCAAGTCCTTCGTTGGTTGAAAATACAGCTGGCCCACTCAAGTGGTCGGCTGAAGCGTCAGTCATTGAAAATAAACCTACTGAATCCAGACCAGACGGAAGTCTAAAGGTCGAAACGGCAGTTGACCCGGTTCCGCCTTCAGAGGTTTCATCTTCAAATGACACCGTCACTGAAGATTCATCTTCAAATGACACCCTCACTGAAGAGAATAAGGATGACACCATCCAGATTCTTTTCATCAACACAGACTCTGATGAGCATCAGGGCAATGCGCCCATTCCTTTATCGCAGGAAGGAACATCGTCAGGGTCACATCCGGCCGTATATTCGGTCCCACCATCAAGCAACCTGGTTGTGTCCTTTGATTGGAACCAACTAGGCAGACCCCGGTTGCCAGCCAGTATACCATTCAGAATCATAGTCCAAATTTATAGAATGGTAATGGCTGGCACTATCATTGATGAAGGGGCATCTGTGAGTATCCTTTCCTCTATTGCTTGGAAAGCACTGGGTTCCCCGGCGCTTTTGCCTGAGATAAGAAATCTCTCGGGTTTTGATAAAGGAACCAGTCGACCATTAGGGATCTTCCCCAATGTGCCTGTTACATTGAAAGGGAAGACCGTTCAATTGAACGTGATGGTCGTTCAAGGACCCTTGGATTATAACCTACTCCTTGGACGAGACTATATATATTGCATGGGAGCTATAGTCTCCTCACTCTTTAGAGTAATGTGTTTTCCACACGAAGGAAGAATGGTCAAACTCGTAGACCAACTTTCATTTCCGGGATCACGCATCGCAAATAGTCACATACCAACCCTGAATGGTCTATTCAATCAAGAAATGTATCCACCCCCAGTCCTCCTTCCCGATGAGTGCGAGTGATTCGGAAAGATGAGACTGGAACCCAGGGGGCATGCATCCTGGTCTGCTTTGGGCAGAAAGAACCCTGGGTATAAGGTAGAATTTCCGCGAGAGAATATGACCAGTCCGTACCCCGTCCGTGGATGGAAGAGGGGTTGTTCTGGAATAAGATTCTGTTGTCAAGGTCACTTGTTTGACAAAGGTCATTCACCATTGTCTATTTCGGTAGACAGTGCCGAAGAAATGTTTTAGTTTGATGGTGTTAACGAAACAATCTTTGGGTAACCAGAAAGAGGCAAGCCTCACCCTTTAAAACAAATGTTTTATCGGATAAGTAGGGGCAGCCTTGAAATTGTACTTTATACCCGGGGGCATGCAAACCTTTTGGAGTGCAAGCCAAGAGCGGTTATTTATCTGTTTTTTTGGGATTAACCATTTCCGAACTTGCATAAAGAAAGGATGAGAGGGAGCATAGCTTTGGTAAGGTGCCAACTCTATAAAAAATGGGATCTTACAGGAGACATTTCTTACCTTATGACTGGTATATCGAGCAGTTTTACCGCGGAATTTATGCTCGTTAAAAAATAGAAAAGCGAGATTCGAGCAGTTTTACCGCGGAATTTATGCTCGTTAAAAAATAGAAAAGTGAGATCCGAGCAGTTTTAGCACATAGTTCATGCTCGTTAAAAAATAAACATAAGATTGAGCAGTGTTTTTGGTGCATTCAAGCTCGTTAAATAAAAAAAAAAATGAACCTATCCCGGTAAATAACCATTGTGATCGTAAGTTTATTAGCCATAAAAGCCTTGGTCGTGTTTTGCACCTGCCACCTCCATTCCATTTGGCCGATCGTTCACCTCCATATGATTGTTTACCCATTTTGAGGAACAGCTGCGAAGAGTGATTTCACCTAGCCATCCTTGTGACACTGCCGTGATTGGAAAATTCCAACCTGTACCTGGAATCTGTTGCTATCCCTGTTTATCACTCGTTCCTCAAAAGACGAGTCTTCTTTGAGCTCTTTTCTCTTGACTCGTAAAATATGAAAAGTTTGCCAAGTTTTGGCCTTCCAGCTCGTTAAAAGGACCGGAAGAGCTATCCCTCCCGTAGATTTTAATCTTTTTGGACTTGAGGGATTATTGCACAAAAAGGTCGAGCGCTTGTTTTATTCGACTCGTTAAAGTTATCGAAAATTCATCCCTTCTGTATTGGACTTAAGGGATTAGATGACGAAAAAGGAATTTTGGAGTTAACTTTCTGTACCTTTTCAGACTCTCTAAAAATGAAAAGGACCGAGTTTTCCTTGTCGTTAGACTCGTTAAAATGATTAAATAGCGACAAACTTGTCTTTAGACGAGAACGAGTTTCCCTATCGCTAGGCTCGTTAAAACATAGCGATGGGCTTGCCCGAAGGGCAGGTTATAGAACAAGCATATGTTATCCTCCTCAAGCTTGACAAAAATAAAGAGGTACTGGTCAAAAATGACTGGGGAAAAATTGGGAGAACCTCAAAGCTTTAATGGTAGCAAGTCGCTCTTGAACATGACACTTTTCCTCCGTATCACATCGGGTTGGGTTGTTTCATTCACTAGTCTCACCACCATGGTCTTCGCCAAACCATCCACATTTGGGGTAATGCTACCGATTCATCACATCAGTGTCGTTATATGTTCAAGAGATGTTGTTCAGGAAGAGTCAACCGTGTCCCATCCACTGCCATACATTATCCTTCATCCACCCATGATCGCCACCCTGAATCTTATGTCACAGATTGTTTTTCACCTCCACTAAAATCATTAGCTCCGTTCCGTGTCACTGATGTGGGATTCATTAAGGCCCTCCTTTGACAGATCGCTTCTTGTCGACTTCAGCTCATTATCCAAGAAGTTGATCTAGGAACAACCCCCTCAGTACTTTGAAGCTTGCATGCCTCAATGGCAAGTTTCTCACTTCCGGCGACAGGTATACATCAATGACCTTCGACCGAAAGATTTTGCGTGGTGTTCGACGCCAAGTCCTTTATTCACACCACGTGAATTGTACTGCAGTACCTTGAGGATCATTATCATTATCGGTGATTCCTCTCGCGCTTGTTAACAGTTTACATCATTGACCGGTAATCAAGCGATGTCTTTCCATGTTCGACTTCAGCGCAATTCTCACATGGATCGACTTGTACCTAGAGTGAAGATCGAACGAGTTTGAAGACCCCGGATCTAGTTTCATCCATCTGGGCTGCGATATATATTCAGGGAATATAAAGACATTTGACATGTACATCATTGCAGCAGATGATCATCCTACTCAAAGGATGATAATTTCAGCAGAGAATTATCAGTCTATCATCAAACGATCGTCTGTTCTATGTACCAAAATGAACTTATAAAGCTGAGCATGGGAATGCCCGCCTCAGCTAGATCATGAAAGCAGAATGAAAAATAATGTATTGTATTGTATTTTATTACAGGTCACCTCTCAGTGATTGAATGAACTTCGGATCCTCCTGATAAAGCATTTCACCCGATAAACGGCCTCATACTTTAGGGGGCAACTGTTATAGACATTTTTGTGCCTTACAACATGGAGCATGAAATGTCCATAATCTAAGGGATCCAAAGTCCCTAAACATGTTGTTCCTACCCCTAGAGGAACAAGGTCAGCAAACCACAGCACTGAATATCAGTTCTCCACCTGAAAACACTCAAAAACAAGCTAATTCTGGATCATGTCAACTGCTCCACTGAGCATCTGCGTTGAATGTCAACTGCTCCACTATGTACCTGTGCTGAATGTCAACTGCAAAGAAGGCTACCTGCGCTGGGCGAGTTTGGCCAAGTGGCACAGTCATTCCTCAAGGTGTCAATGCCCAGGAAGCTTCCAAAATGACACTTGGATCAGGGAATCCGACTTGTGATGAGTAAGAGGATCTAGATCTCCAAGTGGAAGCAAGAACCTCCAAGTGGACTCAAGAACTGAAGAATAACTGAAGTGGGAGAGGACACTAGTCAGCTTCATGCCAGCCTCAAGCTGACTCATCCTTTCTCCAAAACTCCTATATATAGAGCTCTCTCATGAGGTCTAAGGAGGCTGGAATTTTGTGAAAGTAAGGAAGTGCTGTTGGTTTGAGTATAGAATTATTGGGTGATTTGCTTGAAGGAGGTGAAGAGGAGATTTCTTTCTGCTGGGAGGTGATGCTGGATTGGGCCTCTTATGGTTGTATCACTTCCTGAACTTTACTTCTTCCATTAATAAAGCATTTGAGGTTCTTCTATATACATGTGTTTCAATGATGTGTTGCTATACTTGTATATTTGATTTATTCTAATCCTTGAATCAATTATGAATGTATGCTTCTTGTAGTTTCCCTCTCTTGCTATTTTGCAGGATCTTGGTGTAGCTGGGAGCAAGCAGCAAGGAGAGAAGATTGGATCAATCATTAGCGGAAGACATCGGTTAGTGGATCTCTTCCTCCTTTCTCTTACATCTCATAAAGAAGTAATCTTGAATAGCTTTGCTTTGATTGTTGCTGAGGTACTATCACCCTTAGAGTGGGATAGGGTCATTCCGTATTGGATACTTTTCCCAACAACAATACCATCTATCTTAACATTCATCATGGCTTCCAATTCATTTTTTGTTTCTTTTTGTGAGAGAAAAAAATGTTTCACTTGGTCTCATAATTTTGATATATCATGCTACATTTCTTCCTCTTCTTCATGTTTCATGGAAGATATTTCTAGTTGATTAATAGGTGTGTCCATTTTTTTATTTAGAGGCATTTTGGAATCAAACAATGATATATATGCTTCACTATACCCTTTGAATCTATTCACATTGATTTTTCAAACAAAAGTTATGAAAAATTTAAAAAATACACACCTTTTTCTTGCTTTTCAGGAGCTCGATACTGAAATTATTATTCCTCTATAATTCGGATCTCCAAGGTCTAAAATTCCATCTTGTGGTAGAACTATGAGTCTTGTTTCCAACCCCACAAGTGAGATTGAGATTGGATTCTTCAAGAAAGTATTATGCCCAATCTCCTTCAATAACCTGATTATGGATGGTTTCAGTAGTGCAAAATTATATGGAGTGCCACATGTCACTGTGTCGACATTTGACCCTAAACATGATACAAGAAAAATAAAGCCCACGCAATTTCAATAAATTTTCACAAAATTTAAATCCGATGCTTGGAGAGAAATTTATGATGATTTTCCCTACGTCACCTATTTGAGATGGAATTCTAGAGCCTACAAAAACCCTAACTTCCTCGGATCATATCTCCAAAAATATAGTGAACCAAGATCTAAAATTTGTACACAAAGTTCACCAATATTTCTGCTCTACGTGTTTGCAATTTCAGCTTCTAAAGCCATGTAGAAAAAACGTTATTGTGAAAAATCCAAGATTGCCTATTTGAAGAAGTGAAACCTTAGAATCCAAAGCTCTAATACCAAATGTTATATGACCAAATCATAAAATATAAGAAAATATAGATCAACGACTTTAGGAATAGCCTCTTTGAGGGGGAAACCTCCTTTACATCACATAAATGAACAATTCTTAGACGATACTTGAATGATAATACCTCCTTGGTATATATAGGAGTCTAAGGGGTCACAATATAATCAAAGCCTACATAAAAATAATAATATAAGGGCACAACTATAACAATATTGGGCTTCTATGGGGCACAACAATAAAAACATGGGGATATAAAAGAAATAACAATAATGGGAATACACTAGTATTACAGGGAGCTAAAATCATGACTCTTGGATTACCCCCATTACTCTTGGACATTTAGTGTGTCCTTTGGACTTCTAAACAATTCTTGAACTTCTAAATGACTTTTTGACTTCTATACAATCTTTGTCTATATATGACTATGTGACTCTTCATGTTCCACATATGACTCTTGGACTTCCACTTATTTGTCTTTTACAATAATTATAGTACTACATCATAACCTACACATCATCATATGATGAGACTTGACATGTCACTATCTTTGATGACTTGGACTGACAGTGACTCATTACATGGAATTTCTCTAATGGCGACATGATTCCCACTCTGTTTTTGCTCTTTGTTTATATTCTAATCATGGCACTTTCACCATAAAAAAGGTATTCAATATTATATTCTTTAGGGTGCTTCGATTTAAAGTTTCAAGTGTGATCTTATTTCTTTTCATTCTTCCTTTGTCTATCCTCCTTTCCCAATCTTCCTCACGTGTGTTTCCCATGAGGTACCTGGAATACTTGTTTCCACAATTACCCATGATGAGAAACTATCAACATGAAAATACCCTAATCTACCATTTTTTATGCATATTTTATATTTATGCCTTTTTAGTGTACTCAGAAGGGTCGAAGGGTCTTCTAGGCACATTGGTGCACTTTGAAAGGCTGAAGGGTTGAAGGGGAAAGGCTTCGTGGCTTAGACATACACTCATGCACTCAAGAGATGGATACAGTCAAGGCAAGGCACATGGTGAAAGTTTGAAGGATGACGGGGAAGGCTTCCATCTTCCAGCTTCCTAACTACGATGTGCATTCAAGGGAGAGAAAGAGGGCACATTCCTTCAGGTTGAAAGAGTTCTCTCAAGGGGGGAAAATTTCTTCAAGTCAAAGGAGTTCTCTCAAGGAGGGCACATCTCTTTGGGTCAAAGGAGTGCTCTCAAGGATGGAAAATATCTTCGAGTCAAAGGAGTGCTCTCAAGGAGGGCGCATCTCTTTGGGTCAAAGGAGTGCTCTTAAGGAGGGTGCATCTCTTTAGTTTGAAGGAGTGCTCTTCAAGAGGGCACATCTCTTCGGGTCAAAAGAGTGCTCTCACAGAAGGCACATCTCTTCGGGTCAAAGGAGTGCACCTAAAGGAAACCAATGATGGTGCATGGAGCAAGGTCTAAGGTTGAAGGATTATGCTTCATGCCTTCAAAGTGTGTTCATGTGCTTAAGAGACCAAAGAGGGCGCATGGTGCAACTCCAAAGGCTGAAGGATGTTGCTTCATACCTTCGAAGTGTGCTCATGCACTCCAAGGGTCAAGAGGGCGCATGACACATTATGGAATGCTGAAGGGTAGAGCTTAAGCCCTTCGGGGTGTGCTAATTTTCTCAAGGAGAGCACATCCCTTAAGGTTGAAGGAGTGCTCCCAAGGAGGGCACATTCCTTCAAGTCAAAAGAGTGCGCTTAAGGGAAGGCTTGGTTTTTGAAGGGTGCAGTTTGGAACAAGGAAGGGGATTCTTTCTTTGGGAGTCCACCCAACTCTCAAGAAGGGTGCAGGATGCATTTTCAAACAACAAAGTGTCTCCCATCAAAGCTTCAAAGTGAGATCATTTTCTCTTAGCCTTAATGACCTCGTTTTGCAACTAAAATTTGTCTAAGTCTAGGTGATATGGCAAGGGGAGAACATGATGAGTTTTTGACATAAAACCACATACGACATATACCAAATCATCGTGAGAACTTATAAAATCTTGATAAAAAATTAATATACATCAAAGTGCCAATTTATACACGTTCCTCAAGTACAACGAGTGAAGTGTGTGCGACTGCAACCGAAAAGTGTCGTTTTACAACACAAAGATGTTGCAATGATGAAATGCACATGGAAATGTTCTATTCAACACGATGACAATTGATATCATTCAAGAAAACTTATGAAATATAAAGCAACATGAGATGACACTTGACAAATGAGGCGACACTTTATATGAAAATGAAGTAGGCTCCAAAATTTGAATGTGGTGAAAATTTTGGAGGGTGTTGTAGCAATGACAACACATGGCAACATTATGGGCGAATTTCACCTTCTCTGTCTGATAAAAAATTTCACTTAAGGGTCAAACCTTCAGGAAGTATTGATTTCCCCAAGTTTCCCCTTTTGACTCGGTTTTATACATAACATATTACTTTTATCTACTTGGTTGAAACACATATAAAAGATACATTATATCACAATTGCTTCAATCCAGGTAAGGGTAATGTGCAAGATGAGTTTATGATACTCAGAGTATTGAGTTTTCATCTGTGGTGTTTCTCTGCTTCCAACAGGCCTGGACAGTACCCGGACGAAGTCACTTTAGGAGTAAAAACATTGCTTTGCTGCTAGTGATCCTGGACAATGCCCTGACGAAGTCACTTGCTTCACATACCTATGTAGGAATCCTATCACTTATTTCAGCCTTTATTTATTTATTTAATAGATTTGTGCATCGACACTTACTATTTTCAACAGGTGAAATAGGAGTCCCAACTTATTGAGAGCAGGGGAGGTTTCTCCTTAAGAGAAGTATTTTAAGACCTCTGATATTTATTTGTTGGCTTTAGATTTCCCCTTATCCATTCTCTACTAGATTGGACAAGAGTTAATACACATGTAGATTTACACCAAGTTGAGTAGCTTAGACACTAACATAGGTGTGGATCTAATAGGTTTCCTCGAGGTTTTCCTCTTGGATGAATTGTATTTTCCATCTGGAATTAGCTCAACCTATGGCATTTTCCTAAACAAAGAAAGAGAAAAACAGAAAGCCAAGCGTTGTGGTTGTCACACTTCTCTTTTATTTCATGAAAAAGCCCCCTTTGAGCCATGCACTTTTTCACACAATGTATTATTAAGAAAAAATGAAAGAAAAGATATATCAAACCAAAAGTAGAAACAAGAGACAAAGAAAATGGAGACTAAACTGCAAAGCATCATGTAAGACAAAAATACGAAAACAAAATAGATGCAAAGACTAGATGGAGAGCAGGAAAGAAAGTGAATGTGATGAAAAGGAAACTAAATGAAACTAAGCCTAATCCTAACCTAACCAAATAGAAGGTTAGGGATAAGTGTAATTATATTTCCAATGAAGCTAGTGTAATTTCTCTCGACCTACAATCACAAAGATACAAGCAATGAAAACCAATATATGATAAGGTGCATCAGAAAAGATAAAAGCTTTAATATCTCACACAACAAATAAAAGCTCTTGATTAAAGAAAGAAATATGTGTCATACCACCTGACTTTACCCAACCCGCCACCTTACCTTTTTGATAATAACAGAAATCATAGAAACCTCTACAAATCCTTGTGAAAGCACCTACACTTATATTTTATTCCTTAGCAAACATTAAGAGAAATTGAAACTTGTTTCTAGAAAATGGGCTTGCTAAGTAATATGCCTACAAATAATTACATATTGGATCATGAAATTAAAAAGAATACTCTTGAGAAAATTGAAATCCTCGAAAAGATAATTTCTCAATTAATGACATGGAATCAGGATGAGAATCTTGCGAGGGAAAATATATCTGATCGAATTCAGAAGTCTTGTCAATATATTGAGGACCTCGCATAGCTATCATCAGAGGCTGAAGTGTCTAAGCTACTTGAAAAGTATCTAAATATTGAGATGATAAACCATAAAGATCAACTGATGTAAAACAACCACCATTATGTACACTAGTGGGAAAATGATCAATCGAATGCATAGGGGCTTCACTTTGGGAGCAATACCATATCATGTGGGTTCATATTGGGGGATATTTATTGAGGATAAAATGACATAATATATTGGGGGATATATAGGGGGAGAGGGTTTTTATATTAGTAGGAATAAAAGATGGAGTCCAAAGTTAATAAAAAAATATAAATGGGTATAGAAAATGTTAATGAAAAATGGATACCTACAATATCTAGTGAAAGTAGGGGTTTTTAAATTGTGAAGGTGTATTGGGTTTGTATTGGTAGGGGGTTAAATAATGTGATTTTTAGAGGTATTTTCCAATATGTAGTCAAATTAAGGGTATTGTTTAATATGCCATGAACGCACATGATATGTCAGAGGTTCATTGAGTGAAGCCCCCATGATCGAATGAAACTTGTTAGAACAAGAACCATGCTCAGATGGGCTGATTAGGATATAATATACTCGATGGGAAGACAACAAAGATAAATAAGTTGAAACAACTTCACAAATTCCTTGAATGAAATAATCATCTTCCTCATATGTTGAAAGTGACAAACCATCTACTTGTGACCCACTGCAACCAGGACTGACATCATAACAATTAAAAAGGCATGCCAATATGGGAAACACATGAACCAATCGAGATGTAGTAGATGAAAAAGAGGAACTTGATTTAGAAAATAACACAAGAATTCATTAATACTCAAGAGGAGATTTGGTGCCAAAATCAAAATGATTAGCATTATAAAATTCACAAAAAGGATTAGGAACTTATTACTTTTAAAATAATGTGACAGGTATGAATAATTCAGCCAATTATAATCTTTAGAATTATCAACTTCACAACATCCCTCATCCATGAAAGGCATACACTCAGAACCCAAGTTAGATATAAGAGACTCGCATGAGGAATAATTAATTGAAACATAATGCTTAATCCGACAAGAAACAAAATCTTGAAAGTTGAAAGAGTTGTATTTAAAATAACAAACATATTTCAAGAACGAATTTTCATCCAATGAAACCAAGTAAAGGAAATAATTTTGCTGGAATATCCAAATCTGACTTATTTCAGAGATCTTACTAGAGTCATGCTAACTTGACATAACCATCAGCAGAAGTTGAAGTGCCTCGACTTCCCGATAAGTCTTGGAAATTTTCAAGATTGTAGAATGAGATATCGAAGATTGGATCAAATCATGCATGGTATATGGAAAACTATGTCAATAATTTCAACAATATCACTATTATCCAAATGGAAGCCATCTATGTCATTGATTTAATCAGAATTTACATTTTCGAATGGAATGGATACTTGATAAGTTTCTTACCTTATTTTTAATCATGGATGACCTCACTATATTGTCTCAATTCAAAATTCAACTCATTAGATGATGAACTTGATGAACATGGAGTATCTTCATCATAAGTTAATGCATTACAAAAAGTAGAACACAAGGGATAGTTAGGTGAAGAGGTATTTTCCATGATAACAACTTATTTTACCAAAAGAAATTCAAGATCTAAATATTTCAAATCAAAATATTCTTGAGAAACCTGAAGATCAGTAGGTGCACTTGGTAATTCATCACCATGTATGTCAATAGAATCATTGTCCTTAGAATGATGGTTCCCCAATACTTTAGATTGATTAGGAAAATCAATTTCATTTTATTCCTCACCGAGATTTCTAGATTCAAAATTAACCAAGAATGGAAGAACATAATATTGACAAAGAGGAAAACAATCCTCACTTTACTACTCATCTACTTATCAAGAGTGACTAACTTACACCTGATCACTATTTGGATATGGAGTAGGTTTATTAATCAAATCATGGGGCAAGGGATCATGAGAAAGAGATGATATAGGATGAAAAGAATTCAAATCAAATTTAATACAAGAGTTATGGGTGTCAATACCATCTTGATAACTCAAGGGATAAGCCTTCACCTCGGGATCCATGAACCATTCCAAGGTTTCCTCCATTAGATCTGAATCATGGAAAGTGGGAGAAGGTTGGGAAGATGGATTGGGAGTTTGATTTATAGGTTTCCCAACTTCAACATTATCACTAGGAGGCACCCAAATTGGTACTCAAAAAGGAGGAGGACAAGGAACAAAAGGAATAGTAGGTTCCTCCTATGGAATTAGAGGTGTCTCACAATTTACAAAATTTGGGGAACATAAACATAAGTGGGATTATATTTATAGTGTAAAGAGATTCGAACCAAACTTTCAAACTTACTTTTAAGGAAATCCAAATCCAAATTTCCTCAAGGAAACTCATAACATAAGTGAAGGAAATGATTAGAAAAATCCTCAATTGATTCATTAGGGAACATCCTTAGTTGATCAATCCTTTTTAAAACATCTTGATAATAATACCTATCAAAATCTTGATGGAGTTCCTTGAGGAATTGATAAAAATAGTGAATAGAGGCATACGGTAATGTGTGACACCATCGACTAACACAAACTTCAAGGGTGAGGAAGAAAACCACGCAAGAAAACTCTTCATCATCGATTTCGTAATATTCCTAAAATTTAAGAAAATTGGAAATGTGATCAGCTATGGATGTTCCATCCCCACCATCAAACTTCAATTGAGACAAGTCATGAATAGGCTTGTCGGGGATTAAAAGTTGACTAATAGATAAATTAGAGAAACACACTGAGCGTATGTTTTGAGGATAAGCCATTATAAATAAGAGATTCAAATAGGCTCAATGGGCACAACTTGTCATCTATCCCCCCTTCTAGTGCTAGAATGTTGATGGTGTTAGATACTGCCAACATATAGGGTGTCTCCCCGATGTGAAGTCTGAATTATACCTCACTCCATTTGCAATAGGATCACCATCCAAAGTATTGGCCCAACTTCCATAACACAAAGGTTCATCTCGATTTCAATGAACAAAATAAGAGATTATATACTTAATCCTTGAATAAGAAAGTAATTTACCATTGTGAAACACCTATCGCAATGTGTAAAAGGAGACTTTCATGAAGTGAGAGACAAAAGTGAGACTCTAGATGGAAAGTAATAGTACTAACCTAAGAGAGACACATGAGAGCATATAAATATTAATTAGTTAAATAGTTCACATAACAATGTTAAAGTAAATACAACAGATATTCAACAAGATGAGTACGAAAGCCTCCAAAATAGTTCAATATCTCTAGTACATATGAACAAAACATATACTATAAGCATCACAAGGATAGTCATAAAACATTTTCAATACATGCATGAAAATGTGTTAGCTCATAGAGATTTAATTAGGTGAAATATCCAAGTACACAGTTACAATGATGAGACGCTAGCTCCAATACTGGAACATTAAGTCACTTCTTGCTTCTCCAAAGAATAGTTTTCTCTCGTATGCCAAGTATAAAAGACAATACTATCTCTCTAAAGCTTAAGCCTCCAAAAGCCCTTTGTTTGAGTTATGAGGCTTCTTTTATAACAAGAGGAATGACCTTCCATATCCTCATGAATCTTGGATTACCCCCATTACCCTTGGACTTCTAGTGTGTCCTTTGGACTTCTAAAAAATTCTTGAACTTCTAAATGACTTTTGGACTTCTATACAATATTTGTCCATATATAACTATGTGACTCTTCATGTTCCACATATGACTCTTGGACTTCCACTTATTTTTCTTTTACAATGATTACAATACTAGATCATAACCTCCACATCATCATATCATGAGACTTGACATGTCACTATATTTTATGACTAGGAATCATAGTGACTGATGACATGGATTTCTCTAGTGGTTGCATGGCTCCCACTCCGTCTTTGTTCTTTATTTATCTTATTATCGTGGTGATTTAACCCTCCAAATGGTTTTCAAACTTGGGGACTTTGTGGTGCTTCAATCATCAAGTTTCAAATGTATTCTTGGTCCTTTTCATGCTTCCTTTGTTTATCCTCTTTTCTTGATGTTCCTCGTGTGTGCTTTCCATGAGGTCCATGGAATAACTATTTCTGCAATCACCCATGACAAGAAGATATCATCCTGGAAATCTCTTAATCTACCATGTTTTATGAATATTTCCTATTTATGCCTTTTTGGTGCACTCAAAAGGGCCGAAGGGGCTTCTAGGCACATAGGTGCACTTTCAAAGGATGAAGGGTTGAGGGGAAAGGATTTGTGGCTTTGCATGTGCTCATGCACTTAAGAGAGGGAGACAATTAAGGCAGGGTGCATGGAGCAAGGGTAAGGCTTCAGGCTTCTTAAGTGTGATGTGTGCTCAAGGGAGAGAAAGAGGGTGAATTCCTTTGAGTCAAAGGAGTGTTCTCAAGGAGGAAGAATATCTTTAGGTTGAAGGAGTTCTCTCAAGGAGGGTGAATTTCTTTAGGTCGATAGTGTGATCTCAAAGAGGGCCAATCTCTTCAGTTTGAAGGAGTTCTTTCAAGGAGGGAGCATCTCTTCAGGTCGAAGGAGTGCCCTGAAGGAGGGCTCATCTCTTCGTGTTGAAGGAGTTATCTTAAGGTGGGTGCATCTCTTCGAGTCAAAGGAGTGCTCTTAAGGAGGGCGCATCTCTTCGGGCCAAAGGAGTGCTCTCAAAGAGGGTCTATCTATTTGAGTTGAAGGAGTGCGCTCAAAGAAAAAATCAATGAAGGTGCATGGTGATAGTATGAAGGTTGAAGGATGATGCTTCATGCATTAAAATTTTACTCATGCACTCAAGAGACTAAAGAGGGTGCATGGTGTATTCTAGAAGGAAGAAGTGTAGATCTTAAGGCCTTCTAGGTGTGCTCATGCACTCAAGGAGGGCACATCCATTTGGGTCGAAGGAGTGCTCTCAAGGAATGCACATTCCTTTAGGTCGAAGGAGTATGCTCAAAGGAAGGCCTGGTTTATGAAGGGTGCAGTTCGGAACATGGAAGTGGGTTCTTGTTTTGGGAGTGCACCCAACTCTCAAGGGGGGCACAAGGTGCACTTTCAAACAATGAAGGATCTCCCATCAAGGCTTCGAAGTGTGCTCATGCTATCTTAGCCTTAATCAAGTTTGTTTACAACTGAAATTTGTCTATGTCTTGGTGATAATGAAAGGAGCGAACAAGATGAGTTCTAGACATAAAACCACATGTGACACATACCAAATAATCAAGAGAACTTAGACAATCTTTATCAAAAATGAATATACATAAAAAAAACCATTGTATACACATTCCCCAAGTAGAATGAGTGGAGTGTGTGTGAATTCAACCCAGAAGTGTTGTTTTACAACACAAATATATTGTGACCATGAAATGCACATGGAAATGTTCTAATCAATGTGACAACAATTGATGAACGAGGTGAAACTTGATATGAAAATGAAGTAGGCTCCAAAATTTGAATGTGGTGAAAATTTTGGAGGGTGTAGTACATGGAAAATTTTAGGGGTTAATATTCGCCCAGTGGGCTAATTTTCCATGATTTTTCCACAAAAAATATTCGCCAATTTCCAATTTTTATAAAAGATGATTCACCCAAATTTTAGAATATAAAATTATTTTACCTTAAAAATCGTCAACATTATATAGAGACTATATATAAAATCATTATAAATTTGAATAATTTTACAAATATATCAATAAACATTTTATAGTTTTCATATTAGGGATTAGTGAGATTTGCCAATGTTTTTAAACTTCAAGAAAATTTTCTTTCCTTAAAATTTTCCTTGGTGTAGTAGCAACGACAACACTTGGCAACACAGTAGGGAACTTTCAGCTTCTCTGTACAGGAAAAATTTTCGGTTAAGGGTCAGACCTTCAGGAAGTATTGATTTCCCCAAGTTCCCACTTTCAACCTGATATTATACATAGCATCTTTATTTTATATACTTGGTCAAAACACATACAAAAGATGCACTACATCACAATTGTTTCAATCTAGGTAAGGGAAATTTTCATGACAAGTTTATGATATTCATAGTATTGATTTTTCATCTCTAGTGTTGCTTCACTGCTAGTAGGCCTGGATAGTACCCTGACAAAGTCACTTTAGGAGAAAAAATGTTGCTTCACTTCCAGCAATCCTAGACAGTACTCCGACAAAGTCGCTTGCCTCACCTCCCTGAGCAAGAAGCCTTTCTCTTCTTTCACCCTTTATTTGTTTATTTAATATAACTACACATCGACATTTATTATTTGCAATGGGCAGAAGAGGGATACATACATATTGAGAGTAGGGAAGGTTTCTCCTTCAGAGAAGTATTTTAAGACCTCTGATATTTATTTGCTCACTTTAGATTTGGCCCTTATCCTTTCTCTACTAGATTGGACAAGCGCTAACACACAGGTAGATTTACACCAAGTTGAGTATCTTAGACACTAGCATAGGCACGGATCTAATAGGTTCCCTCGAGGTTCTCCTCTTGGAGGAATCATATTTTCCATATGGACTTAGCTCAACTTATGGCACTTTTCCAAACAAAGAAGGAGAACAACAAAAAGCTGAGCGTTGTGGTTCTCACACTTATCTTTTATTTCATGACAAAGTCCCCTTTGATCCATGCACTTTTTCACACAAGGCATTATTAAGAAATCACGAAAGAAAATACATACTAAACGAAAATAAGAAAAAAGAGACAAAGAAAATGGAGATTGAACCAAAAAGCATCATGTAAGACAAAAATAATAAAACAAAATAGATGCAAAGACTAGATGGAGAGAAGGAAAGAAGGTGGATGCGATGAAAAGGAAACTATATGCAACTAAACCTACTCCTAACCTAACCAACTAGAAGGTTAGGGATAATTGTAATGATATTTCCAATGAAGCCAACGTAATTTCTCTCGACTTGCAATAAGAAAGATATGAGCAATGAAAACTAATATATGATAATGTGCATCATAAAAGATAAAAATCTTTAATATCTTGCACACCAAATAGAAGTTCTTTCTTAAATAAATAAATATGTGTTGTACCACCTGACTTTACCCAACTTGCCACCTTACCTTTTCGATAACAAAACAAATCATACAAATCTCTACAACTCCTTGTGAAATCACTTGCACTTATATTGTCTTCCTTAGCAACATCAAGAGAAATTAGAACTTGCTTCTAGCAAATGGGATTGCTAAGTAAGATGCCTCCAACTGATTATAGATTGGATCATGAAATTCAAAAGCATCCCCTTGAGAAAGCTGAAATCCTCTAAAAGATAATTTCTCAATTAATGGCATGGAATTAGGATGAGAATCTTGTGAGGGGAAATATATTTGATAAAACTTAGAAGGCTTGTCAAGATAGTGAGGACCCAGCATAACCATTAGTGGAGGTTGAAGTGTCTTAACTACTTGACAAGTATCTAAATATTGATATGATAACCATAAACATAAGCTGATGTAAAACAACCATCATTATATACACTAGTGGGAAAATGATCAATCGAATGGAATTTTTTAGAACAAGAACAATGATTAGTTGGGTTGATTAAGACATAAGATTCTTGATGGGAAGACAACAAAGATAAATCAGTTTTAATAGATTTACAAATTCCTTGAATGAATGAATCATCTTCCTCATATGTTGAATGTAAAAAACCATCTACTTGTGATTGGCCACAACCAAGACTGACATCATAACAATTAAAAAGGCATGCCAATATGGAAAACACATGAAACTAATCAGGATGTAGCAGATGAAAAAGAGTAACTTGTTTAAGAAAATAACAAAACCGTTCATTAATAATCAAGAGGAGATTGGGTGCAAAAATGAAAAATATTAGCATTAGAATATTCACAAGAAGGATTAGGAACTTATTACTTTCAAAATATTGTGACAGGTATGAATCATTTGGCCAATTATAATCTTTAAAATTATCAACTTCACAACTTCTCTCGTCCAAGAACGGTATACACTCTGGATCCAAGTTAGACATAAGAGACTCGCATGAGTAATGATCAACTGAAACAGAATGCTCAATCCGACCAGAAACAAAATCTTGAAAGTTGAAAGAGCTATATTTAAAATAACAAACATCTTTCAAGAAGGAATTTGCATCTAATGAAACCACGCAAAGGAAATAATTTTGTGAGAATATCCAAATATTACTTATTTCATGGATCTTACCAGAGTTGTGAGAACTTGACATAACAATCAACAGAAGTTGAAGTGCCTCAACTTCCCAAGAAGTCTTGGAACTTTCAAAAATTGTAGAATGAGATACCAAAGATCGGATCAGATCATGCATGGTGTATGGAAAACTACCATCAATAATTTTAATAATATCACTATTATCCAAATGGAAACCATTTACATCATCGATTTGATTAGAATTTACATTTTTGACAAACAAATTACCCAAGTCAAAGATTCTTCTAATCACACATCTAAAGATGGATAAATTGGATAAATCTCATAAGTAACCTAGATAGAAGAATTTTCATCATACAAAATTGGAAACAATAAGGAAAGGAATGGATACTTGATAAGTTGCTTACCTTTTTTTCATCATGGATGACATCACTATATTTTGTGAATTCGAAATTCAACTCATTAGATGATGAAATTGAAGAAAATGGAGTATATTCATCAAAAGTTAATGCATTACAAAAAATAGAACACAAGGGATAGTGACGTGAAGAGGTATTTTCCATGATAACATCTTCTTTAACCAAAATAGATTCAAGATCTAAATATTTCAATCAAAATCTTCTTAAAGAGCTAGAATAATAGTAGGTGCACTTAGGAATTCGTCATTATGTACATTAATAGAATCCTCATCATCAGTGTAATGTAAGAATTTACAGGGTAAGTTCCTCAGACAGAACACCAAAGGACACCGCTCACAACCAGATCGCAGATCAATACACCAGTATTTTTGACGTGGTTAAAACCCTCAAAGAGGGAAACAGTCCACGGCCTGAGCCAACGCGGCCACTTCAGGCAATTTATTAATAAAAGAATGAAAATTTACATAAGCTTCTCTCATAGACGGATTACCCTACAAATGACCCTCCATGCGCTTTAAATAGAAATCATGGACCAATCGGGTGTCAAGCCATGGATCAAGTGTCCGTAATACCGAGGAGAGAATGAACCGTCGGATCACTACATATCGTGACTGTCGGATTGTAAGTTACAAAATGTACAAGGTAAAGAAACACACTTTACCTAACTCTATACCTAATTCTATACTAGACCAAGTTGTACTTAACTATTTCCTATGTGTCGGAATATCCTAACATCCCCCCTTAAGAACAACTTGGGATAGGATTGAAGGATTTACAAATATGACACAATAGGAGAAGGAAGGAGGCACTAGAGCCTATCCCCCCTTAGTGACAACTTCCTGAACTCCAACCATAAATCGAAGTTTAGTGAACTTCACCTCTGTGAGAGCCTTTGTGAAGATGTCTGCAACTTGATCATCTGTTGAACAATATTGCACTTCAAGAACATGGTCGTGAATGAGCTTTCTGATGAAGTGCATGTGTATTTCAATGTGTTTGCTGCGTTGATGTTGGACTGGATCTTTGCATAGCTGAATGGCACTTTGATTATCACACCAAAGTGTAGTCGGATGCTGCTGCTAAAAGCCAAACTCTGACAGGATCTGACGAAGCCACAAGGCTTCCTTACTAGCTTCTATGGCACCACGATACTCTGCTTCTACTAATGAAAGAGAAATGGCACCTTGTTTCTTGCAATCCCATGTAATAGGTCCTGAACCAAGAGTGAACACATAACCGGCAGTAGACTTCCGATTATCAGGGTCACCAGCCCAATCGGAATCAGTGAAACCAACCAATATAGGAGAAGCTTCGGCACTGTAATGAATCCCAAACTGAACTGTACCTTGAACATAATGAAGTATTCTTTTAGCTGCTTTCCAATGATTTTCACATGGGTTTTGCATAAACCGAGCAACAAGGCCAACGACAAAGGAAAGGTCAGGTCGAGTATGGGTTAGATACCAAAGTTTTCCTACAAGTTGACGGTATAAGGTAGCATCAACTTCAGGAGAAGTACAAGTGACTGAAAGTTTGACTCCAGACTGAAAGGGAGAAGGGGCTGGCTTACAGTCTTCCATGTGAAAGTGGCGTAGAATATCACAGGCATACTTGGACTGAGAAAGGGAAATACCTTCCTTGGATTGCAAGACTTGAAGACCGAGAAAATAATGTAAGTGTCCTAAGTCTATCATTTCAAACTTCCTTTTAAGGCTAGACTTCACATGGTTTATAAGGTTGGGATCACTACCAGTTAGGATAAGATCATCAACATAAAGAACAAGAATGATAAGAGACTTGCCCACTTTCTTGGTGTAGACAGTATTGTCAGAATGACACCTAGAAAAGCCAGATTCTAAAAGAAAGCTATCCATTTTGGCATACCAAGCTCGAGGAGCTTGCTTGAGACCATAAAGAGATTTCTTAAGCCAACATACAAGGCTGGAGTCTGTTTTTATGAAGCCAATGGGTTGTTCCATGTAGATTTCTTCATGCAAGTCCCCATGCAAGAAGGCAGATTTAACATCCATCTGATGGACTTCCCATTTGAACGAGGCAGCAAGGGAAAGAACAAGGCGGATAGAGTTCATTTTGGCAACAGGGGAGAAGGTTTCAGTGTAGTCAATGCCTTCAACCTATGAAAAACCTTTAGCAACAAGACGAGCTTTATGTTTATCAACTTTCCCATCTGGTCCATACTTGGTTCTGTAAACCCATTTGCATCTAACAACTTTTCATCCCTTTGGTAGAGGAACAAGATCCCATGTATCATTTGCCAATAATGAATGATATTCTTCATTCATAGCTGCTTCCCAATCTGGATGGCCTGAAGCTTTTGCAAAGGTGTCAGGATCATAATTTACTGGAGCTTGAGCCAATAAGGAAGAGGCTCTGTCAAACTGAGAACGTGTGCGTCACTGATCTGTAGGATCACCGACAAGATCACCTACTACATCTAGAGTAGCACGAACCCATTTTGGAAGCTGAGGAGCTGAAGGAGGATCCTGAGATGGTGGGGGAGGATTGTCATCCTCACTTTCATCATCTGAAGAAGAATTGTTTCCAAAAGTAGAAGGGAGAGGTGGCACATCCACCGGACTAGGCTCGCAGGTCGATATATTTTCATCAACTTTTACATCTCTTCTAATGAAAACATTTTTGGACTTAAATGGAATAAGTCTATAGCCTTTGACATCTTCTGAATATCCAAAAAAAGTACATTTTTCACTCTTAGGTTCTAAAGCTTTATGCTTTTCATATGGAATATGGGCCCATGCTTCACTTCCAAAAACACGAAAGTGACTTACATCTGGTTTGATTGAGCTCCATGCTTCTTCTGGAGTGATATTATTTAAAGCCTTAGTAGGAGTGCGATTTATTATGTAATTTGCACAGTTAATTGCTTCTGCCCAAAAACTAAGACCAAGTCCTTTAGATTGTAACATACAATTAGCCATTTCCTTTAAGGTGTGATTCTTCCTTTCAACTACACCATTTTGTTGTGGAGTATATGGAACAGTATGTTGCATTTGAATTCCATTCTCAGTGCAAAAGTTGATGAATGTGTTTTTAACATATTCTCCGCCATTATCGGATCTTAGCTTAAGAATTTGATGTCCAGATTTTTTTTCAACAAAGGCCTTGAAGGCCAAAAATGTGTTAAATACTTCACTCTTGAGTTTTAAGAAGTATACCCAAGTGCGTCTGGAGAAATCATCAATGAAGGTTAAGAAATACTTGCAGCCAGAGAATGACACAACTAGAAGTGGGCCACATAAATCACTATGCACAAGCTGTAAAGGGGCTGAGGCGTGCCAAGAGGCACGTTTTTCAAAACTGTCCCGATGTTCTCCGAGTACACATCCGGAACAAACACCATCTCTGCAAGATACCATAGGAAGACCTGTCACCATATTTTCTTTACATAGATGCTGAAGGGAGCGATAGTTTAAGTGACCAAATCGCTCATGCCAAAGTTTGCTCACTTCATCGTTATGAGCAACAAATACTGAGGGAAGATTTGATGACCCAAAGTTGTGAAACTTATACAACCTTGTAGAATCATTAGCAATGCCAGTAGCTAAAATCTTTTTAGGATCTCTTAGGTCCTTGATTACAACATCATGAGGTGAAAATTCAACGATTTTACCTTCACCTGAATGAGTTATCTGATACACAGATAGAAGGTTGCAGGATAAGGTTGGAACACATAATACATCATTAAACTGACCATTATCTAGATGAACAGTTCCAGTCCCTAAAACACTAAGAGATCTATCATCACCAACATATATATTTTTGGTGTTACAATCATTTAAAGAAGAAAACATGGCTTTGTTTTTGGCCATGTGATAAGAAGCTCCAGAATCAATGAGCCACTCATGAGAATGAGAAGAAGAAGATACATTTAGTGCATAGCCAGACCGAGATGCTTGACAACCATATGCAGAAAGTGCCATTCTTGAAGATGAAGTTGAAGTTGAAGATTGCTCCAAATGGATGTTATGTTTCTTCATCGCTGCTTCCAAGGCTTCCATCTTCTTAAAGCATTTGGATTCTAAGTGGCCATCTCGATTACAAAAGTTTCAATGTCTATCAGTCTTCTTCCATTTGTTTTTATTTGTCTTATCATTTTGTTGAAATGATTTTTCATTTTGAGGCTGAGATTGCTTAGGACCCTTGTTTGGTTTAGGACCATTCTTTTTAGGATATGACTTCTTAGGATTCTTTAAATTTGGTTGCTGCTGGGTGGCTAACGCTTTCTTGGAAGAGTTTCCAAGATTAAGAAGACCAAGGTGTAAGAGTTTTTCTTGTTCTCTTATTAAAGAATCACAAAAAGAGTCAAAGGAAGGGGATTTGTAGTCTGTTCCTTGAGAAATGAAGGCTTCTCTTGTAGAATGGAAGGTGGAAACAAACACAGAGTAGGCTGGTCCCAACTTAGTAAGAATGGAATAGATAAGGTTACTATCTTCTTTCTTAACTTTAACACCTTCCAATAGATATCTAAGGGTCTTGAACTTGAACAAGAAATCTTCAATGCAAGAAAAATTATTAGGGTCCAATGTAAGCAACTCATTTTCAAGTTGATGGGCTCTAAGTTCATTTTTAATCCCAAAAACTTTATTGATTTGTTTCATTGCTTCATCAGGAGTATCAAGTTCTGCAATATGGAATCTAAGATCTGGAGAAATAGACATCCCTATCAATCCACATGCTTGATCTTGCCTATTTTCCCATTTAGCAGCCTTATCTTCATCCTTCGGTTTCTTTTCTTGGCCTGAGGCTATTCTGTAGAGACCTTTACTTCTAAGTAAATCCTCAATGTAGGACAACCATTGGAAGTAGTTGGTGCTGTCAAGGGTAACTTGGTATTGACTTTCCTTTTCAACGGAAACTAAAGCTAAAGATGCTGAAACTAAGTGTTCCAATGGATAGATCTCGAAAAATTAGGCTGGTTTAAAAAAAAAGGCTCTGAAAATGGCTTCTGGATGAAGAAGTTATGGCTTTTTGAAAAAAAAGTTGATGAAGTTGCGGACGAAGTGTAGGAATGTGCGGAAATGAAAAAGTCCACCCCCACAAAATGGAGACTTGAACCCAAGACCTCTACTCTCTTAAAATAGCTTTGAACCAATTGAGCTATACAAAAAAATTGAGAGAGAGAGAGAGGGGGGGGGGGTGCTTTGGGTTGCGTGCTTGCTTTGAGAAAGCTCTTTTTCCCTACAAAACAAAAAACACAAAACCCAACACGGACATGCAAAGAAAATGAACTTTGCGGCTCGAAGTTAGCATTAGCCGAAAAACTAAATATTTTCAAAAATGAACCTTACAGCTCAAAGTTAGCTTTAGCCGGAAACTAAATATTTTTCTCAATGTTTCTGATTTTCGGAGATCACACTAAGGCGCAGGGAAAAGAGCATACGCATGAGAAAAATCCTTCCTTTCTGTTTCTGATTTGCCCAGATTGCACAGAGTCGCAGGGCAAAGAGCATACGCAGAAATGAAAGGTATAGATCCGGTAATAAAAAAGGCTAAATAAACCGAAACCGAAATAAACAGAGAGAAAAAAACTGTAAATTGCAAATAAACATTGTATACCTCCAGATCTTAAAAATGACGTAGCTAGGGCTACCGGAAACCTTTTCGCGTGAAATGAAAGGGGTTCCTCACTAGAATAGATGCTCCCAACACAACAGAGCAGTCCTCTCGGCCCAAAAGCAGTCAGAAACAGTAAATCTAGGAAACGACAATCGGATGCAGTTCTACCAGCTTCAGATTTGGATCACTAACGGACGCGACCCTCAAATAGCTCTGATACCATGTAAGAATTTACAGGGTAAGTTCCTCAGACAGAACACCAAAGGACACCGCTCACAACCAGATCGCAGATCAATACACCAGTATTTTTGATGTGGTTAAAACCCTCAAAGAGGGAAACAGTCCACGGCCCGAGCCAACGCGACCACTTCAGGCAATTTATTAATAAAAGAATGAAAATTTACATAAGCTTCTCTCATAGACGGATTACCCTACAAATGACCCTCCATGTGCTTTAAATAGAAATCATGGACCAATCGAGTGTCAAGCCACGGATCAAGTGTTGGTAATACCGAGGAGAGAATGAACCATCGGATAACTACATATCGTGACCGTCGGATTGTAAGTTACAAAATGTACAAGGTAAAGAAACACACTTTACCTAACTCTATACCTAATTCTATACTAGACCAAGTTGTACTTAACTATTTCCTATGTGTCGGAATATCCTAACATGTAATGCCTCCTCCCATATTTACCCATTGTCACCAACTTTCCCACAGTAAACATGTGCTGAGGATCACTATGATATGACCCAACCACCTATGTGACCTTATGGAAATGTAGTTGACAACTGAAGACCTTATTGACTTCCCTCAGGTTCCACAAGACCTCCACGAGTAACCCAACCTCTTTAGATGTCCAACCCCTGAGACAACTCACTTTTCCCTGGCCTTGAGTCCCAGTCACTCCCTTGCTAAGGCCTCCATGAGACTATGGGTTCCTAGTCACTCCCATAGGCCTTCATCAGTGTGATTATGGCCTTTTTATGCTAGTGTTGTTCCAACAACTGCGAGAATTAAGGCTACTTTCCAAGGCTAGGGCTAAACCTCTTCCCAAAAATCCGTGAGACTTATAAAACTCATAAAAGACATGAAGGAAATTCTTACAAACCAAAATTGGTACTAGTACTTGACCTCGCCATCTCCAACTAGGACTAACAGTTTGTCAAACACATGGTAGATATGCAACCTATAGGTCATGAATGCAATTCTAAACATAAGGGACTGAAAAATTATCTGACGTTTAACAAGAAGGGTCTCTACCTTCTCACATTAGTTTTGATATCATTAATTAGGTCTTGCATTCATTATTTATTTAGTTACAAGTAAAAACATGAATAGAGCCATGACTGAGAACTATCATATAACCATGCTTATAAGAATCATATAGCTAGATAAATAACAATAAGGGAACAACCATTAAATCCACATAATAACCAATACATTTCCTTACCAAAAGAAAGAGAAATTTAGCTTTTATTAAATATAGTTCGGGACTTCCACGTTCCACCCAACCATAGATTGGCTAAGCCAAATATATCTTTATCCAATCACCCTCGTGCCATATTCCAAGCATGAATGTGGGATCTCATGGGATAAACCAATCTAAAGAAAACCAAGGGAATCGAGAAGTTAAACCACCTCCACCTCTCCATACTATGATCACACCTAAACTGATGTTGAGATCACAAAACCAAACCGAGCTTGGATGCCTCTGAATTTATTCACCATCCTTGAGGTTTTTTATTGTCTCCACCCTATGGATTTACTGTATATTCCACCATTAATGGTTAATGGATTCCTAGCCCTTTGGGAGTTTTCTTGAGACCACCTCACCTCAAATTCCAAAACCATCCAGCAATCCAAAGCTTAAAACTGAGAACAATACCATCACACCCTAGCTATCCAGAAATGGTAAGGCTAGGCTAAAACCATTGTCGAATCCTGACAAAATCCATACCAATGATAGAAAAATAACCATATGCAAACATGCACATGTCATGCATGTCAAAACTAGCTAGCAAATCACACATGCAATCTATTACCTGTAAGTATTCCTGCTAAAGCTGCTTCATCCTTACCTTCCTTTTCTTTTGTTGTCCTTATTTTCATTCCTTTCCCTTCCTTTCTTACTTACTTTCTTTCTCCTCTTGGTGCTCTTGTTCTCCCTGAAGCTAATTCCCAAACTGAAATGAAAAAAGGTACCAACTGATCCTCATAAGCCTTTTTATTAATTGGGCCTCTATTTTTTTCAATTTTCCATTATTTTCCTTAATTTTCCTCCTCACATGGAACCTATGACTTGTCACCTTCCTCTTATCCTAATTTCCATTATTTTCATAAATAAAATGCCAATTAATTCCATTTTTCCTTTCGAAATCGTTTGCCAATTTCCCTTAGCCATAAAAAACATCAAGTGATGCCCACTAGGATATTATTTCCAACATTCAGATTGGAATAAGTGTCCCTTACCCATGGTTTTATTTTACCTTTATAAACTTTTATTACATGAAATTTTAATCCGGGGTTGTTACACTCAGAATGATGGTTTCCCAAGACTTTAGATTGATTAGGAAAATAAATTTCATTTGATTCATCATTAAGGGAATTATGGGGTCTAAAATGGGCCTCCTAAGAAAAATGTAAAATAAACTTTATAAGAACCAATAGGATTCAAGATGATTATGTCAACGATGGGGGATGATTCACCATTTTTGGAGTAAAGAAGTAAAAAGATTAAAAAATAATAAAATAATAAAACTACTTTTTCAACACGTGTTTTAAACTTATCTCCCTAATGTTTTACTCAAATTTCAAGCGGGAGTACTCATTGGATGAAAACTTGATTCCTCATTCAAGGAGTACCCATGTTGCATACTTTCGATGGACCTTGTTACATGAAAAATGAGAAATACATGAAAAAATATGATTGCAATCACATTTTTCGTGTATTTATCATTTTTCATGTAGCAGTGTCCATGGAAAGTATGAAACATGAGTATTCTTTGGATGACGAATCAAATTTTGCATCCAATGAGTGTTGCCACTCGAAACTTGAGTAAACCCATAAGGAGATAAGTTGAAAATAGGAGTTGAAAAAATAGTTTTTTCCTTTTTCCCTCTAAAATTTGATGATGTAATCTAATCTATTTTATTATTTCCACTATTATTTTATAATTTCCTTTGTTGGCCCATTTTAGACCTCAAAATTCCCCTAATGCACTGAGATTGTTAGATTCAAAATTAGCCAAGGATGGAAGAACATAATCGTGACATGGAGGATTTTTTAAAAGAGAAGAAATAGAAAATGTATCCTCACTTTCCTGCTCCTCTACCCGTGAAGAGTGACTTCCTTGCACCTTATCACTATATGGATTTGGAATAGGTTGATTAAGCAAATCACGGGGCAAGGGATCATGAGAAAGACATGGTAGAGGATGAAAGGAATTCAAATCAGATTTACAACTAGAGTTATGGGTGTCAATACCATCTTAGAAATCAAGGGATCAACCTTCACCTTGGGCTTCATGAACCAGTCCAAGGTTTCCTCTATTGGATCTAAATCATGGAAAGTGGGAGAAGGTTAGGAAGATGGATTAGGAGTTTGATTTATAAATTTCCCAAATTTAACATTATCACAAGGAGGCACCCAAATTGGTAATGGAAAAGGAGGAGGACAAGGAACAAAATGAATAGTAGATTTCTCATTTGGAATTATAGGTGTCTACAAAATTATAAAATTTGTGGGATCATAAACATAAGGGGTTTTAGATTCACGGTGTAAAGAGACTTGAACCAAACTTTAAAACTTCCTTTTAAGAAAATCCCAATCCACATTTTCTCTAGGAAAATCATAACATAAATGAAGGAAATGATTAGAAAAATCCTCAATTGATTCATAATGACACATCCTTAGTTGATCAATCCTTTTTAAAACATTTCTATAATCATACCTATCGAAATATTGACGAATCTCCTTGAGGAATTAATCAAAAGAGTGGATAGAGGCATATAGTAAGGTTTGACACCTTGGGCTAACACGACCTTCAAGGGTGAGGAAGAAAACCACAAAATCAAAATATTCATCATCGATTTCATAATACTCACAAAATTTAAGAAAATCAGAAATACGCTCGACTATGGATGTTCCATCTGCACCATCAAACTTCAATTGAGACAAGTCATGAAGAGGCTTGTCGGGGATTAAAAGTTGACTAATTTAGAAATTAGAGAAACAACCTAAGAGTATTATTTGAGGATGAGCCATTGTAAATAAGATATTCAAACATAATAAATGGGCACATCTTGTCATCTGGCCTGCCTTCTAGTGCCATAATTTGGACAGTGTTAGATACTGCCAACGTACAGGGGGTCACCCCGATGTGAATTCCCAATTAGAACTCACATTTTTTGGATTAGGAACCCCATCCAGAGTATTGGCATGACTACCATAACATAAAGGTTCATCTCAGTTTTAATGGATAACATAAGAGATTATATACTTAAACCTTGAATAAGCAAGTAAGCTGACATTGTGAAACATCGATTACAATGTGTAAAAGGAGACTTTCATGAGGGGAGAGATAAAAGTGAGCCTATAGAAGGAAAGTAATAGTACTAACCTAAGAGAGACACATGAGAGCATTAAAATATTCATTAGCGAAATAGTTCACATAATAATATTAAAGTGAATACAACACACATTTAACAACATGAGTATTGAAGCCACCGAAATAGTTCAATTTCTATAGTACATATGAAAAAAACATATACCGTAAACATCCCAAGGATAGTCCTAAAAAAATTCAATACATGCATGAAAATGTGTTGACTCATAGAGCTTCAATTAGGTGAAATATCCAAGTACATAGTTACAATGATGAGACACTAGCTCTAATAGTGGAACATTGAGTCACTTCTTGCTTCTCTAAATAATAGTTTTCTCTCCTACTCCAAGTAGAGAATCCAAGACTAGCTCTCCAAAGCTTAGGCCTCCAAAGTCCCTTTGCTTGAGTTATGAGGTTTATTTTCTAATAAGAGGAATGACCTTTCATATCCTCATGACTCTTGGATTACCCCCATGACTCTTGGACTTCTAGTGTGTCCTTTGGACTTCCGAAAAAATCTTGAACTTCTAAATGACTTTTGGACTTCTATACAATCTTTGTTCATATATGACAATGTGACTCTTCGTGTTCCACATATGACTCTTGGGCTTCCACTTATTTGTCTTTTACAATGATTAAAATACTACATCATAACCTCCACATCAAAATACGATGAGACTTGCATGTTACTATCTTTGATTACTGGGACATATAGTGACTGATGAGGTGGACTTTATCCAGTGGCGACATGGCTGCCATTATATCTTTGCTCTTTCTTTATCTTATGATCATGGCACTTTCACCCTCCAAAGGGTCTTCAATCTTGGATTCCTTAGGGTGATTCGATCATCAAGTTTGAAGTTTGTTCTTAGTTTTTTTCATCCTTCTTTATCTATCCTCTTTTCCCGATCTTCCTCATGTGTTCTTTCCATGAGGTCCCTGGAATATCTATTTCTGCATTCACCCATGAAAAGCAAATATCAGCCTAAAAATATCCTAATCCACCATATTTTATGCATATTTTCTGTTTATGCCTTTTTGTTTCCCTAAAAAAGGTAGGAGGGGATTCTCGGTGCATGGGAAAATTTTGAAAGGTGGAAGAGCTTAAGGGGAAAGGATTTGTGGCTTCGGCATGCACTCATGCACTCAAGAGAGGGAGATAGTTAAGGCATGGCACATGGCACAAATTCCAAGGATGAAGGGGAAGGCATCAGGCATTTCAAGTGTCATGTGTAGTCAAGGGAGAAAAAGAGGGTGCATTAATTTGGGTAGAAGGAGAGATCTCAATGAGGGTGCATCTCTATGGGTTGAAGGAGGGCTCTCAAGTAGGGCGCTTCTCTTTGGGACGAAGGAGTGCTCTCAAAGAGGGTGCATCTCCTCATGTCGAAGGAGTGCTCTCAAGGAGGTTGCATCTCTATGAGTTGAAGGAGTTCCCTCAAGGAGGGAACATCTCTTCGAGTTGAAGGAGTACTCTCAAGGACGGTGCATCTCTTCGGGTCAAAGGAGTGCTCTCAAAGAGGGCACTTCTCTGGTTTGAAGAAGTGCGCTCAAAGGAAAGCAATGAGGGCACATGGGGCAGGTCTGAAGTTTGGAGGATGATGCTTCATTCCTTCAAAGTGCACTCATGTTCTCAAGTGACCAAAGAGGGTGAATGTATTATGTGCGAAGGCTAAAGGATGATGCTTCGTGCCTTCAAAGTATGCTCATGTGCTCAAAGGGTCAAGAGGGCACATGGCGCATTGTGGAAGTCTAAAGGGTGTAGCTTAAGGCCTTTTAGGTGTGCTCATGTGCTCAAGGAGGGCACATTCCTCTAGGTCAAAGGAATGCTCACAAGGAGGGTGCATTCCTTCAGGTTGAAAGAGTGTGCTCAAAGGAAGGCTTAGTTTTTGAAGGGTGTAGTTTGGAACAAGGAAGGGGATTCATGCTTTGGGCGTGCACCCAGCTCTCAAGGAGGGTGCAGGGATTACTTTCGAACAACGAAGGGTCTTGCATCAAGGCTTTGGAGTGCTCTCATGTGCTCTTAGCCTTAATGAAATTGCTTTGAAATCAAAATTTGTATAAGTATGGGTGATAAGAAAACGGGTGAACAAGATAAATTCTAGACATAAAACCACATGTGACAGATACCAACTCATCGATAGAACTTAGACAAGATTGATCAACAATGAATATACATCAAAACACCACTTTATACATGTTCCCCAAGTATAAAAAGTGAAGTGTTTGTGACTGAAACCCAAAAGTGTCATTTTACAACACAAAGATGTTGCGATCATGAAATGCACATGGAGATGTTCTAATCAACGTGAGGACACTTGAGATCATTAAAGACCTCTTATGACATACAAAGCAACATGAAATAACACTTGATGAATGAGGTGAAACTTTATATGACAATGAAGTAGGCTCCAAAATTTGAATGTGGTGATAATTTTGGAGAGTGTTGTAGCAGAAACAAGACTCCCTAACCCATGCTCGGAAATAAACCTTAGAAATATTTACTAGACTTTTGCGGAGCTTTCATTTTGCAGAAAGCTTCACACAAGAAAATCTTTGTACACTGATTTACATGCAAATATCCGCACACTATGTTGTCACTTAGAAAAAAACCCAACTATAGAGGGAAAAAACTAAGGTAACCTCTAACCACTTTGGATTCTCAATTGGCCCTTTAATATAGTGAGGGATCTCTCCTTACAACTCTACCACTCACTATCACTTTAGCAATAGGTTTATAAGCTAATTGGCCAAATTTACTTGATGATATGATATTGGTTTGGAAAGAAATTAACAAGGACCATTGGGCATGGAGATTGGTGTAAAGGTTGCTAACCACATGATACATAGATTATTTAACTAAGGAAAGATAGCTTATGGTTTTTTAAACAATTCACCAGTTAGGTATGATAGGAGAAAGTAAAAAATAAATATAAAAAATAGAGCCAAAATAATTATGCTAATGGTATTTAAGTTGAACAACATACACGTAATTTGGAAAATATAAATCTAAGCTTTCAGAAAGAATTCCAATTAAATCACGTTTTTCCAAACACTGAAGACTTATTGATCAAATTTATGGCTTAGAAGAAAAATACACAGTAGAAACACTGACTAAAAACCACCCACGCATGAATCTTATAAAATTTGCACATGTAAAATTGTCGATAACGGGTTATATTAATATTAGAGTTAAACACACAACAATTCTTCTTCAAAAACTTCCCAACCATTCCTTCTTACAAAATCACACTCTTCATAGATTACTTACACAACTATAACCAAGTTTTAAGCAAAAACTTAATGACAAAGTCTTAAAATAAATGAGAAAATATATAATTTAAACCAAATATGTTACATTGCTCCATCATAAAACACGAGAAATAATATTCTGTATCTAAATATCATGTTGTTTCTCAAGTCATGGTTGAAGCTAAGGATGCCCCAGTCGAATTTGATGAGGTGGCTCTCCAACTAAAAGTTAATTAGGCGAATTCCTGAAAAATAGGCTTCAAATATCCATTCAAATATCTCAAACCATGACACTTGTGTTAAAACTAAGAGAGGTTTTTGTTAATGGGTTCGTTACCAACAAGAGTTTCTCTTGGTTTTCAAAAATTTGTTTCCAGCTGTTCGAAAACCATGTCCTAAGTTAATGCATTTTACAGGAAAAAAAGAGTAAAACAAATTTTTGGTTGACATTTGATTTGTCACCGCCACCATTTCAATTTTTATGAACCGACATTGACAAATTAATTGTCAGCACGCCTGAATTTTTTGTGAAAAATTAAGACCACTGAAGTCTTTACTCTAAAACTAGATTGTGGTAACGTAATGTTTAAAAAAATTAGACACGAAGTCTTAATGAATGTTTAATTTTGAATTCCTCCTGCTCGATAGATAGTTCCCCATTGGGTACCTCGACACCCACATTTCCATGTATCACACATTAGCCCGTCATATATTTTATTGAACTCACCATAGGTTGTTCTGCACATTGTGTTGACTGCCGCTCATGTATCCTGATAATGCCCATTGCACATATTTCCCGACCGGTTCCCATCATGCACATATTTTTAGTTTCCTCTGCCCAATTTTCCAATGGCACCTGCCATGCCGCAGTGTCTCTTAATGCTTCAGCTCGCCCACTTCTCGTTGACTCATGCACACAATCTTCCTATGGGAATCTGAGAACCTTGCCTTCGTGTGGGCATGCCCAAGGTGGTTGTGATATGGAATTATGCACAAACACAACAAAATACATATATAAAGATAAGCATAGATATGAAGGAGAAATAAATATTCATTTGATTAATATCAAAGAACTAAATGATTCTTTCAAGCAGAATGGAAATAAACTAGCTCAGGTGATAGTAGCTTATCTATGAGAAGATATGTGGCAGATACATGCCTTTGAGCCATGTTACAATGAGGCTCAAGGGATTTTTTATTATTAAACAACAAAAGGAAACCCTAAACCACAAAAACCCTAACCCAAAGAAATGGAACGCCAAGCGTTTGTGGGCCCCATTGGGGTTAATTGGGCAGCTAACTTTCTGGGGTGATAACTTGGTCATATGATCTTTGTTTGGTGCATATTATACCTCATTGGAAATATCTCTCTTAGTACTATAAGATTTACAATAGGCTATAGGCTTGCTGCAAACCTAAAAAAGTTATCATTTAAGGGGTCAAAACAACTCCAAAATTTCAGGACCCAAATACTACTAAAATAGTAAATTTTGCTATAATTAAGAAAACTAATGAAACCAATTGGAGGTCTAGGTGGAATAGGCAGGTGGCCACCAAAATCCACTTGTATTAGTCTTCCCCCCTTAGGAAGCAATGGTCCCAATTGCGTTCAGAACCTCCATGAGGTGAGGATTTTTTTGATGAACCTGGTCCCTAGTGAACCACTTGCTTTGTTGAAGGAGTTCGCTTGCTTTGACAACTCAATATAGCTAGTATAACAATCCTGGTAAAAGTTCCAAGTAATAAAAGTTAATAAAGGAAAAACTAATAACCACGGTCGATGGGACACTTATTCCGAGCTGAATGTTGGGCAAGACATCATAGGGGGTGTTCATTTGGTTGTTTATGGCTAAGGAAATTGGAAAAAGAAATGGCTAAGGTTTTGGAAAGGAAAAATGCCATTTTTGGCACATTTATTTATGGAAATAATGAAAATTAGAAGAAAAAGGAGCTGAAAGTTCATAAGCTGCATGAGAGGATAAAAATGAAGGAAAATACTGGAAAATGAAGAAAATAGAGGCTTCATTCATAAAAAGGCTTCAGAGGATTAGTTGGTAACCTTTTCCAGTTGAGTTTTGTAGCTCTCTCATTATTCTCTATCCCTCTCATACTCTTGGATACTTAGAGATTCTTGGATCACATTGGCATTAGAGTAAGAAAGGAAAAGAAGGAAAGAGGAAGCAAAGATCAAGCAGGGAAAGGTAGGATCAAGCAACTATAACAAGATTGAAGGCAATTATCAACTTGCACATGTATTTTCCTTGCAAGATTTGGCATGCATGGGATTTCATGTGTTTCTATTCTACCATGGCATGGGTTTTTCTAGGTGTGACAATATTTTCAGCCTATCCTTACCATTTCTTGATATCTTTGATGAGATGGATTCTCTCATATGGTTTATGTTGGATGGTTGAATTGTATTCGAAGCTAAGCGGGGTGTATCTCCGAATTTACAAACAAAAGGTTTGAGTGGTCCCTGAATCGAATTGAGGATCATGAATCCATTGGCCTAGTAACCCCTAAACCAAACTGTGGTTTATGGTAGAGCCAGATTGTGTGCCTCGGTGGGTCTAGGAATCCTTGATAGTGAATGGCAGGATATATGGTAAATCCAAGAGGTGTATTTTCTCTCTGTTGGGCCTAGTGATCGCGGGATGGGATGCACGGTAAATCCTGGAGAGTATGTCATGATGTAGGGCCTAGTGATCCCTAGATCGGACTGTGGATGCATGGTAAATCCTAAGAGACTAGGAGCCACCCAAATTCCTCATGGTGTAGGTGGAGAACTCCAGTGGAATCCATGTTTATTTGTGTTTTTGGTGTGTTCTATGAGTCCCACATTCATGCTTGGAATATGGCACAGTTGTGATTGGTTGAAGAGAGACTTGGCTCAATGAATCTATGGTCGAGTGGAATGTGGTAGTCCCATCTTTAGTTGGTTCATTTCATTCATTAATGAGGAATCCATTCCCTTGATTTTCATGTGTAAATGTATTGATGTTGAATATTTTTATGGTATTTATGTTCCTATTATGCTGGTTATATGTATATTTTATGACAACATCTATGTATGGCTCTCAACTTGTTTTTACTTGTATATGAATGGATAATGCGTCTATGACCTAATAGAGGGTAATGCAGCAAATGACATGAGGGAACAATGGTTCATAGTGATTCTCAGATATGTATGAGATCCCTACACTTAATTTTGTTGTTTACATTTGTAGGTTACATTTTGATGATGTATTTGACAAAATGCCTGTCATGGCTAGTAGGGGTCTGTTTATGGTCTTGTTTAGTTTATTGCTTTCGCATAATTGATTCCCTATATTTTCATTGATTCTAAGCTATCAGTGCATTCTAGGCAATGGTTTGGGCTCTGGGCTTGAAAAAGTGGCTTAAATCCCGAGGTCACTGGCACAAAATTGGAGATTTTGATCTCTATTCTCTGGAAGCAAAGCCTGTGAGAGTGACTTTGGGTTGTTGGTTGCTCCCTTTTCCATAGCATGAGAGAGAATATGGCCTAAGAGATCCATAACAAAAGTGGGACTGAGGGACAGGCTGTCTGAGTGTATGATCTATCTCTTGAGGGTTCTGTTGATGATGTTGGATGACTATGTTTGATGTTCCATCGATTCCACTTCCTTAAGGTAACATAGGAGGTCGAATCTGATCATACTAGCCTCTCGTCTCATGTTTACCCCGACTGTCATGGTTACTTGGGTGGATGTTGGAGTAGGGTGTTACAGAGTGGTATCAGAGCACGGTTCAACTCTTAGACTAGATGGGTGGTTTGTGTTGGTCATGCATGCATGTCAGTTACATGTGTGTCTCTTACATTTGCATTTCATGTGCTTGTTGCATTGGCTTGATGATTGATTATGGTTGTAGTATGGTTGTTATGGAGAATTTGATATTGATTTCATGAAATGTTATTTTCATGAGTATGTGACTGGTTTCATATGGATTGTATGTCGCTTACATGTTGATTTTATGTCGCCTACCTACATCCTTGTATGTTAGGTTACATTCTTGAATATTTTGATTTCATGTATCAGTCTTGTAGGTTGATTACAAGAACTGATCACTTATGTTTGACCACATGCGTTTATGCATATGTGTATTTGATTAGGCATAACTTATGCATGTTGTTGGTTGCATGTGGTAATTTGTATAATGGAGTAATGGTTGTTGTCATGCATGGGATCATATCATGCATTGTTGATATGGCCTTGCATTGATGACAGGACCATAACTAGAACATTGTTTATGTGTCAATACATTTATTTATGTATGTCTATATGTTGTTATGATTATGTTATACATGTATCATGCTTATTTGGTGATCTTGCAGACAAGGTATCCTCCCTAAGTTATACGAAGGTATGTCAGTTTATTGTGATTTGGTTTATCTGACATATTATTCATTGTAAGAAAAAATCTCAAATGGCTAGAAAGATGGTTGACTACAAAGACTCTCCCTACGAATCCGAAGAGCAGTATGGTGTTCAGAATCTTTCCAATTTGGCAGCTACATTGAGGAGCTTAAAGGAAGAGATAAGGAGTTTGAAGGAAGATAATGACCAGATCATACATGTACAAGAGAAGCAAGCAGAGGTTAATGCTATACTTATTCAGAGTTTGTCATAATTGAAACGACAAGGGCCACTTCGGATCAGCCATGGACATGAGGATGGAACTAATGGGGCATATGGAAACAAGTATCCTGGTAGACACAGGTCGGATAGATCTAACACATTGAGAGATGGCGGGTTTTTTGAAACTCTGGATAGTAGGGGCAATGAGTATAGGTACTATTCTAGTTCTGGTTCTGATAGAAATATGATCGTCATCACTATCATCCTTACAAGAGGAATGATAGGGGTTGCAGGATGAATTCAAGAAATAAAAACCAGCTACTTTTGATGGAGATGTGAAGAAGCTCGAAGATGCAGAGGCTTGGATACTTGGGATGAACAAATTATTTGAGTTGCATGAGTACACAGATAACATGAAGGCCAAAATAGCTATCTTTAGCTTGAAAGAAAAAGCAGACATCTAGTGGGAAGATGTTAAGCGGGTTAGAGACATCAGGATAGATGATTTGAGTTTGTGGGAGTTGAAGAGACTTTTTAGGAAGAAATACTTGTTAGAGAGGTATTACAACAATAAGGTGTTGGGATAGGGTCCCCAGGGTCAATTTTGGGTTAGTTTAGCCAATTTGAGAAGAAATTTGTAAAGAATGTAAAGTCTCCACAAAATGTGGAAGTGGAGTGCACAACTAAGTAGGAGTCAAAGGGGCTTTAGCCCCTTGTTTAGGTAAGTGATAGGTTGGTTTTTGAGACTCACCCATGGTCTGCGGTCCATGGTATTGTATTGGAAAAGCTATATATAGTTTATTCATAGCGAGTCTCAGAATCAATCTAAGATAGAAGATTATTGTTTTTTGGGCACGTGCTAAGGCAGGAAAGCTCTGTTTCCTATACTTAGGCGAAAGGGGAAGGCTCTTGCAGCTAAGTGTTTAGAGACCTTGGCAAATCCGCAGCTAAGTGCGTGGGCCCCTGCAGCTGGGTGCGTACGGTGGAAAAGTCTATAAATTGAACGCTGAACTTAATAAAGACTGGTTTTGGAACAAATATGTTGCCTTTGTGTATTAATCTTATTTTTGTTCAAGTTATGAATTATGGCTTAATGATCTGTTTCCTGTGAAATGAAGTATAATTGTTGCACGACTCTATTGAATATTTAAGATCTATGCATGAACTAAGTACTTATCTGTTTTGCAAAGTTAATGGATAACTCTCTTATGATTTCTATTGAATTGGGTAGATCTATACAAAGGAAGATCTAGCGTTACTATTTAGTGCATGAAAGTTGACAATCTACTTCTTTTAGGACTATAAATTCTGATCGCAGACCTTTGTGAAGGCCTAGAATCCATCTTTGTAGAGTTACAATAGCAGACCATAGAAGGATATAGATCTGTGAAAAGGAAAATCTAAGCTACAAAGGCTTAAGGTGACTTATCACAAGGACTCTAGATGCAGAAACCTGGTTCTAGCATCCCCCAATACTACTTCGGGTGAGAATGTAGCCTACGCTATGCGGGTTGTTGCCGAAAGGGCCAGTAGTTAGGATTTTTTTGGTTGGTGTGAAAGACTCTGAACCTGGGTCAAGCCCCCTTAAGTCAAAAAATGGTGCCATTATCAAGACCAGGATCTATTTAAGAGATGTGTGATAAATGGTTTCCTACGAAGAAAGAGATTGAAAAGTGGATTTACCAAAACATGCACGCATTCGCAGATCATTAGAATAGGAGCCCTAAATTATCCAAGGAATAATGGTTGTAGAGATTTTTGTACACAGGCGAGACCGAGACATTCTTCTGTTTCTTCCCTGACGAACTACACGAGTGGTTGTCTAAATTGGCCAATAGTCAAGGGGCGTGGAGGCTTAACAGCCCTGTACTATGAGTCCTGAACTGGTGTGACATCTAGAAGCATCAGGAAGTAATATCACGTGGGTTTTGGATCATTGGATTGATCACACACTGGGAAGTTTTGTAACTTATTCCACGGTTGATATAAATATAAGCTATAGTGAAGCAGAAAAAGGCTCTTTAAGGGACCGCGAGGTAAGTATTTTAAATCATTAAACACTTGAATTAAAATGTTGTTATGTGAAAAGAGGGTTATGCAGTTACCTTGATGTTTGGGGCTATGTGAAGTGGGAGATTCTTTAGAATAAACGAAGGATCAAGCTTAGAATATAGTCTGCTCATTGAACTCACTTTAAGTGACAACGAAGGGACGATGCTAACTACATCGCGAAGTGCAGTTTAGTTAATTATGCAAGGTATCCTGAGGATACCTCATCCATCAACTCCACCTCCACCCCATACACCTACACCTTCACCCCCTTCGCCTCCACTTCCACCATTCAACATGGGGAATGCAATGAAGATACTAATTTTTAGAGGAGTAGGCAGTGAAGATCCTGAACAATTCTAGTTTGTCGCAGGAGATGTATGGATGTCACAACAGATTACGGATGATAATGTCAAGAAAGCACAACTGATCACAACCTTACAGGATTGTGCATTAACATGGTAAATCAAGTATTGCACTGATAACCCCACCACGTCGTTGGCAGAGACCCAGCAAGCTCTGAATAAGGAATTCAGAAAGCCTAAGTTTAAGGAAGTTCGATAGAAGGTAGATGAGCCACCTTTGGATTTCAATCAAAGATTGAAATTCTTTATTAGGCAAGCCAATATGATAATTACAGATTCCCAACACTGCAATTGGTATATAGCATCACTCTTGCCACATTTGAGAGTACCTATGTCTCAACAAAAGATAGCAACGCAAGCGGAAGCTTTGGAAATTGCGATGAGGTTGGATGCTTCACCCATAAACGATATGAACCTAGGAGTGCAATAGGTTCACTCACAATTGGAAAGCTTACACTTGGAGTTGTAGAGCCTGAAGAAAGGGAAAGAAACTTAGCTGGAGGAGCGTGCTGAGGTCTAGTGTTTGAAATGAAAAATCCATGGACATGATAAGGACCATTGTCCAGTGTATAAGAACTATATTATTGGGGGAGAGCCTGTTCCCCAGAAACCAAAGAATAATAATGGGATGAGTGTGGGAGCTATGCTATGGTGTGCTATCTGTCAGGTTACATGACACCCCACCACTGATAATTTCCATTTACTACAGAAGTTTGTATAGACCCCTCAATAGTTGTTTTGCAATTTCTGTAAATCTATGGGACATGATGAATGCCATTGTAGAAGTTATGAGCTGATGATGGATAGAACCCCTACCTACTGAATGCAGGCAGAGAACCAACCTCTGGAATAGGGCGAAAGAATAACACGCAGAGGATTCCAAGGCCAACGACAAGGAAGAGGGAGAAGAGTTAGTCGAGGGTGTGGGTAGGTGATCTACTATAGTGAAGCAGGGCACTTTGCGCGAGATTGTACAAGCCCCACACATTTGTCATGTCCAATTTAATAGAAGAATGTCCGGTCCTTATGGCGAAGATGCAAGAAAAGAAGGAATAGCCCCAATAGCCTACACAGAACATTCAAATGATGAGGGAAAAGCCCCATGAAGAAGATCAGAGCATAAATATAGTGACAAGAAGTGGTATGGCAACTGGTTCAGATAAACGTAAGAGGATTGAGGATGATGGGTGGTTGCACAAGGCCGTTGAGAAGGAAATAGACTTTGATCTTAATCACGCTAAAGAGACCTTTTTGGAAGCAAAGAAAAACTTCGCTGAGGCCTCTACCTCAGGAAGCCAGGAGAAAATTCCAGAAACTAGTGTGACACAAGAGTAGATCCTTCGATACTAGCTACCTTTCTGAAGACCTGTATGAAGTTACTGTGCTATAAGAAAGTAGTAGAAGGGTTGTGTTGGATTAGTGTGTCCTGATCCAGGTTCAGAGTTAGTTCACCAAACAAATCCCTACACTACTTACCATTTCGGCATCAACCTGGGGAGCGTGGACTGAAGTCTCACCCGAAGAAGTATGGGGGGATGCTAGGACCAAGTTTCCACACCCAGAGATGAGCATGATGTCGTTTTATGCCCTAAATATTCCTTCGCATAGATTGATAAGCCTTTAAGTCTTATCAATGTAACTCCCTTTAATCAGTTTCTATACCTTTGCGAATGGTTACGAATGTCCTTCGCGGACCCTAAATAGGTGGATCAAATACTTACGCACATCAAAGATGACTTATAGCCCAGTAATTACTTCGATCGGATGTTCAATAACTACAACATACACAAGATATTCTTCACGTAAACAGTTAATAGTAATTGCGTTCATGTATTAATATAAATCATGTAAAGTTGCGCATCAATACATCATTATTTCATAAACCCATTATAACATAAGGCACATTCATATAATAGAAGTAAAGAGATAACACATGTATTTATGCAACAATCTTCTTTATTGATAATTAGTTCAATCTTATAGACTCAAGAATTCCCTGCGCACTCAACTGTAGGGGTCTGTGCACTCAGCTGTGGACTCTACTTTAGGCCTCTGTGCACACAGCTGTAGAGCTTTCCTTCTACTCTAAGACCTCTTTGCTCTTACGCTTACTGACCCATTACCTCCATCTTCATCATTAGTACTTTTCGTAGACATCCTAAGACACACCTATTTATACAATCCCATGGTCTGTGGACGATGGGTAGATCTTCAAATGCCGACTCAACTTACATAAAAGAAGGGTAAAACCATTTATGACACTTTCACTATCTGCATGCTCCGCAACCATAACTTGCGGAGACTTTACATTTTATAAAACAAAACTTGTGCTTTTGCCCCATAATTAACCCTAAGGGACCCCATCCCAAAAAGTGCCCAACACAAAGATTGTGACTTCCCTCGAGTCACTCTACTGGCATGGATATCTTACTGTGAATACCACCTAAATATACCTATGCCACTACCACTTCAGTCGTAATCTGTGTGGCTGCCTGCTTGATCTACTCCACCAACTGCTTTGTTGCTGGTTTTGCACTGTCTTCCTTGATTTTCTACTGCTTGCTCTGTAGGCTCACCAACTTCTCCTGAATGTTGGCAAAGATAATGTAGGCCTCATCTAGCCAAGGCCCCAATCTGGTCATGAGGACTGCCTCTTTCTTCTTCGCTACTTCCACCTATAGATGCAGCTGCATGGCCTCCTGCAACTTAGAAAGGAATTGTGCGATAGCAATGGTGCGTGGCATTGCTCTGAATTCATCATATTGTTGCTAGAGTTCGCGAGATTGTGTATTCAAGGCCTATGGGGTGGGATCTTCATGCATAGCTATGAATACCTCCATTGCTTTCTAAAAAAGAGTTATGCAGTCTGCCACCACGGTATCCACTGTTGCAACTCCATCCTTCACAACAGCTTCGTGTTATTCCCTAATCTCTGGTGGGGTTGAAGGCTGTGACTTCAACTCTATCTCTGTGATCTTCAAGTTCAGCTCAAATTGAACCCTAGCCATTTTTGTCTTGGCATCGACCATTCCTGTAGCCAACTTTCTAATTTTTGCCTCCAACGGCACTTCCTTTGGCATATGTATCTCAGGTACTGTTCTGCAGGCTTCTGCCATTGCAGTTGCAAGCTGGTCATTTTGTGCCTAGAATTTCTTCTATGCTTCCAACACCTCTGATTTCTCAATGAACATTTGTTCGTTGTTAACTCTATACTCGCTGATAAGGCTCAATGCGCATTGCTCCTAGGCCTTAACTTCTGCTATCACACCTGCTTGCAGCATGTGAAGAAACTCATTGGGGAGCATGGCCAAGTTGAGGCCGATGTTCTTTATAGAGCTAACAATATCCTTATCAACAATCGCCTCCGTGCTCAAAGATTCATTGGTAGCGCGACTACCCAGAGATCCAGTGACAGACCATCTCAACTGCTTAAGTGGTCCTTGGTGCGAAACTTGTTGAGACAGTGCCAATCTGCCCTACACCTACCTGAATTCTATTGGCCTAGATTTGCATCTCATGCAGATCTTTTTAGATGGTGCATAGTGTCTGCTTTTGTTGCTGCTCAAGTTGCTACAGTAGTTCTGCTGTATTATCTTGCACCTTGTCACCTATCTCATCCAGGTCATTATCTATTAAATTGATCGGATCAATTGACAAATTTTTCGCCTTCGACTTCTTCCGTGATCCTTCCTTCCCTTGGTCTCTGTATCTCTTGATCTGCAAGGGAGTGCTCTCCTATTCCTCTTGACCACCACCACCCTGCTCTGACTATTCTTCCTCCTCTGTTTGGGGTGAAGGGGACTTATCACTTTGCTGGGAGCCACACTCTTCTTGCTTCTTCGTGGCGTGCTCCACTTATACCCTGGCCTTCTCCTCGGTATCTTTCCTCCTTTTCTCAGCCAACTATTGTACGTTCTATTTGGCCACACTCTTCTTCTTCTTCTCCACTGACTTACTAGTCCTTATGACTAGATTGGAAGGAGAATGCCAATATGTTGTCTAGTGCTTGATGACCTCCTTAATAACGTCATAGGTAGCATGGTATGGTAGGTCGAACCATTTTTTCTCTGGATCCTTTCGCGTCGAATGTATACAGTGGAAGTTGGCTTTGAACTCCATGTACCCTAAAAGTTGCTCAAACACGGTGGGTGACAACCGCGACTTCTGGATGATGGCCATGTGAATTATCACCTCCACCAGCACCAAAAAGACTTTGGTCTCTCTAACCCACACAACATATTTTATGGCCCACATAGATGCAAATTTTGCAGCCTCTACAAAATCTTTCTCTTGGGGAGGAAATTGGTTGTCCTCCAACAAATCTCAGGCAACCAGCACAATCGAGAAAAACAACCACGAATAATGGAATGCTTTACTCTTGTCCTGTGCCTTTCTCCATTTCACGAGGAACTCACTACACAAGTAGCATGCCCAGTTGAACTGTACGCCCTCTGTGCACTGTGCTGCCAAAGAAACCACTGGTGTCAGAACCTCGTTTGCGCGACACTTTCTCATAACCTTTCCAACCAAAATCTACATGGAAACCTTTACCACAGTGTCAGTAATTGAGGTAATCAAGTACCCACGCGGCTTCTTCACAAGTTTGAACGTTTCCTTCATCTTCTCCATGAGGTCATGTCCGCTTGTCTTTCTGCCAAACTCCTTGGCTAGATTTAACCTTGAAATAGCGTGATCTGATGGATCAGCATATCAGTGATGGAGATCGTCACATTCGGCCACAAGCACCTGTCATGCACCAGGCATAGCAATTGCTTAATGACGATCAGGTTTATGTTGGAGCTGTGGTAGTGGGGCACCTACAATAGGTTCAACAGCCCCGATTGGTTCACTCTCGAATCCATTCCACAGGCTCTAACGAAGTGACACCAGACTCTTTGTAGAAGACCCTCTTCATGTAGGTATCTATAGCAAGGTGGGGGAACCACTCGTGGTCTGCCAAATCCTAACATTCTAGCTTCAAATGTGGGATCCGCACCAACCGCAGACCTTCAAAGGTTAGGTTCTTCATAATAGGGGTGTGTTGAGGAGGAATTTCCCTACATCTGGGTCCTTGGGGACCTTCACGTTTCCCTTGCGCAGAGGAATATACTTTGGCAACTTAGATATAAGGTCCACCCCATTAGTTTCTATATCTTCCACGCCCTCCTCAGCCTCTAGATCCACCACTTTCCCCTTCTCTTTTGTGCTCAACTTTTCTTTTCTCTGAGCCTGTGTAGCGGCACGCTTCCTTGGTGACTCACGCACTGGTGCTGATGTCTTTTGCTTATCTTTCTTTGGTTTTGGGACCTCCCTTACCAGCGTAGGCTTCGGCCTAGGTGACCTCAATGTCGTAGGCACTTCAGCTAGAACCTCCATGTTCATCACCTCTGGAGCAGCTCCCCCAGAGGTGATAGTTCCTCCAGTACTAGTGGTTTCAGTAGGACCTGGTCCTAACATGATATCAATAATGAGCTTCTGATCTAACTCAAGCAACTTGTCAAATGCGAGGCTTGCAACCAAAGCTTCAAAATACTCGTGATTCATGCGCTCCAGACAACACAACATGAAAATTCTGAAGATGCAAAGTGTTCTCCATTGGATATCCAAGCATAATTTATAGGCAAATTTGAATTCAAATTAGACCGTTCCCCCCAAAATCTGTCCATAAATGCTAGATTGGTGTTAGATTTCCAGAGATTTCACTCTTAAATTTAGCCTTAAATGTCTTAAATGCCGTCCCTCACTCCTCTTAACCATCTCCTCACTATCAAATCATGAACAATGACGGTATCGGTCACTTTTTGGTCATGCTGCGTAGTGTCTCCCCCTATAGCACAGCTCCCTTCGCGCTTCTTTTGGTACTGTGACACCATCCTGTTTCATGTAGACCCCTTGTCACATAGTTCTACAAACCGGGAAGTGTAGTTTATAGTCCCGCACCTCCTTGTAGCTATCTAGAGTGCTAAGGTTGTGTTACCGTCATGTAGTCATTGGGTTAGATCCCTGGTGTATGACTTCAATCAGCTTCCATTTACCCTTCCCAGAAATGGATCTCCATTCAACTTCATGAGCTCAACTACTCCACTATCTGTAATCTCTTTGATAACATACGGCCCCAACTAGTGCATCTGAAATTTTCCTGGAAACTTATCAAACTTACTTTCATATAATAAAACTAAATCATTTACCTTGAAGGTGTGCAGTTTGATGTGTTGATCATGCCAAGATTTTTCACATTCCTTCTAAACCTGTTGGTGGAATCCAACCAAAAAACTATTGTCCTCGAGCTCTATCAGTTGCGTGAGCCTCTCTTCTAAAGCTCTGCGGTCCACCATTCCTGTGTATCCACTATGCGTAGACTAGGCACAATGTACTACATAGGCATCATAGCTTCTACACCATAGACCAACATAAAAGGTGTCTGACTAGTAAGTTTCTTATAGGTAGTTATATAAGCCCATAACATTGTTGGTATGCACATGTCCCAATCATTCCTTTGTGCATTGCAAACCTTTGTCAACACATTCTTCAATACCTTATTAAATGCCTCAACCATCCCATTAGCCTGAGGATGATATGGCATACTCTTCTGATGATAAACCTGTAACTCCTCTATCAGCGTATTGATCGTTTCATTAAGAAAATGCATACCACGATCACTCATCAAAATCTTTGGGAAACCAAACCTAGTCAACACATATTCAAAAAAGAATTTCATTGTTGTTTCCCCTATACAATCCTTCATAGGTTGTGCATTCACCCACAGGGTCAAATATTCGCTCGCGGTGATGATATACCATGCACCTATCTTCTTGCTTGGAGGCTAAATTGGCCCTACAAAATCAATTGCCCACTTCTCAAATGGCTGCAATGACACTTGTGGATTCAGAGGTAGCTCATCCCTCCATGATGGCCTGCCCATTCTCTGACATACATCTCATGCCCTATAATATGATTTGGAATCCTTATGCAGTGTCAGCCACAACAACCCAGCGCGTAAAATATTTTGCATTGTCGCTTTTCTTGCATAATGGCCTCTCGCAGCTCCTCCATGAGCTTCAGCAAGGATACTATTTCATTCAAAATCAGACACATAACGTCACAATATTTCATCCGACCCCATCTTGTACAAATGCCTTGCAATAACTAAAAAGGTTACCGTGCACACTACCAATTATTTCTTCTACTGACTCGTGTATCCCTCTAGCGTCTTTCCTATAGTCAGGAAGTGGATAATGTCTACAAAGTGATTAAATGCTATGTGCACAGTGAAGATTTGTGCGTCAAGTAGCCCCTCCTCCAAATTGGTGGGCTCCTGTCTAGTTTCAATGTGCGATAGATGATTTGGCCCTGCATTCAACTTTCTTGGCTTCACAATCACCTTGAAATCATACTCCTAAAACAACAACAGCCATCTGCATATTTCCCCCCCAACACAGGCTTATTGACTAAATATTTCAATGTAGAATGGTTTGTGGACATCTTAAAATGTTTGCCTAGCAAGTAATGTCGGAACTTCTGGAGCACGTGTACCATAGCCAACCCTTCATGCTTGGTTGTCGAATAATTATTTTCAACCTTAGCCAATTTCCTGCTTGCAAACGCTATAGGGTGATCGAGTTCTTCTTCACCGACCTATGTCAACACTACTCCTAGCGCAATACATGACGAATCCACATGTACATGAAATTCTTTCTTTCAATTCGGGAAGATTTGGACTGGTACGATGACCATTTTCTCCTTCAATACATCCAGACTCTGCTGACATTCTTCGCTCCAATAGAATGTAGCTCTCTTTTTTAGTAGCTTTTCCATAGGCGCATAATCTGAGCATAAATTTTAATGAACTTCCAATATTATCTCATATGACCCAATGTTGTGCACAACTGTTTAACACTCCTTGATGCCTCCAAGTTGATTATAACCACAATTTTAGTAGGGTCCACCATTAATCCTTTCCTACATACCACATGACCCAGCGAAATTGTGAAAGGGACACAAAATAACCATTTCTTCAAGTTTAGTGTTATTTGATACCTTTGGCATGTATCCAAATTTAAGTGTAAGTTTGCTACATGTCACTTTACCAATCCAAACACTATCCAATCATCAAAATATACCTCCAAAAATTTGTGAATGAACTCTTTGAACACCACGATAATTACACACGTGAAGATTTCCGGCGCATTTTTAAGTCCAAAAGGCATTATCGTACACTGAAAGCATCCCCACTTAGTCGCAAAGGTAGTCTTACTCCTATCTTCTACTGCGATATTTATCTGATGGTATCCAGAGAACCCATCAGTGAATGAATAGGTCTCCTGCCCGCCAACATTATCTAATACTTCATCTATGAATGGAGTTGGAAAAGTATCATGAACACAAGCATTGTTGAGCTTCCTAAGGTCTACGCAAATCCTTATTTCATCCTTTTGCTTCTTTTCTTGAACTACCATTAGACTCACCTAATCAGATTCCTCCACTTGTTGAATAATACCTGCTGCAAGCTTCTTATCCAACTCCAGGCAAACCTTTTCCTTGTATTTGGGATTAAGGCAATATGGCCTCTGCTTAACAGGCTTCGCATCTGGTTTCAAAGTTATTTTCATCACTTCCAAATTACCTATGATGCCTTTCGAGTCTGAAAATGTTGTGGGAAACAAATCCTGATATTCACGGAGCAACTCAGCGACCTTGTCCACTGTAGCATCATCCGAGTAGTCCCCTATCTTCACAAACTTCGGTTCTACCTTTGTGCCAATGTTTACCTATCTAGTTTTTAGTGGCGTGGTGATATCTAGATTCTATATCTATGGTCCCTCAACTTTGCAGTGCCCTTCTACCTCTATAATGTTAATGTTCCTTGGATCCACCTCTTCATCTTCGGTAGTCACATTATAGCACTCCAGTGCATGGTGCAGCTGGGTGCTCTAATTTGGTTAAATAAAGTCCAAATGATCATGCAGTATTCTGAATATAGCTACCTTAACCTCCTGTAGTGCCTCGTCAATGCATTCGAACCTATCCTCAAAGCTGAACGTCATCAAGAATCCATGTCTCAAAATTTCCCACTCTTCAGTGCCATGGCGCAGCTCTGTTTCCATGTACCAATTTATTGGTATTACATCCAAAGTGTGATAGAATAAATGCAACCACTCAGGTTGCTACTCCATTCCATAAACATCAGTCCATTTTGTTAAATGATCACGTGGATCATTCCTTCCATCATACTTCTCTGTTAACTGAACTTTTGGGCGACCAAACCGCAATCTCATCCTTTTTTTGTACTCGTGCCACCCATCAAAACTATCTTTATGCATACCCCACCATCTTGCGGGCATAGCTCACAACGCCAAATCCAATGCTTAGAAGTGATGCTTCTCAGGCACTTCCCTTTCAAATTCATCCAAACATTTATCTACATCCGTAATACCATCATAATAAGGAAAACTTCTTACCTCCGTTGACACACAATGCAACGATTTAGTCATCATATTACATCACAGTGTGGATACTTCGTGTGTAATCTATTTTGCCAGTGTTCCAATTCCTCATTTGAATCTGATGTACAGGAACTTTTGAGGTCCCATGTAATGTGTCCATCAGTAGTCAGACTAACCCAATATTAATCTCATGCCATTATTTTTTAGATTTGATCCAAATCATCGTCACTTTCCTCATAATTGCAGATCGGTTCAGTATAGTGTGACCCTTCTAAAAGGTCCAAGGGTACTACAATGCAAAGTGATTTCCTCTCAAATGACATTTTTTGCTCCTTCAGATTGATTACTCCATTCATGTCAATAGCCCAATCAATTCCAAGGAGCGCGGGGTATGGATTGTTGTCATCAACAATCTTGATCACTTTGAAATCAGCCAATGTGATCGCGCCTTCTATGTCTACTGTTACTCCATCCAATCTTCCCATAGGGATATTCTTCTATTGGTTTTCCATTCTTAATTGAATCGGAGACCACTGCAACGCAGGTCTCCCCATTCTTTCTTATGTCTGTTTAGGCAAAACATTCATATCTAACGCTAGATCCAAAATGTCCCGGTCCATTTCATACTCTCCTATTTGTGCACGAGCCTCATCTCATGCTCTATTCTCATCTTGTGTTTTCCTATCTTTTTGACTGCGCGGTGCCCTTAAGGAGCAGTTTCCTTACTAACACACCTATTTATCAATTCTTGTAACCCTTTCACAACCCTTCTGTTGTGCAGCAGCTTCATACAAGCCTCCAAAAAGGTGGTAAGCATAGATGGGTCAACTTCTTCAAATAAATTATCCTGAATTCCTAAGGTAGAGGCCTCAATGAAGCTTTTCTTTGCTTTCACGAATGTTTCCCTCACGCACTCCAAATCAAATCCCACCTCCTTTTCTGGAGCCTTGTGAACCCACTCACTTTCTTTAGGTTGCTTCCCTTTATCTTCACCAATCATCATCCTACTTCGCAACATAATATTCATAGTGGGATCTTCTTCATGGGGCTCAACCCTCATCATCTGTAGATTCTAGGTAGGTTGCTGAGGTTGCACCTTCTTCTTCTGCATCTTAGCTATAAGTATAGGGCATTCCTATATCGCGTGGTCAAACTGAGTACAATACCAACATGACAATCGTGTCTGGCTTGTGCACTCTAGCACAAAGTGTCCTGGCACTCTGAAATTATAGAAAATAACTTTCTCTCGACCTCTACCAGGCCGTCCTCCTCCTAGGCCTCTTTCACGTCCTTGATATCTTCTGTGCATTCCCCTTATGCCTTGATCCAGAGGCTGAGTTTCTATTTGCATCTGATACACGGGTGTTCTTTCCATCATTAACTCATAGCTATGATAGTTACACTATCATGGCCTACCAATTTACAGAAGTTGCAGAATAACTGTTGTGGCGTCTATACAACTTTTTGCAGTAAGTGACGATTGTCTGTTACATGTTTTCCTACTACTTGACAAATATCACACCATAATGCCAGCCTTGTACTTAGTCCAGCTTGAGCTTTTAGCCTCAGGGGCATTGGCCCTCCTCCTGCCATATAATTTTCAAACACGAGGCAATGATCCTTTTCATGCCCCTGGTTCTTACACTTGAGGCACCAAACTTCTTCACGCACCTCGGGCCAAGCTGCTTTCTCCTTTTTCAAGATTTGAAAATCTAAGTAGAGATTCTACAACTCCGCATGAATCTGTTGAACTCCCAACGTCGCGTCCTGGATAGGTGTCTCATGTAACCTCATTGTGATTTCCAGTGCTTCTGCCTGAGTCCCTATCTTTTGATGTCACGAGGCAATTCTTAAGTGGGGTAGGAGCATGGTTATAAACCAATCTCGATGCTGACTGCCTATGAGATTCATATTGGCTTCATGGATTCCACACTTCAATTGTTGATCCAATTCCCAGGGTGTTTCACCAATCCTTATCACAATTTCCTTGAATCCCACTACTGATTGTGTTTCAGACTTATGCCTATCGAACTCCTTGTTTAGAGCAGTCTGAGTGTCCGCTAATGATGCCATCAGGTTATTAGTGCAGTACTTAATGTACCACGTCAATGCACGATCTTGTAGAGCAGTAACCAACTGCACTTTTTTCATATGATCATTTGTAATATTTTGTGTTGTCCACACGTCCTTCACAACAAACCAAAACCTGTTCGGGTCCTCATTTCCTAAGCCCTTGAAAGCGAAAAACTTCATCGTGTTCAACATATTGAATGGTGGTGGTGTGGGCGAAGGTGTATGTTGTGGAGGTGAATGTGGAGGTGGTGTGGATGGATGAGGTATTCGCGGGAACCCTTGCCTTACCAATTAGATATCTATTGGCTTGATGGGCCCTAACCCAGGTTTAGCGTTAGTCAGCCGAACAAATCCCTAGACTATTGGCCCTTTTGGCATCAATCCACAGAGCGCAGAATGAAGTCACACCTGAAGCAGTATGGGGGGATGCAAGAACCAAGCTTCCTCACCCTGAGATGGTAGTGATTTTGTTTTTGGATCTTTACTCTACCTTCGCACAGATCGATAAGCCCTTTAGGGCTTATGGATACACCTTTGTTAATCGTCTTGGAGTCCTTCGCGGAGGTCTACGACTGTCCTCTATGAAGGTCTATGACTATCCTCTACGAAGGTCTACAACTGTCCTTCGCGTACCCTAAATAGATAGATCAGGCACTTACATGCCTGTATAATTACTCTTACCTCTGTATTTACTCAGATTATCTTAGTTTCGTACAGTCTTAACCTGTAATTATGATTATCTTCGTGTACATATATATCTTTAATTGTGTTCATATAACAAAGAGAAACATATATATTCGCGCATCAGAATAGCATTAAAACATAAACCCAATGTTCTACATAACATAATCACATGCAATTAACAGAAGTAAAATACACATGTAATTCCAGAATACTTCTCTTTATTGATAATCCAAATTTCCAATACAGACTTTGACTACCCTGCACACGCAGCTGCAGGTGTTTACGCACTCAGCTGTGGGCTTCTACCCTAGGCCTCCGTGCACTCAGTTGCAGAGCCTCTTCCTACGCTAAGAATCTTCGCTATTAGCTCTCACAGACACATTACATTAACGACTCATCCATGATCTACTGAACTGAACTACTAAGAGACTCTTCTAGGAATTCTTTTTATATAATCCCATGGTCCACGGACCATGGGTATATCTCTAAAGCTGACATGACTTACACAAAATAAGGGTGGAAACCCCTAATGAATATTTACATATTCACGCTCTGCGACCACAAAATGTGGAGAATTTACATTCTTCCATACAAAATTTGGGCTTTTTGCCCCAAAACTTGGGCTTTTGACCCTAAAATTGACTCTAGGGGTACCCGTTCCAAACAGGCCCCCAACAAAAACATGGTGACTCACCCTTTGAGTCACTCTGCTGGCATGAAAATCTTGTCGTGAAGACCTCCCAACTCCACCTGTACCACTGTGACTTTGGCGGTGCACTGTGTTTTTGCTTGCTTCACCTGCTCGACCATCTGCTCCGTCCTGGCCCCACACTATCTACCTGCATTTTCTGCTGTGTTTCTTGCAAACTATGTTGAAATATGGAAACAAGAATATTCCAATTTATTTTTTCCTTGAATTAAATAGTGAATTAAAATCGAATTTAGTCTTAACAACTACTTGGAAATAATTAATTACGTTATTTTGACTTAATTAATTGGAGAAATTCAAGTTAGAAGTCTTTCTGAAGTCATGCAAGAGTTATTCCTTAAATTAAGGAGATAAGATTGAGTTATATTTGAGTTGTAATTAGTTAACTCAGTTTACTAAGTTAAGTTAAGTTAAATTAGTTCCAAACTGTTTGAGGAACTAATGGTGAGTTAACAGTCAGTTGATGCACGCATGCACTCAACTAGTGCTACTCTAGTTAACTGAAGATTCCCTCATCAAAAACTCATGCATGTCTATTCTGAGAAAGATCCAGTTGAGATTAAAGTCAAGGAAAGTGTACTATCAGTTGCATGTGTTTTCTTATAAAGAAAACTCATGCATGCAGTCAAGGCATCATTCCTTGAGGATTGTGCAGTTCTGACAGTGTGTGAGATTAGAATCATCCACTTGGTTAATGAGTTTTCCATTTGGTTGAAGGTGAGTCATCCCAGACGAACAACACAAGGAAATAGGAGCTTGGAGGGTAGAGAGGAAGGCTTGAGAGAAGCCAAGTTTACCTGTGAGCATATGTGAGGATTGTACTGAGAGCTAGGTAGCTGTGAGAGCTAAGGCTTTGTATAATTCCTATGTATTTCATCCTATATGATAATACAATAGTGTGGGGTTTTTAGCTGACGCTTTTCCCAAAGTATTTTCATGTGTATTGTGCAATTGATTCTTCTTCTTCTGGTTATATTGTTCAGCTTGATCTTTAAGCTTTCACAAATAGATAGTAGAAGTAGGTTCTAGTATTCTACTTTGATTTATATTGCATTATCGGGTTAACCAACCACCAGATTTTCTACATGGTATCAGAGCAGGATTTGTAGAGAATTTTCTACATGGTATCAAAGCTGTGAGCAGTACACTCAGAAGATAATTCGAAGTTTGAAGTTTGGGGTTGCAGGTGCAAATCAAATTCATATCATACTTCAAGGTTGGCCAATGGCATTCTATGGCTTGAGACTTGAGTATGCCTTGGAAGGTAGCTTGAATTACATAGCATGGAAAGATAGAATGGAGGTTGTATTAGAATACAATGGCTTGAAGGAATTCATTGATCAAGAAATCCCAAAGCCAACTTAAACTAATGCACAAGATTTGGCTGAGTGGAAGAAGTGTGTGGCGAAGGTAAGATGGATCATCCTTGCAGGAGTTTGAGACCATATTGTCTCGAGTCTCCATGGGAAGGATACTCCATTTTCAATGTGGAAGACATTAAAGGACCTCTACCAGAATAGTAGCAACCATAGGAAATTGGCGCTCAAGGATAAGCTTCTAAGAATCAAGATGGAGAAGGGTAATACTATTTCCACATATCTGAACAAGCTCACCACCTGTAGAGATGAGCTTGGTAGTGTGGGAATAACTACTGCTGATGATGATATGGTGAGCCTCACTCTCCTTGGCCTTCCAAAGAGTTGGAATAGCTACCAGGACTCTATGAATGGAAGGGAGAAACTATCGGATTTGGAATTATTGTGGCTGTATCTTATGCAGGAGGAGATCAGGAGGAGCATACGAGATGGTTCTTCATCCAAGGATGATGATGAAGAAAATCTAGCCTTAGCAAGTAAGGCAAGGAAAGGGAAGGGGAAGGCTTCCTATTTCAAATTGAATTCTTCTCATGGAGGGAAGAAGGGTGACATGTCTAAAGTAAGATGCTTTAATTGTCACAAGATGGGACATTATGTGACTAATTTCCCATCGAAGAAGTCCAAAAAGGGATCCTCGGAAGGATCAGAAGGTGAGGCATTGGAATCTCAGTTCAAAATGGACTTTATCCTCATCGCATGCATGGTGTCATCGATGATGGGTTGTCTCTGGTATCTTGACAGTGGAGCCTCATTCCACATGTCCGGTGATAAAAATTTATTCAGTGCCTTGGAGGAGAAAGACCTCAAGATGCGCATAGAGATGGGTGATGATGAAAGTTATAGTGTTTCAGGAGTGGGCACAGTTGCTTTTCAGAGGGAGCATGGAGCTCCTATCACATTGACAGATATGAAGTATGTGCCTGGACTGAAGAAGAACTTGGTATCATTCATGATGTTGGAGAATAAAGGCTACAATGTTGTCTTCAGTAAAGGAAAGGCGTTCCTAAGACACATAGCCACGGGTCATACCAAGAGGATAGGGATTTGGGTGAAGAATCTATATAAACTAGAGGTAGATGCTTGTGCAGCATTGAGTATGAAAGTAGAATTGGTACAAAGCCAAGACATTGGCGAGTTTTGGCATAGGCAGTTGGGCCATTTTCATCATGGAGCTTTGAAGATAATGCAACAGATATATACAAGACTTCCCAAAGGTAAACTTGATCAAGTTGACACATGCAAAGGTTGTACCTTGGGAAAGTACACCAAATATTCCTTTCATGATTGAGACAGTCAAGTGAAGGCTATCTTAGAGTGAGTTCATACTGATGTGTGTGGACCATTCTTGATGGCATCCATAATGAAGCAAAGGTATTATGTGATTTTCATTGATGATTATTCTCGTAAATGCTGGATTTATCTCATGCAGAAGGACCAAACTTTCACAAAGTTTTGTGAGTTCAAAGCTTTGGTCGAGAAAGAGTCAAGGAAGAAGATCAAGGCCTTGAGAAGCAACAATGGTGGAGAATATGTATCTCAAGAGTCTAAGGACTTCTGTGCAGCGGAAGGAATTAAGTGAGAGTTGACGGCACCTCATAACCCACAATAGAATGGGGTGGTTGAGAGGAAGAACAGAACTATTGTAAGGGAAGCACGGGCAATGCTGCATGACCAAGGCCTACCACTTCACTTGTGGGCTGAGGCATGCAACACAGTGGTCTATTTGCAGAATAGAAGCCTACATCGCATACTTGGGATGACAACACCAGAGGAAGCCTTCTATAGTAAGAGACTAGATGTGGGTCACTTTAGGATCTTTGGCTCATCGGTATATTGCCATGTCAGAAAGGATGCAGGGAAGAAGCTTGAGTTGACAGAAGAGTTGGGGATATTTGTGGGGTACACTGATACACCTCACAACTATTGGGTGTACTTTTCTACCAGTTGGAGAATAGTGGTTCACAGAGATCTGAAGTTTGATGAGCAGAAGGCCATGTGAGTTTCCCTTGAGAGGGAGCTCTAACTACAGGCTGTGGAGGAACTGTTGTTTCCTAAGGAGGAGGAGCCTCAAACTAATGTAGAGTAGCAACATGCAGAGGTTCCAGGAGTGGAGACATCCACTCAAGCAGAGTCTTCCAGAGATGGATGGAAGTGCATAAGAGAAGCTAACATATTTTTGAAGGATGCGAGAGAGAATGTGGGAGCACCATCTTCTCAGCGCAGACAGAGGAGGTCACTTGAGAGGTACACTGGATACGTGGCCCTTGTTGGGGAATGTGTTGGGACCAAGCCATCTTCCTTTGAGGAAGCAGTGCAGCAGCCGATTTGGGTTGATGCTATGGTGGAGGAGTATGACTCCATAGTTCGTAACAGTGTTTTGGACATGGTTCTGAGACCAGAGAACAAGTCAGTTACGAGTTCACATTGGCTTTACAAGGTAAAGCAAGCTACTAATGGTAGTGTGGAGAAGCATAAGGTAAGATTTGTTTCCTGTGGATTTTCACATGTTGAGAGGATCATGTTGTTGTAGTATATTTCGATAGAGGAGAAAGATGCTGACATTTTGACAAAGGCATTGTCAAAGTGTAAATTTGAGTTCCATAGAGACAGGATCAGGGTGGCAGATGATCTCTTTCTTGTTGAGAGGGAGTGTTGAAATATGGCAACAAGAATATTTCAATTTAATTTGTCCTCGAATTAAATTGTGAATTAAAATTGAATTTAGTCTTAACAACTACTCGGAAATAATTAATTAAGTTATTTTGACTTAATTAGTTGGAGAAATTCAAGTTAGAAGTCCTTCTGAAGTCATGCAAGAGTTATCCCTTAAATTAAGGAGATAAGATTAAGATATATTTGAGTTGTAATTAGTTAACTTAGTTTATTGAGTTAAGTCTAGTTAAATTAGTTACAAACTATTTAAGGAACTAATGGTGAGTTAACAGTCAGTTCATGCATGCATGCACTCAACTAGTGCTACTCCAGTTAACTTAAGATTCCCTCATCAGAAACTCATGCATGTCTATTCTAAGAAAGACCCAGTTGAGATTAAAGTCAAGGATAGTGTACTATCATTTGCATGTGTTTTCTTATAAAGAACTCTTGCATGCAGTCTGTTGGAAGTAACACTGGGGGGGGGGTGAATCACTATTATCAAATTCTTTTCAATATATCTTCCAGATTTATACTCTAATTTATTCTTCAGATATTGATCATTAGTTTGTATGTCAGTACCATATAATAATGAGCAAGAACAAGAAAAACAAATAATCACACCAAGGAACACTAGATATAAGGTGGAAACCCAATGTGGGTGAAAACCACCTGCTGCAATATGTCTCTATCTTCTTTGAATTAGAAACTTATTTTACAATGATTTTGTACTGGTGTCGTCCTTTACTAGTACGTAGGCTGCAACCTGCAGAGAGCTACAAACCTCTCTTATTTTCCAGTCTCTCCTGGAAGGGAGCTACAACCCCCTTAGCTCTTCTACTTCTTTAAGGACCATGTTTCATTAATTTTCAGACTGGATCCAAGAACATCAAATCATCAAGTACATGTGAATCAACCAATCTCCTTATACAATCAACCAATGAATCATCCAACTTCTCAGAATGCTATAAACAGAAAAGAAATACCAGTAATCTAAACCCAGAACTCTGCAACAATAGATAAAAGGTAGCCAATAATTATTTCAAGAGGGGTCCGCAACTTCACCAATAGAAGCCTGCAAATATCCGCAGTTCTTCTGTGTCTAGACTGTGCAGATCCGCACCTTATCCTTCTTATGCTCTGTGCACCTCCGCATCTAGCCCTTCTGCTGAACTGCGTACCTCTGCCCACATCCGCACCTGCACTGTCTGCCCAACAACGAACCTCCACACCTGATCCTTCTATTTCTCTGCGTACCCCCGCACCTGCACCTTCTGCCGCACTGCATACCTCCGCACCTGCACCTTCTCCTGTGCTGCGTACCTCCGCACCTGAACCTTTTGTTGTGCTGCGTACCTCCACACCTTGGCTATGGATTGCCTGCGGACCTCCAAATAGGGCCAAATTAATAGTCCTCCAATGTGCCACAGACTGTCAGATCCACAAATCTGATCACGCGCCCAAGAGATCACAACCTATCAATAGATCTACCTTACACTTTTCAGATTTCACCTTGATATAGATCTAGCTTTTTAAACCGATTACCCAAAATTTCAGATCGTAAGATATTCAAATTTCACAAGTGACTAGCCAAGTGATCTCCTTTCCTTTTTATAGGCAAGCCCTTATTCACACCATGGGACAAAACCATCGAAAACCAATACAAGGGATCTAAACCGGGGTTCAATAATTTAGATCTTATACCGCAGGCCAAGACCATAGGATCATGAACATCGGGCTAAATACCATGAGCCAGACATAAGAATTCCCACATGTGCGCGCTTTCTCTGCATTGGAGAGAGAGGACTGGGGTCCGCACCTTCTGTTCGGATAACCTGCGGACATGACCGCACTTGGTGAATGGCATGCCTATGGGCCCGCACATTTTGAATGGTGTACCTACGTACCCCTTATTTTCCATCATTTTGAGAGCCTGAACAGAGATTTCCCACTTGAGAGAGTTGCCATCAAGTACAACACCTGTGCCATAGCACCAAACCTGAATCATAATGCCAACAATCTCCCCCTTTGGACTTGATGGCATTCCCAAGATCCTCAAAGTCATTCTCCCCCTTTGACATCAAGGGCAAAGGGTTATGCTCCCCCTGAGAACATGCTGAAGTCTCTACTCTGCTGATCACGCTCCCCCTGACTATAAACCAGATCTGCAAAAGAAACTTTCTTCAAGAAGAACCATAATCCACCATACACCATAAATGACCTTGACAAAAGAGATAGAGACATATTAGCAGCAATATTCAAATCAGCATCCATGTTCTCCTTCTGTACTTTCTCCTCCAAGATATTCTACCATAATGCCAACAATGCATTATTAGAAGAATATATGCTCCCCCTGAACCTGTGCCATTCGATCTTCGACCAATCCATAAACCAACGAATGTACGCTTCTACCCCATTTGAAACTCGCGTACAACCAACAATCTCTGAAACAGATGAGATTCAACAACAACATGATGCATCAACAACCCCCAGCTTTTTCCTGAGGTATTCGAAGGTCTCCCTAGGCAGAGGTTTGGTGAGTATATTAGTAACTTGTTCCTTAGAAGGAACATACTCCAACTTGACCTTTTGTTCAAGCACTTGTTCCCGAAGAAAATGATATTTGATAGGTATATGCTTGGTCTTTGAATGCATGACTGGGTTCTTTGAAATACTGATAGCACTTGTATTATCACATAAGATGGAGATAGGTGGTGTACAAGTGATCTGAAAATCCTGCAAGGTTTGCATCATCCAAAGGAGTTGAGTGCAGCAAGATGCGGTAGCCACATATTTCGCTTCAGCGGTAGATAAAGCAATCGAACTCTGTTTCTTGCTGAACCAGGATACTAATCTGGAACCCATAAAGAATGCACCACCACTTGTGCTCTTTCTGTCATCCACACTTCCAGCCCAATCTGCATCAGTATAAGCATGAAGGGTGAGATCTGTATTTCTAGGATACGATAAGCCATAGTTTTGAGTTCCTTGAAGATACTTGAAAATTCTCTTCACTGCCTGAAGATGAGTTTCCTTTGGATTTGCCTGAAATCTTCCAACTATTCCCACTGCATGCATGATGTCTGGTCGGGTACCTGTCAAATAAAGTAGACTTCCAATCATAGATCTATAAGTTGGCTGATGCACTATTGCTGATTCATCATTTGCACTGAGGCTACATCCTGTAACCATGGGGGTACATACTGGTTTTGCATCTTCCATGCCATATTTCTTCAAGATCTGCTTGAGATACTTGGTTTGAGACAAAAAGATACTGTCTTCATTTTATTGGATTTGCAATCCAAGAAAATATGTCAGTTCTCCAAGCAAAGCCATTTCGAATTCTTTCTGCATCACCAAGGCAAAGCTTTGACTCATAGCTTCTTCATTGCTGCCAAAGATAATATCATATACATACACAACAAGTATTAGCAATTTTTCCTTTTCAATTTTTTTATAAAGATTGCTATCTGCTGATCCTTTTGAAAAACCTTGTTGATGAAGATATTTGTCCAGACGGTAGTACCAAGCCCTTGGAGCTTGTTTAAGACCATAGAGAGCCTTTTTCAGTCTGCATACAAGATTTGGATCATTCCCAAGGATGAAACCATCTGGCTGCTCAATGTATACTTCTTCTTCTAAGTCTCCATTCAGAAAGGCTGATTTCACGTCCATTTGAAATACTTTGAACTTCTGAAAGCTTGAGAGAGTAAGGAACATTCGGATGGCCTCAAGTCTTGCAACAGGAGAAAAATTTTCTTCAAAGTCTATTCCTTCTTATTGAGCATACCCTTTACAAACAAGTCTGGCCTTGTTTCTAATTACTTCCCCATTTTCATTCAACTTATTTTTGAAGACCCATTTTGTCCCTATGACATTCTTATCTTTTGGTCTAGGAACCAACTCCCAAGTGTTGTTCTTTTCGATCTGCTCAAGTTCTTCATCCATTGCCTTGACCCAACATTCATATTTGCATGCCTCTCTTACATTTTGTGGTTCAGTGGAGGAGAGTAATGCCAAATAGTTTGAAGCTTCTACAATTGTTCTTCTTGTTTGTACGCCTGCCTCCTTTTGCCACAAGATTTGAGATTCTGGATGATTCTTTTGAACATACCTGGATGGAGTCTTCTCTTCTATCCTTGTCTGTTCCTCTGGTGCCTCTTGAGGTTCTTCTTCATCTTCAGTCTGATTTGGAGGGTAGTCTTCATCCTCTTCGATATTTTCATAATTTACTTGCCTAGAAATGTTTCCTTTTTCATCAACCACCACATCAATGCTGTCAACAATTCTTCCAAGTCTTTTATTGTAACACTTATATGCTTTGCTATGGGGAGAATAACCAAGAAGAATGCCTTCATCTGCTCTAGGTTCAAGTTTGCCAAGCTGTTCATCATTATTCTTAATATAGCATTTGCTTCCACAAATTTTGAAATGTTTTACCGAATGAGTCTCACCATACCAGAGTTCATGAGGAGTTTGAGTGCTGTTCACTCGGACGTTTGTTTTGTTGAGAATAACAACCGCAGAAAATGCAGCTTCACCCCAGAAGGTTGCGGGAGTTCCAGACTCATCAAGCATAGCATGAGCCATTTGTTGAACCGTTCTGTTCATCCTTTCCACCACTCCATTTTGCTGAGGAGTCCTAGCTATAGAGAATTCCCTTCTTATTCCATGTTCTTCACAGAAATCAAAAAATTCATTTGAGGTAAACTCCCCACCTCTGTTAGACCTGAGGCACTTAATTTTGTGATCTGATTCGTTTTCAGCCAAGGCTTTGAAATATTTGAATTTTTCAAATGCTTCGTCTTTGTGTTTCATAAGTCCTAACCAAACCATCCTGGAGAAGTCGTCAATGAATAATATAAAGTATTCTTCTCCTCGAGGTGACCTTGTCCTAAATGGACCACATACATCTATATGGACTAGTTCAAGAGGCTTGCTGGCTGATCCTTCCTTCTCAGGGAAGTTAGTTCTGGTTTGCTTACCAAACTGACATGATTTGCATATGGTGTTGTCTGGAATTTTGATATCTGGAAGACCACGAACTGCCTGATATTTGCATGTTTTCCTTATTTGTGAAAAGCTTAGATGGCCCAACCTTCGGTGCCATAGCCAATGTTCATCATCCTTGCTCAAATAGCATTGTTGTTGTCCTTCTTCAAATATGTATAAATTATTTGGATTTCTTCTGCCTTTGATCACTTTTTTTCCTGTATCAAGATCACGAACACTACATCCATTTGATCGAAATATTACCTCGGTTCCTTGATCGCACATCTGATTGGCACTCAGTAGATTATGCTTCAAGCCATCAACATACAAAAAATTTCTAGCTTTGACCTTTTCTTTCAACTGAGCAGTGCCTCTTCCTTTTATGACTGCAGGGGTATCATTTCCAAAAGAAACTTTCTTTCCCTTTTCTAAAGCACTATATGATTCAAGTTTTTCTTTATCACCTGTCATATGTTTCGAACATCCATTGTCGATGTACCATCGATTTTCTTGTCCTTCTGCATAAAAAGCTATCCCACATCTTTCTGGTTGTGGTTCCTTTATTCTCCATGTTCTGGTACTTGAGGCTTGTTCCTTTGTCTGCCAAAACCTGCTCCTACATTCAGAATCTTCATGACCAAAGTTATTACAAATAGAACATTCAATTTCATTTTCAAGGGCCGAAAAGTTGTTATAGGTCCTTTTCGTGATCCTAGTCATACTTCTTTGTTTTTGAGCTTCTCTAGTCATGATTGTTTTATAGGCAACACATTGAGCAACTTTGTGGCCAAAGTTATGGCAAGAGAAACATTGGCCATTGAAGAAACTTCTGTGATTATCAAATCTACCTGCCAAATGATTGTAGTTTCTATTGTCATCCATTCTTGAGGCAAATTGATAAGATTTTACCTGTGGCTGGTTGTAGCTTTTGTTCATCCTTAAGGTGGATTTCCCCTGATTTACCTGGTAGTCTTTGTTTATTCTTGATGTAATTCGTCCATATTTTACCTGGTGATCTCCATTGGGCTTTTGCTCATTCCTCCTTGCTGCATTGAGATAACTCTTTGAGGTGGATTCTTGAGATGCTTCTCCATTATACCCCAGACCTGTCTTGATTAGTGGAGAACACAGTACATTGATAATCTCATCCAGAGTTTCAGATCCTTTAACAAATTTAAGATTAAGAGCCTTTGTTTTCTCAATTTCTTTTCTAAGGCCAACAATTTCACATTCTAACTTCTCAAGAAATTTTTCTTTTTCATCAAGTTGGAATTGTAGAGTATCAATAATCACATTCTTTTCTTCTAAACATGTTTTGAGTCTAGAAATCTCTTCATAAAAGCCATCCACATCTATAGCATCCATGTAATCATCATCTTCAAAAGCCATTAAAATTTTATAGTTATTACCTCGTTCATCTTCATCACTATTTGAAAGACCATCAGTATCTTCATGAGTGTAGTAACTTTTCTTAGTTCCATTTTGTTTCTTGTTCCATCTAACAAGTTCCTTCCCTTTATCAGTTTTACCCTTATGAGGACATTTGGCAGCATAGTGACCGACTCTCCCACAAGAAAAAAATTTGAAAGGTAACTTACCTTTGAATCTTCTAGTACCCCGTTGAAGGTTTTTTACAAAATTTGATTCTTCTTCCTCTTCTGACGCATGTCCTAACTCATAGTAGTCTCCTTTGCATGAAGCCTTGAAAGTTGCTTCTCTCCTGTCTGATGGTCCTCCTTTCCTCTTTTCATAAGCAGTTAGAATCCTGTGTAGCTGTGACATGGTAAGGTTTCGTAGATTCTCCTTTTCTTCTATTGCTGAAACTTTAGATTCAAACCTAGGGGACAAAGATCTTAGAACTTTTTCAACCACAACAGCCTCTTTTATTTCTTCACCCAAGTTTTTCATACAATTAACAATCTCATCTACACGAAGGAAATAGTTAGCCACACTTTCATCATTGTACATTTCGAGATAATCATACTGAATCCTGAGGGTTTGAAGTTTTGCTCATTTTACCTGTTCATCTCCTTCATAGCTCAGAACAATCTTGTCCCATATTTCTTTTGCGGATTTATACTGCATTACCTTGACAAATTCTAATTGAGATAGGCATCCTAATAGGGTATTGACTGCTTTTGCATTTGTTTCATATTTCTTCTTCTTAGCCAGATCTGTAGGAGTTGCTGAAGGAAAAGTGTACCCTATATCTATGATATCCCAGACTTCTGTACCAAGTGATTGAAGATAGGCAGTAACTCTTACCTTCCAATATATGAAGTTTGTCCCATCAAAGATCGGTGGCCTGATAGATGCTTCTCTCTCGTAGTTGCTCATGATGATGGATCTTCCTCCAAGCGATCAAGCTTCTTCAGAAGGACCTAGCTCTGATACCAATTGTTGGAAATAATACTGAGAAGGGGGGGGGGGTGAATCAGTATTATCAAATTATTTTCAATATATCTTCCAGATTTATACTTTAATTTATTCTTCATATATTGATCATTAGTTTGTATGTCAGTACCATATAATAATGAGCAAGAACAGGAAAAACAGATATTCACACCAAGGAACACCAGATATAAGGTGGAAACCCAATGTGGGTGAAAACCACCTGCTGCAATATGTCTCTATCTTCTTTCAATTAGAAACTTCTTTTACAATGATTTTGTACTGGTGCCGTCCTTTACCAGTATGCAGGCTGCAATCTGCAGAGAGCTACAACCCTCTCCGTTTTCCAGTCTCTCCTGGAAGGGAGCTACAACCCCCTTAGCTCTTCTACTTCTTTAAGGACCATGTTTCATTAATTTTCATACTGGATCCAAGAACATCAAATCATCAAGTACATGTGAATCAACCAATCTCCTTATACAATCAACCAATGAATCATCCAACTTCTCAGAATGTTGTAAACAGAAAAGCAATACCAGTAATCTAAACCCAGAACTTTGCAGCAATAGATAAAAGGCAGCCAACAATTATTTCAAAAGGGGTCCGCAACTTCACCAATAGAAGCCTGCGAATATCCACAGTTCTTCTGTGTCTAGACTGCGTAGATCCACACCTGATCCTTCTTATGCTCTACGTACCTCCGCATCTAGCCCTTTTGCTGAACTGCGTACCTCTGGCCAGATCCGCACCTGCACTGTCTGCCCAACAGCAAACCTCCACACCTGATCCTTCTGTTTCTCTACGTACCCCCGCACCTGCACCTTCTGCCGCGCTGCGTACCTCCGCACCTGCACCTTCTCCTGCGCTGCGTACCTCCACACCTGAACCTTCTGCTGCGCTGCGTACCTCCGCACCTGAGCTGTGGATCACCTGCGGACCTCCAAATAGGGCCAAATTAACAGTCCTCCAATGTACCACAGACTGTCAGATCCACAGATCTGATCACGTGCCCAAGAGATCACGACCTATCAACAGATCTACCTTACACTTTTCAGATTTCACCTTGATATAGATCTAGCTTTTTAAACCGATTACCCAAAATTTCAGATCGTAAGATATTCAAATTTCACAAGTGACTAGCCAAGTGATCTCCTTTCCTTTTTATAGGCAAGCCCTTATTCACACCATGGGACAAAACCATCGAAAACCAATACAAGGGATCCAAACCGGGGTTCAATAATTTAGATCTTATACCATGGGCCAAAACCATAGTATCATGAACATCGGGCTAAATACCATGAGCCAGACATAAGAATTCCCACGTGTGTGTGCTTTCTTTGCATTGGAGTGAGAGGACTGGGGTCCGCACCTTCTGTTCGGATAACCTGCGGACATGACCACACTTGGTGAATGGCGTGCCTGCGGGCCCACATCTTTTGAACGGTGTACCTGTATACCCCTTATTTTCCATCATTTTGAGAGCCTGAACAGAGATTTCCCACTTGAGAGAGTTTCCATCAAGTACAACACCTGTGCCATAGCACCAAACCTGAATCATAATGCCAACACAGTCAAGGCATCATTCCTTGAGGATTGTAGTTCTAACAGTGTGTGATATCAGAATCATCCACTTGGTTAATGAGTTTTCCACTTGGTTGAAGGTGAATCATCCCAGAGGAACAACGCAAGGAAATAGGAGCTTGGAGGGTAGAGAGGAAGGCTTGAGAGAAGCCAAGTTTTCCTTTGAGCATCTATGAGGATTGTACTGAGTGTTGTCTAGCTGTGAGAGCTAAGGCTTTGTATAATTCCTATGTATTTGCACCTGTATGACAATACAATAGTGTGGGGCTTTTAGCTAAGGCTTTCCCCAAATTATTTTCATGTGTATTGAGCTTCTGCAAATTGATAGTAAAAGTAGGTTATGGTATCCTACTTTGATTTATATTCAATTCACCTTTCCTGGGAAGTGTTATCCATTTAATTTTACCAACTGAACTCCTCCACCGTCGGTAATCTCCTTGATGACATATGGCCCCAACTAATGCATCCTAAATTTTCCTGGAAATTTATCAAACTTTCTCTCATATAATAAAACTAAATCATTTACCTTGAAGGTGCGCAGTTTGATGTGCATGTCGTGCCATGCCTTTTAGCGCTCCTTTTGAACTTATTGATGGAATCCAGCTAGAAATCTATCCTCTTCAAGCTATGTTAGTTGTGCGAACCTCTCCTCTAGGGCTCCGTGATCTACCATTCCTATGAATTCCACTATGCGCAGACTAGGTACAATGTATTCCATCGACATCATAGCTTCTATGCCATAAGCTAGCCTGAATGGTGTTTGTCCAATCAGCTTCTTGCAAGTTGTTCTATAAGCCCATAGCACCGCGGGTACGCGCACATCCCAGTCATTTATTTCAACATTGAAAACCTTTATTAGTGCGCTCTCCAATATTTTATTAAACACTTCCATCATCCCATTAGCCTACAGATGATAAGGCGTACTTTTCTGATGGTAAACCTAAAATTCCTCCATCAACGCGCTGATCGTTTCATTAAGAAAATGTGTATTGCGATCGTTCATCAAAATCTTTGGACACCCAAACCTTGTTAGTACATACTAAAAAATGAACTTTTCTACTGTTGTGCCTGTACAGCCCTTCATAGGCTATGCCCTTGCCCATATGGTTAAATACTCAATCTTGGTGATGATGTACCACGCATCCATCTTATTTCCTAGAGGCTAAATTGGTCCCACAAAGTCAATTTCCCACTTTTCAAATGGTTGTAACATCACCTATGGATTTAGAGGTAGCTCAAACCTCTGCGATGGCACACCACTCCTTTGACATGCATCGCATGCCCTACAATATTCTTGTGAATCTTTATGCAACGTCAGCCACCACAACCTAGCGCGTAGAATCTTTTGCACTGTTGCTTTTCTTGCATAATGACCTCCCACGGCTCCTCCATTAGCCTCGGTGAGGATGTTTTTTTGTTCAAAATTTGGCACATAACGTCGCAATATTTGATCTGATCCCATTTTGTACAAGTGACCGGCAATGATAGAAAAGTATGTCGCGTGTACCACCAGTTCCTTCTTCTGTTAACTTGTATATCCTTTTGGAGTTGTTCCTGTCATCAGGAAGTGTATAATATCTTCAAAGTGACGGTCCACGATGCACATTGCAAAGAGCTACGCATCAGGCAGTCCTTCCTCAAAATTAGTAGGCTCTTCTTGAGTTTCAATGCGTGATAGATGATCCGGTCCTGCATTCAATCATCCTGGTTCACAATGAATTCAAAGTCATATTCCTGGTGTTATCACTTAGAACTTTCCCCTAGAAGTTATCTGAAGAAGGAAAGGACCAAGGTAACCACAAACCAATCATTTAAGCATAGGCTCTAGCCAACCTATGTCTTAGAGAGGGCTCTCTCTATGTGATTTAGCTTTGTTTACTAGGATTTTAGGCTAGTTCTAAATGTTCATGGGGTTTTTGATTTTTATTGAAGGTTGGGTGGTGGGATTCTTGGAACAGATGGATAGAATGAGGTCTCTAGGCCATTGGGCTATGGAGTCAATGAATGGACAACAGAATTGGGTCAATTCATTAAAGGAATATCCATAGGGCAAGCTAGCAGAGTAAAGTGCAAGTTTTGGATCAGAGAGGTGGAATGGTTTGAATCGGGGTGAGAGAGAAATTAAGAATTCTTAGACTGAGATTTAAATGAGGAAAAAAGGGTAATCAGAAACAAAGGGCAATAAACAATCTATTATTCCTAAATCTACCTCAGGCTGAGAAAGGTAGGTCTAGGGTAACATCAAACCACACTTAACCTGGTAGCTAGCCCTACCATGTTGGGAGAGGGCTCTCTCCTTGTCAATCTCAAGAAAATATAGCAAATGAGGCTTGAGATGACTGATGTAAAAGCTAATTTTAGGCTAGGTATATGCTCAGAGGAGTTTGATTGAGTTTTATGTTGGTTTGCTGGATCAAATGTGAAAGGCAGTTTTGGGTCTGGGAAATGAACTCAGTCATGCAGAGGTTTCTATGGGGTGAGGTAAGCAAATGCTTTAGTACTTTGAATTAAGTGAAATGGAGAGTCTTAAGACTAGTGAGGAGTTGGAGAGGGCATGAAAATATCAGAAATCCTCTTCAAATAGTTGAAAACATGTAAAACCAAATAAACCCTAAGGTAGAGCACTGCAACATCAATGATTTCCACCTTTATACTTGATTCATTTAGTTAAGTTGAAAAGAGAGAGATGATGGCACACATAAACACATGTAAACTTGAATCATAGAAGGAAAAACAATACTAAATCACCTTGCCACAAGAATCCCATAAAATGCTGCAAACCCTGGTCTATTTCCTTGCCAAACTGCAAAGATGAATGTACAATAATGCTCAAATCATTCACAAGAGTCCAACCTTGACAAATGACTAAGAAAGTACTAGATATAGGAAAAAAACCACCCACGCTAGCCTTTGGGGGTCGAATCCATGAGTTTAGAAGCTGTTTCAACAAAATCTGAACTAAGAACTGAAAAATAAGCAGTGGAACAGCTTGCCTCTAAAACTATGGAAACTGATTCATTCAGTTCAAAACCACCTATACATGATGTATCTACCTCCTAGAGTCAATTTTGATCATTTTTACATCAAAGAACATCAATTTACATCAATTTACATCATGAGTTTGACCATGAGAGATAAAAAGTCAAATTGAGAAAAAACTAGGCGAAAATTTTGAGTTTTGAGCAAAATTGAGCAAATTGTGCTTGATGCGCAACACCATCTGCCTGATGCGCAACGCCTTTTCCCAGCTAGATTTTGAGGCTTTCCCCTTCACCAAATTTTCTCCAAGTTGGCTTGTTGGAAATGTCTATCTGTCTAATTTCTAGGACAAGTGGAATTTTTGAATGTGGTGTCCATTTGCCCCTCCAAAAATTAGTTCTCCCAACACTGCTTCTTGTGGGTCCAAAAAGTGGCAGAAAGGGCGATTTTGAGGTGTTTTTTTCCCTTTTAGTGACCAAAACCACCTCCAAAATTCATGAAATTTTCTGGGTTTTCATATTTTTTCATGAAAAATCCAAAAATGTAAGCCATTCTTCAAAATTCCCTACCATCTCAATGCGCAGCGCCAGTGGTTTTGCGCATCAGAGGAAAATCCCTGTGTTTTGCAATTAAAAATTTGAAAATGACAAAAAGTTCTCAAAATTTGCTCAAAATTGGCATGAGGCAAGATGATCAACTACTTTGCTGAGCCAAGGAAGCTTCAAACAAGATTCTAAGTTTGTCTTGCTCTTTCTTGGCCTTTAAGGCTTTCCCTGGCTTGGTTTTTTGTCTTCTTATTCTTGCCTTACAAATTTTGTTCTGGGCCAAATAGTGATAGGCCATGTGCCTCAAAATTTTCTTCTCCTTATTAGCCTTGTCAAGAAGCTTCTCAAGGTGGACATTCACTTTTTCCAACCATGATTCTCGGTTAGCCTCTATTTCTTGCTCTAGTGAAGTTAGCTTGACTTTCCTCCTTTTTGCCATTTGTCGATTTTCCCTAATAGTTTGCAGCTCCATGATCATATATTTATCCTCCAATTTCTTGTTTTTTTGCTCAAGGTATTTAATAATCGACTTAGCCCTCTCAATGTTGATGGATAATGCATTGATATCAGCTTCTTGTTCTCTAATGACCTCCTTGAGCCTTGAATTTTGGGAAATCAAATCATGCCCTCCTCTTGAATCAAAATAAAGTCTCTCTCTTGACCTTTAGAAGGCCCTTCATCACACAATGGTTTCTTTCGTCTATCCTATACCTGCTCTGCTGAAGAATAAGGCAAATCCCATTTCACCCCAGGTGAAGATAACATTTTCCTGTTGTCTGGTGAAGAGAACGAGACCCCTTCCACCCTTGGTGGAGATAATACTAATTTTGTTGCTGCAAAAAGTCTTCTTGTCCCCTTTTCATAAGTGATAAAAATAGGAATGTGAGCCTCTTCAGTTTTGCTTTCATCTTCTCTTTGTTGCCCGAAAGGTCCAGCTTCCTCTTGAGGTTCTATAAATATTTGAGGTCCCTTGAAAATCTCATGGGCAATGAAGGTTTCCCATGGCACTCCCAACTGAGTCAACTGGTGCAAAACAACAATTTTGATGATAGAAAAGTGATATATGCTATTGAGCTGCTATGGGTAGGGTTTCCTCTTTGCAATTATAGTCATCCTATCTATGTTTTTGCAAATGAAGTATGGTATGCTCATCATTCTCACCCTAGTAAAATGCATAAGCAACCTGATATGATAAGCATAGATTCGGGAGAACCTTCCCTCACATGTGAAGTATTTAATGATGAATTTCATTAATGGCACATACCAGTCCTCCAAAAACTTGAAAGGAAACACCTTGCCCAATTGGCTATGATATCTAGTTTTAATGTAGGGTTCATAGTTCTGTTTGATGATATTTTGTCTCTTATTCCATCTTTCCCCCACATCTGGCATCTTAGTTTCTTCTGCAATAATGGCTGGTGAAATAGTGAAGTTGATGCCAGCAAGTTGTGCCATATTGTCCTCCATGTTGATGACAAATTGCCTAGCCAATTCATGATGATACCTGACCCTCTCTACCATCTCACAAAACTCAAAGCAAGATTGGTATTTGAAACAAGTGGTGGCAAGAGGACAAGTAAGAAGTTAAGCAATACTAATAGGCTCCTCTCTGATGATCTTCCCACCCTTGTGATGTTTCCTAGGTTGCAAATTTTTGTCTCCTAAACTATCACTTTGTGTTTCTTGCTCATAGCTTGAGTCACTGTTTCTTGCCATTGTGCTTGTTTTATGGAAAATGATGGAATGAAGGTATGATGAAAAATGGTGATGAAATAGGACAATAGTGATGAGTATGAAGAGATTTTACCTTTGGGAGATGAAATTGGGAAGTGAAAGAGATGATTTTGGGAGATTAGGGTTTAATGAGGGATTTAGGGTTTGGTGAAGGAAATTTTTTCTTTAGGGGAGTGGGGTATGAAAAAATGTGATGAATCAAGTGTGTTAGGATAGATAAAGAGTGAAAATGGGTTTGATGAAATTTTTGTGAAGGTGGGATGAAAATTTGATAATTGGATGGCAACAATGAAGAGAAACTAGGGTTCCATTCTTCACATGCAAGATCTATGAGAAACACCAAGTGACTTCAATTTCAACCTTAGGAAGATGAGTACTTACTTGTAGAGGGAAAATGTAGCAAATTTGAAGTTTGTTGAGTAATTTGGCACAATTTGGGATGATTTGGAGCAAGTTGGACTGATGCGTAGCGCCCGTTCAATTTTACACTGTGGTTCTGCCTTTGATGCGCAGCGCACTACCTTTGATATGCAGCGCCAGGCCAAGTTGCCTTAAAAACAGGACTTTTACCTCTCTTGCTCCAAATCACGATTTTTGACTCTCCAAGAGTAAATTTGCATAATGAAATGACCAAGAGGACCCTTTGCAATTTTTAAATATGAGTGACTTTAATTTTTCACTCATCTCAAACCCACTTTTCTAACGTTAAAGTAACTTTTTGTTTTGACTCTGTTTTTCCATTGAAATTGACTTTTCTTAATCATTTGAAAAATTGATGCTTTGATTCTTGTATTTTTTCTTGCAGTGGCTGGAATTGGCAAGGTGACCAAGGGTAGCAATTCTGAACTTATTACATATAGGAAGATTAAAATTACATGAAATTTTTATACATAGAACATAAAAAATCTATTTTTCCTCAAAACAGGGTTTTGAGAAAAAGTCAATTACTGAGTTTATCATTATTGAAATTTTGATGTTGAGACCTTATTAGAACTCCTCATATGCCTACTGACCATTATTGAGCTTTTACATGACTATGGTATCAAACCCTAGACCTAATGAGACCTAAAACCCTAAAAATGGTTTTTGCAAATGTAATGACAAAAGAAGGCTATAAATGACCTGAACTTGTAAAAATAGGCCATCAGGTAAAGACCATGAGGGAAATTTGATAATGAGCCACTACCATCAGATGATCCATGATCCTAATGGAATGCAACTGATTGGATAAGACACCTAGAATGCATGAAAAAAGAGAATTTTGATCACTGATGGAGGGATGAATATACCGACACTAACATTGGCTCCAATGGGGATGGTAGCTCCTGAGAGGTTCCAAGAACTACAGATCTCTGGAAAGCAGACAGTGCCTCTTCCATTGGGCTAAATGTAGTCAATAACTTCAGCAAACCAAAACCAATATCTTGACTCAAAACTGACTCAATTACAAAATTGGAAACTGACTCAAATAATCCACACTAAATAACCAAAAACTGATATCAGTTTTATAGCCTTCACTTCGGGCCCCAAACTGAATGAATGATGATAGTACACAATTTATGATGTAGGAAATAAGATGGTATGTATAGTGATATATGTGACAGTAGAAAATATCTCAAAGATAATACCATTTCAGTAGTCAACCATTGATCGGCTCTCACGGACAATCTTACCTGTTCATTTCTTTCAGCAGAAAAGCATTTTGACCCCAACATGCAGCAATTCTAAATGGTCCCTTCCAAAAATTCTCGAACTTGTCGTGCTTGCCTTTGTCCTCATTTCTAGCATACCATTTCAACACTATGTCTTCAATCTAAAATTTGTCCGCCTTTACCTTCTGATCATAGATTTTCTTGGTTCTCTCTTGCAGCCTGAAGGTATTCTAAAAAACTTCCTCTCTCATCTACTGTAAATGGATCATTTGGTTTATTCTTCGTTGTAAATGATCTTCCTTGCTGCCAGCTTCCTGTAGAAGTTTAAGAACTGGGACTGTGAGAGATGTCAGGAACACCATGTCAACACCATACACGATCTTGAAAGGAGACATGCCTATTGATTTCTTCTAACTTACTCGATCTGCCCATAGTGCATTGACTAATTTCTTATGCCAGCTCTTTTTGTTTGTTTCCAACAGCATTTTGATGATGTTAACTAATGATTTGTTTCAAGATTCTGCCAATCCATTACCTTGTGCATAGTATGCAGTAGAATGCCCCAAGGCAATTTGATATTTGTTACAAAAATCAATCATCTTTTCATATTTAAAAACTTCTACATTATCTGTAATCAACTTGTTAGGACAGCCAAAACGTGACAAAATATTGTTTTAAAGAAACTCAATTATTACCAAGTCGGTGGCCTGCCGAGTGGGAATCGCCTCAATCCATTTTGTGAAATAATCTATCACTGTGAGGATCCACTTGTGCTGAGCTGAATATGTAGGATGAATTATGCCAATAAAATCTAGGCCCCAGTGCTGAAATGGAGCACTAACTTCCACTGGCTTGAGAGGTAAAGGCTGCAACTTTCTCCTTCCCTAAAAAATTTGGCATTCATGATAGCTTGTAACAGTTTTATACACATCAGCGAAAAGGGTTGGCCAATAATACCCCGCTCTAAAAAAAAAAATTACTGTCGTCTTCCATAATATGTGAGCTCCACAATCTCCCTTGTGAAAATCATCCATGACCTGTTATTCTTCCTCCTTTACCAAACAATTCAGTAGAATACCGTCAGGATCTTTCCAATAAAGTGCATTATTCATAATACAAAATTTGGCAACCTTTAGTCTTAGAGTTCTACTTTTGTTTCTAGCCATCCCCGGTGGTGGTGAAAGACACTGGAGCACATATACAACATCTGAATACCAAGGAGAATGAAGAAAAATTTCAGATACCTAAACAAGTGAACTGTTGTCATCTTCTTCGGACATAGCAGCAATCAAGTTTATGTCCAAGGCATGCAAGTTAGACTCCACCATTAGTTTTGCTAGCCCCTGCCTCTTGATAAGCTTTGTTGGCTTTATCTCCACATTATATTCTAACAAAGCTGCAATCCATTTACCTTGTCTTCTTTCCAGATCTGTTTGTATTAAGACATCTTTAACAGCTGCGTTACGGACATAAGAAAGAATATGAGAATGCAGAATATATACTCAGAAATCTTTTAGATCTTTTACCAAGGCAAGAGCTTGCTTTTCAATAATGTTATACTTTAAGGTTGCATCTCTTATTGTCCTGCTGAAAAATGAAATTGGCTTCTCAAGCCGGTCTCTTTTCTGCATTAAGACCGCTGCCATAGTATGATCCGAAGCGAATGAAAATAAAATGAAATCTTGGGAATAATCTAGGCTGATTAAAATCAGAGCTAAAGAAAGAGCTAACTTTACCAAATTGAAATACTTGATAGCTTCTTTGGTCCACTTTACTACACTATCTTTCTTTAACATGTTTGTGATTTCCCTAAAATGTTCAGCTCGATTTGGCACAAAATGATGTAAGAAGTTCATCTTATCATTAAATGCTTGGATCTCCTTTTTGCTACGTGGAAAATCAATTTTCTAAATGGCCTCCACTCGAGCAGGATCGATGTGGATGCCCTCCTTGGATATGATGTGACCGAGAAGATTTCCTTCATCCATGGAAAACAATCTCTTTTTTGGATTAAGAGATATACCATACTTTCTACACCACTGAAAAACAATATTCAAATGGTAAATATGCTCTTCATCTGAATTGGAAAAAACTATCAAATCATCAAGATAAACTACTAAAAATACATCTTTCTCATTGGCAAAGGTGATATCCATATCCCGTTGAAAAATTGCACCAACATTCTTTAATCCGAATGGCATCTTGGCATAATGGAAAGTCCCCCATGGAGTGGTGAACGTTGTTTTTTCCCTGTCATCCTCATGGACAAGAATTTGATTATAGCCATAATACCCATCGAGCAGCGACATACGAGATGCTCCAACTACTCTTTGAAGTATGTGGTCCATTTTTGGCAATGGATAGTTATCTTTCAAAGACACCTTATTCAGATTTCTAAAATCAATACATAATCTAATCTCACCTGTCTTCTTCCACACAGGAACCAAATTGGAAATCCAATCTGAAAATCTTATTGGAAAGATTATACCATCCTTGTACAATCGATTCACCTTTTTTTCTATTGATGGCAGCAACTTTGGATTTATCCTTCTTAACTTTTGTCGAAATGGCTTCTGGTTTGGCTTGATTGGAATGATGTGCTGAATTATACTCTTATCGTATGCCTTCAAATTTGAATAGTCCCATGCAAATACATCAGTAAATGAAGACAATAAACTAATGTATTTTTCCTTTACCTGAGGAGGCAACACCTTTGACAACTTCACCACCTTTGGATTTTCTGCTGTTCCAATATTCACATCCTCAACTCCTTTCTCGATTGGCACCAAGCTTGGTTTCCAGGCTACATCATCTTGATCAAATAACTCCTCTAAAGGTATTAGACCTTTAGGAATGACATTGTCCTTCAGCTGCAAAACTTCCATCTGATTTACCTCTATGTCTGATTCACCATCATCTTGCTCTCCATCGATAGAAGTATCTTTGTATTTGCCTTCATTTTGCAGAAATTCTTCAATTTCTTTGTCATCTTGAAACACCTGCCAATATCTTTGATTATCAGGGACAGCTGGGTGATGTTTCACATGAATTTCAAACTTATTGTTTGAATTCATCAGGATTTTCAAGTTACTTGCAGTTGTTGCAAGGGAATCTGCAATAACATTTTGTACACGAGGGACACATGTCAAAGTATAATTTGGAAACAACATCAAAATATCTAATACCGCATTACGGTAAGCCTGCATTCGGGGATGTTTGGCTTGGTATTCACCCTTGACTTGCTTGATAACTAATTTGGAGTTTCCATAAACTGAAATTCTTTTTGCATTCAACTTCTTGAGGATTTTCAAGCTAGCAATTAAAGCCTCATATTCAGCTTCATTATTGGAACGATCAAAAGCCAATTTATACGAACAAACTCTAACATTACTCAGGACTTTGTTTGGTAGGAAAATAGAGCTCTGTATCCAAATACCAATTCCAGCACCATCCTTAACTACTGCTCCATCAAAGTCCATACTCCACAAACTAGCTTCGTCCTCAAAGTGCTGAAATTTGGCTTGCTCTTCTACCTTTTCTTGTTGTCCATAAATTTTCTACTACTAGCGGAAGGTTGATTTTTTAGTGGTACTATCAAGCCTTTGTCTTTCTTGATCAAGTACAGCTCTGGAATTTTCTGTAATCTCTGGAATATCTTCAACTTCAACTAATTGACTATTTACATCATTAAAACTATCAGAATAAAGAACAAAAGATTCTAAATCTGTATGTACATAATTGATTGGATGATTTAAAGGTTTCTCCTTGCTTGTGATCATGTACTTCATCTCTTTCTCTCGATATAATTTCCTCAACTGACCAAACACAGGAATAGTGGCATAGGAGAAATCTAGCTGCAATGTCCCTTTGAGTTTTTCACCCTACGATCTGGATAGAAGCATGCCATATCTAGTGGGAATATCAGCCACAACCACATCCATATGAATATTCTTCGCTGGAATCTGATCTAAAGTGACAACCAAATCTTTAATGAGACCAATACATTTGACCCTACCAGAATCAAAGGAATAAAGATCATGGTACTTGTGAGTCATGTCTAAACCCAATTTTTCCATAATTGCCTTTGGCATCAGATTATGAGATTCTCCTGAATCAAACATGGCATTGTGCAAGACATAATCATGCAATCTAAGGCTGGTGTACAAAGGAGCTACATCACTATCCTTAGATTGGCCTTCTAATGCTGGACCAAAGATAAGCTCGAGCTGGTCATCCTCCACATTAACCATATCAGATAATGCATCTAAATTCAAAATCTTTGACACATGACCTTTATAGCTGCTATTCTTCATTAATTCAGTCAAAGGTATCAACACCTTTAACTTAGCAATCTCATTCTCTAAGCTAAAGGCTATATTTTTTTTCTACCTCTTTGAGTGGAGTGTCTTTATTTTTAGTTTTCTCCTTTGATGCACTTGGATGATTTGAATTTTCATTTGCTGATTGTGTTTTGCTGGTGGTAGGATCTGTTGCTTCCTTTCCCTTTTTCTGCACATTTGGAGAATCATTCTTTGGTGGTGTTGCTTCCTTCCTCTTTTGAATTAGATTGATGGGAACCTTTCTACTCCTGAGTGAATATTGTTGTTGCTGGGCTATCAAGGCATTCATGTATCCCCTCTGATATTCATCAGATTCTTCTTCTAGGACTGTTTCATTTGCTAAGATAAAATCTTCATCCTTTTGTACAGCTAGGCTTTCTGAATACTCTTCATCCTCCGTGATATAAATTGGCAAACCATCAGGTGTAAAGAAATGATTCTCCTCTCCTATTATATTCTCATCATCATCTGATTCTAGACCATGTACAAAATTCTGCTGTAATGGTGTTTTAACTTGCTGCTGTGCTGCTTGGTCTTGTGCTCTTTGTTCCCGTTGTTTGATTCTGAACTGTGGTTGCTGCTGACCACGGAAGTTTGGATTTCTAATCTGTGTCTCAGGCTTATCTGCAATAGTGAGTCTATCAAACATCTTCTCAATCTTGTGAAGCAAGTGATCTGAGGAAGAAGCTTCCTCCTTTATGGTCACCTTCTTCTCGGTCTTTGTTCTAGCTCTCTTGGCTAGCAGATTTGCCTCTACGCTTACTGCAATTTTCTGCATATCCTCCAATGTGGTTGGATCTCTTTCTCTCAATTGATATGCCATGTTGGGATCAAAGCCAGCCCCATTGGTGGCTTTATATCAGCGGGAATTGCATTATAAACAATATTGAATCTAACACAATAATCCTAGACACTTTCTCCAACATTCCTCTTTATGTTTTCATATTCGGAAAGAATTTGAAGAGGATTTTTCTTTACCTCCCAACGATCCAAGAATTGTCTCTGAAGAACCACCAATGTATTGATAGTCCCATCTAGCAATGCTCTGAGCCACTTCTGCACTTCGCCTCCAAAATTTTGCACAAATAATCTCATGGTCAAATTTTCTTCATCTATCTCATGAAGGTCAAAGAAATCGGTCATCTTATCCACATGCTGCTGCGCTGTGATACCTTGGGTACCATCAAACAATGGAATTTTGCTTTGGTAATCAGTAGGCATAGCATCCAAGTTTTGTGGCAAAATGAGAGGTGCATATCGGGCAGCCATTGCTCTAGGTGGATTTGAAACTAGCCTTGGGGATGTAGGAGGAATCGCAACAACAATAGCAGACAATGTAATTGGTGTATGAGGTGTAGAAGGAGGGGATGAAATATGAGATGTTTGAGGTGTTGAAGGGGTTGATGGGTGGGAAGAGACAGGGGGTCTCTGGTCAGATATGGTGGGCTACACGGCAATGGTGGGAATAAAAGGAGTTTCAATAGGAATTTCTAAACCAGATGCAACAGCAGATGAGCCAAGTTTGCAGATGTAGATTCTAAAAACTTGGGAATGTTTGTGGCCACAATGGAAGTTTGAAGATTCAAGATATAATCATCAATTGATCTATTAACCTTTTCAGTTTCAAGATCTTTGACAAACTCTGGATTTAGAAAAGTAGAACCAACTGCACTTTCAGATTTAGTTTTAAACAATGATGGATCAAAATTTTCATCAAACTCAAGATCTTCGAGGTATTCAAAAACAACTGGAAATGAATGAGATCTGAAAACGGGAATCACAAAATTTTCTTGTCGGAGAATTCTTGGGATGAGATTTGGGTTTTCATACACAGGAGGAAGATCAGGATCAGGATTGGCCCTGGTGTATCGTCTGGAAGTCAGTGTGTTGAATTATTCCCAAAAATAAAATGGACATTATCAATTTGTCAACCTATCAAATTCTAAAATCATCATCCAAAGTCTAGAATTGCTTTAAGATACTGGGGTAATAGTTTTTAGTTCAGATGTTCAGTTTATAAACTAAACCGAAGATTGACTGAAGCAGCATTCATCTACTTATGCACTTGCAAAGCAAGAGTAGTTCAAAGGCTACTTGGCTAACTTCAGGCTCCGTCTATGGTCTACAAAGCAAACAAAAACAAACAAAATTTTCTTCCCCAGTACGGTCGCCACTATGTTATGCCTAAATCTACCTCTGGATGAGAAAGGTAGGTCTAGGGTAACATCAAACCACGCTTAACCTGGTAGCTAGCCCTACCAGGTCGGGAGAGGGCTCTCCTTCCTTGTCAATCTCAAGAAAAAATAGCAAATGAGGCTTGAGATGACTGATGTAAAAAATAATTTTAGGCTAGGTATATGCTCAGAGGAGTTTGATTGAGTTTTATGTTGGTTTGCTGGATCAAATGTGAAAGGCAGTTTTGGGTCTGGGAAATGAACTCAATCTTGCAGAGGTTTCTATGGGGCGAGGTAGGAAAATGCTTTAGTACTTTGAATTAAGTGAAATGTAGAGTCTTAAGACTAATGAGGAGTTGGAGAGGGCATGAAAGTATCATGAATCCTCTTCAAACAGTTGAAAACATATAAAACCAAATAAACCCTAAGGTAGAGCACTACAACATCAATGATTTCCACCTTTATACTTGATTCATTTAGTTAAGCTAAAAAGAGAGAGATGATGGCACACATAAACACATGTAAAATTGAGTCACAGAAGGAAAAACAATACTAAATCACCTTGCCACAAGAATCCCACAAAATGCTACAGACCTTGGTCTATTTCCTTGCCAAACTGCAGAGATGAATGTACAATAATTCTCAAATCATTCACAAGAGTCCAACCTTGAAAAATGACTAAGAAAGTACTAGATATAGGCAACAAACCACCCATGCTAGCCTTTGGGGGTCGAATCCATGAATCTAGGAGCTGTTTCAACAAAATCTAAACTAAGAACTGAAAAATAGGCAGTGGAACAACTTGCCTCTAAAACTATGGAAACTGATTCATTTAGTTCAAAACCACCTATACATGATGTATCTACCTCTTTGAGTCAATTTTGATCATTTTTACATCAATTTACATAAATCTACATCATGAGTTTTACCATGAGAGAGAAAAAGTCAAACTGAGAAAAAACTAGGTGAAAATTTTGAGTTTTGAGCAAAATTGAGCAAATTGTGCCTGATGCACAGCGCCATCTGCCTGATGCACAATGCCTTTTCCCAACTATATTTGGAGGCCTTCCCCTTCACCAAATTTGCTCCAATTTAGCTTGTTGGAAAGGTCTGTCTGTCTACTTTCTATGAGTGGAATTTTTGAATTTGGTGTCCATTTTTCCCTACAAAAATCAGTTCTCCCAACATTTCTCACTGTGGTTCCAAAAAGTGGCGGAAAGGGCAATTTTGAGGTGTTTTTTTCCCCTAAGTGACCCAAAACGCCTCCAAAATTCATGAAATTTTCTGGGTTTTCATATTTTTTCATAAAAATCCAAAAACGTAATCCATTCTTCAAAATTCCCTACCAGCTCATTGCTGGCGCTACGCATCAGAGGAAAATACCTGTGTTTTGCAATTAAAATTTTGAAAATGACAAAAAGTTCTCCGAATTTTCTCAAAATTGGCATGAGGCAAGCTGATCAACTAATTTTCTGAGCCAAGGAAGCTTCAGCCAAGATTCTAAGTTTATCTTTCTCTTTCTTGGCCTTTAAGGCTTTCCCTAGCTTGGTTTTCAGTCTTCTTATTCTTTCTTTACAAATTTTGTTCCGGGCCAAATAGTGATAGGCCATGTGCCTCAACATTTTCTTCTCCTTATTAGCCTTGTCAAGAAGCTTCTAAAGGTTGAAATTCACTTTTTCCAACCATGATTCTCGTTCAACCTCTATTTCTTTCTCTAGTGAAGTCAGCTTGACTTTCCTCCTTTTTTCCATTTGTCGATTTTCCTTGTTTGCAGCTCCATGATCATCTGTTTATCCTCCAATTTCTTGTTTTGTTGCTCAAGGTATTTAATAATCCACTTATCCCTCTCAAGGTTGATGAATAATGAAATGATATCAGCTTCTTGTTCTCTAATGACATCATTGAGCCTTGAGTTTTAGGAAATCAAATCAGTGCCCTCCTCGTGAATCAAAATAAAGTCTCTCTCTTGACCTTCAGAAGGCCCTTCATCATGTAATGGTTTCTTTCCTCTATCCTTTACCTGCCCTGTTGAAGAATAAGGTAAAGCCCCTTTCACCCTAGGTTAAGATAACATTTTCCTGTTATCTAGTGAAGAGAACGAGACCCCTTCCACCCCTGGTGGAGATAATACTCATTTTTCTACTGCAAAAAGTCTTCTTATCCCCTTTTCATAAGTGATAAAAACAGGAATGTGAGCCTCTTTAGTTTTGATTTCATGTTCTCTTTGTTGCCCGGAAGGTCCAGCTTATTCTTCAAGTTCTGCAAATATTTGAGGTCCCTTGAAAATCTCATGGGCAATGAAGGTTTCCCATGGCACTCCCAACTGAGTCAATTGGTGCAAAACAATAATTTTGATGACAACAAAGTGATATATGCTATTGTGCTGTTGTGGGTAGGGTTTCCTCTTTGCAATTACAGTCATCCTCTTTATGTTTTTGTAAATTAAGTATGGTATGCTCATCATTCTCACCCTAGTAAAATGCATGAGCAACCTGATATGATAAGCATAGAGTCGAGAGAACCTTCCCTCACATGTGAAGTATTTAATGATGAATTTCATTAATGGCACATACCGGTCCTCCAAAAACTTGAAAGGAAACACCCTGCCCAATTGGCTATGATATATAGCTTTAATGTAGGGTTCATAGTTCTGTTTGCCAATATTTTGTCTCTTATTCCATATTTCCCCCACATATGGAATCTTATTTGCTTCTGCAATAATGGCCGGTGAAAGAGTGAAGTTGATGCAAGCAAGATGTACCATATTGTCATCCATGTTGATGACAAATTGCCTAGCCAATTCATGATGATACCTGACCCTCTCTACCATCTCACAAAACTCAAAGCAGGATTGGTATTTGAAACAAGTGGTGGCAAGAGGACAAGAAAGAAGTTCAACAATACTAGTAGGCTCCTCTCTGGTGATCTTCCCACCCTTGTGAGGTTTCCTAGGTTGCAAAATTTTGTCTCATGAACTGTCACTTTGTGTTTCTTGCTCATAGCTTGAGTCACTGTTTCTTGCCATTTTTCTTGTTTTAGGGAAAATGATGGAATGAAGGTATGATGAAAAATGGTGATGAAATAGGACAATAGTGATGAGTATGAAGAGATTTTACTTTTGGGAGATGAAATTGGGAAGTGAAAGAAATGATTTTGGGAGATTAGGGTTTAATGAGGGATTTAGGGTTTGGTGAGGGAAATTTTTGCTTTAGGGGAGTGGGGTATGAGAGAATGTGATGAATGAAGTGTATTAGGATAGATAAAGAGTGAAAATGGGTTTGATGAAATTTTTGTGAAGGTGGGATGAAAATTTCACAATTGGATGGCAACAATGAAGAGAAACTAGGGTTTCATTCTTCACATGGAAGATCTATGAAAAGCACCAAAGTGACTTCAATTTCAACCTTAGGAAGATGAGTACTTACTTGTAGAGGGAAAATGTAGCAAATTTGAAGTTTTTTTAGCAATTTGGCACGATTTGGGATGATTTGGAGCAAGCTGGACTGATGCGCAGTGCCTCTGGCCCAATGTGCAGTGCACTCCTGATGCGCAATGCTTGTTCAATTTTACATTGCGGTTTTGCCTTTGATGCACAACACCTGCCTGATGCGTAGTGCACTGCCTCTGATGCGTAGTGCTAGGCCAAGTTGCCTTAAAAAATAGGGTTTTTGCCTCTCTTACTCCAAATCGCGATTTTTGACTCTCCAAGAGTAAATTTTCATAATGAAATGACCAAGAGGACCCTTTTCACTTTTTAAATATGAGTGACTTTAATTTTTCACTCATCTCAAACCCACTTTTCTAATGTTAAAGTCACTTTTGCTTTTGACTATGTTTTTCTATTGAAATTGACTTTTCTTAATCATTTGACAAACTGATGCTTTGATGCTTGTATTTTTGCTTGCAGTGGCTAGAATTGGCAAGGTGACCAAGGGTAGCAATTTTGAACTTATTACATATAGGAAGATTAAAATTACATGAAATTTTTATACATAGAACATAAAAACTCTGTTTTTCCTCAAAATAGGGCTTTGAGAAAAAATCAATTATTGAGTTTATAAATATTGAAATTTTGATGTTGAGACCTTATTAGACCTCCTCATGTGCTTGCTCACCATTATTGAGCTTTTACATGACTATGGTATCAAACCCTAGACCTAATGAGACCTAAAACCTTAAAAATGATTTTTTCAAATGTAATGACATAATATGGCTGTAAATGACTTGAACTTGTAAAATTAGGCCATCAGATAAAGACCATGAGGGAAATTTGATAATGAGCCACTACCATCAGATGATCCATGATCCTAATGGAATGCAGTTGATCGGATGAGACACTTAGAATGTATGCAAAAAGAGAATTTTGATCACTGATGGAGGGATGAAGATACCGACACTAATAGAATCCTTTGTTATATATTATAAAGAAACAACCTAAACTAAGGAGCAATTAAGAATTCCTTAAGTTAGATAGGAGAAGAAAACATTCAGTATGCATAACAGTTAAAACATAGTGCAATTAAGCAAATTTTGAGATATAATTCCATGTTATAGCTTTCAGATTTTTAGAGATACAATAAAGATTGTGGAAAAATTTAAGGAAACTAACATTCAATGTGAGAAAATACTTATTTTCACTTTGCTTTACACATGAATCCAATGAAATATCTGGTCTTTATTCATTAATCTAGCTTGCTGGTCCAGTCAATGATACAATAGATTTACAAACTTAAGATCAAGAAGTCTATAGAAATGTCTTGGAATCCACACTACATACTTCGAATTGTGAAGTATTTATACAAAAAATTATTACAAAATATCTCAAACTAACTTGAGATTTAATCTAGGAAAATAAAATATCTTCCTGCAGGAAGATAGAGATAGCTATTGAACTACTTTGATGTTGTCCCCTTTATTATGGTACTGCTGGCCTTTATGGTTGGTTTTAGCCCTTTTAGCTGCCTTGTTATTTGATCTTTCACTTATGAAAGCCTTATTAACCTTTGACATTCCTCTGATACTCTTTAACACTAATACACTTTGGCATGCTAACTTGTCTTCACCTATTTACTTGGTTGTTCCACTTTCACTGTATGGTAATATTTTTACTGTAAATTTCTTACAGTAAATAAGTCATTTTTCCCCACCATTCATCCTCAGGTAACTTGAAATTCATCATCCTTCAGTATATATCATCAACTTCAATATACTTGGCAAAATTAAGCTTGGTGATGAATAAGTGTTTTACCTCATGTTGGAGGAAAAACAGGTTCTCAAATGTGTTATATAAAACTTTGTCTGTTGGCAGGGATTTTATTGTTGAAGTGCTAGCTTGTTCTTTAGCCAACTGCCTGAGTCTATTGTCATAGTTCTACTGTGTCATAAGCTTTTCATTGATGACCAATGGACTGGGCAATCCTTTCTCCCTCAAAATTTGGAATTTGGCCATGAATCTATCAATGGATACCTGCATGTTTTAGAAATTTTCTTCCAAGTTTAGCATTAGGTTTCTCTTGGACAGGACCTTCCTTATTTCAAAAATGGTTTCAGTCTTGTCTTCTATATCTAGCTCATGAAGCTCATATTTTTTTTTGTTGTTGAGGAAGTGGTTGAGTCCATTGGCATCCTCAGGCATGTCTCCCAATTCTTCCTTGACTTTCTGAATAGATATTGTAGCTATCTTTATCAGTTCTGTTTGCTAAAAAATAACTTGAATAGATGGCCAAATATCCTTGACGTGTCAATGATATTGGCCCATAACAATTCCTTGGCTTGCCCAAGGGGTTTCTCCAATGTCAAGTCTTTCTCCATAGCTTTGACTCTTTCACTCATTCTGTTGGCCTTTTGTGCCTCTTCCTTTTGAATAATTTGGGCAAGTTTGTAATTCGTTTCTAAACTTGCCACCTTTTCTCTTAGTCTGTTCATTTCAGTGGCTTGGATGGACATTTCATTCATGGCCTTGACTAAATTATCTGCATCCTCTCCTGATGTACCTATTGTTGTAGACTCTGTTGTAACTGGCAATGAGGTGGCAGGTGGAACTGTAGGTGTTAGTGAAGCTGCAATTGTGGAAGGGACTGCTGTTGACATTGTAGGGATGACGTTTGTAGAAGTTGATGCAATGTTAGTATGTTTCATTTAGATTAAATTATCCAATTCTTTCTCTACTTCCCTTAGCTGATCATTGAGTTGGAGGACCAAGTCCATCAACTCCCCATGCTTTTTTTGGGTCTCCAAAACTTCCAGCGTTTGAGGATGTTGCAACTGGGGAATTTTCAATTGCTTCCTAAGTGCAGCAATATCATCATTTTTTTTTATGAGCTACTCTGTAGCTTTAATATATTTGGGATCATGTCCCAATTCAATAATTAAGTCTTCCAAAGACTTAATCCTGGTATCCTTGGCCTATGAGGAGGCCTTTTCCAACTGAAACTGTGTTGAGATATTAATCAATGAACTTTGTAAATTATGGGTAGCTATGGCTTTACCTGTAAGGGTGGAGTATATCATTTCTATAGCCTGTTTATGCAGTTCTATTTGGTCTATAGGATGAATGTGCATTGCTAATACTTCAAAGTCAACTCTCTTGAAATCTGATGATGTTTTGGGATGTCGTTCTATAGGCTTGATAAAGGACATCTGCAGCTTTCCCTCCTTGATGTCAAAGGCTGACATCAGCCTCGTTTGATTCGTGGGAGTGAGCTTTAGGTATTGAGCATATGTTTGGGATTTAAGATTTTCATTCCTTGTTTTGATGTCTTTATACCTGTCTTTTAATTCATTGTCCTTATCAGCAGGCCTATTGAGTGAGGACACTTCTAAACTTATCTGCCTTTCCAATAGTTGAGTCTATGAAGTGGAAGGCTCTTGCATGTCTGAAGAAGGAGTGGTGGCCCTGCTTCTATCTGTTTCTATGGTGGTCACCTGTATTGATTCTTCTGTATTTTCCTATTCAGTGAGAGGATTGAGTCTTTGCCTCTTGTTGTGACTAGTTTCACAATGTGCCTCAGATGTATTCATAAGTGAGGTGGAGGCTTCTTCTCTACTTCTTTTAGGATTTTTCTCCTCATTCTGAGGAGTCTGCATGACTAGAGGGGTGCTCATGGCTCTTTCTTTCTCTTCTGGTACCTACAGAAAAGAGCTCTCATCAAGCTACTTTTCCAAATCAATCAGAGCATTTTCTACATCTACCCTTGTGTTGTCTCTGTCTACTAAGGTATTTTCCACCCAGTCTGTTTGATTTGCATATGCCTCTATTTCTGGTATGGGGTGGTGGATAAAAGGTCTTAGCTTGACCTTTTGCCTTTTGTTGGTAATGAATTATAAAGGGTAATATCACCATACAAAACTCCTTTGGAATTTCATGCTTTGCAGGATCATGTCTGCCTCTTTCCCCGCCTCTCTGAAATTGCATATGAAGGGACCTAACTGGTCTTTGATTTTGAAATAGGCCTTCTTCTTAGCAGTGACAAAGTTGACTTCATCTGCATTGATGATCTGTTTGTGATATTCTAAGGCAAACAACCTCATAGGGAGGTATCTTGGCAACTTATATGGTGCAAGAAGGCAACCATATATTCTTATTTCTATGTGGTTTTGGTAAAGGTACCAATCTCACACTTTGGTTTGCTTGGAAAGTTGGATTACTCTTTTTATCTCTAGACTTATCCTAGGTGGAGGATTTCTAGCGAGGATAATCATGATTGGATACACAAAAGAATCTATGAACTATTAGTATGTATATGGTCATCCAAACTAATGGAAAAGTGGGGTCCAAAAAATGACAGATCTAGGCTGGCCCCTCGTGTCATGCTTTGGGAGAGTAAAAGGAAGCTTATCCAACTAATAATACAAAAATAGATGGTATAATACAAAGGAGTATTTGAATACTCTCTCATTGCCCATTCTTGTGAATTGCTCATGCATTCTATCAGCGATGAATTTGGCAAAGTCATATGTGGTTGTAGTAGGCTACCCTGGGTATAAATGGACATGAAGGCAAGAATAAGTTCATCAATGTATTCACTTGTAGTGTAACCCAAAACACATGATATCATGGTTACGATGTACTAGCCCCATTTAGAGAAAATAGCTAATACATATGGAAGGGGGTCCTTAGGGATGTGTTTCTCCTCTACAATGAAGGTTTCGAACAACTGGGCCAATATTGATGGGCTTAGCTTGGGATATTGGTCCAATAGATCTCCAATTGAGAGTAGGGTTAGGTTTTGCACTGGTTGGAACTACAGCATTTCATTAATGGACTCAACTATGATAGTGAATAGAACCTTCTGGTCATGAGACATTATGGCTCTATGGATGGGGACGTAGCATGGATAGCACATATGAACAACTTCTGGAAAGATATGTACTTGGGGGAACTAGTATCTGGGTAAATTGGACTCCTAGTGGCCAATATCATCTGTATGGTTGAGGTGTCTGTCTTTGCTTAAGCAATGAATTTTGAGTAGGAGCTCTATTGAAGTTGTATCTTTGATTTGGATATCCCTGTCAACCAGGGGAAGGTGGTCTAGGTCTAAGTGTGGAGTGGTAATGGGTCTAATTTCCATGGCGATAGGGGAAACCATAATTCAGTTCTTGTGGATTTGAATTAGGCTCTGGGGGTTTTATCAAAGGTTTTTGGATTTTCAGAGGGTTTAGGCAAGCTGCTCTTAAATTTGAAGTATTCTTAATCATTTTTTTAAAATTAAAACATTACATAGGCTAAAGGTTTCGAAATTTGAAGGGGTAAGAGGTAATTCGTGTTGAAATACCTGGAATTGGGCGAATTGGCTTCAAAAATGATGGTTCATGACAACTGCAATGGTGGAACAGTCTTGGTATGGACTGAAAAGTCAGCTGGGTTGTTTGCAGGGTCTCCTGGAGCGGACCTGGAAGTCTGTTGGTAAATTCGGTGTTTATAGGGATTGCAATGGTTTACAGAGTTTACAAAGAGAATGCATGGAAAAAGGGCGAAAGAGGGCTTTGCGTTCTTTTAAGGAGAAAATGATTAGTTTTGGCAGATTCACTTTTGGATGAACAATTGACGGTTTTTTGGTTAAGTGGGGGAAGTGGTTTTGGAGGGCAATTGCAACGCTTTTGTGGCACGGACGATTTTTGGGAGGGGTCGCCCGATTTACCTTAGAAGTCGACATGTAGCATTCGGGGGTTTAGGGAAAACCTCTTTATCGGGTGGTTATCGTTTAGCCATCGGGCGTGGTCGATATGGCTGTGCACCATTTGATTTGGGCGCAGATGATCGGACGGTAGTAGGGTAGCAGACTAGCATGGAGGGAATGGACGGAGGTTTGGGGGGGACCAGGGGCTTTAATCACGGCGGTTTGGGATTAGTTTAGGGATAAATCATAGGTTTAAAATGATTAGGCCGGGCTTAATGGGGGATTAGGGAGTCAGGTGAGGTTAATAACGAGATTAACTTAAGTTTACCAGGATTAGGTAAACTAAGTAAGGTTATATCGAGGTATGGGTAATTTATATTAATTTTTATTCAAACCAAAGGTTGGGGTATTTTATATAGGGATTTAATTATTATACGGGAAAAGGGCTTATAACAGGATTTATATAATAATGTTAGTGATTAATATGAAAATGTGATGGCAGAGTGGGTTGTTCCTTAATATAAGGGTAAAGTAAAACATTCGCGCACTTAGCTTTATACTTAGGAAAAAAGGCTTTTTTGTGGGTTTTTTGTGCGAAAGTGTTTTATACAGTGGGGGGGCTTTACTTTTCCTTGGTAAAAGGTGTTTAAACCTTAGGAAAACGGATTTTCTTAGGGTAATGAAGGGAAATAGATTTTATGAATGAGGAATATGTTTTCATGAAGGGGGTTCTATTACTTGTCCCCCTAAGTCATTAAGCTAAGGGTCCGGTCCCTCTAGAAGCCATAGAAATGCTCTAAGCCTTTTTGACTTAAAGAATTTTAAGTACTTAGAGCATCTTGATGGGGAAAATTAATAAGTAAAAGGGGTGAAGTGAGTGGGGGGATGTTAATTAAAACACATTTGAAAACCATTGTGCCTACTTTGTTTACTGTTTATGCACATTGAAAGATGTATCTAAACATGACATAAGTGCTTTTATGTAATGAACTTGATATTTCTGCAACCTTTCTTCTACTTACCCATTCACTTACCCTACCATTTTTTCTTCACTTTATTTGGGTGCATTTAGGCTAGCAAACCCTTATCAATCTTTTTCTTTTCTTTTACAAAGTAAACTATCTAATTCTAACCTTATATCATCCAAGGGCTCAGATTAAACTAATGAGCTCCTTTTATTTTCTCTACCTATCTAATAATCTGCCAAGGTTAAACTATTTGGTAAGATTTTATTCTCTAACTATAAACATAAAATTCAAAGCATGAAATAATCAAGTTTAAAAAATTTGAATATCATGGATTGTGGCATGAGTTACAAGCTGCACACAATCATTATTATGCACAAAGGTAAGTAGTAGTGGCATTTTGAATTGCTCAGTTTCATGGTCTCTTTTTGTTTTTTTAGGGTTCATATCTTCATTTTTTTGGACCTTTTCTTATTCTTTTGTCCTTTGATTTTTCTTTTAGGACATACCCTCTTTACATTTTTAAAATTTTTAATATGGAAAACATTTGCAGAAAGCAAAGGTATGTACAATATTACAAGGCTTAACATTAGTCATTCAAAATTATGACTCCTATTGGTATAGGAACCTAACAATGGCTCCACTTGGGGATGGCATTTTCTAGTGAAATGTCAAGAACTTTCTAGATTAGTAGCCCCTGAATTGTTGTTGATGTTACCTTGCAAAATGTTCCTCTATGCCTCTGCATTATTGATACTTATGACAGTGAATTTTTCAAAGCTTAGGGCCTTCTCTTCGGGCTTCAACTTCAAAAATCACCATCCAATCCAATATAGACTTTTGAAAATAAACTATGATCTAATGTGAAATGAAAATTAGTAACTAGGTTCAAAATAGTGTTTTAGCATTCGACCATTCATTGGCCCTCCTTCTGCTTCTATACCATCCATTTCTCTTAAGAAGAAAGCATTATTACCTCTGAAAGCATAAATGATATATGGGCCTTTCCATAGGAAATCAAACTTCCCATGTTTACCTTTGTCTTTCCTTCTTGAATCCCACTTGAGTACTTTGTCACCAAGGTAGAAATCTTCAGCCTTGGTTCTCTTATCAAAAATCTTTCTAATCGTTTCCTGCATGACTTGAGACCTGATATAGACCTCTTCCTTGTTTTGTTGAAGATGAATTGTTTGGTTGATTCTTCTTTGGATACTATTTGGTTCAACCTACAATTCTTGAAGCAACTTCATCACTGGTGTTCCCAAGGAAGATGGAAAAATAGCTTCCATCCCATAAACTAGTTGATAGGGAGAAGTACCAATTGATTTCGTAGTGGTTACTCTATCTGCCCATAAGGCATTGAATAGATTTTTATTCCATGTTTTCTTGTTGTCGTCTAGTAACTTCTTGATGTTGTTTACCAGGAATTTGTTTTAGGATTCTACCAGTCCATTTCCTTGAGGGTAATAGGTTGTGGAATGGCCCAGGGTTATATGATACTTGTTGCAAAAATCTATCATTCTTTTGGATTTAAACGTTGTTGCATTATCAGTAATGAGCTTAGTTGGACATCCAAATCTGGATAAAATATTGGTTTCAAGGAAGGTTATGATAACAGTGTCTATGGCTTGCCTTGAAGGTGTGGCCTCTATCCATTTTGTGAAGTAGTCTATGACTATGAGGATCCATTTGTGTTTGGCAAAGGAGGTTGGGTGAATTTCGGCAATGATGTCTAAACCCCATTGTTGAAAAGGTATTTCAGCAGAGATTGGCTTGAGGGGTAAAGGTAAAAGCGTTTTCTTTCCGTAAAAAAATTGACATTTCTTACAGGAGGTCACATATTTCTTGACATCAAAAAACAAGGTAGGCCAGTAGAAGCTAGCTCTAAGAATTTTATCTGCAGTGGTCTTCCAGTAAAGGTGTCCTCCACAGTCACCTACATGAAACTATTGCAACACCTTGTTAGATTCATCTTTCAATAAGCAAATGAGAAGAATACCTTCAAGATCTCTCCAAAACAAAGCATTGTCTAATATAAAAAATTTTAAGGATTTCATCTTCAAAAACCTACTTTTAGTCCTAGATAATTCAGGAGGAGCTTGTAAATTTAGTAAAATGTAAATAATATCAACATACCAAGGTGATTCAATAAAGGCCTGGCTGATTAGTGGAGTCGCCATCTCCTCTTCATTATCTATTTGTGCAATAAAGTTTATATCTAAGGCCTGATAATTCGATTCAACCATGAGCTTGGCTAAACCTTGGCCCTTGATTAACTTAGTGGGTTTGATTTCTGTAACATGTTCTAAAATAGTAGCAATCCACTTTCCCCTCTTTCCATCAGGACCATCCTGAGTTAGGATGTCTTTAACTACAAAATTAGGAACGTAGGCCACTATATGAAAATATAAGATGTACACTCTAAAATCCTTGATGGCTTTGACCAAAGAAAAGGCTTGTTTTTCCATTATGTTATATTTCAAGGGGGCATCTCTCGGGGCTTTGTTAAAGAAAGCAATAGGTTGCTCATAGCCCTAGTCATTTTTCTGCAGTAGAACTACAATGATTGTGTGCTCGGAAGCAAAGGAAAATAAGATGAAATCTTTGTCAAATTTAGGACTGATTAACACTGGTGTCTTAGTTAAGGCTAGTTTAATGTCTTCAAAGGATTTCTTGGCCTCAACAGTCCATTTTATGGTCAAATATTTTTTCAGCATATTGTTGAGTGATCTAATTAATTCTGCTAGATTAGATATAAATCTTCTAAGAAAATTAATTTTCCCTAAAAAATCTTGTAACTCTTTAATGTTCCTTAGGTGTTGTATTTGCAAGATGGCTTCTATTCTCGAAGGGTCTATTCTTATACCATCTTTTGAAATTATATGACCTAATAACTTCCCTTCTTCTAACCCAAACAAGGACTTCTTGGGGTTCAAGGAGATTCCATATTTCCTACATTTAATAAAAACTTGCTTTATATGATCCAAATGTTGATTGTCAGATTTTGAAAATACAGTAATTTCATCTAGATATATCACAAGGAAATCATGAATTTCTTTGGCAAAGGCTATATCCATAGCTCTTTGGAAAGTGTATCCTGCATTCATTAGCCCAAAAGGAATTTGTACATACATAAATGTGCCCCAAGGAGTAGTAAAGGCAGTTTTGGGTTGGTCATCTGGATGAACCAAGATCTGATTGTAACCAGAAAATCCATCCAATAATGAGATTTTGGTTGCTCCAACTACTCTTTGTAAAATGTGGTCCATTTTGGGGAGAGAGTAATTTTCTTTTAATGACACTTTTTTGAGGTTTCTAAGATCCACACAGAGTCTGATCTCACCAGTTTTCTTTCTAGTTGGCACCAAGTTTGAGACCCAATAAGAAAATCTGATTGGTGCAATTATTTTAGCATCATACATCCTCTGAATTTGTTTTTCAATTGTAGGTAATAAGACAAGATTAATCCTTCTAGGTTTTTGTCTGAAAGGCTTTTGATTTTCTTTTATAGGAATTGTGTGTTGTATGATATTGGTGTCATAAGATTTGAGGTCCTCATAACTCCAAGTGAAGACATATTGAAACTATTTCAATAGCTCAATGTATTTTACTTTTTCAGTTGGAGGTAATGATTTTGAAAGTTTGATCAATTTTGGATTTTCATCACTGCCTATATTACACTCTTCTATATCAGATTTCAAAGGTTCCATTTTAGGTTTCCTAGGAACATCATTTGAATCAAACAAATATTCCAAAGGGGTTAATCCCTTAGGTAATAAATTATCCTTGAGATTAATTACTTCGGTGTCTTCACTAATTATTTCATCAGTCTCAACTTGCTCTAGGTTCTCTACATCTAACTTAGTAAATTTAGTAGGATGAAATCTATCTATTTCTTCACCTTCTATCTTGTTTATTTCTATCTCATTTTTAGTGTTAGGATCTATTGATGTATCAGTATTTATATTGTTATTTACAAATTCTTCTTCTGAGATTAAAAATTTATTTCTCTATTTGTCATTAGAAAATATTTTCTAGTTATTAAAATTATCTGGAATTGCAGGTCTATGCCTAACTTCAGCAGTGTACTGATGGTTAGGTTGGAAGGGTAACTTGCAGGTGTTGGCAAACATTGCTAAACTATGAGCCTGCATATTATGTTTTCTAGTAATTACTGCAAGCTTGGCTTCTAAGAAAGTGTTAAGTATTTCTACAATAGTTCCTCTATAACAACTTAATCTAGGGTCCTTTGTCATATATACAACATCATTATGTTTTATAACTATTTCAGAGTCTCCCATGAAAAAAATTCTTTTAGCTCCTAGATTCCTAACTAATTTAAGACCTAAAATTAATGCTTCATACTCGTCCATATTGTTAGTACATTTAAAATTCAGTCTATATGCATGACCTTATGAGTGAGTATTCTCCAAATTATATATCCACACTCTTGCTCCTACTCCAAACTTATTGATTGGCCCATCAAATTCAATATGCCATAATATCTCATGCTCATAATTTTCACTATCTGGTACAACAAAATTTTCCTCATTTACAACAATTTGACCACTTTATTTATTGGAAAGTTCTGAAGTTTGGTTAGTTTCATTTTGTATAGAAACTGCAATTTATTTTGGTTCTGTATTAATACTATCTAAAATAGTTTCTTTTGTTTGATCAACATTATACAGAATAAAAGAATCGATGTCTAAATGTATGGAGTATATGGGAAAGTTTTGATGCCGATCTTGGCTACTTACCATATATTTCATTAAGGTTTCTCAGTATAGTTTCTTAGGTTGTCCAAAAATATAGATTGTTGCATATGACATATCTAGTTGTAAAGATCCCTGAAGTTTGGCTCCCCATGATTTGGATAACAGCATGCCATACTTTGGTGGGATGTTAGCAACCACAATATCCATAAGGATGCTTTTGGCAGGATATTGAACTAAAGTAACACATAGGTCTTTAATCAATCCTAGACACTTTACTTGACTTGATTCAAATGAGAATAAGTCCTTGTAAGGCCTCGTAATGCCTAGGTTTAATTTCTCCATTATTGATTTGGGCATTAAGTTGTGGGAGGCCCCAAAATCCAACATTGAATTGTGTAGAATTTTGTCATAGATACTAAGGCTAATGTAGAAAGGTGGCACTCCTCCTTCCAGTGGTTTTCCATTAACATCTGGACCAAATATAAGTTCTGGTTGGTCATCAAACAGGTTTACTGAATCCTCATTTTCAACAATGTTTAAAGTCTGGTTTATCTGTGACTTGTAGGTTTCATTCTTGATTAGTTTTGTTAAAGGAACTGAAATCTTTAGCTTTGCTACCTCTGCTCCCAGATTGAATGGAAAAGAGGCTTTTTCTGTTTGAGGGTTTTGAATTTTCGTAGCAGGGATCTCAGTAGGATGGTCTTCTTTTCCTTTATTGGGAATCTCCTTATGTGGATTTTCAAATCTGGTGTTTCTAGCTTTGTCCATTGGTTCCTTAGGGGAAATTGAAGTGGATGGTTGATCATCAGAAGGTTGATTAGGAGTTATATATACAATGTTGGGGCTTCAAGGATTCTGGTTCTGTCTAGGGAGAATCTGGAGGATTTTTGAAACAAGAGCTTCTTTGATTTTCTTGGGTTGATTTTGCATTGTTCTCTTGGTTTGGTCAGGGGCATCAGTGTTCTTTTTACTTCTTAGATTTGTAATTGCTGAAACATATGCAGTTCCTACTCATCTTGGGTAAGAAAAACATTGTCCTCATCATTTATTCCCATTAAGTTGATTTTTATGTCTTGTTCTAGATCTTCAGGATGGGATGTTTCTGCATAATTTTCTTGAAAATGAGGCCTAATGTTTTGATTTTGGTTTTTTCTAAAATTTGGGTTTCTAACTAGAGGTGCTTGTTGGTTATCCCATTGAGACTTTCTCTCCATATTGCCTATTCTATCCATTAATTTTTCCATACTTTTGGCTAAACCGTCTATTTTGAGGTCAGATGGTGAAGCTTCATCTTTTGCAGTTCCTCTTCTTTCCTTCCTAACTCCAACTCTTTTAGCTAACAAATTGAATTCTACACTAACTTCTACACTTTTCATTTCCTCTAAGGTTGGGGGGTTTCCTTCCCTGAGTTGGTATGCCATAACAGTGTCAAAGCCATCAGGGAACTTTATTAATGCTAAGTCAGGTGGGGGTCAAAGGTTAACTAGGATCGCATTATATATATTATTGAATCTAGTGCAGTAATCTTGTATAGTTTCATAAGGTCCCCTTCTAATATTTTCATATTCTGAAAGGATTTGTAAGGGGTTCTTTTTCTTATCCCTTCTATTAAAAAATTGTTGGTAAAATATATCTAAACTATCAATACTATTAGCAGGTAACATTCTAAACCATTTCCTAAAATCACCAGCTAAAGTCTGAGCAAATAGTCTCATTTGAACATCACCAATATCAATTTCATGTAGTTCAAAATAATATGTCATCTTGTTGACATGGTGTTGTGTAGTGTAGTGTCCTATGCCATCAAATTGAACAATTTTACTTTGGTAGTCTGCTGGCATAGCACCAAGTGGGGCAGGTAAAACAAGAGGAGCATATCTATTTGCCATGGCTGTAAGTTGGGAGAGGCTAAGATGTGGGGTTGAGGTACTTGGAGATGATGCAGTAGTGGATGACGAACTAGGACTGGTAGGTGGTGAATGAGCAATGCTAGGTTGGTGAGGGAGTGAAGGTATAAATGATGGTGAAGAATGGACTTCAAAAGTTGAAGGGAACAATGGTGAACTAAGAGTAGTGGAGAATTGTCTAGAAAGCTCAGGGGTCTTGGCAGTACTAAGGGATGATTGTGGAGAGTTTAGAATGTATTCATCAATTGACTTGTTGGCCTTTTGGACTTCAAGGTCTGCAATAAACTCAGGGTCTAGAACAATTTCGTCAAGTGCACTTTCAGATTTTGTTCTAAATAATGATAAATCAAATGGCACATCAAAGGGAAGTTCTTCTAAAAATAACCACTCATCAGGACATGAATCTGCTTTAACTAATGGTATTTGGCTAACTGAACTTTCTTCTTTTTTATATTTTCTTGAAATTAGGTTGGGATTATCAACTACTGGGGTAGGGTTTGGATCTGGATTAGCCCTAGTAAAATGAGTTCTCCTTGAAGCCAAAATTTCGAAAAAAAAATAATTGTTTTTTGTGAGATTTTTAAAAATAACTTCTAATAAATTACTTTAAGAGGCTCAAAATATAAATTTAAAAATTTCTTAAAGCTTTATTAGGACTGAGGGTTTGAGTCCCCAGTATGGTCGCCACTATGTTATCACTCAGAAATTTTCCCTAGAAGTTATCAGAAGAAGGAAAGGACCGAGGTAACCACAAACCAATGTTTTAAGCATAGGCTTTAGCCAACCTATGGCTTAGAGAGGGCTCTCTCTATGTGATTTAGCTTTGTTTGCTGGGATTTTAGGCTAGTTCTAAATGTTCAGGGGGTTTTTGATTTATATTGAAGGTTGGATGGTGGGATTCTTGGAACATATGGATAGAATGAGGTCTCTATGCCATTGGGCTATGGATTCAATGAATGGACAACAGAACTGGGTCAATTCATTAAAGGGAATGTCCACAGGGAAAGCTAGCAAAGTAAAGTACAAGTTTTGGATCAGAGAGGTGGAATGGTTTGAATCAGGTTGAGAGAGAAATTAAGAATTCTCAAACCAGGATTTAAACGAGGAGCAGAGGGAAATCAGAAACAAAGGTCAATAAAGAATCCTTTGCTATAGATTATAAAGAAACAACCTAAACTAAGAAACAATTAAGAATTCCTTAAGTTAGATACTAGAAGAAAACATTTAGTATGCATAACAGTTAAAACAGAGTGCAATTAAGCAAATTCTGAGATATCATTCCATGTTATAGCATTCAGATTTTTAGAGATACAATAAAGATTGTGGAAAACTTTAAGGAAAATAACATTCAACGTGAGAAAATACTTATTTGCACTTCGCTTTACACATGAATCCTGTGAAATATTTGGTCTTTATTCATTAATCCAGCTTGCTGGTCCAGTCAATGATACAATAGATTTACAGACTTAAGATCAAGAAGTCTATAGAAATGTCTTGGAATCCACACTACATACTTCGAATTGTGAACTATTTATACAAAAAATTATTAAAAAATATCTCAAACTAACTAGAGATTTAATCTAGGAAAATAAAATATCTTCTTGCAGAAAGATAAAGACAACGATTGAACTACTTTGATGTTATCCCCTTTATTATGGTACTGCTAGCCTTTATGGTTGGTTTTAGGCCTTTTAGCTGCCTTGTTGTTTGATCTTTCACGTATGAAAGCCTTATTAACCTTTGACCTTCCTCTGATACCCTTTGACATTGATACACTTCGGCATGATGACCTGTCTTCACCTGTTTACTTGGTTGTTCCACTTTCACTGTATGGTAATCTATTTACTGTAAGTTTCTTACAGTAAATCAATCATTTTTTCCCACCATTCATCGTCAGGTAACATGACATTCATCATCCTTCAGTATATCTCATCATCTTCAGTATACTTGGCAAAATGGGGCTTCGTGATGAATAAGTGCTTTACCTCATGCTGGAGGAAAAACAGGTTCTCAAGTGTGTTATATAAAACTTTGCTTGTTGGTAGGGCTTTTATTGTTGAAGTGCTAGCTTGTTCTTTAGCCAACTGCCTGAGTCTATTGTCATAGTCCTACTATGTCATAAGCTTGTCATTGATGACCAATGGACTGCGCAATCCTTTCTCCCTCAAAATTTGGAATTTGGCCATGAATCTATCAATGGCTACCAGCATGTTCTGGAACTTTTCTTCCAAGTTTAGCATTAGGTTTCTCTTGGAGAGGACCTTCCTTATTTCCAAAATGGTTTCAATCTTCTCTTCTATATCTAGCTCATGAAACTCATATCTATTTTTGCTGTTGAGGAAGTGGATGAGTCTATTAGCATCCTTAGGCATGTCTCCCAAGTCCTCGTTGAATTTCTGAATAGCTACTGTAGCTATCTTTATCAGTTCTGTCTGCTCAAAAATAACTTGAATAGATGGCCAAATATCCTTGACGTGTCAATGATATTGGACCATAATAATTCCTTGGCTTGCCCAAGGGGTTTCTCCATTGTCAAGTCTTTCTCCATAGCTTTGACTCCTTGACTCATTCTATTGGCCTTTTGTGCCTCTTCCTTTTGAATAATTTGGGCAAGTTTGTAATCAATTTCTAAACTTGCCACCTTTTCTCTTAGTCTAGTCATTTCAGTGGCTTGGATGGACATTTCATTCATGGCCTTGACTAATTTATATGCACCCTATCTTGATGTACCTGTTGTTGTAGACTATGTTGTAACTGACAATGATGTGGCAGGTGGAACTGTAGGTGCTAGTGAAGCTGCCAGTGTCGAAGGGACTACTGTAGACACTATAGGGATGACATTTGCAGAAGTTGATGCAATGTTAATTTCTTTCATTTGGATTAAATTATCCAATTCTTTCTCTTTTTCCCTTAGTTGATCATTGAGTTGGAGGACCAATTCCATCAACTCCTCATGCTTTTGTTGGGTCTCCAAAACTTCTAGCGTTTGAGGATGTTGTAGCTGGGGAATTTTCAATTGCTTCCTAAGTGCAACAATATCATTGTTTTTCTTCTTTATGAGCTTCTCTGTAGCTTTAATATCCTTGGGATCGTGTCCCAATTCAATAATTAAGTCTTCCAAAGACTTAATCCTAGTATCCTTGGCCTATGAGGAGGCCTTTTCCAACTGAAACTGTGTTGAGATATTATTCAATGAACTTTGTAAATTATGGGCAGCTATGGCTTTACCTGTAAGGGTGGAGTATATCATTTCTCCAGCCTATTTATGCAGTTCTATTTGGTCTATGGGATGAATGTCCCTTGCCAATACTTCAAAGTCAACTCTCTTGAAATCTAATGATGTTTTGGGCTGCTGTGTTGTAGGCTTGATAAAGGACATCTGCAACTTTCCCTCCTTGATATCAAAGGTTGACATCAGCCTTGTTTGATTTGTGGGAGTGAGCTTTAGGTATTGAGCATATGTTTGGGCTTTAAGCTTTTCATTCCTCGTTTTGATGTCTTTATACCTATCTTTTAATTCATTGTCCTTATCATCAAGCCTGTTGAGTGAGGACATTTCTAAACTTATCTTCCTTTCCAATCGCTGAGTCTGTGAAGTGGAAGGATCTTGCATGTCTGAAGAAGGAGTGGTGGCCCCGATACTATCTATTTCTTTGGTGGTCACTTGTACTGATTCTTCTGTATTTTCCTGTTCAATGTGAGGATTGAGTCTTTGCCTCTTGCTATGACTGGTTTCACATTGTGCCTCAGATGTATTCATAGGTGAGGTGGAGGCTTCTTCTCTGCTTCTTTTAGGATTTTTCTCCTCGTTCTGAGGAGTCTGCATGACTGGAGGGGTGCTCATGGCTCTTTCTTTCTCTTCTGGTACCTGCAGAAAAGAGCTCTCATCAAGCTACTTTTCCAAATCAATCAGAGCATTTTCTACATCTACCCTTGTGTTGTCTCTGTCTACTAAGGTATTTTCCACCCAGTCTGTCTGATTTGCATATGCCTCTATTTCTGGTATGGGGTGGTGGATAAAAGGTCCTAGCTTGACCTTTTGCCTTTTCTTGGTAATGAATTCTAAAGGGTCATATCTCCATACAAAACTCCTTTGGAATTTCATGCTTTGCAGGATCAGGTCTGCCTCTTTCCCCGCCTCTCTGGAATTGCATATGAAGGGACCTAACTAGTCTTTGATTTTTAAATATGCCTTCTTCTTGGTAGTGACAAAGTTGACTTCATCTACATTGATGATCTGTCTGTAATATTCTAAGGCAAACAACCTCATAGGGAGGTATCTTGGCAACTTATATGGTGCAAGAAGGCAACCATATATTCTTATTTCTATGTGGTTTTGGTAAAGGTGCCAATCTCCCACTTTGGTTTGCTTGGAAAGTTGGAGGACTCTTTTTATCTCTGGACTTGTCCTAGGTGGAGTATTTCCAGTGAGCATAATCATGATTAGATACACAAAAGAATCTATGAAGCCTTATTATGTATATGGTGATCCAAACTCATGGAAAGTGGGGTCTGAAAAATGACAGATCTAGGCTGGCCCCTGATGTCATGCTTCTGGAGAGTAAAAGGAAACTTATCCGACTGATAATGCAAAAATAGATGGTACAATACAGAGGAGTATTTGAATACTCTCTCATTGCCCATTCTTGTGAACTGCTCATGCATTCTATCAGCTATGAATTTGGCAAAGTCATATGTGGTTGTAGGAGGCTCCCCTGGGGTATAAATGGACATGAAGGCAAGAATAAGTTCATCAATGTATTCACTTGTAGTGTAACCCAAAATACATGATATCATGGTTACAATGTATTGGCCCCATTTAGAAAAAATAGCTGATAGATATGGAGGGGGATCCTTAGGGATGTGTTTTACCTTTACAATGAAGGTTTGGAACAACTGGCCTGTCTTGATGGGCTTAGCTTGGGATACTGGTCCAACAGGTCTCCAATTGAGAGTGAGGTTAGGTTTGACACTGGTTGGAACTGCAACATTTCATTAATGGACTCGGTTGTGATAGTGAATAGAGCCTTCTAGTCATGAGACATTGTGGCTCTATGGCTAGGGACATATCATGCATAACACATATGAACAACTTCTGGAAAGATATGAACTTGGGGGAATTGTTATCTGGTTAAATTGGATTCCCAAAGGCCAATATCATCTGTATGGTGCAGGTGTCTGTCTTTGCATAAGCAATGAATTTTGAGCAAGAGCTATGTTGAAGTTTTATCTTTGCTTTAGAAATCCTTGTCAGCCAGGGGAAGGTGGTTCAGGTCTAAGTGTGGACTGGTAACGGGTCTAACGTCCATGGTGATAGGGGCATCCATAATTTAGTTCTTATGGATTTGAATTAGGCTCTTAGGGTTTTATCAAAGGTTTTGGGATTTTCAGAGGGTTTAGGCAAGCTGATCTTAAATTGGCAGTATCCTTAATCAAATTTTTAAGTTAAAACACTGCATAGGCTAAAGGTTTCGAAATTTGAAGGGGTAAGAGGTAATTCATGGTGAAATACCTAGAATTGGGCAAATTGGCTTTAAAAATGATGGTTCACGGTAGCTGCAATAGTGGCACAGTCTTGGTACAGACTGAAAGGTCAACTGGGCTGTCTGTAGCATCTCCTGGAGTAGACTTGGAAGTCTGTTGGTAAATTTGGCATTTGTAGGGATTGAAATGGTTTACAGAGTTTAGAAAGATAATGCGTGGAAAAAGGGCGAAAGAAGGCTTCGTGGTCTTTTATGGAGAAAATGATTAGTTTTGGTGGGTTCACTTTTCGATGAACAATTGATGGTTTTTCAGTTAATTGGGGGAAGTGGTTTTGGAGGGCCATCACATTGCTTCTATGGCACGGGCATTTTTTGGGAGGGATTGCCCGATGTACCTTAGAGCGCGACACGTAGCATTTAGGAGGTCGGGGAAAACCACTTTATCAGGTGGTTATCATTCAACCATTAGGCATGGTCAATATGGCTGTGCGCCGTTTGATTTGGGCACAGACGGTTGGATGGTAGTTAGGTGGCAGACTAGCATGAAGGAAATGGATGAAGGTTTGTGGGGGGGGGTGCATAGGGGCTTTAATCATGGCAGTTTGGGATTAGTTTAGGGATAAATCATAGGTTTAAAATGATCAGGCCAGGCTTAATGAGGGATTAGGGAGTTGGGTGAGGTTAATAATGAGATTAACTTAGGTTTACCAGGATTAAGTAAACTAAGTAAGGTTATATCGAGGTATGGGAAATTTCTATTAGTTTTTATTAAAACCAAATGTTGGGGTATTTTATATAGGGATTTAATTATTATAAGGGAAAAGGGTTTATAACGAGATTTTTGTAATGATGTTAGTGATTAATATGAAAATGCGATGGTAGAGTGGGTTGTTCCTTAGTACAAGGGTAAAGTAAAACATTCATGCACATAGGTTTATACTTAGGAGAAAAGGCTTTTTTGTGGGGTTTTTGTGCGAAAGGGTTTTATACAGGGGGGGTGTATTACTTTTCCTATGTCAAAAGGTGTTTAAACCTTAGGAAAAGGGATTTTATTAGGGTAATGAGGGGAAATAGATTTTATGAAGGGAGAATATTTTTTCATGAAGGGGGTTCTAGTACTTGTCCCCCTAAGTCATTAAGTCGAGGGTCGGTTTCCTCCAGAAGTCATAGAAATGCTCTGAGCCTTTTTGACTTAAAGGATTTTAAGTACTTAGAGCATATTGATGGGGGAAATTAATAAGTAAAAGGGGTGAAGTGAGTGGGGGGATGTTAATTAAAACACATTTGAAAACCATTGTGCCTACTTTGTTTACTGTTTATGCACATTGAAAGATGTATCTAAACATGACATAAGTGCTTTTATGTAATGAACTTGATATTTCTGCAACCTTTCTTCTACTTACCCATTCACTTACCCTACCATTTTTTCTTCACTTTATTTGGGTGCATTTAGGCTAGCAAACCCTTATCAATCTTATTCTTTTCTTTTACAAAGTAAACTATCTAATTCTAACCTTATATCATCCAAGGGCTCAGATTAAACTGATGAGCTCTTTTTATTTTCTCTACCTATCTAATAATCTACCAAGGTTAAACTGTTTGGTCAGATTTTATTCTCTAACTATAAACATAAAATTCAAAGCATGAAATAGCCAAGTTTAAACAATTTGAATATCATGGATTGTGGCATGAGTAACAAGATGCACACAATCATTATTATGCATAAAAGTAAGTAGTAGTGGCATTTTGACTTGCTCACTTTCATGGTCTCTTTTTTTTTGGGGATTCATATATTTTCATTTTTTTGGACCTTTTCTTATTATTTTGTCCTTTTATTTTTCTTTTAGGACATACCCTCTTTAAATTTTTAAATTTTTTAATATGGAAAGCATTTTCAAGAAGCAAAGGTATGCACAATATTACAAGGCTTAACATTAGCCATTCAAAATTATGACTCCTATTGGTATAGGAACCTAACACTTGGAACAACAATAGCCACCTGCATATCTTTGCCCCCAACACAGGCTTGTTGACCAGGTATTTCAATGCATAATGGTCCATATACATCTTAAAATGTCTGCCCAACAGATAATGCTTGAACTTCTAGAGCAAATACACCATAGCTAATCCTTCGCGCTCTGTCGTGGAATAATTTTTCTCATCTTTAGACAACTTCCTACTTGCGAACACTATAAGATGATCCAAGCCCCCTTCACCAGCCTATGTCAGTACTTCTCCTAGCGTAATACATACGCATCCACATGCACATGAAATTTCTTCTTCCAATCGGGGAAGACTAGGATTGGTGGGGTGACCATTTTCTCCTTTGGCACATCCAAGCTCTTATGACATTCTTCATTCCAAAAGAATGTAACATCCTTCTTTAACAGTTTTTCCTTCGGCACGATGATTTGAGCATAGGTCTTGATGAATTTCCTATAGTATCCCATATGCCCCAGCGTTGCGCGCAGCTGTTTCACACTCCTTGGTGCCTCCAAATTGATTATGACTACGATCTTCGCAGGGTCTACTAGCAAGCCTTGTCTACATACCACATGACCCAACAAGATCCCAAAAGGGACACAAAACAAACATTTCTTCAAATTGAGCACAATCTGGTACCTCCAACATGTATCTAGCATCAAGCACAAACTTGCCACATGGCTCTTTACTAATCCAAACACATCAAAGTATACCTCCAGAAATTTATGAATGAAGTCCTTGAACACCGCAATGACTATGCGCGAAAAGATTGCCTGCCCATTCTTCAGCCCAAAAGGAATTACAGTGTACTGAAAGCATCCCCACTCGGTCATGAAGGTTGTCTTACTTCTATCCTCGGGTACGATTTTGATCTGATGGTACCCAGAGAACCCATTAGTGAATGAATATGCTTCTTGTCTGCTTACATTATCTAGTACCTCATTGGTAAACAGAGTTGGGAAAGGATCATGCACACAAGCGTCATTTAACTTACTGAGGTCTATGCATATCCTTATTTCGTCCTTCTACTTCTTCTCTTGGACTACCATTGGGCTTACCCAATCGAATTCTTCGACTGGCTTGATAATGCCTTCCACGAGAATATTATCCAACTCTAAGCGAACCTTTTCTTTATACTTTGGATTGAGGCGGTAAGGCCTTTGCTTGACTGGCTTTGCATCCGGTTTTAAATTAATATTCATAACACCTAGGTCCCCTATTATCCCATTTAAGTCTAAAAACTTCATAGGGAACAAACCCTAGTATTCGCAGAGAAATTCAACGATCTTATCTACTGTTGCATCATCCCAGTAGTCTCCAATCTTTGCAAATTTTGGCTCCGCTTCTGTACCAATGTTTACTTGTCTAGTTTTGAGTGGCATGGTTATGTCAGGATTCTCCATTTGTGGTCCTTAAACTTCGTGGTGAATTTCAGTTTCCAGAATATTAATCTTCCTCGAATCCTCATCTTCTTCTTCAACAATCACATTATAGCACTCCGGTGCGTGGCTCAACTGAGTGGTCCAATAAGGTTGAATCAGATCTAAAGGATCTTGTGGTATCTTGAAGATTGTTGCTTTGACCCCCTGTAGTGCTTCATCAATATATTCAAAGACATCCTCAAAGCTAAACTTCATTAAGAACCCTTGGCATAAAATATCCCATTCTTCAGTGCCATGGTAGAGCTTCATCTCCAAATACCAATTCATCAGTATCACATCTAAAGTATGGTAGAACATATGCACCCATTTAGGCTGGGGCTCCGCATCATAAAATTTAGTCCATTTGGCCAAGTGATCATGCAGATCATTCCTCCCATCATATTTTTCTTTTAATCACACCTTCGGATTTCCAAAGCATACTCTCCTTATTCTCCTATATTCATGCCAATTATCAATGCTATCTTTGTGTGTACCCCACCATCTTGAGGGCGTAGCACACAATGCCCAATCAAAGGCCTGGAAGCGATACTTCTCTGGCACTTCCCTTTCAAATGCATCAAAAAATGCATCAACATCAATCAACCCATCATAATATGGCAGACTTCTCACCTCCGAAGATACACAGTGCAATGATTTGGTCATCATATTACAGCACAATGTAGAGACTTCATCTAATTAGTTCTTCCAGTGCTCTAATTCTTCTTCTGAATTTGATGTACATAAACTTTCACGGTCCCATGCAATACATCCATCTATTGTCGGATTCACCCAATATTGATCTCACGATGTTATCTTATATATGTGGTCCAAATCATCAACACTTTCATAATCGTGGACCGATTCAGTAAAGCGCGGTCCTTCTGCAAGATCTAGTGGTACTACTACACGAAGCGGTTTCTTATCAAATGTTATCTTTCGCTTCTTCAGATTAATCACCCCATTCATGTCAGTAGCTCAATCAATCCCAAGGAGTGCAGGGTAGGGGTTGTTGTCATCCATAATCTCTATCACTTCAAAGTCAGCTAACGCGTTCGCGTATTCAATATCCATTGTTACTCCTTATAGTCATCCCATGGGGATGATCTTCTCTTGGTTCACCATCCTTAACTGAATAGGAGACCATTGCAGTGCGGGTCTCTTCATTCATTCCCACGTTTGTTTAGGCAAAACATTTGCGTCAGATCCTAGGTCTAAGATAACTCGGTCCATTTCGTATTCTCCTATCTGTGCAGTGAGTCTCATCTCATGTCTAGTTCTTGCCTTATGCTTACCAATCTTTCTAACTACACACGGTTCACCAGGAGAGGTTTCCTTTCTAGCACACCTATTTATCAGCTCCTGTAACCCCTTTATATCCTTGCTACCACATAGAAACTTCATGCAGGTTTCCAAGAAAGTAGTAAGCATAGAAGGATTCATTTCCTCACCTAGCTTATCCTGGCTTCCTGAGGTAGAGGCCTCAATGAAGCTTTTTTTTGCTTCCATAAATGTTTCGCATGTGCACTCCAGATCAAATTCAGCCTATTTTTCTGGGGCTTTGCGGACCCACGTACTCTCTTCAGGCTACTTCCCCTTATCTTCGCCGATGGTAACTCCTCTTCGCGAGGCTCAACCCTCAACATCTGGAGATTTTGAGTCGGTTACTTAGGATTCTCCCCCTTCTCATGGATCTTTGTTAATAGTATAGGGAAATCCTCAGTCGCATGATCAAAATGCATACAATATCGACATGATAGACGCATCGAGTTTTTGCATTCTCGTGCATAGTGTCTCGGTCCTCCATAATTATAAAAAATCACTTGTCCCCGACCTCTACCAGGTCCTCCTCCACCTCAGCCTCGTCCGCACCCCTGATATCCTCTCGTGCTCCCCAGCACCCTGATCAAGAGGCCACGCTTCTACATGAACTCTATACGTGGGTGTTCTTTCCATCATCAACTCATAGCTATGACAATTGTGCTCATCATGACCCACCGATTGACAGAAGTTGTAGAAGAGCTATTGCGGTGTCTGTACAAATTTCTGTAGAAAATGGAAATTGTCAGTGACATGTTTTCCAGCTACCTGACAGATAACACACCATAGCACAGGACTTGTGCTTTGCCCTACTTGAGCTTCCAGCCTTAGAGGAATTGGTCCTCTTGCTGCAACATAATCCGAAAAGACTGGGCAATGATCTTTTTCATGCCCTTGACCTTTGCATTTTAGGCACCAAATCTCTTCGCGTACCTCTGGCCAAATTTTCTTATCGTTTTTCAGGCTCTATAATTCTAAGCAAAGGTTTTGTAATTGCACATGGATCTACTAAATCCTCAAGTTCAGATCTTGCATTAGTGTTTCATGCAGTCTCATTAAAATCTCCAGGGCTTCCACACAGGTCCCAATCTTATGTCGCGATAGAGCAACCCTTAGGTGGGGCAGCAGTGAAGCCACAAACCATTCACAGTGCTACTCATTTGTCAAATTCATGTTAGCTTCACAGATCATATAATTCAATCTATAATCCAGATCCCAGGGTGTCTCGCTAGGCTTCATCATGATCTCTCTGAATCCCACGATTGATTGCACTTCAAACTTAGGTCTAGTGAATTCCTTATTCAACGCGGTGTAGATATCTGCCAACATAGCCATTGGGTTAGCAGTGCAATACTTAATATACCATGTCAGCACGTGTTCCTACAAAGCACTAACCAACGCTGCCTTCTTCATTTGATCATCAGTAATAGCCTAAGCTTCCCATACAACCTTCGTGATGAACCAAAATTAGTCTGGGTCCTCATTTCCCATGCCCTTGAACATAGGTAGCTTTACGGAGTTGGCCATATTGAATGGTGGCATAGGTGGCGGTGGTGTGGGTTAGGGTGTATGCATTGTAGGTGAAAATGGAGGCAGTGTGGGTGGATGAGGTATTCGTGGGAACCCTTGCTTTATCAACTGAACAACGCTCTATGGAGATGCCTGTGCTGCTTCCTCGTCATCACTCAGAGGAGGTTCAATTATTAGGCTATATTCAGGGCATGTTCTTCCCTTGTTCCTGAATGTCCTTCCACTTCGCATAGCCCCAAACATCAAGGTATCTACATAACCCTCTTTTCACACAAGAGCATCTTAATCCAAGTATTTAGCAATTTTAAATACTTACCTCGCATCCCCTTGAAGAAGCGGTGCTCTGCTTCACTGTAACTGACCAAGGTATCGACTGTGAAATATGTCACGAACCCTCCTATGATACAATCAAGCCAATGATCAACAACACACATGATCTTATCTTCAGAGGTTTCTAATCTCAGCACTAACTCTGGGGTCCAAACTATTGGAACATCAAGCTTCCACCTTCCTTGGTCATCTGCCGATTTTGCGATCCATTCATACAACTCAACCAGGAAGGAACAGAAGAAGATCTCATGTATTTTTGTGTACAGGTATCTATCCAACCACTGTTCTTTCGTCAATCGCGGATTCTTGTTTTTTGGCATTGGGAATTCGTCGATATTTTTATCCAACAAGTCTTCGATCTCTTTCTTAGTTGGATTCCAATGATGTGACATCACACATCTCGTTATGCAGATCCCAGTCTAGGCAACAGAACCATTTGTTGGCTTGATGGGCCCTGACCCATGTTTAGCGTTATTCAGCTAAGAAAATTGCTACACTACTGGCCCTTTCGGCATCAATTAGCGAAGCGTGGGCTGAAGTCTCACCCGAAGCAGTATGGGGGGATGCAGGAACCAAGTTTCCACACCCTGAGATGATAGCGATGTCACTTTTAGACCTTTTCTCTGCCTTCTCATAGAGCGATAAGCCCTTTAGGGCTTATTAATACACCTTTCTTAATCATCCTAGAGTCCTTCGCGAAGGTCTATGACTGTCCTTTGCGTACCCTAAAAAGATAGATCAGGCACTTACGCACCTCTGTAATTACTCTTACTTCTGTATTTACTCAGATTATCTTAGTTTCGTATAGTCTTAACCTTTAATTATGATCATCTTCATGTAAACATATATCTTTACTTGCGTTCATATAACAAAGAGAAACATATATATTCGTGCATCAAAATAGAATTAAAACATAAACCCAGTGTTCTACATAACATAATCACATACAATTAACATAAGTAAAATACACAGGTAATTCCAGAATAATTCTCTTTATTGATAATCCATATTTCCAGTATAGAATCTGACTACCTTGTGCACACCGCTGTAGGGGTCCGCACACTCAGCTGCGGACTTCTACCCTAGGCCTTTGCTCGCTCAGCTACAAAGCCTCTTCCTATGCTAAGACTCTTCGATCTTAGCACTCATAGACCCATTACATCAATGACTCAGCCATGATCCACTGAACTGAACTACTAAGAGACTCTTCTAGGACTTCTTTTTATATAATCCCATGGTCCGCGAACTATGGGTAGATCTCTAAAGCTAACATGACTTACACAAAAGAAGGGTGGAAACCCTTAATGCCTCTTTAGATCTTCATGCTCCATGACCACAAAATGTGGAGACTTTGCATTCTTTCATACAAAATTTGGGCTTTCTACCCCAAAACTTGGGCTTTTGACCCCAAAATTGACTGTAGGGGAACTTGTTCCCAACAACAACACTCTGCAGTGAAGCCTATGTTGCTCCCTCATTATCACTAAGAGGAGGCTAAATTAGTGGGCTATATTCAGGGCTTCTTCTCCCTCTATCCTTGAAGAAATTTCCACTTCACATAGCTCCAAACATCGAGGTAATAGCATAACCTGCTTTTCACACAAGAGCATTTTAATCCAAGTATTAAAAGATCTTAAATACTTACCTCAAGGACCCTTGAATAAGCATCACTCAGTGTCACTATAGCTGACTGATGTATCGACTATGAATTCTATCACAAATCCTCCTATGACTCGATCAAGCTAGTGATCGATGACACGTGCGATTGTATCTTCAGAAGCTTCCAATCTCCGCACTAGCTCCAAGGTCCACACTATTGGACGTCAAGCCTCCACATTCTTTGTTCATCTACCAATTTAACAATCCACTCGTATAGTTTAATCGGGAAGGTGCAAAATAATATTTCGTGTATCTCAGTATATAGGTATCTGTCTAACCACTGTTATTTCGTCAGGCGTGGATTTCTGTTTTCTTGTGCCACGAATGCGTGGATCTTTTTATCCAACCAATTCTCAATTTATTTCTTAGTTGGATTCCAGATGTGAAATCACACATCTCTTTATGCAGATCCTGGTCCTGGCAATGGAACCATTTGTTGGCTTAGTGGGTCCTGGCCTAGATTTAGAGTTAGTTTTGCCAAACAAATCCCTACACTACTAGCCCTTTCGGCATCAACCCACGGAGCGCGGATTGAAGTCTCACCCGAATCAGTATGGGGGGATGCTGGAACCAATTTTCCACACCCAGAGATCAGCATGATGTCTTTTTATGTCCTAAATCTGACTTCACGTAGATCAATAAGCCTTTAAGGCTTATCGATGTAACTCCCTTTAATCAGTTTCTATACCACCGTGAGGGGCTACGAATGTCCTTCGTGGACCCTGAATAGGTGGATCAAATACTTAAGCATATCAAAGATGACTTATAACCCAGTAATTACTTCAATCAACTTAAGTTTCCAATAACTTCAACATACAAAAAGATATTCTTCGTGTAAATAGTTAACAATAATTGCATTCATGTATTAGTATAAATCATGTAAGGTTGCGCATCAATACATCATTATTTCATAAACACATTATAACATAAGGCGCATTCATATAACAAAATTAAAGAGATAACAAAAGTATTTTTGCAACAATCATCATTATTGATAATCAGTTCAATCTTACAGACTCAAGATTTCCCTGCATACTCAGCTGCAAGGATCCACACACTCAATTGCTAACTCTACTCTAGGCCTTTGCGCACACAGTTGTAGAGCATTCCTTCTACTCTAAGACTTCTTTGCTCTTACTCTTACTGACCCATTACCTTAGTCTTCATCATTAGTACTTTTCTTAGACATCCTAAGGCACACCTATTTATACAATCCCATTGTCCGTGGACCATGGGCATATCTTCAAAAGTCAACTTAACTTACATAAAAGAAGGGTAAAACGCTTTATGACATTTTAAATATCCACATGCTCCGCGACCATGACTTGCAGAGACTTTACATTTTATACAAAAAAACTTGGGCTTTTTCCCCAAAGTTGACCCTATGGGACCCCATTCCAACAGGTTGCAAGAGTTAATAGACAAGTGCACAAATAAGGAAAAGACTCCTATTGAACAAAACACATTAAGAAATATTGGTAAGCATAAGAAGTGAGCGAGGCATGAGATGAGGTTGACCACGCAAATAGGTGCCTCCTTCCTTCTCCTATTGTGTCATATTTGTACATCCTTCAATCCTATCCCAAGTTCTTCTTAAGGGGTGATGTTATGATGTTTCGACACATAGGAAATAGTTAAGTATAACTTGGTCTAGTGTAGAGTTAGGTAAAGTGCGTTTCTTTACTATGTACTTTTGTAACTTACAATCCGATGGTCACGATACATTCTAGACATGAAGTGATCCGACGGTTCATTCTCTCCTCGGTATTATTGACACTTGATCCATGTCTTAACACTCGATTGGTCCATGATTTCTATTTAAAGATCATGGAGAGTCATTTGTAGGTTAACCATTCATGAGAGAAGCTTATGTAAATTTTCATTCTTTTATTAATAAATTGCTTGAAGTGGCCGCGTTGGCTCAGGCCATGGACTGTTTTCCTCTTTGAGGGTTTTAACCACATCAACAATATTGGTGTATTGATTTGTGATCTGTTTGTGAGTGGTGTCCTTTGGTGTTCTATCTAAGGAACTTACCCTGTAAATTCCTACATGGTATCAAAGCTATTTGATGGCCGCATCCATTGGTGATCCAAATATGAAGCTGGTAGAACTGCATCTGACTGTCATTTCCTAGATCTACTGTTACTAACTGCTTTTGGGCTGAGAGGAATACTCTATTTTGTTAGGAGCATCTGTTCCAGTGAGGAACCCCTTTCGTTTGAAGCGAAAATGTTTCTAGTAGCCCTAGCTACGTCATTTTTAAGATCTGGAGGTATATAATGTTTATTTGTAATTTTTAATTATTTTCTCTCTATTTATTTCGGTTTATTTGGCTCTTTGTTTTTTTATTACTGGATATATACCTTTCATTTCTATGTATGCTCTTTGCCCCGCAACTTTGTATGATCTGGACAAATTAGAAACAGAAAGGAAGGATTTTTCCCATGCGTATGCTCTTTTTCTCTGCGCCTTTGTGTGATCTCGGAAAATCAGAAACATTGAGGAAAATATTTAGTTTTCGGCTAAAGCTAACTTCAATCCGTAAGGTTTATTTTTTTTTATGTCCACGTTGGGTTTTGTGTTTTTTGTTTTGTAGGCAAGAAAGAGCTTTCTCAAGTAAGCATGCATCCCAAAGCTTCAGTGACTTCAAAAAAAAAAAAAACCCTTCCTCTTTTCTAAAAATTACTAACCTTTTAATCTAACTCACTTGGTCCAAAGCTACTTTATGAGAATAGAGGTCTTGAGTTCAAGTCTTTCTTTTTGTTGAGATAATTAGATTAAGTTTGGAAAGGGGGCTTATTTTTTTTAAATATAACATTATCATTCATTTCCACACATTCCCGCACTTCGTTGGCATCTTCAACAACGTTTCTTCAGAAAGCCATAACTTCTTCATCCAGAAGCTGTTTTCAGAGCCATTTTTTTTTAATCAGCCTAATTTTTTGAGATCTTTCCATTGGAACAATTAGTTTCTGCACCTATAGCTTCAGTTTCTGTTAAAATGGAAAGCCCATGCCAAGCTATTCTTGATAGCACCAATTACTTCCAATGGTGGTCCTACATTGTGGATTTACTTAGAAGTAAAAGTATTTACAGAATAGCCTTAGGCCAAGAAACCAAACCAAAAGATGAAGATAAGGTAGCCAAATGGGAAAATGGGCAAGATCAAGCACGTGGGGTAATAGGGATGTCTATTTCTCCAGACCTTAGATTCCATATTGCAGAACCTGATACTCCTAATGAAGCAATGAAACAAATCAATAAAGTTTTTGGAATTAAAAATGAACTTAGAGCCCATCAACTCGAAAATGAGTTTCTTACATTGGACCCCAATATTTTTTCTTCCATTGAAGATTTTTTGTCCAAGTTCAAGACCCTTAGACTTCTCTTGGAAGGTGTTAAGGTTAAGAAAGAAGATGCTCGCCTTATCTATTCCATTCTTACTAAGTTGGGACTAGCCTACTCTGTGTTTGTTTCCACCTTCCATTCTACAAGAGAAGCTTTCATTTCTCAAGGACAAGACTACAAGTCCCCTTCCTTTGATTCCTTTTGTGATTCTTTAATAAGAGAACAAGAAAAGCTATTACATCTTGGTCTTCTTAATCTTGGAAACTCTTCTAAGAAAGCCTTAGCCACCTAGCAGCAACCAAATTCAAAGAATCCTAAGAAGTTGTATCTTAAAAAAGAGTGGTCCTAAACCAAACAAGGGTACTAAGCCATTTTAGTCTCAAAATGAAAAATCATTTCAACAAAATGATAAGGAAAATAAAAAAAACAGGAAGAAGACTGATAGACATTTCCACTTTTGTAATTGAGATGGCCACTTAGAATCCAAATGCTTTAAGAAGATGGAAGCCTTGGAAGCAACAATGAAGAAGCATAACATCCATTTGGAGCACTCAACAACTTAAACTTCACCTTTAGGAATAACAATTTCTGCATGTGGTTGTCAAGCATCTCGGTCTGGATATGCACTAATTGTATCTTCTTCTTCTCATTCTCATGAGTGGCTCATTGATTCTGGAGCTTCTTATCACATGGCCAAAAACAAAGCCAAGTTTTCTTCTTTAAATGATTATAACACCAAAAATATATATGTTGGTGATGATAGATCTCTTAGTGTTGTAGGGACTAGAACTTTTCATATAGACAATGGTCAATTCAATGATGTATTATGTGTTCCAATGTTATCCTACAACCTTCTATCTGTATATCATATAACTCATTCAGGTGAAGGTAAAATCGTTGAATTTTCACCTCACGATGTTGTAATTAAGGACCTAAGAGATCCTAGATAGATTTTAGCTATTGGCATTGCTGATGATTCTACAAGGTTGTATAAGTTTAACAACTTTGGGTCATCAAATCTTCCCTTGGTATTTTTTGCTCATAATGATGAAGTGAGCAAAATTTGGCATGAGTGATTTGGTCACTTAAACTGTAACTCCCTTCAGAATCTATGTAAAGAAAATATGGTGACAAGTCTTCCAATGGTATCTTGCGGAGATGGTGTTTGTTCCGGATGTGTACATAGAAAACATCATCAAGATAGTTTTGAAAAATGTGCCTCTTGGCATGCCTCAACCCCTTTATAGCTTGTGCATAGTGATTTATGTGGTCCACTTCCAGTTGTTTCATTCTCTAGCTACAAGTATTTCTTAACTTTCATTGATGATTTCTCCAAACGCACTTGGGTATACTTTTTAAAACTCAAGAGTGAAGTATTTAACATGTTCTTGGCCTTTAAGGCCTTTGTTGAAAAACAATCTGGACATCAAATTCTTAAGCTAAGATCTGATAATGGCAAAGAATATGTTAACAACAAATTCATCAACTTTTGCACTGAGAATGGAATTCAAATGCAACATATTGTTCCATATACTCCACAACAAAATGGTGTAGCTGCAAAGAAGGATCGTACTTTAAAGGAAATGGCTAATTGTATGCTTCAATCTAGAGGACTTAGTCTTAATTTTTGGGCAGAAGCAATTAAATATGAAAATTACATAATAAAGCACACTCCTACTAAGGTTTTAAAGAATATCACTCCAGAAGAACCATGGAGCTCAATTAAACCAGATGTAAGTCACTTTCGTGTTTTTGGAAGTGAAGCATGGGCTCATATTCCAGATGAGAAACATAAAGCTTTAGAACCTAAGAGTGAAAAATGTATTTTTGTTGGATACTCTGAAGATGTCAAAGGATACAGACTTATTCCACTTAAGTCCAAAAATGTTATCATTAGAAGAGATGTAAAGTTTGCTGAAAATATATCGGCCTATGAGCCTAGTTCAGCAGATGTGCCACCTCTCTCTATCTCTTCTACTTCTGAAAATATTTCTTCTTTAGATGATGACAGCAAGGATGACAATCCTCCCCCGCCTTCTTAGGATCCTCCTTCATATCCTTAGCTTCCAAAATGGGTCCGTGCTGCTCGGGATGCAGCAAGTGCTCTTGTCAGTGATCCTACAGATCAACATTGTACACGTTCTCAGTTCGATAGAGCCTCTTCTTTACTAGCTCAAGCTTCAGCGAATTATGATCCTAACACCTTTGTAGAAGCTTCAGGCCATCTAGATTGGGACGTAGCTATGAATGAAGAATATCGTTCATTATTGGAAAATGATACATGGGATCTTGTTCCTCTTCCAAAGGGATGAAAACGTGTTAGATGCAAATGGGTTTACAGAACCAAGTATGGCCCAAATGGAAAAGTTGATAAACATAAATCTCGTCTTATTGCTAAGGGTTTTTCACAAGTTGAAGGTATTGGTTATACTAAAACCTTCTCCCCTGTTGCCAAAATGAACTCTATCTGCCTTGTTCTTTACCTTGCTGCCTCTTTCAAATGGGAAGTCCATCATATGGATGTTAAATCTGCCTTCTTGCGTGGAGATTTGGATGAAGAAATCTATATGGAACAACCTACTGGCTTTATACAAACAGACTTCAGCCTTGTATGTCGGTTTAAGAAATCCCTTTATGGTGTCAAGCAAGCCCCTCGAGCTTGGTATGCCAAAATGGATAGCTTTCTTTTAGAAGCTGGCTTTTCTAGGTGTCATTCTGACAATACTATCTACACCAAGAAAGTGAGCAAGTCTCTTATCATTCTTGTTCTTTATGTTGATGATCTTATCCTTACTAGTAGTGATCCCAACCTTATAAACCATGTGAAGTCTAGCCTTAAAAAGAAGTTTGAAATGACAAACTTAGGACACTTGCATTATTTTCTTGGTCTTCAAGTCTTGCAATCCAAGGAAGGTATTTACCTTTCCCAGTCCAAGTATGCATGCAATATTCTACGCCATTTTCACATGGAAGATTGTAAGTTAACCCCTTCTCCCTTTCAGTCTGGAGTGAAACTTTCAGTCACTTGTACTTCCCCTGAAGTTGATGCTACCTTATACCGTCAACTTGTAGGAAAGCTTTTGTATATGACCCATACTCGTCCTGACCTTTCCTTTGTTGTAGGCCTTATTGCTCGGTTTATGTAAAACCCACATGAAAGTCATTGGAAAGCAGCTAAAAGGAAACTTCATTATGTTCGAGGTATAGTTCAGTTTGGGATTCATTACAGTTCAAAAGGATCTCCTCTATTGGTTCGTTTCACTAATTCTGATTGGGTTGGTGACCCTGATGATTGGAAGTCTACTGCAGGTTATGTGTTCACTCTTGGTATAGGACCTATTACATCGGATTGCAAGAAAAAAGGTGCCATTTCTCTTTCTTCAGCAGAAGCAGAGTATCGTGGTGTTGTAGAAGCTAGTAAGGAGGCCCTGTAGCTTTGTCAGATCCTGTCAGAGTTTGGCTTTCAGCAGAAGCATCTGACTACACTTTGGTGTGAGAATCAAAGTGCCATTCAACTATGCAAATATCCAGTCCAACATCAGTGCAGCAAACACATTGAACTTCACATGCACTTCATCAGAAAGCTCATTCCTGACCATGTTCTTGAAGTGCAATATTTTTCAATACATGATCAAGTTGCAGACATCTTTACAAGGACTCTCACAGAGGTGAAGCTTACTAAAATTCAATTAATGGTTGGAGTTCAAGAAGTTTTCACTAAGGGGGGATAGGCTCTAGTGCCTCCTTCCTTCTCCTATTGTTTCATATTTGTACATCCTTCAATCCTATCCCAAGTTGTTCTTAAGGGGGGATGTTAGGATATTCCGACACATAGGAAATAATTAAGTATAACTTGGTCTAGTGTAGAGTTAGGTAAAGTGTGTTTCTTTACTATGTACTTTTGTAACTTACAATCCTACGGTTACAATATGTTCTAGACATGAAGTGATCTGACGGTTCATTCTCTCCTCGATATTACTGACACTTGATCCATGGCTTAACACCCGATTGGTCCATGATCTCTATTTAAAGAGCAAGGAGGGTCATTTGTAGGTTAACCATTCATGAGAGAAGCTTATGTAAAATTTCATTCTTTTATTAATAAATTGCTTGAAGTGGTCGTGTTGACTCAGGTCGTGGACTGTTTTCCTCTTTGAGGGTTTTAACCACGTCAACAATACTAGTGTATTGATTTGTGATCTGTTTGTGAGTGACGTCCTTTTGTGTTCTATCTGGGAACTTACCTTGTAAATTCCTACAGACCAAGTAATCTTGGATCTGGGATCAAATTCCAATGTCTTGCCTAAGCAGACATGGGAAAGAATGGGGAGACCAGTGTTGCAGTGGTATCCTATTGAACTACGCATGGAAAATTAAGAGAAGATTATCTGATGGGGCACTTATATGGTGTAACGGTGGACATTGAGGGTGCGAGCATGCTAGCTAACTTTGAGGTCATTGAAATAATGGATTATAGTAACCCATACCTTGTGCTACTAGGAATTGACTGGGCTATTGATATGGATGTGGTAGTCAACTTGAAGAAGTGGAAGATGACATTTGAAAATAAGTCGCTCAGGGTTGTAGTGCCACTAGAACCTACAAAAGGAGCTCGTTATAATGAACATATTCCCGACTTCGTGGAAAGTGATGACGATCTGGGCTAGATATACAAGATCACAATGCAAGATGAGGATTGGATCAATCCTACGGTTGATGGAAGAATTGCGTGGGATAGGGATAACTCCTGCACCTCAGATTCAGATGAAGAAGTTGAACACTGGCAGAATCGGTTGCATGAAATATCTTCCCTCCATTGCAATATGATGACTAAATCACTATTGCGTGTCTCGACTAAGGTAAGGAAGCTTCCACATTATGATGGTTTGGCTGACGTGGATCTATTTTTAGATGAATTTGAAAGGGAAGTACTAGAATAACATCGCTTCCAGGCATTCGAGTTAGCGTTGCATGCTACACCTACCCATAGGTGGGGTACGCATAAGGAGAGCTTCACTAGATGGAAGGAATACAGAAGGATGATTATGTTGAGATTTGGATATGTTAATACCTAGATGACAAAAAAATATAGTGGGAAGGATGATCTGCACTATCATTTGGCACGATGGACTAAGGCCTAGGGAATGGAACCACAACCAGAATGGGTGCACATTTTTTTTCATACCTTAGATACAATTCCAATGAACTGGTATTTGGAGACGAAGCTTTGCCATCAGATAGCTAAATGGGACATCTTAAGGGAGATTTTTCTATTAAATTTCAACTTTTAGGATGGGCTTGAGTGCATTGATGAAGTGCTCCATGAGATAAAAGCAGCTATATTCAGAACACCTAAGGAACCGATAGAATGGGCTCAGCCGAATTGGAGTACATAGTTATGCCATGCGTTGGAGTGTTATAATGTTACTGCTAAAGAAGAAGAAGAAGACCCATGGAATATTAACATTCCAGAGACAGAAGGACAACACGAAGTCAAAGGACTGAAAGCTACGAACCCAGATATGTCAAAACCTTTGAAAACTAGACAAATGAATATTGGCTCTGAAGCAGAGCCGAAGTTCGCGAAGATAGGAGACTATTGGGACGAAGATATGGTTGATAAGGTAGCTGAGTTGCTGTGTGAGTACCAGGATTTATTCCCAACGAAGTTTTCTTATTTGAAAGGGATCATCAGATATTTAGGTGTTATGAAGATTATGTTGAAGCCGGATGTGAAGCCCGTTAAGAAGAGACCTTATCAACTAAGTCCAAAATACAAAGAAAAGGTGCGCCAAGAGCAAGATAAGATGTTGGATGCCGTATTATTGAACTAGTGGAGGAATTTGATTGGGTAAGCCCAATGGTGGTTCAAGAGAAGAAATAGAAAGGCGAAATCTGAATATGCGTAGATCTAAGAAAGTTGAATGATGCATGCATGCATGATCCATTTCCAATGCCATTTATTGATGAAGTACTAGAGAATGTTGGCGAATAGGAGGCCTATTCATTTAGTGATGGATTTCTGGGATATTATCAAATAAATATCGCCCCAGAAGATCGAAGCAAAACAACCTTCGCAATGGAGTGGGGTTGCTTTCAATATATAGTAATGCTATTCAGATTGAAGAACATGCCTGCAATATTTTCCTGGGCAGTGATCGCAGAATTCAAGGAATTTATTCACAGATCTTTGGAAGTCTATTTTTATGATTGGACTGTGTTTGGGTTTTTGAATCACCATGTTGCAATTATGTGCCTTATGTTGGACACATGTCGAACGTATCAGATTGCGCTGAACTTGAAGAAGTGCATATGTTGGCTTATATGGGCCTGGCCCAAGTTCGAAAGAGTTACTTAGCCAAACAAATCCTACAACTACTGACCCTTTCGGCAATATCACACGAAGCACGGACTGAGGTCTCACCCGACGTAGCAGGGGAGGGTGCTGGAACCAGGTTTCCGCACGATTGGATGTCTTGATGTGGCCTGAAGGTTCACGCACCGTTATGTGGCCTCCCGCCACTCTGCTTCCGCGTAGATTCGAAACAAGGAAATTCCTTAATATTTATTATTACTGAGTTTGTTACATATCAGATCTACTTCTTATGGTCTTTAAGCAAACATTTAATAGAGATAACCAGTTCGTGTGCCCAAAAAAGTTATAAATTTGCATAAACTCATAATATAAGCATAAGTGCACAGATCAAACATATATATCAACCATAAATTAACTAGATCCACAATATTCTAGAATCAACATAGTATTTCAAAACCAACTTATCTTTATTCAACTCTGTCACCAATACAACCAGATCTACCCTGCGCACTCAACTGCAGGGGTTCGCGCACATAGTTGTGGACTCTACCAGGCCTCTGCACACATAGATGTAGAGCCTCTACTTACTCCCCAACACCCTTGATTCGAACTTACAGATGAAGAAGATACTATATTCACAAACCCATAGCACCAAGATCAAAAACAAGAACTGCCTTTTTTCCTTCGAGCCACACTCTATTTATACATTCCCATGGTCCGCAGACCAAGGGCAGGCCAACTTACTTCCTATTATTCTATACTATTTCTTGGGCAGACAACCCTTTGACTTCACCTATTACATTTCACGCTCTACATATTTCGGAGATTTACAATACTATTATCCTAAATTATAGGCTTTAAGCCCCAAAACTATTACGCGGGACCTCCGCTACCCAACAGGCCCCCAACACAATCATCGTGACTTGTCCCGAGTCACTTGTTGGTGCGGCGATATGCGCTACCTAGGCTCCATGATTCACCTTCCTGTGAGTGACATACTACTCCCTCTTTGTCTCCTGCAATGCTTCTTCTAGCTCCTGCTCTAGTGTCGCTACCAATTCGTGCAACCGATACTGCTCATTCTGCTCTGCTCGGTTAACATAGAACACCCCTCATAGGATTTTAGCTCTAGATGTGGTGCTGCATATGGGAACTCCTCGTACCAACGCCACCGATTTCCAATTTCGTATCTTCTGTATGCACTTTTTGCTGCATCTTGTTTTGCAATTTTGCAAGACCATTGTTGTTGTCCGCGAGATCCCAATCTTCAAGGTGCATCAGATATTTATAGCCTTTCCCTTATCTTTCATGGTTCATCATCTAGCCCATGAGTGAGGCAGCGGCATCTGGACCAGTCCTGCTTTGTGTTTATAAAATTCCAGCACATCCCCTACCGTCAATGCTGAACTCTGCGCAGTGGCCACAGCTATCAACACCATCCTTTTTAGAAATCATGGTACCTCCAATAACCAAATCAAAACCCTCGGCCTTACTCCTTGAGCGTAGATAATGAATAGTTCCATAGCATCGGGAAGGCACAATAGCTTACGGTTCTCAAAAGCGTAACTTGTTCAGTGGATGCCCCCCTGTGATTATAAGTGTCTCGAAATTCAAATTCATTGGCTCCTGCCTTTTCTGCTAGCCTCATGCTAAGCTTGCGGTAGATTGTTCTAGATCTCGCTTGTACCCTGTCTCTTAATTTCTCGTTGCCTGCTCCCTTTCGCCATAACTCAGGCATCTTGTCCTGAATAGTGACAGCAACGGTCGCTTCTCTGCTTTTTAACATAGCAACGTAGCCCTTTTCACACAACCGAAACCCTTGTGACAGATCAAATCTACGCTCACCCTGGTTGTCATGCAGCTGGTCCCCAGACTGCTTTAACATCCCGCACTCTCTTTCAACTGGCTGGAGTGGTGAGACTATCCTTCAGGCGGTTAGTCAGGTCGTCGGTCCACCCGTGTAGAGCTTCAGGTGACTGCCATTTAGTCTTCCTGGGAACGGGTCCCCATTAAGCTTAGCAATCTGGATTGCGCCTCCATCTGTAACTTCTTTGATTACATAAGGTCCCAACTAGTGCATGTGGAGCTTACCAGTGAATTTTTCGAACTTGCTGTCATATAGTAATACTAGATCATTTTCTTTGAATGTGCGCATCTTGATATGGCAATCTTGCCAAGCCTTCTCTCACTGCTTTTGTACTTATTGATGAAATCCTACCAAAAATCGCTCCTCCTCCAGTTCCTCCAGTTGTGCGACCCTCTCTTCCAATGCCGCGCGGTCTGCCATGCCTGTCGCTGCTGCTATTCATAAACTAGGTACAATGTACTCCATGGGCATGACAGTGTTACAGGGAAAAGTGTCTATGCAGAACTGCTAATCCCACTATGGTGTGGTAGCTACCTTAGAAAGAAACAAAGTAAAACTACTTTCGTTTTCCTTTATGAAAGATAGATGAGAGAAGAATAAAGGAGACCAACCTCTGTCTTGCGCTTGGTTCCTTGCTCGATTCCTCTCTCTTCTGATAGTTCTTTGCTACTTGCTTCCTTGTATACCCAGCTTTACAGAGTACCTGTAGAATCAAAGCAGCATAACACTATACGAGAACGTGGATCTATTATCATAAACAATCTAGGATCAGATGTAAATTGACCATACAAATGCACAAAATATAGATTACACAAGAGTATGGAGGAAAACTAGTTGTTCTGACCCAGCATCATCCTCTCAGCAAGTAAGCCCTTCTTCAGCTCATACAAAGCTTAGATCACCCCACACTATGATGTTGCCTCAAGAAACCAACAACAATTCCTTACAAGATGCAAAATTCCAGCCTCTGGATCTCTAGGATGAGGGATCCATATATAGATATCTATAAGGGATATGAGTCAGCTTGTGATTTGATTAGTTTCTTCCCTCTGATATTTCTTGCTTCTACTTGGAGATTGATGATCTCTTACTCATCCTTGGTCGAATCCAGAGAGGCAAGTGTCACAGGAGAAGTTTCTGGAAGATTCCATGCTTTTCCACCTCGCGGATTGACACTGCCATTTGTCTCTTCTCGCCCATCGCACCCCATAGAAGGGCTTTTTGAAATGCAATGCACCCACTGAGTGTACTTAGGTGAGATGCAACGCACTTTGCCTATGGAGCAGGTGAAATGATCCTGTTTTGACCAGTTCTGAGTAGTTTTTCATGGAGAACTTCTGGGAGAAGCTGTAATCAGTTGACCTTGTTCCTTTAGGGGTTGGAACAACACTTTTAGGGACTTAGGAGCCCTTGGTTTATGGACATTTTATGCTTTGGGTTGTAGTGCCCAAAAATGTCTATAACAGTTGCCCCCTAAAGCATGAGATCGTTAATCTTTTTTGATGTCGAGTGAAATTCTTTATCATGAGGATCCGAAGTTCTTTCAAGCTGGAAGGAGACTTGTAATAAGATAAAATACAATACATTATCTTCATAATATTTTCATGATCTAGCTGAGGCGGGCATTCCCATGCTCAGCTTTATAAATTCATTTTCATGTACATAGGACAGACAATCGTCTGAGTGTAGACTGATGATTCTGGAGGAGTCATCATCCCATATATTGGATGACTATCTGTGCAGCAATGATGTACATTTGATGTCTTTATTTTCCTGAATATATATTGTAGCCCGGATGGATGAAACTAGATCCAGGGTCTTCAATCTTGTTCAATCTTCACTCAAAGTACAAGTCGATCCATGTGAGAGATGTTCTGGAGTCGAACATGGAAAGACATCACCTGATTACTAGCCAATGATGTAAGCTGTTAACAAGCGTGAGAGTAATCACTGATAATGATAATGATCCTCAAGGTACTACAATACAATTCACATGGTGTGAATAAGGGACTTGGAGTCGAACACCATGCAAAATATTTCGGTCGAAGGCCATTGATGTAAACCTGTCGCCAAAAGTGAGAAACTTGCCATTGAGGCATACAAGCTTCAAAGCACTGAAAGGGGTGTCCCTAGATCGACTTCTTGGATAATGAGCTGATGTTGACAAGAAGCGATCCATCATAGGAGGGCCTTAATGAATCCCACATCAATGACATGGAACGGAGCAAATGATTTTAATGGAGGTGAAAACGATTTGGTGATATAAGGTTCAGGGTGGCGGTCATGAAAGAATGGAGCGTAAATGTATTGCAGTGGGTGAGACACGGGTGAATTCTCTGAGTGACTTCTCTTGAACATATCGGCGACACTGACATGATGGATTAGTACCATTAACCCCAAATGTGGATGGTGTGATGTGACCATGGTGATGTGACCGGTGAATGAAACAACCCAACCCGACTTGGATGCGGAGTGAAAGTGTCATGTTCAAGAGTGACTTGCTACCAACAAAGTTTCTTCAAGTTTCCTTCCCAATTTTTCCCCAGTCATTGCTGATCACTACCTATTTATTTTTGTCAAGCTTGAGGAGGATAACATATGCTTGTTCTATAATTTGCCCTTCGGGCAAACCCATCGCTATGTTTTAACGAGCCTAGCGATAGTGAAACTCATTCTTGTCTGCTATGGACAAGTTTGTCGCTATTAGGTTTTAACGAGTTCAACGACAAAGATAACTCGGTCCTTTTCAATTTTAGAGAGTCTGAAAAGGGATGTAAAGGAAACTCCAAAAATCCTTTTTCGTCATCTAATCCCTTAAGTCCGAAAAAGTATAAAACAATACAGAAGGGATGAATTTTCGATACTTTTAATGAGCCGAATAAAACAAGCGCTCGATCTTTTTTTGTAATAATCCCTCAGGTCCAAAAAGATTAAAATCTAAAGGAGGGATAGCATTTCTGGTCCCTTTAACGAGCTGGAGAGGCCAATGGCTCGACAATCTTTTCATATTTTATGAGTCAGTTGAAAAGAGCTTAAAGGAGACTCGTCTTTGAGGAATGAGTGAAATAGACAAAGGCGAGTGGCGCAGACACCTCCACCCACATAACTTTGACAAGGGAATCTTATTCCAGTCCAACCCCCTTTTCCAATCACGAACGGGAGTGTCAGACTAGTCATATATCTCTTGCGGAAACCTATTCTGTACCTAAAGTTTTCCTGCCGAAGCAGACCAGGGTGCATACCCCCTGGGTTTCAGTCATGTCCCCCGAATCACTCGTGCTCATCAGGTGGACGAACTGGAGATTGATGAGACATTCCTTGCGTGAAAAGACCATTCAAGGATGGTATATGACTATTTGCTATGCGTGAACCGAGGAATGAAAGCTGGTCTACAAGCTTGACCACTCTTCCTTCGTGCGGAAAACACATTACTCTAAAGAGTGATGAGACAATGGCTCCCATGCAATAAATATAGTCTCGTCCAAGGAGTAGATTATAATCTAGGGCTCCTTGGACTACCATTACATTCATTTGAATGGTTTTCCCTCTTAATGTTATGGGCACATTGGGAAGGATCCCTAACAGTCGACTGGTTCCTTTGTCAAAGCCTATTAGATTTCTCATCTCAGGCAAAAGCGATGGCAAACCAAGCACTTTCCAAGCAGTCGAGGAAAGGATACTCATAGAAGCCCCTTCATCTATGATGGTACTGGCCATAACCATTTTATATACTTGAGCAATGATTCAGAATGGTACACTAGCCGGCAAACGGGGTCTGCCTAGCTGATTCCAGTCGAAGGAAACAACTAGGTTGCTTGGAGGTGGGACCGAATAGATGGCCGAGTACGACTCTGACGAACTTCCTTCCTGCGGTAAAGGAATGGGTAAATTTCCCCCATGTTCATCGGAGTCTGTGTTTATGAAAAAAATTTGGACGGTGTCATCCTTGTTCTCTTCGCTGACCGTATCATCTGAAGATGGAACCTCTGAAGGCAAGACCGGGTCAACTGCCGCCTCGACCTTTTGACTTTCGTCTGGTATGGGTTCAGATGGTTTATCCTCAATAATAGATGCTTCGGCCGACCACCTGGGCGGGTCAGCCGGATTTTCAACTAGTGACGGACTCGGCAAGAGTTTTTATATCGAGGAGGAAGTCATAACGGTGAAACCGGACGATCGTCCAAAACTCTTTTAGCCTCATCTAAGAAGGGACAACGGTGGACGGCATGATCGCATTCACACATTTTACAAGGAAATTTGTAGTTTCCCTTTTGTCCAGGGGCTTCACTTTCACTAGTCGATGATGTGCTTTCAACATGATCATCAGAGGTTGACGACACTGGGTTGTGCAAACGAGGAAACCAGTCCCTTAAGATCCGAGGGATGCAGGGGCAATCTCTATGATAGTGGTCTCCTTTGCAAATGACACATGGCGATATAGGCCTAGTCGGTGCAGTGTGTGGATTTTCGCTATACGATGCTTGGTTTCCCCTTTTCAACTTTGGCTCCTTCTTCTTCTTCTCTTTCTTCTTCTGCTCCTTCTTCTTCTCAGGTACTTGATTTTTGGCTTTACCAGCCTCATCAAGTGAAGAGGAAGGAGGAGAGGAAGAGTTGGATGAAGTAGATGGTTGGGAGGTAACTCTGGAATTGTCTAGTTGCTGACTCGATTGTTCAGGAATTGCGGTGTTCTGAACGAAAGAAGTTGGGAAAAGCCATACGGGTAGGCCGATTGTCAATCCTGGAAGTGACAATGTGGCCATGTGGGGTGCACCAACATCTCTCCAAAAGGAGAAGGGACTAGGATTTCCTCCAAGGGGAACTCCTTGGTTGGTGGACTCCATTCTCTCAACCTAAGACCAACGTAGGAAAGGTGACGATTATTCCATTTAAAATAAATTTTAGACGCTTTGACACAACTTGTTTTTTCAATTTTAAAGAGTCGAGAAAAAACAAAAGATGACTCTAGTCGCCTTCGATTTTTAATGAGCCTGAAGTGACAAGTTCTCAGATGGACCTTTTCCGTTAAGGAGTTTGAAAAGGAACGAAAGGGGCTGCTCTAGAAATCTAGGCAGAGGGATTACCAAACCAATCGCAAAACTGCATAATACTTTTTATGGTACGGCAGTCAATCTTCCCGAATGTTGTGTTCAGTGCATTGCGATCGATAGGGCGGCAGACACGGCTTCCTATAGATAAAGGATTAAGCCTATTTTGGTCTCCCAAAATATACTCGACGGTATGTGGGAGCACAAGTCCGTACTGGCACTTATTGTCTCAAAGTGGAGGAATCACCTAACCAACAGTGAGAACAACAGTTACCAGGCTTTGCGACGCCGGAATACGTCTCTAGCCTAGACTTCTAGATGTTATGCGTTAGGTTCCAAAGCGTTGTTAGATTCATTAAATTTATTTTATAGTTGATCTTGCTTAAGAAATTTTCCTTTTAGGTTCACCGCGTGATGTAGATGTACAATTCCTAAAATGCAATCTAAGATGATAAACAGTCTTTTTATCTTCTTTGTGCAATGAAAATTCTAGCTACTAAGGAAAGAGAGACAGTATTCTTTCAACAAAGAGCAAAGAGCACACACTATATGCATTGTCCTAAATCAAACCAATCAAACAGTCTAAATGCAAATGCACATGCATGTATTTGTTTTCAGCCTTCTTAATATGTGAATGATAAAAGAAAGCTAATGCGCAAATCTAAATTATTTTCAAAGCGACAATTACTAACAAGTTTCTTTTCAAACTAAAAAATGAAGATAATGACAACACTTTTCCGATTTGGAAATGAAAACTTGCTTTCGACACTAGAAAAACTACTAATTCAGATCAAATACAATAGTAACAGGGTAATCGACTATCAAGAGCAATCAGACTCTCTTCTATGACTGAAAACGACACTTGCGACACTTTCAAATCAATAAATGACAGTACAATTACATTACTTTTTTGCAAAGGAGAACTGAAAATGACTCAACAAATACACAAAAACATTTACAGTTCTTTGCACATTAGAGGCGGAATAACAACAAGGAAAGGGGTTTCAAACAAAGGTGTACTAACTACAGGTAGCAAAATTCTTGAATAGATCTGAAAAGAGTGAACAGAAACCAAAATTCAGGTACAATGCCTAGTCTGATCAGCACACCTGTAACACAGTGAATCTGAAATGCAGCGCACCCACTACACTCGGGAAGTGCGCTAAATTTGAGATTCACAGAACAGAGAGTGTGCTGGGCTAGAAACGAGACTTTTCTTGGGTTCCAGGTCACAGTTTGCAGTTCAGTTCAGGGATTTTGGCCGAGCAAGTGGTAATCAGTAAATCAACAACAGGGGTAGATCTAAGGAGGTTACTAGAGCCACCACAAGGGCAATTAGAGAGTTTGTAAATCAGTTGTTTAATTCATAAACAAAACCCAGAGATTGACTGAAGCGGCATTTATCTACTTTGCATTTGCATAACAAATACAGTTCGAAAGCTACCTAGCTCAACTTCAGGCTCCGTCTGTAAGTTTATAAAGTAAACAAATGTAGATAAACAAACAACCTAGTCGCTCCCCAGCAGAGTCACCATTTTGTTACAAGGAAAAGTGTCTATGCAGAACTGCTAATCCCACTAAGGTGTGGTAGCTACCTTAGAAAGAAATAAAGTAAAACTACTTTCGTTTTCCTTTATGGAAGATAGATGAGAGAAGAATAAAGGAGACCAACCTCTGTCTTGCGCTTGGTTCCTTGCTCGATTCCTCTCTCTTTTGATAGTCCTTTGCTACTTGCTTCATTGTATACCCATCTTTACAGAGTACCTGTAGAATCAAAGCAGCATAACACTATATGAGAATGTGGATCTATTATCATAAACAATCTAGGATCAAATGTAAATTGACCATACAAATGCACAAAATATAGATTACACAAGAGTATGGAGGAAAACTTGAATAGCTTTATTGATAATCAAGAAAGAGCCAAGAGAGTTGCAACCAGTTGTTCTGACCCAGCATCATCCTCTCAGCAAGTAAGCCCTTCTTCACCTCATACAAAGCTTAGATCACCCAACACTATGATGTTGCCTCAAGAAACCAACAACAATTCCTTACAAGATGCAAAATTCCAACCTCTGGATCTCTGGGATGAGGGATCCATATATAGATATCTGTAAGGGAGATGAGTCAGCTTGTGATTTGATTAGTGTCTTCCCTCTGATAGTTCTTGCTTCCACTTGGAGATTGATGATCTCTTACTCATCCTTGGTTGAATCCAGAGAGGCAAGTGTAACAGGAGAAGTTTCTGGAAGATTCCATGCTTCTCCACCTCGCGGATTGACACTGCCATTTGTCTCTTCTCGCCCATCGCACCCCATAGAAGGGATTTTTGAAATGCAACACACCCACTGAGTGTACTTAGGTGAGATGCAACGAACTTTGCCTATGGAGCAGTTGAAATGATCCTGTTTTGACCAGTTCTGAGTAGCTTTTCATGGAGAACTTCTGGGAGAAGCTGTAATCAGTTGACCTTGTTCCTTTAGGGGTTGGAACAACACTTTTAGGGACATAGGAGCCCTTGTTTTATGGACATTTTATGCTTGGGGTTGCAGTGCCCAAAAATGTCTATAACAGACGGCTTCCTTACCATAGACTAACCAGAAAGGTGTTTGGCCTGTCAAATTTTTGCATGTTGTTCGGTATGCCCATAACACAGTAGGTATGCGTAAATCCCAATCGTTGTGCTGTGCATTACATACCTTGGTCAATGTTGTCTCCAGGATTTTATTAAATGCTTCAATGGTCCGATTTACTTGTGGATGGTATGGCATACTCTATTGATGGTATATCTTAAATTCCTCAGTGAGCACATTGATAGTCTCATTCACGAAATGCGTTCAGCGGTCGCTCATCAGAATTTTCGGACATCCAAATGGCATTATCACATTCTCGAACAAGAATTTCGCAGTTGTAGCGGTTGTGCAGTCTTTAACCGGTTGTGCTTTCGCCCATCGAGTCAAGCACTCTGTGGCCATGATGATATTTCGTGCCCCCGTCTTTCCTGGAGGTGTGATCGGCCCCACAAAATTGATCGCCCATCGGGTCCAGCAACCCCCCCATGTGCTTTAGCTAGAATCTGTCCTCGCTCGAATTCATGTACATATCTACGTAATATTTCGTCTTTGCCCATTTTGTAGAGGTGCCCTGCAATAACAGTAAAATCTGTTGCGCTTATCACCAATTCTTTCTTTTGTTGAACAGAATATCCCTGCGGCACACTTCCTATGGTTAAGAAGTGGATTATATCCTCAAAATGGCCATCTGGGATGTGCACCGCATATATCTATGCATTGGTAGTCCTTCCTCTAAGTTTGTGGGCTCTTCGTTGTTCTTAGTCTGGGACAGGTGATCTAGGCCTACATTTAGACATCCCAGATTTACGACGACTTCAAAGTCATATTCTTGAAATAATAGCAACCACCTACAAATGTGACCCCCCAACACAGGCTTATTCACTAGGTATTTTAGTGCAGAGTGGTTAGTATACATCTTAAAGTGTCCTACGAGAAAATAGTGACGATATTTTTGGAGCGCGTATACCATCGCCAATCCTTCTTGTTCAGTAGTGGAATAGTTCTTCTCAGCTTTTGACAATTGGCAACTTGTGAACGCGATTGGGTGATCGATTCCTTTTGCTCCTTCCTATGTGAGTACTGCTCCCAACGCGATACACGACGTGTCAACATGCATGTGAAATTCGATGTCCCATTTTGGAAAGACCAGTATAGGGGTTGATGCCCTCTTTTCCTTAAATATTTCTAGAATTTTGTTACATTCTTCATTCTAGCAATACATAGCATCCTTTTTCAGTAATTGTTCCATTGGTGTCGTGATCTGTGCATATCTTTTTATGAACTTCCGATAGTAACTAGTGTGTCCTAGTGTGGCGCGCAGTTATTTGACACTTCGTGGTGCCTGCAGGTTGAGTATGACAACAATCTTTGCCAGATCCACCATCAGGCCTTGCTTACAAACCAAATGGCCGAGCAAGTTTCCAAAGGGGATGAGGAATGTACACTTCTTTAGGTTAAGAGCATTCTGGTGCCGTCGGCAAGTATCCGACATTAATCGTGAGCTTGCGGTATGTTTCTTAACCAGCTCGAACACAGTCCAATCATCAAGATATACCTCTAAGAACTTGTGTATAAACTCTTTGAATGCTGCTACCACAACGCGTGAGAATATTTCTAGCACATTCTTTAGCCCAAAGGGCATCACCGTATACTGAAAGTAGCCCCATTCAGTAGCGAACGTTGTTTTGCTCCTATCCTCCGGTGCAATCTTGATTTGGTGGTACCCTGAGAAGCTGTCTGTAAAGGAGTAGGCTTCCTGTCCTCCCACATTTTCTAGTACTTTGTCTATAAATGGCATCGGAAATGGATCGTTAACAAATGCATCATTGAGCTTCTAAATATCCACATAGATGCGAATTTTACCTTTCTATTTTTTCTCCTGTACCACCATAGGACTTACCCAGTCAGAATCCTCCACTAGTTCAATTATCCCGGCTATGAGAATCTTGTCCAATTATTCTCGGACCTTCGCTTTGTATTTTGGATTCAACCAGTAAGGTCGCTGCTTAACTAGCTTCGCATCCAGCTTCAAGGTTATCTTCATCACTCCCAAGTCACCAATGATCACTTTTAACTCCGTGATTTTAGTCGGGAATAATTCTTGATATTCTCGAAGCAATTTGACGAACTTTTCCACTGTGGCATCGTCCCAATAGTCCCCCAGCGTTGCATAATTTGGCTCTTCCTCAGTTCCGATGTTTATTTGTTTCATTTTCAATGGCACGGTGATGTTTGGATCCTCAATCTCTAGTCCATGAACCTCACGACTCCCATATGTTTTTGGAATATTGATATTCCTAGGGTCGTCCTCATCCTCTTCTACCTGCACATTGTAAAATTCGAGGGCCTGGCTCAACTGTCTTGACTAGTTTGGCTGCACGATTTCTTCTAGTTCCAGTGGTATTTTGAAGATAGTGGCCTTCACCAACTGTAACGCGTCATCCACCATATCCATCCATTGATCTTCCAAGAGGAACATTAACAAAAAACCTTGTGCAACATATCCCATTCGCCTGTACTGTGTGGGAGCTTAGTTTCAGTATACCAGTTCCTTGGAATGACATACAGGGTATGATAAAATAAGTGTACCCACTCCGGTTGAGGTTCTTCTCCATAGGCTTGGACCCATCTGGTAAGGTGCATGTGCGGATCATCACATCCATCATATTTCTCAGTTATTCGTAGTTTCGAGTTCCCAAATATTTTCTGCATCATGCGCCTGTAGTTGTGCCAATCGTCAAAAGTTCCTTCATGTGTGCCCCACCAACGCGCAAGCGTCGTGCGCAATGCCCATCACAACGCATCAAACCGTTGGGGCTCTGGAACCACACTTTCAAATTTGGTCAGGAATTCCTCTAATGCAGTGAGCCCATCATACATTGGCAATTCGCAATCTTGAGCTTTGATGCAATATAGTGACTTAGTCATCATATTGCAGTTTAACGTGGTTACCCCGTTCAATCGATTATGCCACTGCTCATCTTCCTCATCTGAATCTTCGGTGCAGGATTCTGCATGCCCCTATGATATTGTTCCTCCCACAGTCGGATTGACCCAATCTTGATTTTGTGTGGTAATTTTGTAGATACAGTCTAATTCATCATCACTTCCTTCGTCGCGCACAGGCTCAATGTACAGTTGTCCTTCAGCTGGGTCTAGCAGAATGACTACGCGGAGTGACTTCTTCTCAAATATCATTTATGCTTTTTTAAATTAATATCCCCATTCATATCAGTGGCCAAGTCTATCCCTAACAACGCAGGATAAGGGCTACTTTTATCCACTATTTCTATTACCTCAACGTCCGTTCGGGTGCTCACGCCTTCTATATCAACTGTAATTCCTTGCATGTTGGCATTATGAGACAAGTGTTGGCCTTGATGGCAAATCACACTGATGACAAATCATAGTGCAGAAGGATAGCAGCAAGGAATTGATGATCAGACTACAAGTATGAAGATAAAATATATACACGCTGGTTCACTATATACCAAGTCGCGTATACAAGCAGGTTCACTATATACCAAGTCGCGTATACGCAGGCTCGCTATATACCAAGTCGCGTGTACACGTAGGTTGGCTTCAGTAAAAGAGTGTGTATGTGGAAAACTTATCTTTGGTCCGTGGCAGTTATTCCTTGGAAGTTGTGCCTATGGTTTTGGACCATGGTGTCTCGACGGACGTGTTGATCCCTAGTTTTGAAGTTGATGGTATTGGATTTCTATGGTTTTGGCCCTTGGTATTGAGCAAGGCCTAAGGCTATATAAGGAGAAGAAGATCATTAGGCATAGTACATCTGAAAAGTCTTGAATATCTGATGAAGTATTAGATCCAGTATGCAGGTTCTAGGTTGCTTGATCTAAGCTAAGGAGAGATGACACCGGTTGATGGAAGACTAGATCTAAGGACAAATCGAGATCTAATGGTTTGAAATGCACTATTATGATATGGTTGATTATGCATATTTCTAGATCTGCATACTGACGCAATGTTATGTTCTGGGTCTAACTGATGTCTGGTACAGCTGCAAGTTAAGAGAATTTATTTTTAGATCTATACGCAGGTTGTCTTTGGTAAAAGCGCGTGTATACGTGGGTTTCTCTCATTGAAGTAGCGTATATCTTTGAAGTTTGATTTTTGGTTGCAGTTGGGTCTGACTGCTATTGCAGAGTTCTGTAGTCTGCTCTGTGTTCTGGTGACTGGTGTTGACAGGGTTTCAGTGGTTCAGTGATTCAAAGATTGATGATGCTAGTATTGGTTATTTTGTGCTTCAATGATCTGTTGTGAAAGTTGAATGAATTGTGGTCTTCAGATTGTAATGCTGTGCTTCCGGAATATCCAGTTTGAAAATGTATGAAAAGTGGTACCTGAAGGAAAGAAGATTGTAGGCCAGCACCTACGTACTAGTATCTTAGCTAGTACAAGAGCAAAGGGGGTTGGAGCTCCCTTCCAAGGAAGTTTGGAGAACGAGAGAAGGTTGAAGCCTTCAGCAGGTTGTAGCCTACGTACTGGTATAAGGCTGCACCAGTACAAGAGATTGTAAACTGAAGTTTCATATTAAAGAAAGATAGAGACGACTTGCAGCAGGTGGTTTTCACCCACATTGGGTTTCCACCTTATATCATGGTGTTCATGTGTGTGTTTTTTGTGTGATGATCTGTTCTGTTATACTGCATCTGTTTTACTATCATGGTTAATAATGTCCTGATGCATTTACTGAAGATAAGCTACTGAATCATAAGTTTTCTTGTTATACGCTGGTTTCTTTAGACACAGTAGCGTGTACACGCTGTTTCACTTAACTGAAGTAGCGTATATGTTTCTGAGCATAAAATGAAAATTTTTTTCTGATAATACTGATTCACCCCCCCCTCTCAGTATTATTTCCAACAATTGGTATCAGAGCAGGTCCTTCAGAGAAGCTTGATCGCTTGAAGGTAGATCGTTCATCATGAGCAACTACGAGAGAGAAGCATCAATCAGGCCACCGGTTTTTGATGGGACAAACTTCAATTATTGGAAGGTAAGAGTTACTGCCTATCTTCAATCTCTTGGCACAGAAGTTTGGGACATTGTAGAGACAGGCTACGCTTTTCCTTCAGCTACTCCTACAGATGCAGCCGAGAAAAAGAAGTATGAAACAAATGCAAAAGCAGTCAGTACCCTTCTAGGATGTATATCCCAATCGGAATTCATGAAGGTAATGCACTATAAATCCGCAAAAGAAATATGGGACAAAATTGTCACGAGCTATGAAGGAGACGAACAGGTAAAGCGTGCTAAACTTCAAACTCTCAGGATTAAGTATGAGACTCTCAGAATGTATAATGATGAAAGTGTGGCTAACTATTTCCTTAGGGTAGATGAGATTGTTAATTGCATGAAAAACTTGGGTGAAGAAATAAAAGAGGCTATTGTGGTTGAAAAGGTTCTAAGATCATTGTCCCCCAAATTTGAATCTAAAGTGTCTGCAATAGAAGAAAAGGAAAATCTACGAATTCTTACTATGTCTCAGCTTCACGGAATTCTAACTGCTTATGAAATGAGAAAAGGAGGTCCATCAGACAGAAGAGAAGCTGCTTTCAAGGCTTCGGGCAAAGAAGATTATTATGAAGCAAGTCACGTGCCAGAAGATGAAGAAGAAGAATCAAATTTTGTCAGAAATCTTCAAAGGGGTTCTGGAAGGTTCAGAGGTAAGTTACCTTTTAAATGCTTTGCTTGTGGAAGAGTAGGTCATTATGCTGCCAAATGTCCTCACAAAGATAAGAATGAAAAGGGAAAGGAACCTGTTAAATGGAACAAGAAACAGAATGAAAAGAAGAAAAGCTATTACACTCATGAAGATAGTGATGGTCTTTCAAATAGTGACGAAGATGAACAAGGTTATAGATATAAACTTTTAATGGCTTTTGAAGATGATGATTACATGGATGCTATAGATGTAGAAGGCTTTTATGAAGAAATGAATGATCTCAAAGTTTGCTTAGAAGAGAAAAGTGCTATTATTGATTCTCTACAATGTCAACTGGCAGAAAAGGAAAAACATCTTGAAAAATTGGAATGTGAGATTGTTTGTCTTAGAAAGGAGATTGAGAAAACAAAAGAAATTAATCTTAAATTTGTTAAAGGATCTGAAACCTTGGATGAGATTATCAATGTGCAGCGTTCTCCTCTGATCAAGACAGGTCTGTGATATAATGGAGAAACATCTCAAGCTTCTACCTCTAAAAGTTATCTTGATGCAGCAAGGAGGAGCGAACAAAGACCAAATAAAAGTCATCAGGTGAATCAGGGACAGTTTACCTCAAGAACAAATAAAGACTATCAAGAAGTTCGGGGACAAGCGACCTTAAGGACAAATAGAAGCTACAATCAGCCACAGGTAAAATCTTCCCAATTTTCCCCAAGAATGGATGTCAATAGAAGCTACAATCGGTTGGATGATAGATCTGATTATCGGAGAAATTTCTTTAATGGCCAATGCTTTTCTTGCCATAACTTCGGTCACAAAGCAGCTCAATGTGTTGCCTACAAGACAATCATGACTAGAGAAGCTCAAAAGCAAAGAAGTATGACTGGAACCATGAAAAGGACTTATAACAACTTTTCGGTTCTTGAAAATGAAGTTGAATGCTCTATTTGTAATAACTTTGGTCATGAAGACTCTGAATGCAGGAGCAGGTTCTAGAAGACAACTCAGAAGGAACAAACCTCAAATGTCAGAACATGGAGAATAAAGGAACCGCAACTAGAAAGATGTGGGATAGCCTTTTATGCAGAAGGTCAAGAAAGTCTATGGTACATTGACAGCGGATGTTCGAAGCATATGACAGGGGACAAAGAAAAACTTGAATCATATACCGCATTAGAAAAGGGAAAGAAAGTTTCTTTTGGAAACGATATCTCTGCAGCCATAAAAGGAAAGGGCGTTGCTCCGTTGAAAGAGAAGGTCAAATCTGGAAATGTTCTGTATGTTGATGGATTGAAGCATAATCTTCTGAGTGTCAGTCAGATGTGTGATCAAGGAATAGAGGTAATATTTAGATCAAATGGATGTTGTGTTCGTGATCTTGATACAGGTGAAACAGTGATCAAAGGAAGAAGGACTCCAAATAATCTATACATATTTGAAGAAAGACAACAACAATGTTATTTGAGCAAGAATGATGAACACTGGCTATGGCATCGGAGGTTGGGGCATCTAAGCTTTCCACAAATAAGGAAAGCATGCAAATATCAGGCAGTTCGTGATCTTCCAGATATCAAAATTCCAGACAACACCATATGCAAATCATGTCAGTTTGGAAAGCAAACCAGAACTAATTTTCCGGAGAAGGAAGGATCAGCTAGCATGCCTCTTGAGCTAGTACATACATATACATGTGGTCCATTGAGAAAAAGAACACCTCGAGGAGAAGAATATTTGATATTATTCATTGACGACTTCTCTAGGTTTGTCTGGTTAGGACTTATGAAGCACAAAGATGAAGCATTCGAAAAATTCAAATCCTTCAAAGCCTTGGCTGAAAATGAATCAGGACACAAGATTAAGTGCCTCAGATCTGACAGAGGTGGGGAGTTTACCTCAAATGAATTTTTCAATTTCTGTGAAGAACATGGGATAAGAAGAGAATTCTCTACAGCTAGAACTCCGCAGCAAAATGGAGTTGTGGAAAGAATGAACAGAACAATCCAACAAATGGCTCGTGCTATGCTTGATGAATCAGGTACTCCCGCAACTTTCTGGGGTGAAGCTGCACATGCTGCGGTTATTATTCTCAACAAAACAAATGTCCGAGTAAACAGCACTCAAACTCCTCATGAGCTCTGGTGTGGTAAGACTCCTTCGGTGAAGCACTTCAAAATCTTTGGGAGCAAATGTTATATTAAGAATACTGATGAGCAACTTGGCAAACTTGAACCAAGAGCAGACGAAGGCATTCTTCTTGGTTATTCTCCACATAGCAAAGCATACAAGTGCTACAATAAAAGACTTGGCAGAATTGTTGACAGCATTGATGTTGTGGTTGATGAGAAGGGATACATTCCTAGGCAAGTTCATCATGAAGACATCGAAGAAGATGAAGGCTACCCTCAAAGACAGAATGATGAAGAAGAACCTCAAGAAGAAGAAGAACCTCAAGAAGAACCAGAGGAGTAGACAAGAATAGAAGAGAAGACTCCATCCAGATATGTCCAGAAGAATCATCCAGAATCTCAGATTGTGGGACAGAAAGAAGCAGGAGTACAAACAAGAAGAACAATTGCAGAAGCTTCAAGCTATTTGGCATTACTCTCTTCCACTGAACCACAAAATGTGAAAGAGGCATGCAAAGATAAATGTTGGGTCAAAGCAATGGATGAAGAGCTTCAGCAGATCGAAAAGAACAACACTTGGGAATTGGTTCCTAGACCAAAAGATAAGAATGTCACAGGGACAAAATGGGTCTTCAAAAATAAATTGAATGAAAATGGAGAAGTAATTAGAAACAAGGCTAGACTTGTTTGTAAAGGGTATGCACAGCAAGAAGGAATAGATTTTGAAGAAACTTTTGCTCCTGTTGCAAGACTTGAGGCCATCCGAATGTTCCTTGCTCTCTCAAGTTTTCAAAACTTCAAGGTATTTCAAATGGACGTGAAATCAGCCTTTCTGAATGGAGACTTAGAAGAAGAAGTATACATTGAGCAGCCAGATGGTTTCATTCTTGGGAATGATCCAAACCTTGTATGCAGATTGAAAAAGGCTCTCTATGGTCTCAAACAAGCTCCAAGGGCTTGGTACTACAGTTGGACAAATATCTTCACCAACAAGGCTTTTCAAAAGGATCAGCAGATAGCAATCTCTATATGAAAGTTGAAAATAACAAATTGCTAATACTTGTTGTGTATGTAGATGATATTATCTTTGGCAGCAATGAAGAGGCTATGAGTCAAAATTTTGCCTTGGTTATGCAGAAATAATTTGAAATGTCATTACTTGGAGAATTGACATACTTTCTTGGATTGCAAATCCAACAAAATGAAGGAGGTATTTTCTTGTCTCAAACCAAGTACCTCAAGCAGATCTTGAAGAAGTATGGCATGGAAGATTCAAAGCCAGTATGTACCCCCATGGTTACAAGATGCAGCCTCAGTACAAATGATGAATCAACAGCAGTTCATCAACCAACTTATAGATCCATGATTGGGAGTTTTCTTTATTTGACAGGTACCCGACCAGACATTATGCATGCAGTAGGAATTGTTGGAAGATTTCAAGCCAACCCAAAGGAAACTCATCTTCAGGCAGTCAAAAGAATCTTCAAGTATCTTCAAGGGACTCAAAACTATGGCCTATGGTATCCTAGAGATACAGATCTCACTCTTCATGCTTACACAGATGCAGATTGGGCCAGAAGTGTGGATGACAGGAAAAGCACAAGTGGTGGTGCATTCTTCATGGGTTCCAGATTAGTATCTTGGTTCAGCAAGAAACAGAGTTCGATTGCCTTATCTACAGCTGAAGAAGAATATGTGGCTGCGGCATCTTGTTGCACACAACTTCTTTGGATGATGCAGACCTTGCAAGATTTTCAAATCACTTGCACTCCACCAGTCTCTATCTTATGTGATAATACAAGTGCAATCAGCATTTCAAAGAATCCAGTCATGCATTCAAAGACCAAACACATACCAATCAAGTATCACTTCCTCCGGGAACAAGTGCTTGAGCAGAAGGTCAAGTTGGAGTATGTTCCTTCTAAGGAGCAAGTTGCTGATATTCTCACAAAACCACTGCCCAGGGAAACTTTTGAATATCTCAGACAAAAGCTGGGAGTAGTTGATGCTTCATCTTGCTGTTAAAGCTTGTCTGTTCTAAAGAAAAGTTGGTGTACGCGTGTTGTATAAAGAATATCCGCGTGCATATGCTGTTTTATGCGGGGAAAGTCGCGTATATGTTGTACGCGTGTTGTATAAAGGATATCCACGTGCATACGCCGTCTTATGCAAGTGAAGTTGCGTATATGGAGTTTTGAACAGCTAGGGAAAACTCTGGTTGGAGAAGGTCTGAGATGGGTATGCCAGAATCCTTCAGGCACAGTTTCAGGGGGTGCAGCAGACACAATTTCAGGGGGAGCAGCTTAAAATCTAATAAAGCATTGTTGGCATTTAGATGTTTTTGGTTCTAGTTCACAACTGTTGTTGGTTTCAGGAGAAGGAGCACAGAAGGAAATCTTGGTTGCTGATCTAAAAGATGATTATCAGATGCTGCTGATGACTTTCATAAGTCTTGATCTAGATCTTTTGTCTCTATGTCATGTATCTCTTTTGTGATATCTCTTTTATGGTGTCAAGGTCATGTAACGACCTATGTTGGTTTCCCCACTATGCCTGGGATGAATGATGTAATATAATTGGTTGTTATTTTCTGATGTATCCCCTCTTGGTTGGGAGTATGGATGTATGTATTGAGTCTTTTGGTGATAGGAAGGTCCTTTAGGGTGTATAAGTGGTTCTTTTTGAAGAACATCTTTTGCAGATCTTGCCTACAGTCAGGGGGAGCATGTTCAGCACAGCAGAGCAGAGATATCAGCACATTCACAGGGGGAGCACAGCCCTTTGCCCTTGATGACAAAGGGGGAGAATGGTTCTAAGGATCTTGGGGTTGCCATCAAGTCCAAAGGGGGAGATTGTTGGCATTATGAGACAAGTGTTGGCCTTGATGGCAAATCAAACTGATGACAAATCATAGTGCAGAAGGATAGCAGCAAGGAATTGATGATCAGACTACAAGTATGAAGAGAAAATATATACACGCTGGTTCACTATATACCAAGTCGCGTATACAAGTAGGTTCACTATATACCAAGTCGCGTATACGCAGGCTCGCTATATACCAAGTCGCGTGTACACGTAGGTTGGCTTCAGTAAAATAGCGTGTATGTGGAAAAATTATCTTTGGTCCGTGGCGGTTATTCCTTGGAAGTTGTGCCTATGGTTTTGGACCATGGTGTCTCGACGGACGTGTTGATCCCTAGTTTTGAAGTTGATGGTATTGGATTTCTATGGTTTTGGCCCTTGGTATTGAGCAAGGCCTAAGGCTATATAAGGAGAAGAAGATCATTAGGCATAGTACATCTGAAAAGTCTTGAATATCTGATGAAGTATTAGATCCAGTATGCAGGTTCTGGGTTGCTTGATCTAAGCTAAGGATAGATCACACCGGTTGATGGAAGACTAGATCTAAGGACAGATCGGGATCTAATGGTTTGAAATGCACTATTATGATATGGTTGATTATGCGTATTTCTAGATCTGCATACTGACGCAATGTTATGTTCTGGGTCTAACTGATGTCTGGTACAGCTGCAAGTTAAGAGAATTTATTTTTAGATCTGTACGCAGGTTGTCTTTGGTAAAAGCGCGTGTATACGCGGGTTTCTCTCATTGAAGTAGCGTATATCTTTGAAGTTTGATTTTTGGTTGTAGTTGGGTCTAACTGCTATTGCAGAGTTCTGTAGTCTGCTCTGTGTTCTGGTGACTGGTGTTGACAGGGTTTCAGTGGTTCAGTGATTCAAAGATTGATGATGCTAGTATTGGTTATTTTGTGCTTCAATGATCTATTGTGAAAGTTGAATGAATTGTGGTCTTCAGATTGTAATGTTGTGCTTCCGGAATATCCAGTCTGAAAATGTATGAAAAGTGGTACCTGAAGGAAAGAAGATTGTAGGCCAGCACCTACGTACTAGTATCTTAGCTAGTACAAGAGCAAAGGGGGTTGGAGCTCCCTTCCAAGGAAGTTTGGAGAATGAGAGAAGGTTGAAGCCTTCAACAGGTTGTAGCCTACGTACTGGTATAAGGCTGCACCAGTACAAGAGATTGTAAACTGAAGTTTCATATTAAAGAAAGATAGAGACGACTTGCAGCAGGTGGTTTTCACCCACATTGGGTTTCCACCTTATATCATGGTGTTCATGTGTGTGTTTTCTGTGTGATGATCTGTTCTATTATACTGCATCTGTTTTACTATCATGGTTAATAATGTCCTGATGCATTTACTGAAGATAAGCTACTGAATCATAAGTTTTCTTGTTATACGCTGGTTTCTTTAGACACAGTAGCGTGTACACGCTGTTTCACTTAACTGAAGTAGCGTATATGTTTCTGAGCATAAAATGAATTTTTTTTTCTGATAATACTGATTCACCCCCCCCTCTCAGTATTATTTCCAACATTGCAGTCTTCCCATGGGTAGAATCTTCTGTTGATTCGCCATCCATAATTGAATAGGAGACCATTGTAGTGTGGGTTTGCCCATGCATTCCCAAGTCTATTAGGAAGTACATTTTCATCTGAGCCCAAGTTTAGAATGATCTGATCCATCTCAAATTCTCGAATCTGTGCCGTTAGTCTTATTTCTCGCCCAGTCTGCGACGCTTGTTTCCCAAATTTTTGGACCACGCGAGGTTCACTCAACCCTGCGCACCTAGTTATCAATTCTTGTAGTCCTTTAACTGCCCAATTTTCGCAAAGCAATTTCATACATGTCTCTAAAAAGGTAGTTAGCATTGAGGAATCCCTCATTGGCTTGGGTTGATCCTTACTATCTAAAGTAAAGACTTCTGCAAAGCTCTTCCTAGCTTCCAGATCTGTTTCCTTGCAAACCCCAGCATCATCCTTGGTCACTTTCCTCTTATCCTCCCTTGTAGTTGTGCCACTTCTGAGCACCATGTTTATGTTGGGGTCTTCCTCGCACGGTTCGACCCTCATCATTTCGACATTTTGTGTCGTCGTTGGTTGCACTACCCTCTTCTCCCATATCTGTGCTATCAATGTGGGTCAATCCATCATTTCATGATCGAACTGCTCACAGTATAGGCACAATGTTATGGTCGGATTGGTACAATCCCGCACGTAGTTTCCTGGTCCTCTGCAGTTGTAACAAATTAGCTGCCCGAGACCCCTTCTTGGCCCCATTCCTCCTCATCCTCGTCCACATCCCTGGAACCCACCACGTGTTATCACCATGGCTGGATCTTGACCTCACACTTCAGTCTACATTCTATAGGCAGGTGACCGATCGATTAACAATTGATAACTACGGCAGTCTCGCTCCTTGTGGCCCACCGATCTACAACAGTTGCAAAATAACTGCTAGGGGGTCTGGTTAAATTTTGGTAGTAGATGACAGTTGTCCATGTTGTGCTTTCCTCCCATTGGACAGATTGCGCACTAGAGAGAGGGTGCCGCACTCGGCCCTGCTTGTGCCTCTGGTCGCAACGGCGTTGGTCCCCCCACTACCACATAGTTTGTAAAAACCAGACATTGATCCTTATCGTGACCCTGGCTTCTACACCTTATACACCACACTTCCTCTTGGACCTCTAGTCAGGGCACCTTTTCCTTTTTTAAATTCTATATTTCTAAACATAGGTTTTGTATTTGCACGTGGATTTGTTGAACTCCCAACCCCAGATCCTATATTGGATTTTAGTGCAACCTCATCGCTGTCTCTAATTCTTTAGCCTGTGTTGTGATCTTTTAATGTGACAGCGCCATCCTTAGATGTGTTGTCAATGATGCCACAAACCATGCATAGTGCCGCGCATCTGACAGTGTCATGTTTGCCTCACAGATTGTACTTTTCAATCTCTAATTTAGATCCCATGGAGTTTCACCAAGCATCATCGCGATCTCCTTGAACCCTATGATCGACTGTGTTTCTGATTTTAGCTAGCTAAATTCTTTTTTCAATTCAGCCTAGATCTTCATTGTCCTTGCAATTCGGGTGATCACTTGAGTACTTTATATACCACGTCAGTGCACGGTCCTACAACACACTAACCAAGGTAGCCTTTTTGATGTTGTTGTCCATAACTTTGTGCACTTCCCATACTATTGTCACCATGAACCAAAATTGTTCTAGATCTTCGCTTCTTGCTCCTTTGAATACCGGAAACTGAATCGCACTCAACATATTTAACTTCTGGTTTGTGCGTCGGTGCACTAGGACCTCTTATAAACTCGTACCGCTCCTGATTCAATCAATCCTCTGTTTCTTTCTTCGTAGGATTCCAGCATTCAGACATCAAAACATCCCTCAGGCAGATCTCAGTCCTAGCAATGGAACCATTTGTTGGCGTATATGGGCCTGACCCAGGTTCAAAAGAGTTACTTAGCCAAACAAATCCTGTAGCTATCGGCCCTTTCGGCAACAACTCGTAGAGCGCAGACTGAGGTCTCGCCCGAGGTAGCAGGGGAGGGTTCTGGAACCAGGTTTCTGCACCCTTGGGATGTCTTGATGTGGCTTGGAAGGTTTTCACACCGTTTTGTGGCCTCAAGCCACTGTGCTTCCGTGTAGATCTGGAACAAGGCAATTCCTTAATATTTATTATTACTGAGTTTGTTACAGATCATATCTACTTCTTACGGTCTTTAAGCAAACATTTAATAAAGATAACCAATTCGCGCACCCAAAAAGGTTATAGATTTGCATAAACTCATAATATAAGCATAAGCACGCAGATCAAGCAGATATATTGACCATAAATTAACCAGATCCACAATATTCCAAAATCAACACAGTGTTTCAGAACCAACTTATCTCTATTCAACTTTGTCACCAATACAACTAGATATAACCTGCGCACTCAACTGCAGGGGTCCGCGCACACAGTTGCAGAGCCTCTACCTACTCCCCAACACCCTTGACTCAAACTTACAGACACAGAAGATACTGTCTTCACAAACCCATAGCACCAAGATAAAAAACAAGAACTGCCTTTTCTCCTTAGAGCCACGCTCTATTATACATTCCCATGGCCCGCGGACCAAGGGCAGGCCGACTTACTTCCCATTATTCTATACAATTTCTTGGGCAGACAACCCTTTGGCTCGACCTATTACATTTCTCTCTCCATATATTTCAGAGGTTTACAATACTATTATCCTAACTTATAGGCTATAAGCCCCAAAACTATTATGCGAGACCTCCGCTACCCAATAGCATATTCTATGTGGCATTTGGAATTTTTCTTGTCCATGTCACATCTAAGCAAGGATTTATGGTGGACCTCGTGAAGATCACTGTCATTGTGAATCTGGAAGCTCCTGGGAATGTAAAACAGTTGCGTGCAACACTAGGGCACACTGGAAAAGTTATTGAAGAAAGATGTGATATTTTGCTGGGATGAAGATTTTGTATGCAGTCTAGATGTTTTGAAGGAAATGATGGTAACTGCGCCTATTTTGGCGTTCCAACACTAGAAGAAATAATTCCATGTGCATGTAGATGCCTCTTGCATTGTGCTAGGCGTGGTATTAACACAGGCAAGATAAGGAAAAATTGATCATTTGATAGCCTTCCAAGGCTAAGAAGAATTACTCCACTATAGAGTGCGAAGGGCTAGCGATGGTCTATGTGCTGCAAAAATTTAGGCATTATTTGTTGGGTGGACACTTTAAAATATATACAAATCACTCCATGCTCAAGTACCTAGTCAATAAGCCTGTGTTGAGGGGGAAGATATACCAATGGTTATTGTTGTTTCAGGAATATGACTTTTAAGTGATTGTGAACCTGAGAAGGTTGAATGTAGGACATGACCATCTGTCAAGGATTGACATAAGCGAAGAACGAAATTGTTTGGAGGAAGGACTTCCAGATGCACAACTCTTTTCAGTGCAGGTCGTAGATGACTACTTTGCTAATATCATTCAGTTTTTAACTACGGGTACAACTTTGGAAGGCTATTATATGTAGCAGAAGGAGGAATTAGTAGTTCGTTATGTGGATTTTTCAGTGATTGCAGGTCACTTGTATAATATGGGAACAAATGAAATACTGTGAAGGTATGTTCTTGAGTTTGAACGTGCTAGTATCTTTGCTGAAGCACATGGATGAGTGGCTAGAGGACACTACGTAGGAAATTGACCGTGCAGAAGATTTTTCGTGCTGGGTTATGGTGGCCAACATTACATAAGGACTGTAATGCATACTACAAGGCGTATGATGCTTGCCAAAGGATGGGAAAACCTCTACGAAGAGATGAATTACCTTTAAATCCCTAGGTTTTGTTGTAAGTATTTGATAAGTGGGCCATTGATTTCATAGGTCCAATACAACCACTAGGAAAAAATATGGGCGCGCAGTATATCATTACTGCAACTGAGTATTTAACCAGATGGGTGAAAGCACATCCAATGAAGGATTGTACAACTGTCACCACTAGAAAGTTTTTTTTTGAATATGTCTTAACACGGTTTGGATGCCCTAAGATATTGATGAGTGATAGGGGTACACATTTCTTGAATGAAATGATCAGCGCGATGCTTGAGGAATTCCAGGTGTATCATCAAAAGAGCATGCCCTATCACCCACAGGTGAATGGAATAGTAGAAGCTTTTAATGAAATCTTAGAGAATGTGTTAACGAAGGTTTGCAACATGTAGAGAAATTATTGGGATATGCACTTACCAGTAGTGCTATGGGCATATAGGACGACTTGCAAGAATTTGATAGGCCAAACATCGTTTAGGTTGGTCTATGGGATTGAGGCAGTGATGCCTATGGAGTATATTGTGCCAAGTTTACGTATTACAACTTTGAAAGTGATGGCGGGTCATACGACCTAGGAGGAATGACTCACGCAACTGATGGAGTTAGAAGAGGACCACTTCCTTGCATGATTTCACCAACAAGTGCAAAAGGAATGCAAAAAAGAATGGCATGATAGGCATATTAAGAGGCACAATTTTAAGATAGATGATTTAGTGCTGCTATATGACAGCATGTTCACTAAATTTTGAGGGAAATTTCAAATACATTGGTTGGGCCCACATGTTGTTAAGGATATCACGAATGCTGGTAGAGTTTAGTTTGCAAAGCTGAATGACAAACCATTCCCTGGAAAAGTGAATTGCAGTAGGCTGAAGTTGTATGCAGGGGATCCTACCCCTGCGCAATGACTACATGGTAGCAGGAAAGTCTTAGTAATCTAGGCAACTCTAAGGGATTGTGGGACTATAAAATATGTTGCTTGAAGAGGATAAAAACATATTAGGTAGGATGCGTGATTGAAGACAAGAGTGCGACAGGTGAATCTTCACTGATGAGCTGTGCTATGGAGTATGGCGCCGTGCAAACGGGTCCAAAACTAGACGTTGGAGTTACTATTCACGATTTGATGGAAAAAATTATGTTAAGAGGAGTGGGTCAGCGCCATTTGTGGTGAAAATATTTGAAGATCTACCGCCAAAGATGCATTTATGATCAGAAATTGGAGGGGTCAGTCAGATTTGAAATCAAAACCGCCTATAAATTGGGCATGTTAGTCCGTGATAGAACACTTTGCATTCTGAAATTTTTTTGTACACCTTGCTGTTGTAAGTTTATGAAGCGTGAAGATTGGGAAGAACTCTTATCACAACCCTCGTTTGTAAACTTATTTGTAGAAGCCCTCGAAATTTTCTCTGAACGAATGACTCCCATAAATTCCACAGAATTTGTTAGTTGTGAAGTTGTCGTCTTCTAACATGGCGGTCCCTGAAATAACAAGCATGGAGGCTACACCCATTGTGCCTATGGTGCTAAGGTTTCCTAGGCCGACGCAATCAGATACAAAATAAAAATAGGAGAAACTTGTCCCGGTGAGACATTCGCTGAGGAAGAACCCAAAGATTTGGTAGAAGGAGAAGAAGGATAAGTAGCTGGAGAAAATTATGGGCCTGGAGGAAGAAGAATTCCAAGGAGTGGAGGAATTGGATTCTGAGGAGGGAGAGCCTATCACATGCCTCGTAGAGTATATCCCTCCATGGAAAGGGAAGACAAAAGTAAAAAAAGACCCTGACTCAGGAAATTTTATAGTCTCGATGCCCCTGTTACCAGAACATGTTGAATTTGAAGGCATGGTCTTAGTGCGCATTCCAGTGCTGAAGATGGAGGATTGGGATTTCATGGACCATTATAGATTCCCTCATTTGGCTACTCAAAACTACATGAAGAAGATCTATTATGAAGAGACTAAAGTTACACAGCTGGAACCCATGAAATGGGTTTAACGTGTTGAGCAAGCTGGGTTGCTACACACGCTCTGCATACTAGATTTTCACAGGTCCATCATCAACACTATGTGTGTACGCTAGTTTCTCATGCTAGTGCATGATGGGTTCTTATGGCTTGAAGAACCCATCCTGATCATAGATAGGCTCATCCATCGGATTACAAAGCTATCCTATAAAGGGGTAGACCCTTCCAAGGAGCTTAGAGGGAAGAATGGAGAAAAGGAGTTGGCAGATAAGATGAAGGTAGAGTTTGATTTAGTAAAAAAGTTGCACAGATATTCTATCCGTTCCATTCAGGACCAGGCAGTGTAGTTCTCTGCCCAAATTCTTCTAGGAAAGATTATGAGGAAATGTCATGCGGATGAAGTCCCGATGCTAGTAGTGTCATTAGATGCCTAGTGCACGAAGAGAGTAAAATATAACTGGGCACAGTATTTGTCTAAGGAGTTCCTTGTGAACTCTTGTGAAGCATAGGAGGATAGTATGCCCTTTCATTATGCGTGGCTCCTGTAGTCAATGTCTTAGTAACATGGAGATTGATGGAGGATAGTCAGTTTCCTCCGCAGGTAGAAGATTTACCAGAGGCAGCAAAGTTTGATTCGCTGTGGTCGACAAAGGATCTGGAGCAGATCAAACAATCAAAGATTTTCTAGATATTAATGGAAATGGATCTTCATACAGTAATCAGTCAGTGGCCAAAGTTGTCTCCAACCTTGTTCGAGCAGTTACGGGCCTTTGCAAAGTTCAAGGCCGATTTCCACAATGTATCAATCAGGGCAAGGAAGGACCCTAAGCAGATATGGCACAAGCTGCCATACTTAGTCTTAGAAACAAATGTGCAGGAGATTGTGGGTAGTTGGCCACCAGAGTGGTGCGAACCCACGGACATTGGTGCAAGTACCAGTAAGGGTGCAGAGAGCTCTGTTCCCCAGACGACATTTGCATAGAAGTGTAAGGAAGTAGCAAAGAAGGCAACACGAGCATTGGATGAATAGAAGAAGAAAGAAGTTGATGCTAAGGCAGTTGCAGAACAAGAGTGCATTGCGAAAGAGTGTGTTGAGGCAGAGCATACTGGCATAGAGGAAGTCGAAGCTTCAACTTCCTAGCATTTTGAGCAGAAAGAGTTATTGGGACATGGAGGCGATGGTGGAGAGGAGTATAGCACTCCCTTCATAATGAGGAAGCGCGATAAGGAGACAACTGTTGGGCCAAGAAAGAAGCATAAATCAAATAAAAAAGTGTGCATTGACTCGATGATCCTCACCGAGGGTGATCTCGATGAGATTGGAGACAAGGTCAGAGACACCACAACAAATTTGTGGCAACAGTTTGAACATCAATACATGTAGATGCTAGGGAGTGTCCATAAGGATCTGTGTGACCTGTAGATCTAGACCAACATGATTCAAGTGAGCGTTGGGCAAGTGAGTGGGGTGAAAGCTATCCTAGCACAAGGAAGCGAGAAATTTTTGGAGTTGGAACAGACTCTGGTCGTCAGAGTGATTCCTTCACCAGAAGGATCAGTCCGTGTGGAATCAGAGGAAGATCGTACCATGTTGAGTACAGTCAAAGACATTAGGGTAAACTTAGCCACGTTGTCACTTCAAACTCCCCATGCACTACATCAGGGGGTCTAGGATGAGCTTCAGATCAGAGAGTAACACACTCTTGCAGTAATAAGTGAAGTTAAAGTAAACAACAAGAAAATGTTTGCGAAGAAATCTCAGGCTCTGAAAGAAAAGGAAGATATGCCAGCACAAAGTCAGAGCCTGGAGACAACAATCACATAGGTGTGCCATTCACTTCCAGAGTTAAACATTCTGGAGGATGCCACCGTAACAACAAAAATCTGGAAATTAGCTGCTGTGGTCCACGCATCCAAAGACAAGATTGGTAAAGTCACATTTGACTTTAATATGAAGATCTCAAAGATTCAGCTAAAGTTACAACCAACCACTCTGTGAGAGGTCTGGGAGCAACACAGAGAAACTATTAGGTAAAACATGGTCACATTGGATACAGCAATCATAGACTATGCGATGATATTTGATCAGGATATGGAGTTATGGACGAATCTGCAGGAGGGCCCAAACCTGCAAAAGCTTAACATAGACATTTGGGTGACACAACACAAGTTTGATGAAGTCAGAGTGACTACGCTCACTTTGGTGCTAGTCCAATGCCTCGCACGATTGCGGGAAGGAAAACAACTGCAATCATAGATTGAAGAGCTACAGAGGAAAGATGCCCTTCTCAAGGCCAGACTACAACCATGGATAGAGGAAGCCTGTTAGCTTACTCTATCACTTCAGGAAAAGTCAAATACACTGCAATAGACACAAAGAACGATGCGTCTAGTAGTATAATGACCGATGATAGAAAAGTTGGTAGAGGAAGTGCAGCAGGCCGCAATACAAAGTTCTGTTGATGTAGCAGCATTACAAGTCAAGTTCGGTGGCCTCTACAGAAAGATTGAGGCACCATCCGAGCGACTCAAGGGTGATTCAAGATATTCTTGTTGGGGGCCTATTGGGATATGGTCCCCAAGGTCAATTTTGGGTTAGTTTAACCAATTTTTTAGAAGAATTTTGTAAAGAATGTAAAGTCTCTGTGAAATGTGGAAGTGGAGCATGCAACTAAGTAGGAGTCAAAGGGGCTTTAGCCCCTTGTTTGGGTAAGTGATAGGTTGGTTTTTTAGACTCACCCATGGTCCGTGGACCATGATATTGTATTGGAAAATCTATATATAGTTGAGTCATAGCGAGTCTAAGCATTAATCTAAGATAGAAGATTATTGCTTTTTGGGCAAGTGTTAAGGCAGGAAAGCTCTGTTTCATGTACTTAGGCGAAAGGGGAAGGATCCTGCAGTTGAGTGCGTGGAGACCTTAGCAAGTGTCTAGCTGAGTTTGTGGGCCCCTGTAGCTAGGTGCATAGGGTGGAAGAGTCGGTAAATTGAATGTTGAACTTAATAAATACTAGTTGTGGAACAAATATCTTTTCTTTGTGTATTATTCTTATTCCTATTCAAGTTATGAATTATGGCTTAATGATCTATTTCCTATGAAATGAAGTATAATTGTTATGTGAATCTATTGAATATTTAAGATCTATGCATGAACTAAGTACTTTTCTGTTTTTGCAAAGTTAAAGGATAACTCTATTATGATTTCTATTGAATTGGGTAGATCTGCGTGAAGGCACATCTAGGGTTACTATTTAGTGCACGAAAGTGGACAACCTTCTTCTTTTAGGTCTATAAGGTCTGATCATAAACCTTCGTAAAGGTCTAGATGCCGTTTTCTTAGAGTTATAGTAGCATACCATAGAAGGATACAAATCTGCGTGAAGGTAGATTGAGCTACAAACGCTTAAGGTCACTTATCACACGGTCTTTGGATGCAGAAACCTAGTTCTAACATCCCCCAATACTGCTTCAGGTGAGAGTGCAACTTGCACTATGCAGTTTGTTGCTAAAAGGGCTAGTAGTTAGGGTTTTTTTGGTTGGTGCGAACAACTCTGAACCTCAGTCAGGCCCCCTTAAGCCAACATAAGGCTAAATAATTATATGAACTAAAGATGAGATCAATGATAGTTGAAGAGTACAGGACCAAGTTTCTAGAGCTATTGAGGTATGTACCTTATCTTACTGATGAGAAGGCTAAATTTCAGAGATTTGTCAGTTGGTTTTCCATTAGTTTTTAGATATTGAACTAAGTATGATGAGCCTTGGTCACTTGCGGAAGTCAATGGTAAATTGAAGAATTTCTATGAGCAGTCAAAGTGTAAGAATGAATCTCAACATGGATGGAAGGGAAAATACAAAGGTAGAGGTAAATGTCAGCCTAAGAGGACAAGGCCTCAGAATGCAGATGGGAAAGAAAATATGGCACTGCAAAATAATTTTAATGCAGCTAGACATGGACATGGGTCACTGTAGCAACAGCATAAAGGTGAGGGGTCAGTTGGAGTGTTGGAAATGTGGTGAGGAACACCTTAGAAGAGATTGTCCGCAACAATAGGGTGGAAGGCCTAAGATCTATAGTGCATAGGAGGCGCAAAGTGTTAGCGATGTTGTTAAGAGTATTCCACATATTTATGCAATAGTGGACAATAAGAAGGAATAACACCAAGCATCTGTCATTGAGATGGATGGTAAGCTTTGTGATCACTTTATTTCTATTTTGTTTGACCCTGGATCTAATTATAGCTATGTTAGTCCTGACTTGGTGGATAAGTGTGGCTTGAGTAAGGAATGACATGCAGAGTCTTGGTTATTGCAGCTCGCTGCAGGTACAAAGAAGCGAGTACATCATTGCGTAATAGCTTGCGCATTTGAATTGAATGGCATGCCTTCCACAACACATCTAAATGTACTACTGTTGGGATTATACAATATGTTGTTGGGCATGGATTGGTTGTATCTTCATAAAAACAAGGTAGAATACTATTTGATAAAGCTATTGACTTTATTGATGAAAATGAGCAACCAAAAGTCTTACATAGTAAGAAGAAAGCCACATCAGTTAGGATGGTGACAACTATGCAAGAAAAGTGTAGCCACAGGAAGGGGTGCAAGCTATTTGAATTTCATATTTCTAGTGATAATGGTAAGGAGGTTGAGGATGCAAATGTGTTGAATAGGTATCCAGTTTTACAATAGTTCAAAGATGTATTTCCTAAGGACATTACAGAGTTTCTACCTCAAAGGGAGGTAGACGTTTCTATCGAGTTAGTGCCAGGGGTAGCTCCAACATCAAATGTACCTTACAGGAGGAGCACACCTGAGTTGGTTGAGTTAAAGTTGTAGTTAAAGGAAATGTTGGATAAGGGATACATTAGGCCAAGTGTATCACCTTGGGGAGCACCGATCTTGTTCGTGAGAAAGAAAGATGGTACTCTCAGGTTATGCATTGATTACAAGCATTTTAACAAAGTGACTATCAAGAACAGGTACCTATTATCAAGGATCAATGACTTGTTCAATCAGCTAAAGGGAGAAGCAGTGTTCTCGAAGATGGAATTGGGATATGGTTGCCATCAGGTACACATCAAAGAAGAGGACATTTACAAGACTGTGTTTAGGACCAAGTATGGGCATTATGAGTTTGTTGTTGTTCCATTTGTCTTAACTAATGCTCCAGCTACATTCATGTGCTTGATGAGTAGTGTGTTGCATCCATATTTGGATAAGTTTGTTATTATGTTCAACGAAGATATATTGGTATATTCTTAAAATGAGGAAGAGCATGTCGATCATTTAGCAACAGCGTTGAGGTTGTTGAGGGAGCATTAATTGTATGCTAAGCTCAGCAAGTGTAGTTTCTTTCAGACAAAGGTACACTACTTGGGACATGTTGTCTCCAAGGAAGGCATTGCAGTAGATCCAGAGAAGATAAGGGGCATCATGGAATGGGTAGCTCCTAAAAGTGTGGATGAGGTGAGATATTTCATGGGTATGGCAGGATATTACAGAAGATTCATCAGGAACTTCACGTAGATTTCTTATCCTATCACATCATTGCAAAGAAAGGTAAAAAGTTGAAATGGACATAGGAGTGTGAGGCTAGCTTTGATTAGCTTAAGTAGTTGTTAACACATGCACTAGTGTTACATATTTCAGATCCAGACAAAGAGTTTGTGGTATGCACAAATGCTTGTAAGAGAGGGCTTGGTGGAGTCCTTATGCAGCATGGACAAGTGGTATGTTATGAGTCCTAGAAGCTAAACAAGCATGGGAAGAACTACTTGGCACATGATCTTGAGTTAGCATCAATCATACATGCATTGAATATGTGGAGACACTATCTTCTTGGCAGGAGGTTTGTACTTATGAGTGATCACATTCAGTTGAGGTATTTGTTTGATGAGTTGAATAGAAACTCCAGGGAGGCTAGATGGTTGGCCCTGATTAATGAGTTTGATTTTGAGATCAGGTACATCAAAGGAAAAGAGAACAGGGTGGCATATGATCTAAGTAGACGGGTACAAGTACATCATTTGGTAGCTATGAGATTCTATGGGATGGACTCACATGATAGGATCTTGCAAGCAGATCAGTAGGATGTCAAGTATATGGATATTATGCATAGGTTGCAGCAGGGTGTTGGTGAGGTATAGGTGATATTACAGGTACAGGTACAAGTATAGGTGTAGGTGCAGGTGCACATGGTATGGATTATTGTCTCACAGCGAATGGATTGGTTAGGTTCTGAGATAAGATATATGTGCTAGACAATAGTGAGCTCAAGAAGGTGATCTTGAGGGAGTTTCATGCGGAACCTTATTTAGGTCACCCAGGTTATCAGAAGACACTGAAAGCAGTGAAGAGATTCTACTATTGGCCAAATTTGAAGGGGGATGTAGTAGAGTTTTTGGTGAGGTATTTTGACTGTTAGTGAGTGAAAGAAGAGTATAAAAATCTACCACAAGTGATCTCGATTCCAGAGTGGAAATGGGAGGTCATTTCCATGCATTTCATCACAGGGTTGTCGAAGACAGTGAAACAACATGATTCCATTATGGTCATTATGGACAGGTTAACAAAGGTTGCACACTTCATTCCGGTGAAGTCTACATTCTCAGATAGTGATGTGGCACAAGTATTCATCAGAGATGTGGTTAGGATGCATGGTGTTCCAAAGAAGATTGTGTCAGACAGGGATGCGAAGTTCACGTCCATGTTTTGGAAGGAGTTATCTGTAGGTTTGGGCATAGAGTTGGCCTTCAGCATAGCTTATCATCTATAGACATATGGATAGACAGAGAGGTGATGAGGCTCATTAATAGGTAAATTATATGGACCTTAATGCTACTCTCGATCTTATTAAAATCTACTTTTCTCCTATTTCTTTACATATTTTATTATATTTTGCCTATTGAGAAGGGTAAAGGTGAGATGTTACGTGGACTAATGTGCATTTATTGCAGGATTTGGAGCCATTTTTGGCTAATTTAAGTGAAGGAACTCAAAGTATACAAGCAAGAGGTATTTTAGGAGATTGGGTCTCCCTCCTTAACTCCTTAATCACTCGAAGATTCCTCCACCAGATCTTATCAGCTCGGAGGTACAAGCAGCCAAGCCAATGATAGCTGAAGACAAATTAATCTCGAGTTTGGGAGCCAAGCCTCCCTAAATTTAAGAAAGTTGTTGGTAGCTTCATTTTTATAAATAAGAAGGCCTAACGCCTCATTAGGATGCAAATTTTTATTGTAGCCAAGAGGCAGTTTCAAGCTTAAGATATTGTGATTGTTACTCTCATGTTATTTTTGACATTTTGGTGATAATGAAAAGGGTTTCTTTGATCCAGCACTGAATTGACTCAGAGGACTGAAGCTCTTGGGTTAGAGCCCAACCTAGCAACAAAGTTTCCTCTTCCTTTTGTACATGTATTCTTAGATTACAATAATAGGTTAGCTGCTGAAATTATTTTTGTTTTGTTTAATTTTCAAGTCTTTGAATGATTGGTTAGTTTTGCTTCCATTAATTGTATAAGTAGATCAGTGTTACAGTAGTGAAATAAAATAATTCAAAAAATCTTGTGACAGTGGCCTCATCCTCATCTATCTCATGGGATCATGATTTGAGGGTGCCACTCTCACAACCCCAAAAAACAATGTTATCCTTTGGTTATTACATAGCTCGGGATTTCTTCTTGAGTAGATCATTGTTAATGATTTCTTAGAAGCACCTGCAATTGTCATTTTGGTTCCTTAGGTTTGTTGTATATTAGGAAGCACCCCATTCCATAGACTTGATCCATTATCCATCAATAAATCTGTTTCTCAAATTCAACTCATCTTTTCCACATTTACATAAAGTTGTACATAAATGAAGAAATGAATATGTGTTGTTGCAGGAGTTGTTGATTTGTAGGGAGAAATCATTCCACTAGCCTCATCTAAGTCTTCTCCACCTCTCGCCAAACCCTACCAACCATCAATTCAGATTTCTATTTTGTAACCGCTACGGACAATCATCTTGGACACATCCAACCATCTTGAAGAGTTTGTTTAATCGTTGGGTAGTGTGCACCTTCCCCATACCTTATTCCACAATCATACACCTTCCCAACACTTCCTTTCATGTTCCCTACCTTCCTACAACTTTTAGTTAAGTTTCCTGTAGTAAACCAGGACATCCTATAGTAACTAGAGGAAATCCTGTAGCAACTACAGGAAACTTTGTATTAGCATGTTTTAGACTGTTTTTGGCAGAAATAATGATTAGAGCCAAGGGTAGGCCTTCAAATTGAACTCCATACCCTTCAATGCCATTTTTGACCAGTTTTCCCTTACCTTCCCCCCTGCAAAAGATCAACCTAATTAGTTTAACTTTTACATTTCTAAATTGAAAAACCAAAAGAATCCTTTTTATAATATTTAGCTAATGCATGCATACATTATTCTTAGCAATATTAGGATCATTTCCATGCCTACTTAGTCTAGATAACTAGATGATAGAATGCAAGGTTAAATTAGGTCTCTTTTGTAAGTAATGTGTGTTAATTCTTAGCTAGGTGATTTCATGTCATTTTCATAGCACTTTCTATTCAACACTTTCATTTCCTTAAATAGGCAAGAATTTAATTTTTGCATTAAAAATAGCTTTACATTCACTGTCAGTAGTTAGCCTCCTTCTAGTCAATAGAATATTGTTTTGGAAAACCCTAGTGGTCTATCGCCCAATTTGACAAGTGAAAAGAGTAGACTGTTGCATCTGTTGTGCATCTAACACTGTCACCTCCAATTTTGTACGAACCCTAGGTTGATAAAGTAAATTTGGTCGCCCTAGGAGTTGTAGCATCCTTGCTGCAATACTGGGGCTCATCACTTTTTGGCACCATTTTTGAGGAGGTGTCTAAGTAGATGTGATTTCTACTTTCCTTTCCATTTGACATTCAATGAGTAGATGCAATTACTGCTTTCCTTTTGTTTTGCATTAAATAGATAGTTGAAATTTCTGATTTCTTTCCATTCTACAAGTAGTTCCATTCAGAAAATGGTTGAAATTTATGATTTCTTTCCATTCTTCAAGTAGTTCCATTTAGCAAATAGTTGCAACTTTTGATTTCTTTCCATTCTACAAGTAGTTCTGAGAAAACCCTAAAAGAAAGAAAAAAAATTTCTTTCATGCCTCGTAGGAGTAGAGACAACTTAGGAAATTTTTTTGCCAAATATTCCCACTCCAACAAACAACCGACCTTCCCTCTTCTTCAGTGGTTGTGAGCTAGAGGACCCATTAAGCGAACAACCAAAGATCTTTGAAGAGCCTATATGGGAAGAAGAAGAAGAAACCATTCTACCAACCTACACCGTGGCTGAAAATAGAAATGGGATTGAAAATAAAAATGGAGTTGAAAACAAAACTGAGGGCACTTTTCACATCAGAGAAAATAATGGAGATGCTAGGATGAAAAACATAAGCCCCTCTTCCCTTCCTCACTTCCATGGCTTAACCTCAGAGGACCCTAATACATTTTTGTTTGAGTTTGCTCTCATCTGTAGAACTTATGATTATGCTTCTGATGACTAGAAGTTGAACTTGTTCCCATCCACCCTTAAGGATGGAACCTTGTACTGGTTCATGGAATTACCTGGGGATAAGATCACGACCTGGGTTCAAATGCAACAAGCCTTCAAAAACAAGTACAAGGACTATTTTAGGTCCAAAGACAACAAAGAGGAAATCTTTAGAATGACCTTGGGACATGATGAATCTTTGGAAGATTATGAGGAAAGGTTCCAACTCAACTACAAAAGGGCCAGATGCACACTTGATCCTGAATCACTCAAGCTAGTCCTTCTTAGAGGGACCAAGGAATATCACCTAGAAGCCCTAAAGTTGATGTCGAAAGGGGACATCTACCAGTTATCTTATGATGATATCAAGAAAGTTTTCAAAAATCATTCTAGGGTAGCCACAAACAAGGGTAGGACTAGTCAATCTTTGGCCATTTCATCCTCCTCCAACACATCCATCAAAAGTGAAATTGGGAACATGTTGGAAGACTTTAAGAGTGAAATGGTACATACCTTGGCTCTGTAAATGGATACCATGCAGATCAAGAGGAAGTAGGAGGAAGTAGAAAGAGCCTTAGCTGTATTTTTCCCTAGATGCACTAGGAGGCACCCTAGAAATAAATGTACATTGAAATTATAGAGATCTACTCAGTTTGTGAGGAGAACCACTCCATAGAAAAGTTCCCTTCTCTTCCTAGTTTGAAAGTTGTGTATTAAGGAACTGAAGGTGTGACTGAATAACTCTTATATATCAACCAAAGGAGGCATCAAGGACCTTGAACATACAAGAAGGGATTGCAAGGGGCATCCTATTCATATTACAACCCTAACCAGAATGCATCCATTCCCCCTTGGTGTCCTCCTACTCATCCTTCATGGTGAAAACCTTCTCCCTAATCTTTTGCACCTCAATACCATTCCCAACCTTTCGATCAATAATTTCAGCCATATGCTCCCTCACAAACTTAGTGGAATACACCATCATAGGGGTGGAGGCCCCATACAACCAATCTCCAACCTTACTGCCTCCACCTCCATCTCAGCCACAATTCCTTCACCCTGATCCACCTAAGCAACCTTAGATGCCTGCTCATCCAAATCCGAACCCGAACAACAAACTTGCACAACAGGTCTATAGTGGAGAGACATCTTACCCTACCTATGATGTGGAAATTCAAGAAATCAACCTCAAGTCTAGAAGAGTGCTTCTAGATAATCAACCTCCATCTCCACCTGAGGAGCTTGAAGAAGAAAAGAAAGAGAGTGTTCCTCAAGCCAATCCACCTCCTTTTCCTTACAGATTAATCCATCCTAGCCAGCACACCCGGGAAGAGACTGAACTTCTGGGTGAATTGAAAAACTTGTTTGCTATAATTCCACTCCTTAAAGCTATTAAGGATGAGCCCATATATAACAAGTTAATCAAGAAGAAATTCTTCAAACATCCTGGGAGGAGAAAGAAAGACACCCCTACCATTAATTCCATTAGACAATTGTCTGACTTAATTTTAGGCTGAGTGATTTTCCTGAAGTATCTAGACCCTAGAAGTCATGTGGTAGATGTGCACATCGATGGTATCATTGTCCCCCATACATTGATTGATATTGCGGTTACCATCAATGTGATGACTAAGGAGACTATGCTTAAACTGAATCTCCAAGGATCATTATGGAAGAAAGTCTTGCATCTTGTAGAGAGATCCACAATAGCTCCTGAGGGAGTTGTTGAGGATGTGATGGTCCCCATTAATTCTTGGGAATACCCTGCTAACTTCTTAGTTCGCCAACCTAAGACCAAGTTCAATGGTTATCCCCTCATCCTTGGAAGGCCATAGTTAGCCATTGTTGATGCTTCATAAGTTACAAGGCTAGGAATATGACCATTAAAAATGGGCGTTTGTCCAAACAATTGGTCTTGTACCCTCCTCAACCATATCTAGAGCATGACTTACCTTTATGGTTGCAGGAGGAGGAAGAAGACGAAGTGTACTCTACCACAACTTACCCAATCTGCCCTATATGTTATTATAGGAGGGGGGTAACCTGATGAAGATGATCTAATTGATCAAATCTTCTAGAATCAGCCCCCCAACACCATGTCTCTTGATGAGTTAGTAAAGAAAGCTGAAGATAACCCTTGGACTGATTTGTGCCTAGTTGACTCAAGTCCTACTCATGTCAAGATTATATAATTTGGTCCAGATAGAACATTGAAAATCAACCCCTCTCTCTATACACATTAGGGAAAGGAGTTATGTGGCATGCTAAGAGACCATCTGGATGCCTTTTCCTAGAGTTATAAGGAAATTAAGGGAGTGAACCCTTTGGTGTGTACTCACCACATTTACATCAAGTAAGGTTTCAAATCAATGTGCCAATCTCAGAGGAGAATGAACCCAACCTTCAAAGACATAGTTAAAGAAGAATTGCAGAAGCTATTGGATGTAGGGTTCATTTACCCCCTCTCAGATAGCAAGTCAGTGTCTCCTTTGGTTTTGGTCCCATAGAATAATGGAAAATGGAAGATTTGTGTGGACTACAGAGAGGTAAACAAAGCCACCAAAAAAAACCATTTCCCTCTACCTTTCATTGATCAAGTCTTGGATGGTCTTCCAGGAAAGAAGTTAATTTATTTCCTGGATGGATTCAGTGGTTACAATAAAATCTATATTAACCTAGAGGACCAAGATAAAACCATGTTCACTTGTCCTTGGGGTACCTTTTCTTATATGGTCCTTCCTTTTGGATTATCATAATGACCCTACCACTTTTCAGAGGGAAATCTTGAGCATTTTTGTAGAGCTAGTCCATGACTCTATAGAAATTTATATGGATGATTTCACTCCCTATGGGTGTGATTTCATAGAGGCTCTCTCTAACTTGTGAAAGTATTAAATAAATGCATTGAAATGAACTTCTCCCTTATTCTTGAGAAGTGTGAGTTCTTGATCAATGCAGGGACTGTTCTAGGTCACTCAATATCTCAGGAAGGACTACAAGTAGACCCAAATAGGATTTTCTATCATAAACAGGGTCCCTACTCCTCAGAAGCAGAGGGATCTCAGAATTTTCTTGGGCTTAGATAGATACTATAGAAGATTCATAAAATACTTCAATAAAGTAGCCTCATCTTTGTTTGGACTATTGGCCAAGGAATTTGAATTTTTCTGGTCAGAAAGTTGCCAAGTGGCCTTATAAACCTTAAAGGACAAGTTGACTATTGCACCTATACTTTGAGGGCCAAATTGGGATCTTCCTTTCCACATCCATGATGATGCCTCTCAAAAAGATATAGGAGAAACTCTAGGACATATAGATGAAAAGGTGCCTTATGCCATTTATTTCATTAGAAAAAATATGTCCAAGGTTGAATTGAACTATACTATGACTGAAAAAGAGCTCCTAGCTGTTGTCCATTCCTTGAATAAATTTAGAAATTACATCACTGGTTACCAGAACTTTGTACATACTGACCATGATGTTATTAAATATTTGATGAAAAATCTTTTTGTGAATGCCAAAATTATTAGATGGTTGCTTTTATTACAAAAATTTGATTTAACTATCATTGATAAGCCTGGTAGCGAAAATGTAGTTGCATATTTTTTTTCTAGACTTGATTTGCCTGCAAGAGAGGAAGGAATGGTTGATGATCAGCTGTTAGATGAGCATTTATTTTCTATTTCAGTTCTCTCTTCATGGTTTTCTGACATAGCAAACTAGTTTTTGGCTACACAGATTACTCCAAATATGTCCTCCAAGGAAAAGAGAAGAATTATTGAAAGAGTGCCCCATTCACTTGGATTGGGGGCAATCTCTTCAAGCTATGCCCAAATAAAATTTTGAGGAGATGTGTCAAGGAGGAGGAATTCTTTGACATCCTTATGGCCTATTATGATGGGCCTTGTGGAGGTCACTTTGCAGTCAAGAGGACAACCTTCAAGGTACTACAAGCTAGCTACTACTGGCCCACTCTCCACCAAGATGCAAGAAGATACACCAGTTGATGTGATCAGTGCCAAAGAATGGGGAAACCTACTCCTGGGGATGAAATGCCTTTGCAACCTCAAGTGACTCTTGAGCCATTTGATAAGTGGGGAATGGATTTCATTGGGCCCATTGATCCACCATCAGGGTGGAAAAGTACATAATTCTGCACATTGATTATTTGACAAAGTGGGTTGAAACCAAGGCTGTCAAGGTAGAAACAGAAGAGAAAGCGGTTGAGTTCTTAAGGGAGATTTTGTCTTACAAGTTTGGATACCTTAGAGAGATAATCATTGATCAGGGCGCTCAATTCACCTCACTGCTGATTGAAAATTTGTTGAGCCAACATAGGATCAAGCACAGGAAGTCAATTTCTTATCATCCTCATGCTAATGGACAAGTGATGAGCACCAGTATTGCAACAAGAATTGTTGAGCCTCGAACCTGCACCTTCCTATACACCCTCTCAGCCTTCTTTTTCCACTCATTTCATCCACCAAGTTGATTAAATCATTGTATTTTAGTTTAAAAAAGAGCTTTTGACATGGTTTTCTAACTACGCTGATGACTGTTGTTTGGTTTAGAATTTTGTTCAGACAGCTGCGGAAGCTTCTCAGTTTCCGCAACTGACACAGGTTTCCGCAGTCGACCCAGGTTTCTGCAGCCAGCACAGGATTTCACAGCCGTTTTGTCAAACACCATGCTACAGGTGTCCTCTGAAGAAACGAGCCACATGGGCAAGTTACAGGAGTCAAGGACATGGAACGTGTCCCTCCAGATCATCCAGCATGCCCATAAAAGCCCGCGGTCAAACAAGGGGCAAAGGATAGTCAACGGAAGTGTTCAGCGGTGGCACGGCTCTGCGTAGCTTTTTTTTTGAGCACGTGAAGCTACGTGGCACAGTCCTTAGCCACGAAGACATCCTGGTAGCGTGAATCCAACAGCCATACCTCTCAGATTTAATAAACATGATAACAGTTACCTAGATCCGGGCTAAAGAGGATTTACGTGTCTCTGGCAGCGTGGTTAATAGAGTAGATTTAGTTAATTTTTTTAGCTTTCTTTCCTTATAAATAACGCGTCCATGAACGCTGAAAAAGTTAATCTCTTGGAATGTAATTCGAAGTTGTTGTATTTCCCCACTGCACTTTTACGTTGCTGTTTAATATATGAGAAGACTGGTTTAAACTTAAGCTTGTAGCTGTTCGTTGAATCGGCGGAAGTGGAAGAGGGCCCCTGCTCACTAAAGCCTTGTACAGTTGTCCTTTAACTCTTGCATTACTTTTTTTTTCCTGTTCATGTATATTAGCTGTACAGTTGTCATTTAAATGCTGCATTTTATTTCATCATGTATATTAGCTATACATAACAAAGCTTTTTGATTTCTGTTGATTTACATTTTCATTGCTGCTCTTTTATGGTTACAATTGATCAGTGTTTTCTGCAGGTTTTCTTAGGCAGCCCGGGGCAATTTTTCACCTTTTCTTTTTATAACTATTGGCATACGAGATCATCTTGTCTTTGTCGCTGACTCTTGTTTTCTGAAGTTTGATTTCCAGTACTGTCATTTCCTTAAGTTGTACATTTATTTTCTGCTCTTAGATATCATGCTATTCATCTATTAATGGTTTATTTCTATAATCAAATAACTTTATTAGGAACCAGAATATCACTCATTATAGCTTGATTTAGTTTGCTTTAGATCTCACATTGCTTGACTTGTTCATGATTTTTTCTCACAAGGTAAATTAAGCTGAAAGGCAAAAGGTCAAGAGAGTTAAAGTAGTGTGATTAGTTTCTTTTATGCAGTTTAACTTCTTTTAGATTTCACATTGCTTAACATTTCATGATATCTTTTCACAAGGAAGATTGAGTTGAAGAGTTGAAATAGTGTGGATTAGTTGTTCTTACTTTTAATTGAATTTAGTGTAGATCTCACTTTCATTTTCATTCAGCAACAAAGATACTGGGCCGATGTCATTAGTTCATTGTTTGATGTCTTTATTTCTTTTTAAGAATTGATTTCATTGCAGTTATTTTAAAGCTTTCTTTCTTTTAAGTTTTGAAAAACCACTTAGAGATCACCATAATCATCCATATTTCACTTGCTTTATCACCTTTTCATCATCTCACATTAGGGAAAGATAAATCCAAAAACAAACTTAAAAAACTAAAAACGACAAAAGACTAAGGAAATGGTTATCTAGTACATATAGTACACTTCACTTCGTCAGTTTACGAACCCCGGGTTGACATTATAAATAGCAATTTAGATCACACTAAATTGACCAAACATTTTGGCGCCGTTGCCGGGGAAGTGAAATTAGGTAGCCAATTTCTAAAAAAAAAACAAGAAATTTTCCAGGAAGGAAAATTGATAACCTCTCAAAGTATGCTCTCCTCTTGCACTTAGTGTGATATGGAGGATCAGAAAAGAGAAAGTTATTGGTTTAATAGTTTCTTGAGTATGCTCTCTTCTTGCACCTAGAGTGACCTGGAAGATCAGAAAGAGAATTATTAGCCCGACTTGAAGAAAAATAAAAAAAAAAATGACATGCATAGAGCAAGAGATTCTAGGGGAAGGTTTTTAGCTAGAGCCAAGAGTTCGATTTTTACAACTCCATCTACTTCAAGGAATAGACAAGAGACACCTCCATCATCTCCAACTTACACTCCTAGCCCTAGGATTCCTAGAATTCAAGAGGCAGGAGTCGACTCTCCCACACCTTCCATCGAGTCTGAATTAGGAAGAGACCCTTTCCTTCCTTCCACAGGAGGACAAATTGTAATTGAAGAAGTAGAATCACCTGAGGAAGAAGAGGGAGGAATTCCTCCTCGTTCACCATTAATAGAGGAACCAGAGGAATCTGAAGTCTCTAGGGAAACTACCATGACAGAGGAAGGAGCAACTGGATTTGGTAGAGGTAGAGGTAGAGGAGGAGGAGGAAACAATGGAGGAGGTAGAGGTAACATTGGGGGAAATAGGGATGGAGATAACTCATTCGGATTTCCTATAGTCGATGAGGACTCCCGAGCCACAATGAAAAAAATCTCACCATCTGTCCTCCCAAACTTCCATGGGTTAAGGAATGAGGACCCTGAAACATTTCTATTTGAGTTTGAAGTCGTGTGTCGAACTTATGATTATATGGAAGACTCTCAAAAACTCAAACTGTTTCCTTCAACATTGAAAGGAGCATCCTTGAAATGGTTCATGGGATTACTCACTCAATCCATTAGAACTTGGAATGATATGAAACAAACATTTTTGGATAGGTACCTGGACTATTGTATGCCCACCAATCACAAGGATGAGGTATTCAAAATGGTGCAAAGAGAAGATGAAAACTTGGAGGATTTACTTGAAAGATTTCAATACAACCTCAAAAGAGCAAAAATGAGTAACTTAGATGAGGAGACCTTGAAAGCCCTTGTATTAAAAGCCATTAGAGATGAATGGATAGATATTTTGAACATGATGGGAAAAGGAGACATATCTCAACTTCCACTTCATGATATAGCAGAGCTATGTGTCCATCTCTCAAGGGGGAAATCTAAAACTCAAAAAGGGCCTAGAGATCCTTCTCTCATCAGAGCAAACAAATCTGCAACTGGATCAGTAAGTAGGGCTGAGATTGGCAACATGCTTGATGAATTCAAAACTGACATCTTAGGGAGTCTTAGTGAGCAACTAGACACCCTTAAGATTCACAATAAGCAGAAATCAGAAGCTGAGGCTTTGGCCATCTTTTGCCCAAAGTGTAGGAAGAAACATGATCTAAGGGAATGTCCCTTGGATGCAAAAGTTGTAGAAACATGTGTAATTTGTTCAGAGAATCATGAGACCAAGGATTGTCCTTCAATTCCTGGGCTCAAAGCTGTCTTTCAAGAAGATCCAAATACAATCGAATCTCTCTGTTTTGTTGCAAGGAGACCTTGGCAGGGGCAACAAAATCAAGGGTTTAGCAACTCTATGAATTTTCAACCCCCACCAAATTGGAATCCTTGGCAACAACCTTGGTCCCAACCTCAAAATCCTTTTCAATCATGGGTACAAGGTATGCAAAATCCTTATGGGAGATTTGCTCAATTTTATCAATATCCCCCATCTTTTCAAAACCAACAAGCTCCACAACTTCCAAATCAAAATCCACAACTATCATTGCCATTTCCACAACAACAACAACCTTCTCAACAGAATCCAAATTCTCAACTCTTGCTTCCATTCCAACAAAAGTCAAATCAACTTCCTTCTCAGCCATTGCCAAACCCCAATAATAAAAACCCTCAAAATTCTTACATGATGGAAGGTCAACAATTTCCTGCCTATATGATTGTTCCTCTCAATGATGTACAACTCAGATCTGGTAGAATTTTAGATAAGCCTTCTATAGATGCCCAAAAACAAGACATTTTTGAGGAAGAGTCTCTTGAAGCGAATAAAGGTTCTGAAGCATCTCTTCAAAACCCAAACACTCAAAAAGAAAAAGAAAAAGAGTTAACCCCCACAACTCCCATAGTTGAGCAACTTGCATCTTTATCCACACCTCCTTTTCCTGAAAGATTACAAATTGACAAAGGAGTGGAAAAACAAATTTGGTTGCCTGACTATAATTTTCTAGATGAATTGAAGAATGTCTGTATCAATATTCCCTTGTTACAAGCCATTAAAGAGATTCCTATTCTAGCAAAAACAATAAAGGAGTTGAGTCTTAAAAGACCAGGAAGGAAACCAAGAGATACAAGAAGAATCCACCTGGTAGGGAAAATTGCAAATATCATGATGGGAAAAATTACTATGCAGAAATATGTAGATCCCGGTAGTCCAATTGTCAAAACACATATCAATGGGGTAGAAATACCAAATACTTTGATTGATTTAGGGGCTGCTATCAACATCATGAGTAGACAGACTATGGAACAGCTGAAACTTCCTAATCTTCTTTTTACACCTACTTTACTGTAACTTGCAGATCGATCAATTATCAAACCAGATGGTGTATTAGAAGACATTCCAGTCTCCTTAGACTCTTGGGAATATCCAGTCGATTTCATGATTTTAACTCCCAAGAGTAATCTAGGAGGAAATCCTCTTATTTTAGGAAGACCTTGGCTAGTGACAGCTGATGCTTTCATCAGTTGTAGGTCTGGGGATATGTATATTTCTGATGGTAATTCGACAAAGAAGTTCAATCTGTATCCTCCAGCAAAAGCAATTACAGAAATAGGAGATAATGAGTGGGTTTATGATGAAGATACTATACAACCTGTCTTTACCATTTCTGAGATCAGTGAAGATAGTCAAATTCTGAACACATTAGAAAACTTTGAACCATCTTCAGAATATGACCACACACAATTTCAGTTGGATTCTGACATTGAGTGTCTATCATCTAGACAAATGTCTCTTTTCTCTAAGGAAGAGTTTGGTAGTTCTGCCATTGAGATTTTTCCAGGAAAAACATTGAATATCAACAAAAACTTGGAAAAATCACAACAGGAAGAGCTAACCAAAATCTTGCAAAAACATTCTACTGCATTTGCATGGGAGTATACCGATATGAAAGGTATTGACCCTAAGACTTGCATTCATCACATCTACATTGAGGAAAACAGTAGACCAATAAGACAACCTCAAAGAAGGATGAATCCAAACCTTAGGGATATAGTGAAAGAAGAGCTCCAAAAGTTACTTAATGTAAACTTCATTTACCCCATTTCAGATAGCCGGTGGGTTTCTCCTTTGGTTATAGTACCTAAAAAGAATGGTAAATGGAGGGTTTGCATTGATTACAGAGAATTAAACAAAGCAACTTTGAAGGATCACTTTCCTTTACCCTTTATTGATCAGGTATTAGATACTTTAGCAGGCAAAAAGTATTTCTCATTTTTGGATGGTTTTAGTGGTTACAATCAGATTCAGGTAGCACCTGAAGATCAGGACAAGACCACATTTACTTGTCCATGGGGAACTTTTGCTTACCGAGTACTTCCTTTTGGATTATGTAATGCACCCGCAACATTTCAAAGGGCAGTACTAGGAATCATTTCTGATCTAATTCATGATTGTGTAGAGGTTTATATGGATGATTTTACAGTTTATGGTAATTCATTTGAAGAGGCATTAGAGAATTTGGAAAAAGTCCTTATAAGATGTAAAGAAACAAACCTTTCATTAAGTCATGAGAAATGCTTTATGATGTTTACTGAAGGGATTGTTTTAGGACATCATATTTCAGGAGATGGGATTAAAGTTGATAGATCAAAAGTTGAAGTCATCTCCAAGTTGCCTATTCCAAATTGTCAAAAAGATGTTAGAAGTTTTCTTGGATTTACTGGATATTATAGAAGATTTATTGAAAACTTCACCAAAATAGCATCTCCACTCTTCAAATTACTTACAAAAGACTGTGAATTCAAGTGGGATCCTGATTGTCAATCTGCATTTGAAACTTTGAAAACAAGAATATCTGAAGCACCCATTTTGAGAGGGCCAAATTGGAAACTTCCTTTCCATATTTCTACAGATGCTTCAGATACAGCTCTAGGAGCTATGTTGGGTCAAAAGGATTTAGTTCCTTATGCCATTTACTACACCAGTAAAAATTTGACTCCTACTGAATTAAATTATACTGTGACTGAAAAAGAGTTCTTAGCTGTTGTTCATGCAATCAACAAGTTTAGACATTATATAACAGGTTATGAAACTTTTGTCCATACTGATCATTCTGCAATTAGATATCTTATGAACAAACCTGTTACTAATGGCAGAGTTACAAGGTGGCTTTTACTTTTACAAGAATTCAATATTACTGTGTTAGATAGACCAGGGAAACAAAATACAGTAGCTGATTTCTTGTCTAGAATCCAAAATACTAACGAAGATTCTCCTGTAGAGGATAAGTTTCCAGATGAATATTTGTTTGTAGTAACTACTAAAACTCTTTGGTATGCAGATATTGCTAACTATTTGGTTACAGGGAAGCTACCTCCACACTTATTTCCTAATGAGAAAAGGAAAATTATTCAGGAGAGTTCAAATTATTCATGGATTTCTAATGAATTGTTTAAAACAGGGCTAGATTGTGTGATCAGAAGATGTCATGCCTGACATCCTCAAGGCATGTCATGATGAACCATGCGGTGGACACTTTGCTGACAAGAGGACGGCCTATAAAATCCTTTCTTTAGGATATTATTGACCTTCTCTCTTCAAAGATTCAAAACAATATGTTAGAAGGTGTGACAGCTGCAAGAGAGTTGGAAGACCGACTCTTTCAAATGAAATGCCATTATAGCCACAGGTACTCATCGAACCCTTTGAAAAATGGGCTTTAGATTTCATTGGACCTATTAATCCACCATCTAAACAAAAGAAGTATATATTGGTTTGCACTGATTATGTTACTAAATGGATAGAAGCCAAGGCATTGCCTTCTGCCACTGAAAATTCAGTTGTTCAATTTCTTTTTGAGGATATTTTTACTCGTTTTGGTGTCCCAAGAGAAATTGTAACAGATCAGGGAAGTCAATTCACATCTAATTTGATGGAGAAGCTGATGGAAGAATACAAAATCAAGCATAGAAAATCTACTCCGTACCATCCTCAAGCAAATGGTCAAGTGGAATCCACAAACAAAGTTCTTGAGAGCATCATCACCAAAACTGTTCATCTACATAGAAGATATTGGGCAGAAAGGCTTCTTGAAGCCTTATGGGCCTACAGAACTACATGGAGGAACACAACAGGACATTCTCCCTATGAACTTGTTTATTCGAAAGAAGTCCTGCTCCCCATCGAGTTTCAAGTCAAGACTTTCAAGATGGCAGTCTAGTTGGGGATGAATCTATCAGAAGCCCAAAAGCAGAGAATGGAGCAGCTGAATGAGCTAGATGAAATAAGACAAGATGCAATTTTAAGGACTGATATAGTTCAGCACCAAAGAACTAAGTGGCATGACAGATATATCAAAGAGAAAAAGTTTCAAAAGGGAGATTGGGCGTTACTGTTTGATTCCAAGTTTAAAGACTTCAAACGAAAATTTCAGACTCATTGGCTTGGACCATATGAGATTGACGAAGTCTTTAGCAATGGAGCAGTTCGAGTCAAGACCATTGATGAGTTTCAAACTCCTCTCATTGTGAATGGCCACCGATTGAAAATTTATCATAAGCCACTCTCAAAAGAGGAATTTGTCAAAATGTTTCAAGAAAATTCTGCAATGAGGCTCGTGGAGAGGAATCCTTCTCCTCCATCAGCCTAGTCTTTGTTTCTTTCAGTTGAAAAAAAAAATATATATCTTTTGTATAAGCCTAAAAACCAATCATAGATTGGCAGTCTTATACAAAAAATGTAGAGTGAAAATCAGGGGCACCTGACACTCTATATTTTCCAAAAAAAATCTCTCTCTCTTTCCATCTTCACTCCACCTCATTTGCCATTTTAGTTCATCCATCTCATTTTCATCTCCATCTTCACTCCACTTCATTTCCATCTCATTCCACTCATTTCATTTCATTCCATCAATAAAAGTTCCTCTCAGGACTATTTTATTTAGTTAGTTCTTCTCTAACTATCTTTGTGCAGTTAAAGGGGTGTTGTCTTAGTTTCCGCAACTGGAAACCGTTTTCGCAGCCAGAACCAATTTCCGCAGCTAGAAACGATTTCCGCAACCAGCATCACTCTGTCTTTACAGCCGGCATCACTCTGTTTTAAAAAAAAAATCACAGTCAAAGGTTAGTGTCATCATCACCAAGTGCAGCAAAGACATGGGGCATCTTCAAGATCAAAGAACAACAATGGGTCAGAAGCCTCAATCAAGAAATGATAAACTTCCAAAGGTATGATCAAAAATCTCTACCAAATAACAATTCAATGTCATTATTATGCATAGTTATTAAACCATGGCAAGTTCCACTAAATGCAATGATTTGATACGGCAAGCCCCATACCACTCCTCTTCCACGATGTCATTCCACACACCTTATTCATTTCTAACGGTCCCATGATCATTCTAAATTTAAACTCGAGATGGACTGCTCTCCCATTTATTGGCCGTACTTTTGAGACGTGACCTACTGTACTACGGCTCTCCTTCACCATAATTTCCGCAGCCGTCTGCTGAGACGTGTGTCAGGCGGAAAGAGTCGATTGTGCGGACACAACCAACCTCCCTAGGAGCCTAAGACTCTCTAGTGACAAACAAGACAAATAAGATCTATCCTTCTCTAAACATGCATTATGATATGAGATATCAAGTGTTTCGTTCTTACCTTTGTCCAAACGCTGTTGTAGAAGTCCAAGCTTCGTTGATCTGGATGAGCTCCTCCTTTTCTCCAAAACCTGTAATCACCAACAGTCAAACAATTAAATAGCACCTGATTATAACATAAAACAAAGCATATTCAACATGTAGACCAAGGAGTACATGAAATAACTCATAAACAACAAGTTATTGAGAATAATGGACTCATTTGCATTAATAGGTAACAAAAAGAACAAATACAACCTGAGCCTTGGTGTTGTGCAAGTCCTTCCCAGGGTCCGTCAAGAGTTCTCCTTTACTTTGACAAAGCACACCCACTTCCAAATAGAACAAGCAAAGATGGCAATCTCTCCTCACAAGCTTCTAAATGGGAGTCCTAATTCCTGCAGCATTTACCCTTAGAAAATGTATAGCTTCAACCTCCCCTCCTTCTGGCCCAATGCCTGTATTTATAGTGCTCAAGAGGAGGTTAATCAGGTCCACCATCAATGGGATAATCCCCTCTTTGGGTGGGATAGCTCCCTTATTGATGGGATAAGTTCCTCTTTGATAGGAGTGCATGAACCATTTGGAGGGGCCCAATACACGTCGAACAACCTTCTAGAATGCTCTAGAAATGACCACAAGTAACTTTTTAAAGATGAAACTTGCGCATTCTAACCTTTACAGGGGGACGCACCTGTCCCTTTACATACAGAGCGTCTTTGGACGCAGCTTTTGTGAATGTTGGGAGCGTCCCCGCAGGTAAGGTTGAGAGAACCTGCGTCCCCAGAGATAAATACATTTATACAAGACTTTCTCTCTTTTTGGAGTTTGACATGGAGAGCAGAGGCATAAGACTTGCCTAAGAGGGTAGCATGACTGTTGATCGAGCCATACTAACTGTAAAAAGTCATGGTGACATTTTTTAGTGTAACAGATTGCCCCCTAAAGTGCGAAGCCTGGAATAGATTAGGGTTTGTAATATCTAGGAAGGGTGAAGCGCTTTATCATTTCAAGGATTATCCCGTGGAGAGCCTGGTCAGAACCTGCAATTTTCAACACAAAATACATGTATAAGATTATATCATCACTGAGGTAGGCATTCCCATACTCAGATCAAAACTTTAACTAACAGACTAACTACTCTGATACAGGAATGATCTTGCAGTACATTACAATCATAGACTTTTGTAGACACAGTATGGACGCAGCCATCTGTTTATGATTAGTCTACTTAGATAATGAATACAAAACTCCTCGCAGCCTGGATGGTGGAAACTAGATCCAGGGTCTTCATTTCTACTTCCCGAATTGGTACGATTCTAGCCATGTGAATAAATGAGTTGATGTCGAACATGGTAGAAACCACTTGATTACCAGTCGATGATGTAAACTATTAACAAGCGTGAGAGAGACCACCAGTAATGTCAATGGTTCTCAAAGTACCCAGTACAATCCATGAGACGTGAATGAATGAGTTGATGTCGAACATTTCACGGAATCCTTCGATCGAAAGTCAATGATGTAAACTGACGTCAAAGGCGAGAAACCTGCCATTGATGCATGCAGAATTCAAGGTACTGACGATTTCTAAGTCATCTCTCTAGATAATGTGCTGATGTCGATAGAAAGCGACCCGTTGCAGGCAAGCCCGCAACACGAAATCATTGTTCAAGTTGAAGAAATGTTGCTGTAAGGACTGACTCAGGGATGGTCAAATGGATGACAAGTATTTTGCAGATGAAAGTTTTGCTTGCAGACCTCTTGAACACATAATGACACGACAGATGGCTTGGTGACGAATAACTCAAAGTTAATCCCCGGAACCCGGTTAAAGACTTTCAAAGTGGTTTGATCAACTGTGAGGTAAAAGATTTCCCAACCCAGGTGAATGAAAAGTGTCGTGTTCAAGAGTGGTAATAAAGTTTCTTTTGAGACAAAAGGTAACAAACAGGTTCATTCTTCTCTCTTTTCCCCCACCATTTCTGGCAAGTACCTCTTTATTTTTGACAAGCTTGAGGAGGATAACATATGCTTGATTATAAGCTCATCCTTCGGATGAGTCCAACCTAGTTTTGATTCGAACCCTAGGAAGGAGTGGTTCGTTCCTGTTTGTAATTGAACAGGTCCTTTACTGTGAAATGTTTAACGAGCCCAGTATAGGAGAAACTCGGTGTTTTTCAATTTTAGAGAGTCTGAAAAACTTAAGAAGACTCCAAGTTGAACTTTTTCGTAGATTTGTGTCCCTCAAGCCCGAAAAAGTATAAAATAATACCTGGGGGAACCGCTTGATCTTGCGACCAAGGAGTACTTTCATAATTAGTGCCACTGACCTGAAAAGTAAAAAGCGATCAAGGACACGTCGTTTTATTTCCGTATCGAGTTTGAAACGACAAAAACCCGACAATCTTTTCCTGATTTTACGGTCAGAAAAGAGCTATAAGGGGACCGTCTTTTAATTCCGTTTTAACGAGTGTAAAAGAAACGCTCGGCAATCTTTTCATATTTTAGGAGTCAGAAAAGGGCTTAAAAGATGACTCTGATATTTTGGTTCGTGAAAAATGACAATTTTCCCTCTAAATCCCTTTGTCCTGCACAAAAAGCAACACATTACTCATACCTGTTTAAGATAGGCAAAAATACATCGAAAAACATCTTTTCATGGTGAAAAATGAACAAATTCATACAAAAAACCTATAAAAAGACTTTTTACCATGTCATTTTTACCGTTTTACTGTTGAGGTTGAACAAAGGGCTTTTGGGCAAGAAACTTCCTGTGGTCGCTGCGGAAAATCCGACCGTCAGAATCGAACGCCGTCTCTTCCAGGTATTTTACAACATCCTACTCTTCATTTCTATCCGATTAAAATTGTTTTTTAGGTTTTAGTTTTGTTTTTTGGGAGGGTTTAGGTTTCAAAATGCGCTCCTCGGTGGACGCAGGTTCCCTTCGGGTGACCTGCGTCCCCCGACTTTTTCCTATACAGGAAAATGGTCGGGGGACGCAGCCCACCTTCAGGCCAGCTGCGTCCCGACGCCCTGTGTTCCAAACGCGGGGTGCGTCCTCCGTGGAACGCGAAATTTGAAACCCCAATCCTCACAAATAACCAATCAAATTTCCCCAAATTAATTCTAATCATTATTTCTTGGTGTGTAGGGCACTCACCATGTTGGATTGGAGAGAAAGAGAGCACGAAGAGGTTGATGAAGCTGCAATAGAACACCAACCTTCCCTGGATGCCCTAAAAGCATGCGGGTTATACAAATACTGGGCCATACCGGGCATGAGGGCTCAGGTAAGATTCTTAGAATGGCTGGTTGAGAGATGGAACGTTCAAGAGCAATGCTTTTACATAGGAGGGCACCAGCTCGAGATAGAGCCCTCGGATGTATACTTTCTCACTGGCTTGCCAAACAGAGGCGAGCAACTCAATCTAGCCGGGACTAGGCTGGGTGGCCAATCCCTTGTTAGTCTCTGGGAAGATTGGTGCACACCTGGTGCACACCATTCGAAATGCGTGGAGATCAAACACATCTCTCTGCGTGAGCTCAAAGTTATAGCATTCACGGTTACCAGAATTTGCGGCGTAGCCGCTTTACACATTGCTTCTGGGTCCCAAATGCGGATGGCAATTGACTGTTACCAAGGCACCATTTTCAACTGGTGTGATGCTGTGTCGGCTAATGTGAAGAGCCAACTGACTAAGGCAAAGAACGGACGACTGAAAACTTTTGGATATGGGCCTTTAGTCATGAGCTTTGCCTTAGAGAGAGTTCTGATGCTGATCCCTCAGCAACTCACTGTTGATATCTTGGGTCCTCGGGAGCCAAAACTGGTACGATGGGTTGCGGTGATGGCCCGGCATCCTGACGAGGGCGCGGCAGTTGTTCGATTTTCTGATAGTTACTTTCACTGGTTGGAGGACCAGGTTTTCTCGATCCAGGACTTTCCGTACGCCGGAGTAGATTTTCGACATGATCCGGACATGGTTCTTCCACAGGGAGAACAATGGGATGACAGAGGTACCTTATTTTTCACAAGTTTTCAAATTATGTATTTTTTTTGTTTTTATATATATCGTCTCAAAACTGACAGTAAAAATTTTCAAAATGCAGATGTTGGTCCACAGCGCCCAGCCAACCTCCGGCCTTTTGAGAGGAGACACCCAGTTGCACCGGTACCGGCCCCACAGGACGCGGCTGCAGAAGTACTAGCTGAGTTGGAGCATGATCTAGAGCGTCTGACGGCAGATATGCCTGAGACTACTATGGATGAGATTCCTATCAGGCTTCAGCGCTTTGTAGTCGCAGTCCCTGGACCGTTTAGGAGATTTTTGCGTAAGGTAGCCCGTGCAGTGGTGTCGTATAGGGAGCACCACCAGTGATTGACTAGTCACTTTTGTAGACACATGTGACATTTTTGCCTTTTTGTACTTATCATTTTTGCCGATCATAAGGTGTTTTTCAACCTATGATCGAAGACGATGTATATTTTTTGACACACTCCTATCTATATATATATATCACTATTACCGGCTTATCTTGTTTAACATATGTGATGAAATGTCTTTAAATTTACTTGCATGATTATCGTAAATGTCTGTCCAACATTCGAGAAGCAATTGCATCTGCTAATGTATTTAAAGATCTTGGAATATGCTGATATTCAATGTAATCAAATTCACGTTCCAAGAGACGCACTCTCAAAAACAACCTTAATAACACAGGATTTCTAATGGCATAAACTCTATTAAGCTGTAATACAACAAGTTCAGAATCTAACCTCACTATCAAACGTTGAATTCCAAATGAAATAGATTCGGATAATAATTCAACCACTGCACTGTATTCTGCAATGTTGTTCGTTGTTTGACCGAGGCTTACCCCATGCATAGAAACTAACTCGTTAGAGGGCAAATAGATAACCCAAGCTGCGGAAGAGATATTCCGTGTACTACGACAAGCACCATCAGCAAATCCAATGTATGTTTGGAGAGGCGTCGACATCTGCAATATCAAGAGTAAAACCAAGATAAGCCAGAATAACGACGAAAAACACACTCTCTAAGCTAAGCACACTGACTAAACTAACAAACATGCTAACTAGAAAGAAAATCTATCCTATCTAAAAATTTCTCCATACCCACCATTTAAGCATAATACCTCTTTAGGTAAAGTCCATTTCTGGGTTTACCCAAAGAGTCCCCATCAAAATCAACCAGCTCATAAGCCCCTTTTGCTAGCTTTCGCTTTACAATGTAGGGTCCATGCCACATAGGAACGAATTTTCCAGCACCTAGCTTATCGTTAGCTTGATCATATAATAGCACTAGGTCTCCCTCCGAAAAACTTCGAGGGGTTACATTTCTATCATACTGAGCTTTCATTCGTTTTGCATGAGTCTCGATTGCCAATGTAGCGTCACGTCGAGTCTCATCTAATTTAGCTAAGTACAATAAACGTTTCTCCTCTTCGGAAGTAGCTGGAAGTAATTCGACAGCCATTTGAAGTGATGGGATTTCGCATTCAATGGGTAACACAGCTTCCAAGCCATAAACTAGCTGGAAAGGAGTGAACCCTGTTGAATTTTTCACTGAGGTTCGGTATGCCCATAGCGCTGAAAATAACATGTTGTGCCAATTCGACCGATGAACACCAATGGTTCGTCGGATCATGATAACCAGAACTTTGTTGATAGACTCAACCAAACCGTTGGCTTGCGGATAATAAGGAGTAGAGCTATCGTGGCGCAAACCAAGCTGGCTTGTAAGCTCAGTCATCATGATGTTTCGAAAATGGCTCCCATGGTTAGTAATGATTGCTTGTGGGACACCAAACCTAGTTATGATATGATTGAATACGAAAATTGCAGCTGTTTTGCCGCTTGCGTCGAATGTAGGCATCGCCTCGGCCCATTTAGTAAAATAATCAACCGCGAGGATGATATACGCATGCCCCCCGGCCGAGTGAGGGTTACAAGTAATAAAGTCGATACCCCATTTGGCGAATGGACCAACGACAATTATAGGGTGGAGAGGAGCAGGTGGAGCACGCATCTTACGATCAAAAACTTGACAGTTGTGGCACTTCCTGACGGCAATGATACAATCTTTAAACATAGACGGCCAGAAATAGCCAACGCGCAACACCTTCTGGGTGGTGGCATACCCAGACATATGACCGCCACATGCTCCAGAGTGACAATCATTCAAAACCTTCTCAGCCTCTTCGTGTGTTAAACAACGTCGAAAAACTAAGTCTGCCCCCCGGCGATAAAGTGTATCTCAAATAATTTTGTATTGCTGGGATTGAAACCGAATTTTTCGACGTTCTGCCTTGGAAGCTTCAGGCCGAAAGGTTTGGGTTTGGAGATAGACGATTATATCCCCGTACCACGGATCTACAGTACTGATAAGAAACAAAGATTCGTCCGCAATGGACTCTTCTGCCACAGTCTCTGTGTCAGCACTCGGGAAATCACACATCAATTCCGCAAAAACTAAGGATTTCTTAGACTTGGACTTCTCGAACTCCAAGTCGAACTCTTGCAGGATAACAATCCATTTAGAGTACTTGCCCCCGAGCAGTTGTTTTGTCAAAATATAAATCATAGGGTTGCAATCCGAAATAACTGTAGTTTTACGGAGAAGAATGTAGTGACGGAAATGCTGGACAGCTTGAACGGCTGCCAGGGCCAATTTCTCCACATGCAAATATTTTAACTCAGTGGGATCTAAGGTCCGACTAAGATAATATATCACATGTTCCGCTCCGAATTCATCTTCTTGAACTAACACCATTCCAATGGTGGAATGCGAAGCTGCGAGGTATAAGAAGTAATCCTGGTTGTAGTTGGGAGGATGCAACAACGGTGCATGGGTCAACGCGTGTTTAAGTGCATCAAAAGATTGTTGAGCAATCTTGTCCCAAAAGAATTGTGCGTTCTGTTTCAACAACCGTGTAAAACCTTTAGTGACCTCGGCGTAGTTTGGGATGAATCGGCGTAAAAAGTTCGCTTTCCCTTGCAAACTTTGGAGTTGGCGCAAACTCGAAGGAGGAGGCAATTTGATGATAGCCTCGACTTTCGAGGGATCGATGCGAATGCCGGCTTTTGAAACAACAAAGCCCAGTAATCGACCTGTTTCTATACAGAAAACACATTTGTGGGGATTCAACCGAATTCGATAATGCCTACACCTCATAAAGATTGCTCGTAGGTGGACAAGGTGATCAGCTCGATGTAAAGAATGAGCAGGCAAATCATCGAGATACGGTTGCACAATGTGCTTGATGTCATGAAATGCATAAGACATCGCCCATTGACTACCGAAGTTACAGAAGTTTGAACATTTGACTGGACAGGCTGCGGTTGCTGGGTTGGACCAGAAACTACGGGTTGTCCAGCTTGAGGAACCATCTGTATACTTGGCTGCAACACCTATTGACCCTGTGATGGATCCCACACTAACATTCCAGGGTATTGACCCGTAACAGGTTGAGGATACTGAGATCCATAACCGGATTGAGGGTAGGATTGATAATTGTAAGGTGCAGTTCCCATACTTGGAACATATGACTGACCTTGAGGCGGTTGATAACCTTGACTCGAGTATTGACCTTGAGGTTGATAACCTTGAGGTAAATACTGATACTGGGGTTGACCTTGACCTTATGGTTGGTACCCTTGAGGTTGATACCCTTGAGGTTGCCATCCTTGAGGTTGCCATCCTTGAGGTTGATATTGATACTGAGGTTGACCCTGGGGTACATATTGAGGCTGGGGTTGACCTTGAGGCACGTATTGCACCATAGGTACATACTGACTTTGAGGTTGTCCCCCAGACACGATTTGTGTACCTTGAGGTTGCCCCCAAGGCGTTAACTGCGGTTGCCCCCCAGGCGGTAATTGGCCACCTTGAGGTTGGGAAACGGGAACTGAACCTGACATCATGTAAATGTCTCCTACACCCAATGGTATATTACCACTGTTTCCAGCAAATAACCCATGATCAACGGGTTGAGGAGATGCCCCCGCAAAGGTACCAGAAAGTGATTGATACCCAGTGGGAACAGAAGGACCGCCGTGTAAGAAAGATTCAGGACTTTGTGTAAACACGGACGACTGACCAGACATATTTACAGGAGTATGAATACCTCCAGGTGGAAAAGGAGTACGAGGTGTAGAAAAACCTACCCCTGAGTTGTCTAAAAAATTGGTTAATGCAAGGTACCAAGAAGTACTTCTAGGAGGACTGTAAAAGATGGATTCACGCTCCCTTAGATCAATAGTAAGTTGACCTTCAAGGTTAGAGACACCTATATCCTCCTCTGGAGCAAGTTCTTCAATAGTAATCAAACCAACAGGAAGATTTTCGGTGATAATCACAGAGCCAAAACCAGAAAAATAAACCAATTTTCTCAAAGCAAAGTTCACACAAAGGAAAAGACTTTTCTCATCAATGGATTCCCCAGTGGAGTCGCCAATTTGTCAGGCGGAAAGAGTCGATTGTGCGGACACAACCAACCTCCCTAGGAGCCTAAGACTCTCTAGTGACAAACAAGACAAACAAGATCTATCCTTCTCTAAACATGCATTATGATATGAGATATCAAGTGTTTTGTTCTTACCTTTGTCCAAACGTTGTTGTAGAAGTCCAAGCTTTGTTGATCTGGATGAGCTCCTCCTTTTCTCCAAAACCTGTAATCACCAACAGTCAAACAATTAAATAGCACCTGATTATAACATAAAACAAAGCATATTCAACATGTAGACCAAGGAGCACATGAAATAACTCATAAACAACAAGTTATTGAGAAGAATGGACTCATTTGCATTAATAGGTAACAAAAAGAACAAATACAACCTGAGCCTTGGTGTTGTGCAAGTCCTTCGTAGGGTCCGTCAAGAGTTCTCCTTTACTTTGACAAAGCACACCCACTTCCAAATAGAACAAGCAAAGATGGCAATCTCTCCTCACAAGCTTCTAAATGGGAGTCCTAATTCCTGCAACATTTACCCTTAGAAAATGTATAGCTTCAACCTCTCCTCCTTCTGGCCCAATGCCTGTATTTATAGTGCTCAAGAGGAGGTTAATCAGGTCCACCATCAATGGGATAATCCCCTCTTTGGGTGGGATAGCTCCCTTATTGATGGGATAAGTTCCTCTTTGATAGGAGTGCATGAACCATCTGGAGGCGCCCAATACACGTCGAACAACCTTCTAGAATGCTCTAGAAATGACCACAAGTAACTTTTTAAAGATGAAACTTGCGCATTCTAACCTTTACAGGGGGACGCACCTGTCCCTTTACATACAGAGCGTCTTTGGACACAGCTTTTGTGAACATTGGGAGCGTCCCCGCAGGTAAGGTTGAGAGAACCTGCGTCCCCAGAGATAAATACATTTATACAAGACTTTCTCTCTTTTTTGGAGTTTGACATGGAGAGCAGAGGCATAAGACTTGCCTAAGAGGGTAGCATGACTGTTGATTGAGCCATACTAACTGTAAATAGTCATGGTGACATTTTTTAGTGTAACAGATTGCCCCCTAAAGTGCGAAGCCTGGAATAGATTAGGGTTTGTAATATCTAGGAAGGGTGAAGTGCTTTATCATTTCAAGGATTATCCCGTGGAGAGCCTGGTCAGAACCTGCAATTTTCAACACAAAATACATGTATAAGATTATATCATCACTGAGGTAGGCATTCCCATACTCAGATCAAAACTTTAACTAACATACTAACTACTCTGATACAGGAATGATCTTGCAGTACATCACAATCATAGACTTTTGTAGACACAGTATGGACGCAGCCATCTGTTTATGATTAGTCTACTTAGATAATGAATACAAAACTCCTCGCAGCCTGGATGGTGGAAACTAGATCCAGGGTCTTCATTTCTACTTCCCGAATTGGTACGATTCTAGCCATGCGAATAAATGAGTTGATGTCGAACATGGTAGAAACCACTTGATTACCAGTCGATGATGTAAACTGTTAACAAGCATGAGAGAGACCACCAGTAATGTCAATGGTTCTCAAAGTACCCAGTACAATCCATGAGATGTGAGTTGATGTCGAACATTTCACGGAATCCTTCGATCGAAAGTCAATGATGTAAACTGACGTCAAAGGCGAGAAACCTGCCATTGATGCATGCAGACTTCAAGGTACTGACAATTTCTAAGTCATCTCTCTAGATAATGTGCTGATGTCGATAGAAAGCGACCCGTTGCAGGCAAGCCCGCAACACGAAATCATTGTTCAAGTTGAAGAAATGTTGTTGTAAGGACTGACTCAGGGATGGTCAAATGGATGACAAGTATTTTGCAGATGAAAGTTTTGCTTGCAGACCTCTTGAACACATAACGACACGACAGATGGCTTGGTGACGAATAACTCAAAGTTAATCCCCGGAACCCGGTTAAAGACTTTCAAAGTGGTTTGATCAACTGTGAGGTAAAAGATTTCCCAACCCAGGTGAATGAAAAGTGTCGTGTTCAAGAGTGGTAATAAAGTTTCTTTTGAGACAAAAGGTAACAAACAGGTTCATTCTTCTCTCTTTTCCCCCACCATTTCTGGCAAGTACCTCTTTATTTTTGACAAGCTTGAGGAGGATAACATATGCTTGATTATAAGCTCATCCTTCGGATGAGTCCAACCTAGTTTTGATTCGAACCCTAGGAAGGAGTGGTTCGTTCCTGTTTGTAATTGAACAGGTCCTTTACTGTGAAATGTTTAACGAGCCTAGTATAGGAGAAACTCGGTGTTTTTCAATTTTAGAGAGTCTGAAAAACTTAAGAAGACTCCAAGTTGAACTTTTTCGTAGATTTGTGTCCCTCAAGCCCGAAAAAGTATAAAATAATACCTGGGGGAACCGCTTGATCTTGCGACCAAGGAGTACTTTCATAATTAGTGCCACTGACTTGAAAAGTAAAAAGCGATCAAGGACACGTCGTTTTATTTCCGTATCGAGTTTGAAACGACAAAAACCCGGCAATCTTTTCCTGATTTTACGGTCAGAAAAGAGCTATAAGGGGACCGTCTTTTAATTTCGTTTTAACGAGTGTAAAAGAAACGCTCGGCAATCTTTTCATATTTTAGGAGTCAGAAAAGGGCTTAAAAGATGACTCTGATATTTTGGTTCGTGAAAAATGACAATTTTCCCTCTAAATCCCTTTGTCCTGCACAAAAAGCAACACATTACTCATACCTGTTTAAGATAGGCAAAAATACATCGAAAAACATCTTTTCATGGTGAAAAATGAACAAATTCATCCAAAAAACCTATAAAAAGACTTTTTACCATGTCATTTTTACCGTTTTACTATTGAGGTTGAACAAAGGGCTTTTGGGCAAGAAACTTCCCGTGGTCACTGCGGAAAATCCGACCGTCAGAATCGAACGCTGTCTCTTCCAGGTATTTTACAACATCCTACTCTTCATTTCTATCCGATTAAAATTGTTTTTTAGGTTTTAGTTTTGTTTTTTGGGAGGGTTTAGGTTTCAAAATGCGCTCCTCGGTGGACGCAGGTTCCCTTCGTAATAGACTGGACCAAGTTCCTCCACTTTAACCGTCTCGAGTGAAGTGAACCCCCCAGAAAATCCAAGTGAGTATAACCGACGTCTGCTCCAGGTACAGTGGGACCTTCCCTCCACCGTCACCTCGGTAGAATCCTAAAGATAATGGCCACTAAGGTTACCAACCGCAACAAATGCACCTGGGGGAACAATCTAAACTCCGACAGCACGCAAGGGCAAAGTAGCAAGCTCAATCCCCTTGCCGGCTCCTTGACAATAATCCAAGGTTTACCGACAAGTGACCCCTGGCACCTCGACAATGGTTAATCCGAGGTTTACCGTTTGTAATACGTGCGTGTCTGGCGTCGTTCCCAACGAGGGGGGAATGATCCCCTCACTGGTTCGAACACGAGCTTGTGCTTCTCCTTTAAGAGGAGCTTTCCCAGAGTACAAATGAGACAATTGGATTTAATCTATCACAAGATAAGCTACTTGTTTGGTTTTGTTGTCTTGGAGAGTTAATTACTCACCTACTCCAAGACACTAGCCTGATCTAAATTGGTGCTTCAGAGCCCTAGTAAATAAAAGTTACTATTTCGATTTTACTTTAAGCGTTACTTTTATGGTTGTTCTTTAAAGTCACAAGGTAGTGGAAGTGAAACCAATGGTGTGTAGACTCGACTCCAACCACTACAAAGATGCACCTAAGATGATTTACGCTACTTTTCCCTTTTTAATGAAATTCTTAACTAAGAGAGTTGAGAGAATGCAAATTTTAGAGAAAACAACTTCCTTAGAAAAGACAATCAAAGAAACAATTCTCTTTTTCTTTTCAAGCACACAAACATGACTACTCTTTACTTGCACGAAAAACTCTTTTTCTTTCAAAACTTTCAAAGCTACTTGAAACAAAACTTTTCAAAGGAGATGTTTTTGTATTTTCTCTTTTTAATAAAGCATATAAACCTATCTTAACACAAAACAATCTCAAAAGCTACAAAAACTATGAAAACTTGACTCACAAGCAAATCAAAAGAGAAATTACTCTAAACAAACCTAACAAGGCAAAAGCTCACAAAGATGATTCTAGGTTGTTTTACTTGATCAAAATCAAATCAAGGACTAGCTAATGCAGAATCAAAAGACTAGTCAAAACAAAACTCAAATCTTTTTGTTCTTTTTGTAAAATGGAATTCAAGACTTAAACAACAAGCACTTCGAAATTGGCCCAAAAGACAACTCAATGGTAAGTTTCTCTCACAGGTAGACTTTATGACAGGTCTGACTTCTTAGAATGCTGACAAAACCAGAGAGATCTAAGGCTTGACAACTCCTACCGCCAAAGTCACTACAAGACCTACTCAAAATCAAACCCTAGGGCTTATACTTCGATGAAATCCACTAAAACACTCAATGGTATAGAAACAAGTTCAGGTGAAGATCCTTGGCAAGGGACTAATGAATCTGGGCAGAAAAAACTAAGAAAAAACAAAATCTAAGAGCAAAAAGTGTAAAAAATGGAATTTTCTCAAATTTTGGCTGGGGAAGCAGGCAACCCGTTAGCACAGGTGCGGGTCCGCTCTGTGCACACAGCAAAAGTGCGTCCAGGGACGCACTGTGCAGCACTCAGAGGGTGCGTCCTACTGAAAAACTCAAGAAAAACCAAAATAAAACTAATCCTAAGCTAACCCACCCAGAGACAGAATCACAGAGCCAAAACTAGAAAAATAAACCAATTTTCTCAAAGCAAAGTTCACACAAAGGAAAAGACTTTTCTCATCAATGGATTCCCCAGCGGAGTCGCCAATTTGTCAGGCGGAAAGAGTCGATTGTGCGGACACAACCAACCTCCCTAGGAGCCTAAGACTCTCTAGTGACAAACAAGACAAATAAGATCTATCCTTCTCTAAACATGCATTATGATATGAGATATCAAGTGTTTCGTTCTTACCTTTGTCCAAACGCTGTTGTAGAAGTCCAAGCTTCGTTGATCTGGATGAGCTCCTCCTTTTCTCCAAAACCTGTAATCACCAACAGTCAAACAATTAAATAGCACCTGATTATAACATAAAACAAAGCATATTCAACATGTAGACCAAGGAGTACATGAAATAACTCATAAACAACAAGTTATTGAGAAGAATGGACTCATTTGCATTAATAGGTAACAAAAAGAACAAATACAACCTGAGCCTTGGTGTTGTGCAAGTCCTTCCCAGGGTCCGTCAAGAGTTCTCCTTTACTTTGACAAAGCACACCCACTTCCAAATAGAACAAGCAAAGATGGCAATCTCTCCTCACAAGCTTCTAAATGGGAGTCCTAATTCCTGCAGCATTTACCGTTAGAAAATGTATAGCTTCAACCTCCCCTCCTTCTGGCCCAATGCCTGTATTTATAGTGCTCAAGAGGAGGTTAATCAGGTCCACCATCAATGGGATAATCCCCTCTTTGGGTGGGATAGCTCCCTTATTGATGGGATAAGTTCCTCTTTGATAGGAGTGCATGAACCATTTGGAGGCGCCCAATACACGTCGAACAACCTTCTAGAATGCTCTAGAAATGACCACAAGTAACTTTTTAAACATGAAACTTGCGCATTCTAACCTTTACAGGGGGACGCACCTGTCCCTTTACATACAGAGCGTCTTTGGACGCAGCTTTTGTGAACGTTGGGAGCGTCCCCGCAGGTAAGGTTGAGAGAACCTGCGTCCCCAGAGATAAATACATTTATACAAGACTTTCTCTCTTTTTGGAGTTTGACATGGAGAGCAGAGGCATAAGACTTGCCTAAGAGGGTAGCATGATTGTTGATCGAGCCATACTAACTGTAAAAAGTCATGGTGACATTTTTTAGTGTAACAACGTGTGCGCAAGTCATCCGATCCAAAAGGACTCAGCCGTTTTTCTGCCCATTTATCACTTCACTCCCGCATGCATTCGATGTTGAACTCGTTACTGTTGCTTACCCTTTACTCCCTCGGTACTCATACCATTCCCTGTTCTCCATTTCCACTGCATCCACTACAGCTTGCTCCAAACCCTGGCTACAGTCACGACATACATCCTGAACTTCGATTACGGCCACTCCAGTTACCCTAAGAATCCCGTAATCAGCCCATTTTTTTTCCTGAACCTTCATACGCAGTAGAATTTTCAGTCGGAATCTAAAGCCGAGAATGGGAAAACTACTAAGAGCTGAACCGGAAGGACCAAAATACCTGGAGGGTTATCCTCAAACGAAGGAGTCGTTGAAGAAAGCAAGGTGGCTGAGATTCATTCAAAAGTTCAGGGGCTATAACAAAGAAGTGACTAAAGCCTTTGCACGGTCCTTTAATGGACACGCGGTGGAGATAGGAGACTTAAAATTTACAGTGACCGAGGCCACAATAGCAGCTGCAACAAGTCTCCCACACGAAGGTGAAAGGTGGTTCAAAAACAGAAGTGTGGACGATCAAGGATGGAGAATCATGCTCCAAAACCCAGGTATGGATACCTCTGTATTTACAAAAGGAATCCCTGTGCATGCAATAAAAGAAGAATGGTCCACCCTGTTATTACTTATCCAGAAATTTATCACATGCGAGGGTCGTTTTGGTTCCATGTACATGTATCATGCCAGGCTAATGATGAATTTTATGGAAGGTTATACCCTTAATTTGCCTTATTTTTTGTTATCAAGCTTGAAGAAAATGAGCTCTACTGTTCAAAAACACGTAGGCAATATTGAACCCCATCTTTACCATCACGGGTTCATAAAAATCCTTATTGAAGATCATTTGAAAAACACTAAGGATACTTGGGAAAAGTTTTTGACAAGAAACCACTTCCAAGAACTGACTGAAGCCTCTGGAAGCAGTTCCCCAAAAATTCCAAAGAGGAGTAGGAGGAAATAAAAGAATATTACAGCCCAAGACTCTCCTACAATAGACATTCAGGAAACTATTCAGAAAGAAGAAGAAGAGGGAGCTAAAAACAAGAAACAAAAGAAGGAAAAAGGCAAAATAACCATTCAAGAAACCTATCCATCCCCTAAACCATCCATAGAGGAAGATTCTCAAACTTTGGCAGAAAGATTAGTACATCTTCAAGCTACTGCCATAACAAAGAAACAAAAAGGAAAACAGAGTGCACAGGAAAAGAGCACTAGTCCACACGTGAGGAGGAGCAGTAGGCTAAAAGGAAAGAAGAGTGTAACCCAAGAAAAACAATCACACTTTATTGATTTAGGTGATGAAACACCTGAAAAAGCTCTAGCTCAGCCAGACATTGAGTCAAGTCCTCCACGTGATGAAAGCCCTTTTCGGCCAGAAAGAGAGGACAGTCTTCCTCCTCCACCAGATTTTGATTTTGAGCCTAGCCCAAGAAAGACACCTAAAGTAGATCCTAATCAGCAAGAGGTATATAACTACCTAGAGTCCTTGGAACAATCAGCTGCAGGACCAAGCACCACCTTGCCACTTGATGCACAAGTACAGTCTTTAAAACAGGAAGTGTTTGAATTGGAAGTCCTAAATAGGCACATCAAACAGGAAAACGAAGCACTCAAAGAGCAGAGTAAGGTAGACAAGATTGTCCATGATAACACTATGCTCCATTTAGGACTGTGGCAAAAGAAGAACAGGAATCTGAAGAAAAAGTGTAAAAAGTTGAGCAGGGCATTGATTAATATTAAGTTCAAATGTCTAGTCAGGAAACCAAGGACCATTTTAGCATCAAAGAGAAAGAGAAGAGGGCTAGATGTTCTTGCAGAAGCCTCAGAGCATATGGATTAAGGGAAAATAACTAAGTTTTGGTTGCATGAGGACATGCAACACCTTCATAGTGGGGGTATGTTGAGCCTCGAACCTGCACCTTCCTATACACCCTCTCAGCCTTCTTTTTCCACTCATTTCATCCACCAAGTTGATTAAATCATTGTATTATAGTTTAAAAAAGAGCTTTTGACATGGTTTTCTAACTATGCTGATGACTGTTGTTTGGTTTAGAATTTTGTTCAGACAGCTGCGGAAGCTTCTCAGTTTCCGCAGCCGACACAGGTTTCCGCAGCCGACCTGGGTTTCTGCAGCCAGCACAGGATTCCGTAGCCGTTTTTTCAAACACCATGCTACAGGTGTCCTCTGAAGAAACGAGCCACATGGGCAAGTTATAGGAGTCAAGGACATGGAATGTGTCCCTCCAGATCATCCAGCACGCCCATAAAAGCCTGCGGTCAAACAAGGGGCAAAGGATAGTCAACGGAACTGTTCAGTGGTGGCACGGCTCTGCGTAGCTCTGTTTTTGAGCACGTGAAGCTACGTGGCACAGTCCTTAGCCACGAAGACATCCTGGTAGCATGAATCCAACAACCATACCTCTCAGATTTAATAAACATGATGACAGTTACCTAGATCCGGGCTGAAGAGGATTTACGTGTCTCTGGCAACGTGGTTAATAGCGTAGATTTAGTTAATTTGTTTAGCTTTCTTTCCTTATAAATAACGCGTCCATGAACGCTGAAAAAGCTAATCTCTTGGAATGTAATTCGAAGTTGTTGTATTTCCCCACTGCACTTTTACGTTGCTGTTTAATATATGAGAAGACTGGTTTAAACTTAAGCTTGTAGCTGTTCGTTGAATCGGCGGAAGTGGCAGAGGGCCCCTGCTCACTAAAGCCTTGTACAGTTGTCCTTTAACTCTTGCATTACTTTTTTTTTCCTGTTCATGTATATTAGTTGTACAGTTGTCATTTAAATGTTGTGTTTTATTTCATCATGTATATTAGCTGTACATAACAAAGCTTTTTTATTTCTGTTGATTTACATTTTCATTGCTGCTCTTTTATGGTTACAACTAATCAGTGTTTTCTGCAGGTTTTCTTATGCAGCCCGGTGCAATTTTTCACCTTTTCTTTTTATAGCTATTGGCATACGAGGTCATCTTGTCTTTGTTGCTGACTCTTGTTTTCTGAAGTTTGATTTCCAGTACTGTCATTTCCTTAAGTTGTACATTTATTTTCTGCTCTTAGATATCATGCTATTCATCTGTTAACGGTTTCTTTCTATAATCAAATAATTTTATTAGGAACCAAAATATCACTCATTATAGCTTGATTTAGTTTGCTTTAGATCTCACATTGCTTGACTTGTTCATGATTGTTTCTCACAGGGTAAATTAAGCTGAAAGGCAAAAGGTCAAGAGAGTTAAAGTAGTGTGATTAGTTTCTTTTATGCAGTTTAACTTCTTTTAGATTTCACATTGCTTAACATTTCATGATATCTTTTCACAAGGAAGATTGAGTTGAAGAGTTGAAATAATGTGGATTAGTTTTTCTTACTTTTAATTGAATTTAGTGTAGATCTCACTTTCATTTTCATTCAGCAACAAAGATACTGGGCCGATGTCATTAGTTCATTGTTTGATGTCTTTATTTCTTTTTAAGAATTGATTTCATTGCAGTTATTTTAAAGCTTTCTTTCTTTTAAGTTTTGAAAAACCACTTAGAGATCACCATAATCATCCATATTTCACTTGCTTTATCACCTTTTCATCATCTCACATTAGGGAAAGATAAATCCAAAAACAAACTTAAAAAACTAAAAACGACAAAAGACTAAGGAAATGGTTATCTAGTACATATAGTACACTTCACTTTGTCAGTTTACGAACCCCGGGTTGACATTATAAATAGCAATTTAGATCACACTAAATTGACCAAACAAGAATGCTGCAACTCCTGGAGCTATTAGCTTTACTTTATCAACCCAGGGTTCGTACAAGCCTGGAGGTGACAGTGATATATACAAAAGTAAAAGTGATGGTTTTGCCTTTTTTCACTGTTCAGCTGGTGAGAGACCACTAGGGTTTTCAAGCCAGACTTCCATGGATTCAGAAGAAGCTTGATTACTGATGAGAAAAAGAGGAATCTACTTTAATACAAAGCTTGTATACTACAATAAGGAAAATGACTGAAATCCAATGCTAAAAACACACTATTCTCTAACTAACTGCTGAGAAACTATGCTTTACAAGAATGCTGAGCTAACATGTATGAAATGCTACTATCCTAAGCATGGAAGTTCAAAACATCAAACACCACTACTATGCATGTAAAGGACTAAAATAAATCTGTTTTTTTCTTTTTATTATTTTTATGGAAAATCAAGCATAAACCCCAATCTCTTTTGGTGATGTGGTAGGTGGCTTAGGGATATTGGTGGATGGTTGGGAGGTTTGGGACACCCTCAGGTACTCTTCAATGGCTTCCTAGAGGTTTTCCCTCAATTCAGCCTCAAAACAGGTCACTACAGGAAAATCTACAAGATGTACTAAAAACCTACAGGATTCCCTATATTTCACAAGATACAACCGAGAGAAAAACGATGGGTGATAGAGGTGATGGAAGGCTTAGGGAAGGTGGTTGATAGGTGTAATGGAGTGATAAAATGCCTATGGTCACTTAGAACTCAAAACCAAGGTTAGGAGATGGTTGGATTTGCTGAACATGCTTGGAGGCGTTTCTATGTAAAATGATGAAATTGGTGAAGGTCTTGGTGAAAGCAAGGAATGGTTATGGATGGATGAAGTTGGAATGTGGTTTCTTGCTATGGTATCTCTTTCTACTTCTAAAACACCTAATATACATCAAACATTGCTATTTGCCAAAAAATCATGTAAATAAGAAGAATTCTAATAAGCTATAAAAACAGAGTTTAACGAGCTAGTTGTCTACTTCATGCATGAGGAAAATTGCATAATGAAATAGAATCATTGATGAGATCTATTGTAAGACTAAAGATGGACGAGATGGTAATTAAATCCTACACTTGCAAACTAATCAAATGATGGTTCAAGTACAATAAATCCTAAATTCTATGAGAAAATAGAAATCCGTCTTTTTAGGGTTGCGTAGGGGTCCTTTCCTCAAACCATGATCCATTAAGGAAGAGATGAGTCCAAGAAACTTATTGATAGTTTTGTGATGCTTTTTCCTTTCTAACCTGTTGTTGAAGCAAAGAACAAATGGAAGCAAACTAATGCACAAACTTAATCAAATCTACACTACTTGCAATGAAATAATTCTAAGGACAATTTAACCATGAATCTATGAAACTAATCTAAGCATATAGATACAAGAAGAGGAGCCTTTGTTGCTAGGGTTAGGCCCTAACCCAAGAGCTTTAGCCCTCTGAGTTAACTCAGTACTAGATCATGAAAAATATCATTCTCATTATCAAAACAGAAAATTACATAGCAATGTCTTCCACAAGTCTAGAGCTAAAAAATAACTGGTGTTTTTACAACCAAAATTCTGAATCCTAATGAGGCTCTAGGCCTCTTTATTTATACAATTGAAGTCCCCAACGACTTCCTTAAATCTAGGGAGGCTCAGCCCCCAAACTCAAGATGAACTAAGTCTTTGACTATCACTTGCTCGATTGCCTTTTGATCTTCATGACTTGGCTACTTGTACTCCGAGATGGTGTGATTAATGGAGGAATATTCGAATGAGGGAGGAGTAAATGAGGAGGATTTACCTCCTACAATCTCTCTCCCTTGTCCCATTCAAGTTTCAAACCTTAATCTTGCCAAAATTCCTCGATTTTCTCTTTCAAACATGCATTCAATGCATATTATTGCACTAGGCATAATATCTCACTTTAATTCATCTCATTAAACAAAATATAATCAAAACATGTAATAAATTGTGAGAAGAGTTGATTTTACTAAAGCTAGGAGGTGACTTAAGGTCCATATAGTTACCCAATGCCGACGCTCATCATCACCCCCCTACTGAAAGTGTTTCTCATCCTTTGAGCAACTCAATCAATATCCATGTCTTTCATAGCTCTAGTGGCCTCCTTGACATCCCATGCTTCTGTTGTGGTTTCCTCTTCCTATGCATAGAATCCTGCCTTCCTTTCAACCTCCTCCCACTAATTTCTTTCTTCCTCTTCCTTCCTTCCTTCTAACATCCCCAAGAGCAGTGGTGGGCTTAGTCTCAAGCCAATCCAATTGAATTTGAGCCTTTTCATGGTTTGTTTGTACATGGGTGTCCTATTTAGTGCTTCTCTCATCCTTTGAGGAGAATGGTACTCTCTGATTTTTCAAACTATATGTCAAAGTATTCCATCTCCTTCAGCAAGCTTGCATGTTGTCATCCCTAACAATCTGAACATATCCTCAAAATGTGTAATTTCTTGCTCTTGGGTAGTGAGATACCTGGGTGAAAGTTGAGGATCATTTGCAATTAAATTATGTGTGCTAATGACAGCCATTGTATTGGACTGCTCAGATCTTATCATGAGAGGCTTAGTTTGTTCCCTTGCCAATGTCTTCTTCATTTCTGCATCCCTTTCTTCCTCATGGTTCATCCATGATGCCAAAGCCATCAACTGTAAATTCCCCAACTTTGCATTAGGGTCCCATACATTCATATCTGTCAAAGCCATGTTATGCAAGTAGAAGTCAAACATCTTAGCCCTATCCTCTAATTTACTTTGATCACAAAGATCAATTAGTTGTTTATAATCTTGGAATGGCATAGTGCCTCTCTGTGCTAAGGCCTTGATCTGGAACTGGAGTCACTGTTACTTAAGGTATAATGCATAGGAATTAGCTGGAATCCTGCACTGGATTGCTTCCAAAGATAGACTGGCCATGGATGTCGATTCTCTCTTTCTTGTAGTTGTCCTTTCAACCATGCATTTTTTGTCTCCAACTGAGCCTTCATTATGGCCTCTCTATCCCTCAGGCTACTTAGTTCTTTGCCCATGTCTTTGAGATTTTCCTCCATGTGACCAATGTCCTCCACTCCCTTGGACTTGGGAATCTGCATCCATCTATGTTTTCTGGCTCTTTCTTTCTCAAGCTCAAAGAATAATGGAATGGCGAATTTTTGTGGAATGACCCTGCCCCCCTTAATAAATCTATAGTAGGAGTCAATATTAAGTTGAGGACTAGGTTTCCTTAGCTCTAGGTCCTCCCTCTTTGTTTTTGGCTACTTACTTCCTTCCTCATCCAATTTTTGAGTTTCTTGTAGGTTTAGCAGGGTTTCCTATAGGATTGCCTCTGCTTCCTGTAGGTCCTGTTGTGTTTCCTGTAGGATGCCTTTTCCTTCAAATGAGGTAGATTTGGTCACGAGCCTTCTCACGTAGGTGATAGGAGACTTACGGGAGGTTTGTGTTGAGGATCCTTCTTCTTGAGTTTTTATAATAGGAGCCATCTTCTCTTGTTGTTTAGGTGAGTCCTCAATAACAATGACAACCTTGGTTGGAGTTTGGGATTTTCCCTTCCTTATCCTTGTATTTTTTCTTGTTTTGAAGTATAAGGGGGTTTGCCTCTATCTTTTGGATTTTTGTTTGATAGGTGTGCTAAGGGCAGTGAGGGAAACTATTGCCTCTTTCTCAATGGGTTCTGGAGACACCCTAGGTGACTCCTCCGTCTCTTCTGCCTCTTCTTTTCCATTGCCCTTTTCACCTTTGTCTTTCCCCTCTTCTTCTCCCTCGAGATACTCATCTTGTTTATGAGTGTCCTCCTAGACATCTTCCTCTGTTTCTTCATCACATTCTTTCTCTTTCTCTTCCTCTTCATCCTCATCTATCTCCTCTTCATCCCTCTCTGCTTCTTCTCCATCTGTTTCGGTCTCTTCTTCATCCTTTTCACTAACAGTAGGGATAATATCATATGTTAGGGCTTTGATATCCTCATCTGTTTTCATGTATCTGAAAATTTCCCATTGGATAGGTATTTTGAGGTTTTGGAGGGCATATTCTATGATGATTCTAGTTAACCCATAGGGGGCTAACTATTGGTAGTTTCCTTCCTGAACCATTATGCTTGTATCTATTAGTGATTGCAGAAGGAAGTATGGTATGTTGAGCCTGTGGTAAGGAGGTGTTTCTACTCCAAACCTCAATTCTTCAAGGAGCCTAAGGTGATAACCATAAACCACACTATACATACCTTCACATGATATGTATTTTATAAGGTGGTAGCTTACCTCATTCCATGGGTATGGTAGGATTGTTCTCCTTACTCCATTCTTGTCTTCAATGGGCTCCTCTCCCTCTAAAATTAATTTCTTTTTGGCAGTTTGGCTATCCCCCTTGTTTTCCTTTCTCCAAGGCACTCCTAGGGGAAGTGTGGTAATTTTTCTTATGAGTTTAGAGGTGAGCTCTATGGAGAGGTCTCTTACCACAAAAGTGGCATTGGTTCTTGTCAGTGGAATGAGGGAGAGAGAAAAATCTCAGGCTACTTCATCATCATACCCCCTTAATTTCTTGAAATACCCCATCCAATTATGCCTTGTGAAGATTTATAGCATAGGAGGGTGTTGGTGAATCCTCACAGTGTTGATGGGCTCCCTTCTATTAAACCCCCCTGTCATTTTTTTGGTGAATTTTGAGGATCATAGATGTACGATACAATTTTTAATGAAGGAGGAAATGGGACTGAAATAATTGTGGAATTATTCCCTTACACAGATATCAAATTCAATCAACCTAGGATATTTTCTGTTCTTTTCAGTTGGAAAAATGGAAGGAAATGTAGAGCCTACCTCTTCATGGTGCTTGTTGTAGCCAACCCCTGTGTTTCCTTCTCTGAAACTGCTCTCTGCCAATCCTGTAGACTGCCTGACTGTATCCTATAGGATTCCTGTGTGGTCCTGTAGGATTTCCTGTGTGATCCTGTAGGAAGTCCTGCGCGGGAGAAAGATGAAATTTTCCTCTTTTGTAGGTTATTTGGGTATGACAACGACTTTTCTAGAGTGAGCCTCGAGGAGATGAATTCATGAGTGCATGGGAATCAATGTTTATTTCCTCTTATGGTGGAGTTGAGTGAGGTGGTGTGATGGCAGCCGAGCTAAAATTTTTCTATTTTTGGACCATTGGTCCCCACTACCACATCATCATTCCCCTCTCCTCATAATCAACACCTACTTTGGGCATCTGTAGTCTCAACTACTTCTGATCTCATTCTCATTTTCTTTGAGTTGACTGTTGCCACGTGTGTGGGGACTACCTATGTTATCCTCACTGACTGAACGAAGGTGGCCAAGTTAACTGGCCACCTTTCACTTATAAACTAACTCGTCCACAATCTTTACATCTTTTGATTACATTATGCAAATGAGAGAGTGAAGCGAGATACTTACCTGTGGTGATAATACCTTGCTGCAGTTTGTTGAGGACATGAGGTGCTTGTTGTGTGTTGGTTGCATGTTATTTCTCCCTCCTTTTTTATATATATCTTGCCCTTTTGATGATTTCCTTGATGTGCAGGTACTTGGTGTTGAAGATGATTGTGTTTTTGTTGCTCTGGAGCTTCTTCTACCCTTGGATCTCCATGCTGGAAGCTTGCTGCAACTCATGATTTTTATTCTGTGGGATAAGCTGCTATAGGATTTCCTGTAGCTGCTTCTCCCTCAGAATTTTTAATCATTTCCACTGCTGGGACTTGAGGATGATGACATGGATAGAGAGGAGGTCTAGGAGTGTGAGTAATGAGAAATACATTCAGGTGCTACCCCCCTTTGCTCTCTGTTTCATCTTTTCTCTTGAAGACTGTGAATTTTTTGAAAACTAATTTTTTTTTATGATGGGTGCAGGGGTGATCATGGTGGAGAGAGGTATGGTAATGAAGTTATGATGTAGGGTTTTTTATTTTTTTGACATGGACAGGTCATTTCCTTGCCCTAGGGTTACTCACTTTAGGATTCTAAAGCCAATGTAATTCCTACAGTATCATCCTGTAGGTTTTCAGGGGATCCTATAGCTTTACAGTGAATCCTGTAGAAAACACAGTACCCTTGCAAACTGAGGCAAATGAATGAAAGGAATGGTGGAATGATGAAGGATAATGTATGGAGGAATAAAAATATCAATGGAATAGGTCCCTTTTGATTCTCCTTTGCTCTCGGATTGTCCTCATGCTAACTTGCAAACAATTTTTCATGATTTTTCTTTTCTCTTTTATTTTTATTTTTTGAAAAAAACTAACCTGCCTCAAGAGGTTTTCATTCTAGTTGCTTTCCCTAGGCGCCTCAAGAGAGGTTTTCACCCAAAGATATTTTATTTGTTCTTTATTTTTTCTTTTTGACACCATTGGGCCACCCCAAGAGGTTTTCATGCCAAGAGTGGGACTTAGGCACCTCATGGAGGTCTTCCCTTGAGTCCTTATTTTTCTTTTTTCTTTTCTCAATGACTTGATGAGGCAGGAGCTGAAACTTGCTCCACCACCATCAATATTTTATTGATACCATCAATGAACTCTTTCTTTGACAATGGCCTTTTGTAAAATTTCAATTTGTGCCCATTAACAAGTAAAGGAATGGACTCTGCATCTATGGTTTTGATCTGCACTGAACCATTATCATGACATCTCTCTATAACATAAGGCCCTAAAAATATTGTACTTAACTTTCCCTTAAAGTCTTTATATCTGGAATCATATAACAAGGCCCAATCACCTTCTTGAAATTGCTTATCCATTATGTTCTTACCATGCCATATCTTCCTCTGAATTTGAGTTACCATTGTGTCTAGGAGGGCTGACATTATAAACTCATGTAAACCATTCAACTGGAGCAATCTCTCTTTTTGTGCATTGCTGAGATATAGATCTTGTTGGGCTGCCATCCTCAATGTATTATACTCAAATTCAACGGATAATGGGGTCTTTTTCGCATAGACCATCTCACACGGTGCAAATCCAGTGGTGGTCTTCCAGGTGGTATTATAGGCCCAGGCGGCTTCAACTACTCTATCTTCGCAATATTTCCTACTGCTGCTAAACACTTTGGTCAGGATGCCCTCCAATGCTATGTTGGTCACCTCCACTTGCCCATTATCTTGTGGGTGATAGGGAGTGGAGGTTTTATGCTTGATCTTATGATGGCTTAATAGGTCTTTAATCATGTTCAAGGTAAATTGGTTGCCTTTATCAGTGACCAGTTCCCTAGGGTACCCAAATTTGTAAAATACATTCTCCCTTAAGAACTCAACTATCTTCTTTTCTATTGCTGCCTTAATTTCCTTGGTTTCAGCCCACTTAGTCAGATAGTCAGTGCACACAATGATATACTACTTTTTCTTGGAAGGAGTGTCAATAGGTCTAATGAAGTCCATGCCCCACTTGTCAAATGGCTCAAAAGTCACTTGAGGTTGTAGAGGAATTTCATATCTTGGAGTAGGCTTTCCTATCCCTTGGCACCGATCACACTGACTAGTATATCTTTTCACATCCTGATGAAGAGTGGGCCAATAATACCCAACTTGTAACACTTTAAATGTTGTCGTCATTGCTGTAAAGTGACCTCCATAAGGCCCATCATGACAAGTCAGAAGGATGTCAAAGACTTCCTCCTCCCTAACACACCTTCTCAAGATTTTATCTGGGCCTAGTTTGAAGAGGTTGTCCCCAATCCAAGTGAAGGGGGTGCTCTTCCTCACAATCTTGTTTTTCTCCTTGGAGGACAAATTCGGTGGAAACGGTGCAGATACCAAATAGTTTTCTATGTTAGCGGACCATGGAGAGAGAACTGAAATGGAGAATAAGTGCTCATTCGATAACTGATCATCAACCATTCCCTCCTCACCTATAGGAAAAGATAATCTGGACAAAAAATCTGCAACAACATTTTCCTTACCAGGTTTATAAAAAATAGTTAGATCAAATTGTTGTAGTAAAAGTAACCATCTAATTATCTGGAAATTCACATCAATTTTATTCATTAAATATTTGATTTCAGCATGGTCAATATGTACAAATGTTTGATAGCCTGTAATATAATGCCTAAATTTGTTCAATGAATGCACAACAACCAGGAGCTCCTTTTCGGTCGCTGTGTAGTTCAGTTCAGCCTTTGACAGATTTTTACTAATAAAGTAAATGGCATAAGGAAATTTTTCATCTATCTTGCCTAGGGATTCTCCTATGGTTTTGTGTGAGGCATCAGCATCAATATGAAAAGGAATGGCCCAATTTGGGCCTTGGAGAATTAGTGCAGTGGTTAACTTGTCCTTCAGGGTGTCTAGGGCCTCTTGAAAGCTTTTTGACCATACAAACTTAGAGTCTTTGGCCAAAAACCCAAATAAAGGAGAAGCCAACTTGCTGAAGTCTTTTATAAACCTTCGATAGTATTGAGCTAACTGTAGGAAGCTTCTGACATCTCTCTTTTTTTGTGGAGGTGGGACCCTTTGGATGATAGCTATTTTTTTTGGGTCCACCTGTAGTCCTTGCTGAGATATTGAACTACCTAGCACGGTCCCTGCAGTCATCAAGAATTCACTTTTTCAGGACTGAGAGACATGTTCATTTCAATGCATTTGTGAAACACCTTACCTAAGTTGGACAAAGCCTCTTGGAAATCACCTCCATAAGGTGTAAAATCATTCATATAAATTTCTACCGCATCATGGAATAAGTCAGCAAATATACTCAGAACTTCTATCTGAAAAGTGGCAGGAGCATTGCATAGGCCAAAAGGAAGGACCCAATAGGCAAAATTTCCCCAAGTACAGGTGAAGGTGGTTTTATCTTGGTCTTGGAGGCTGATTTGGATTTGATTGTACTTGCTGAATCCATCTAGGAAAGAGAAAAGCTTTTTCCTTGCCAATTCATCTACCACTTGGTCAATGAAAGGTATAGGGAAATGGTCCTTCTTTGTAGCTTTATTTAACTCCCTGTAATCGACACAAATCCTCCACTTACCATTTTTCCTTGGAACCAACACCAAAGGAGAGACCCACTCACTATCTGAGATAGGGTAAATGAATCCTGCATCTAGTAGCTTTTGCAGTTCTTCTTTGACTATATCTTTAAGAGCCAGATTCATCCTCCTTTGGGGTTTTCAAACTGGTTTGCAACCTTCCTTGATATAAATATGGTGAGTATAGACCGAGTGGTGCACTCCCTTCATTTCTTTGTAACTCCAAGCAAAGGCGTCCAAATGTTCCTTTAGCATGTTGCACAACTTTTCTTCTTGGAGAATAGAAAGAGATGGATTGATTTTCAAAGTTCTCTTGGGACCAAATTCTATGGTTTTGACACAAATAGGGTTGGAATCAGCTAAGCATAGATTAATTGGATGGTTGTTTTGGGTTTCCTTTACTGCTTATTCTAAGGACAATGTATTGGGAGTTGGACTTTGGAGTATGTGTTCGATCAAATCATCCTCATCCTGTTGCCCCCCTCCCATGGTTGTTTCTAAAGTATAGATTTGGGTGGAATAAACTTCATCTTCCTCCTCCTCTTCTAGCCACAAAGGTAAGTCATGTTCTAGAGATGGCTAAGCAGGAGGGTATAGGACTAACACCTTGGACATATTCCCATTCTTGATGGTCATATTTCCAGTTCTGTAGATAATGTAAGCATCGACAATGGCTAACCATGGCCTCCCAAGGATGAGAGGGTAACTAGTAAGCTTAGCCTTAGGCTAGAGAACTAGGAAATCTATAGGGTATTCCCAAGAATAAATGGATACCATCACATCCTCCATAATCCCCTGATGGGTCACTGTGGAGCGGGTTGCAAGTTGTAAAACTGTTTTGGTATTTCTCAATGAACCTTGGAGGTTGAGCTTGAGCATGGTGTCCTTGGTCATCACATTAATGGCAGCCCCAACATCGATCAAAGTGTGTGGGACAATGGTGCCATTAATGTGCACATCTACTATAGGGCTTCTAGGGTCCAAATACTTTGGACAGATTACCTTCCCCAGCATTAAGTTGGACCATTGTCCAATGACATTAATGGTAGGGGCACCTCTTCTTTGCCTCTCTGGATGCTTGAAGCACTTATCCTTCATCAACTTGTTGTAAATAGGTACATCTTTAATAGCTTGGAGAAGTGGAATTTTGACACATAGGTTTTTCAATTCTCCTAGAAGTTCAGTCTCTTCTGGGGTAGGATAGAGTGGTTGAGTTAATCTCTCAAGAAATGGTGGTGGATCTACTTTAAGCATGCTTTCCTCTCTTTCTTCCTCAACCTCCTTAGGTGGAGGTAGAGGTTGGTTGTCCGGAAGTACTCTCCTGGATCTCAGGTCGATTTCTTGAATTTCCACAGTATAAACTGGATAGGATGTCTCTCCACTATATATTTGTTGTGCATGTCTATTGTTTGGGTTCAGATTTGGATGGGCAGGCATCTGGGGTTGCTTAGGTGGAGCAGATTGTAAAATCTGTGATTGGGTAGGTGGTGAAGTCAATAAAGTTGGAACATTGTTGTATGGAGGCCTCCACCTGTGGGGTGATGCATTCCACTGAGGTTTTGGTGGAGCATATGGTTGAAATGACGAGCTGGCTGGCTGCGAATGATACTAAGGTGCAAAGGACCAAGGAGGAGGTGTAGACCAGGAATGATGAGCAAGGGCCCCCAAGAAGGTATGGATGTGGTCTGGTTGGGTTTGTAATATGCATGGGATGACCCTTGCATGCCCTGCTGGTATGGCCTAGGCCCATGAGGTCTCCTTTGGTTTATGTAGGAGAAGGACACTTGTTTGTGGAGTTGTTTTCTTCACAAACTGAGTAGATTTTGATAGAATTCAATGGACATTCATTACTAGGGTGCCTCTTGGTGCATCTAGGACAGAAAATTACCAAGGCTCTCTCTGCTTCCTCCTACTTTCTCTTAATGTGCATAGTGTCCATATGTAGGGCAAGCATTTGCAACATCTCACTCTTGAAATTGTCTAGCATATTTCCAATTTCACCCTTGATGGATGAATTGGAAGAGGATGGATTGACCATAGGTTGACTACCCCTACACTTTTTCTTAGCTACCCTAGAATGGTTTCTAAAGAAAGTCTTGATATCCTCATAAGGTAACTGGTAGATATCCCCTCCTACTAACAAGTGTAGGGTATCCAGAAGATCTTCCCTTACTCCTCTAAGTAGGACCAACTTCAGTGACTCAGGGTCAAGTGTGCACCTAGCCCTTTTGTAGCTAAGCTGGAATCTTTCTTCATAATCCTCTAGGGATTCATCATTGCCTAAGGTCATCCTAAAAATTTCCTCTTTAGTGTATTTAGACCTACAGTAGTCTTGATACTTGTTGTTGAAGGCTTGCTACATCTGAGCCCAAGTTGTGATGCTATCTCTAGGTAAACCCATGAACCAACGCAAAGCTACATCCTTGAGAGTGGATGGAAATAGTTTCAACTTTTGCTAATCATTTGTATAATCATAGGTTCGGCATATGACAAAAAACTCAAATAAGAAAGTGTTTGGGTCTTCTGTGGCTAGGCCATGGAAATGAGGAAGGGTAGAAGGGCTTATATTTTTCATCTTAGTATCCCCATTGGTTTCCCTGATGGGGAAGCACCCTCAACTCTTTCTCTATTTCCTCTATCATTTCTGTTTCCAACCTTCCCCTTCTTCTTCTTCCCCTGTAGGTTATTCAAATATGTCTGCTTGCTCACCTAAGGGTTCCTCCAGTTCACAACCACTCAAGAAGAGGGAAGGTTGGCTGTTTGAAGCAATGAGGTTATTTGGCAAAAATTTTCCTAAGCTATCCCTATTCCTACGAGGCATGAAAAAAAAATGTTTTTTTTTTTGTTTTGTGTTTTTTTCAAACTTTGAAAGTAATTGTAGAATTGAAATTGTAGACTGGATGAAAACTACTGACTGAATGAAAAATTAACTACTTTACTAAAATCTTACTTGCATAATGGAAAAGAAAGCAAAGAATGCAACATAGAAAAGGAAGAAATCTAAATTACTTTTGCAAAAATGAAACTAATAGCAGAATATCATAAACAAGAAATGGAAGAAAGAAAGAAGTAATCACATATTACACAAACACCTCCCCAGAAATGGGGCCAAAAAGTGATGAGCACTAGTATTGCAGCAAGAATGTTGCAACTCCTAGAGCTACCAACTTTATTTATCAACCCGGGGTTCGTACAGACTTGGAGGTGACAATGTTGTATACACAAGTAAAAGTGATGGTTCTACATTTTGTCACTATTCAACTAGCGAGAGACAACTAGGGTTTTCAAGCCAGACTTCTATGGATTCTGAAGAAGCTTGATTACTTATGAGAGAAAGAGGAAGCTACTCTAAGAGAAATCTTGTCTACTGGAATAAGGAAAATCACTGAAATCCAATGCTAAAAACACACCATTCTCTAACTAACTGTTGTGAAACTATGCTTTACAAGAATGCCAAGCTAACATGTATGAAATGCTATTGTCCTAAGCATGGAAGTTCAAAACATCAAACACCACTACTGTGCATGTAAAGGACTGAAATAAATCTGTTTTTTTTTTCTTTTTATTATTTTTATGGAAAATCAAGTGTAAACCCTAATCTCTTTTGGTGATGTGGCAGGTGTCTTAGGGATGCTAGTGGATGGTTTGGAGGGTTGTCTATAATGGCATCCCTTGCTTCTCAACCAATTTTAGAAGTGGCATCCATCTTCGACAACAAAGTTACCAAACGTGGAGGTTGAGGTACCAAAGGAGGTGGAGAATGAGTCAATTTAGTGTCCCTTCATGCACCCTTATATTCATATATTTGATATTTCCCAGTACCATAAAATTTAGATGGAAGGTGAGTATAATCAGGTTTCATACCCAAAAAAAATTATGCATAAAATAATTAAGGAAAATAATGTGGAACCTCATCATTCCACAGAAGCTTGCCATATACTGCAAGAAACCTATCATACAAATGGTGGGTTATTTCAAGGTGCTTGAAATATTTCACCTTCAACATATTTCTTTTTAGCCCTTCTTTGAAATTAAACATAGAATTGAAATGTGCTTTTGTAACCCTCCTATTTACCTCGACCCATTTATCGAGACCCATAACTATTTCCTTTCTATGCCTCATCATATCTATAAAGCCATCAGTTGTTGGCCCAAGGTTGTTGTAAATATCAAGAAATGTACTTAGAGAGTGAAAAACTATCTCTAAGCTTTACCGACTCTCTACTACGAGCTCCAACCTCCCAATATTGTTCTTCAATTTTGAACAATGAGTTTTTCACCTTTGTAACATAGATTGTTGGATATTTATTTCCCAAGGAAGTTCATCTGGAATATCAAATGGATATGTGGTAATTCGCATACGGTCTTCTTCTTTATCGTCCTCCTTCACCTACGTCAACTTCAGTCAACATTTTCACTCCCTGCTTCAATATAATTCCATAAATATTAAAAAATTTCAATACGTATTTATATACATGCAAAATAGACATACATGTATATGTACATACATTTTATTTACGTACAAAATTGTTTTAACAATTTGTCTTTATTATTATATATTTTACCAAATTGAGGATCGTGATCCGATTGAGATTCGTGAACACCCAAAGAAGTTTTACCACCATCTCGCCCAAGTACAGTTGATTGAGATTTATTATCATAGGTAGAATGTTGAGAACCCTCACATGACAATCTAGTGAGAGATGCTTCTAAAAAAATATAAATTATAAATTAAATAAGTTAAAATGACAAAAATATATTCAGTATGTATGTACATATGATTTAGAACCAATTTACAATTAAGTTTAAATGTAAATAAACGTAAATATATATGATACCACGATGATGTGAACAATGGTCATCCATTGATTGATCTGATACTCTCATTGACCTAGTGAGAGATGCTCCTAAAAATGATAGAATTTATTATAAATTAATAAAGTTAAATTGAAAAAAATCAATTCAGTATGTATGTACATATGATTCTATGAATATCATTTAAGTTTTCACGTAAACATATATATACCACACTGGTGATGTAACAAACAATTACCCTCCCCTGATTCATCTGATACTCTCATCGATCCACGACTAATCTCATTGGCATGCATAGAAGGTCATGCTTGAGTTGATGCTCGAGACTCATTTGATGCTCTATCTCATTTATGCTTCGAACAATTAGGTGGTGACTGATCATGTGATGATTCAGACCCTCGATATATATATATGTGTGTGTGTGTGTGTGTGTGTGTGTGTGTGTGTGATCTTTAAAAAAACCCAAGTGACCTCATGCATTCAAAAATATTTAAAATTACTATTTAAAAAGATCAAGAATTCAAAAAATTAATAAGACAAATAAATGTAACTATCTAAGGGTTTCTTCAAAATTATTTGGTGTAAATTCTTCATTTCAAATATACTCAAGACTAAAAACATTAATGCTAAATTGCACGTCTTGATAATTGAATATAAAATTTTTGAAACTTGTTACCCCAATAATTCACCTAATAATTTACCAAGTTCTGATTACACAGTCGGGGCACACTTAGTATAGTATTGAAAGAAACACATGGTCATTAAAGACACCGCATTTATCACTAGAAAAAACACACATATCAGAGATAACTTGAAATTTCCATCAATAAATTTTGATGGAGTGGTTCTTGGCACCAATTCATCTTTCACACGCAAAAATTGAATTTCCATTGCCCCATACAATAGATTGCTAGACATCCTATTAACATTTGTACAATGACTTATGCTAAATGATTGAAATTGACTAGCAATCATTTTTGCTTCTCTTTGCAGTTGTTTTAACCTCTCCTTTTTAACTTGGTACATGCCTTTCATCTGGTTGAACACAAGTTCAGAATTAGTGAAGACTACAATTCCATTGGATCCATACTCCCTAGTTGTTCCTAACATTTATATTAGTGAAATATAATATACTTCATTGTTTGTTTTCCTTCCACGTACATCCCTTTTCCTTTAGAGGGATTTGTTCATCGCAATATTGTATTGCACATACATAATCACTTCTTGTCCTGGATTGGGATACAAGAAACTTTAGTGCATAATGTCCATTTTTCAACCATTTTTAATGGGTTTTTTGATCTCTGTAAAAAACAAATTCGATAAAATGAGTAACATATTTCTTTTTTGCAAATTCCTTAGCCATAAAAAGTTCGATTGAACTTTAAGGGAGAATTATGAAAAATAAATATCTAAAATCAAATTCTATCATGGAATACATTCTAAGTATTGGGTAGATGGTTATCAAGGAAAGTGGGGAGGATTCTAGTTTACTTCCTTTTGGAAACATTATTGTCGATTATTTGTTCCAAGTGGAGAGATTGGAGAGATTGAACTCGTCATTTTTTAGTATTGTAAAGTTCAAATTTAGTTTCTTTTATAACCATTCAAAGTACCAAATTATTTCCCACCAATTTAGAATATTCATTCCATTATAGTTAATGCAAGTAATTCAAGTCCAATATGATTCTTGGGTGAAGTTGAAAAATGGTTTTGCATTGACCTCAGGGTATGGTTAGAGAGAGCTAACACCAAAAAGTAGTTACTAGTTTTCCTGGTGGCAGAATTCTCATTTTATTTTAACTACAATTCATTATGCAACTTGTCACTTACCGTGAAAACTGAGTGCAAACTAGTGAAGGTGTGCAAACTATGTAATTCTTCATGCTATCAATTCTTTTATATATATGTGGGTCATGATCCCATTTCAAAGATTTGGCTCTCTGTTTTTGTTTCTTTTGTTGAACGTTGCAATTGTTTGTTTCACAAGAGAAGCCATTGCAATTGTTCCTACATTGCAAATCAACTATTGTTGTTTAAATTCAAGTTTTTAAGTTTATGGTATTGTTTTAGTACGTAATTTTGTTATTTTTTTGTTTTGTTTTGTAGGTTTGTTGTGCTAGTGGAGTTTGGTGCTGATCTGTTCGACATTGGGGGGATTTTGTCAACCCAACCCCACAATAAGTTCGATCATTTCCTAAAGTGAAGGTGTGTAAACTTTGTAATTCTACGTGGTATGATTGCACTTTATGCACAGACTTCAGACTTCAGGGGTCTGTCTAAATCTAGTGAAGCTTGTGGGCAGTGGTTCTAGGTTCAAGAATATAATGGTGGTCCCATTGACTCGATCCCATGTCTCTTCAGTGATAGGAATCAGGTCAAAAGACAAATTTTAGGTGTATATACTCTACTCCTATAAATTTGAAGTTATAACCTCTCACAAGGATGCTCATTATTAAAATTATAATCATAAATGTTATGTATTAATATCAAGTATACTCCATGAAATTGAAAAAGATTGATCAAAAATAATCTTTGTTATAACATTTTTTTTTCAAACTCAATTTTATTGTAAATATTGTGAAATTAAAAAAGAAATAATCCCATTTATAAAAATGTATTTTATTTATAATACATTGATTACATAAAGTTATAGATTTTATAAAGTGGTAATGATATTTTATAAAGAGGCAAACGAAGCTTTAATTAAGAAATAAAATCCATGATCTCTCTTAGATATATATTTGAGGGTTAGCTCAAATGGTTACACAATAGTCACAAATTCAATTTTTTTATCATGTTTCTTGGGGTTACCACCAAATCTTATGATCATGGATTAACATCATCCTCTGTCTCTGTATTTTGGGGAAAATGGAAGAATCTTGTAATGATTTCATATATATATATATATATATATATATATATATATATATTCAAAAGTCAAGATGATAAGGAAGTTGATATGGAGTGGGGAATTTTGGGTAGAGGTAGTGTGAGACAAATTACTATCATGGGTTCAACTCCTAGAGTTCCATCTACACTTTTGTGATCCAAAAATATTGAGTTTATTATGATATGCATTTGGATCCTTCTTAAGGTTGGCCCCATAAAACCCTACTTAGGAATTTAACCACTTGCATATTGATTGAAGTCTTTATATTTTAAAGATGAGATCATTTTTTATATCTTTTTTTAAGGAGGAGATCATTTTCAAGGGTCCATCATAATAGGGTGAAAAATCATTATGAAATATTTATTTTTAGTCAAACATTGTCATTCATAGGACCACCATTATGAGGACCATATTTAGAAGAGGTAGAACCACTATTAAGGCTTCAAGAGATCTAAAATGGGGATTGTTCCTCAAAGAAAAGAGGATAGGTACTTGGGAGAAGCTAATAGTAGGGTATCCATATCCACCATAAGGAAACCTAATGGATTCTCCTCCACATTCATCCTAAATTCACTAGAATTTGAACACCCCCCCCCCCCCCACCTCCCCCCGTCCCCCCCTTAAAAAAAAAAGTCCTTTTGTTACCACCCCTTCTTTTACATATTTAGAAGTTTAAAATTCCCTATTTTTATTAATATCCTAGGTATCGATTTTTTTCATGGAATTTTTAATATGAATTTTTCTTTCTATCCCTTGTATGGAAACATCATCAAACTATTGTATGATATGAAAACCACAAAAATGATCCAAAAATAAGCAAAAACGTGCACCAACATCCCAACATAGGAATATGCCACTATAATAAGATATCCTTGGGGTTCAAGCTCTTTGTTTTATACTATTTTCATCCCTCTCTTTAGTCTAATACACAACCATGGATTTTTTGAGGAGGGTGGTTTATTTGATTATAGAAGATAAAAGAAGAGAACCCCTTACAAAAAGTTGTTTTGCATCTCCTTATGAAAAAATAGAGAAAATCACATTACATTGATGTGTTTAGCTTCTTGGCAAAGAACCTTATGGTTGAATAATCTAGTGATTATATTTTGGAAAATGCATCATGAACATGAAACCTTTCCTTATGATTAGCTTTATTCAAAGATTTTTTTTTTTTTACCAAGTACCCAAAGGAAAGACCATTGATTATAGAAACCAAAAGCTTTTTGGGTTCATTGATGAAAGGAATAATAATGGAATGAAACATTGAGATGTAATGAAATTCATACTTTAAGATAATGGGAAGAAAAGATGAGTATTTTCCTCATAAATTATCCATGATTATCAAGTATCATTAATAAAAAATAAAAAATAAAATAAAATGACAAAGCATTGCCAACAAATTCTACTTGAAGAATTGGGATTGTCAGTTTTAGGTGAAAGGAATTTCCCATAAAATACAGACATAGGCATACTGGATTGCCTTTCCAAAATACATACAGGGGGCATCTTTTATTGTGAGGAACCCTCTTTTAGAATAATTTTAAAGAGATTTTGAATCTTTCAAGGCCAATATCTTCAAATATTTTATATTTGAACACTTTAGTTCCTTATTAATATCCCTAGATCTATTAACACTTATCCCCATTGGATACACTTTACTATTAAATTTTTTTAATTAGTTACACAAGCCATTAATAAGAAGATTAATACTATAACATTATTATAATATAATATTATTTATTCTATAGTAATTCCCTTCTATTACTAATAGTTATTATTTGGTAAATATTCCCTAAATGTAGTATGATTAACTTTTTACTTAAAATAACACATGATAAATATTATAATAACATTAGTTTTAACATATTAATATAATTAAACAATTTGAATAGTCAAATCTAGCTATTTCTTGTTTAACTAATTAGATATTTAAATAATTCCTTTTTAAATATTTTGAAATACATCCTAAATATTATACACAAAAACTTATACATATTAATATGTGTTTAATAAATCAATTAATTATGATAGTATTAATATTTTTAAATTAATCATCTTAATAATTAATTATCTTCTCTTTGATTTTGTTACATTTGAACATGTACCATTAAATTAGTACCTCATTCTTCCCCATAACACTATTCTCTAGATCAAAACTATAAAATATCTTATGGAAAAACCTCTACAACAATACATTCATATGCTTTATCTTATATGGTATTTTCCGTTCACTATGAAGGTCTATAATTTTGTAATTTTTTTCAATGATATAAAATTGTTGCATATTTTTTTCGTTATTACCAAGATCTATGACCTCGTAGTTTTCATTTTTTTTACAATAACATAAAATAATGAAACTTCTTACACAAAATCTATAAACTATAGTGATACCTCTTAATTGTGAAAATCGTGATTGTTGATGGTTGGTACCTAAGATCTTCCGAAAGGCAGTCCACAGAGGGAGATGGAAACGTCATCATTATTTTAACGGTTGGTTTGGAAACTTTCATTCCTATCTCTTAATAATTTCTTGTGAATAATAATGTGTTGTGAATAATTTAATGTTGGGTTGAAAAGTTTGTTGTCTGAATAATCCTCCACCCAGAAAAATACACGGAAATAATTTACGAGGTACAAATCTCCATCAACTCCCTTAATTAGTTTTTCATTCAATCTAACACTATGTGTTTGTCTTTTCTGCTACTTGCCCTGACCCAATATATCTAATATCGCACGATGGATTATCCCTTTGAATTGACCAAATTTCTTTTCGCCAGTGATAAATTTGTTTATAATTGTTAGTTTTATAACTACACTTTAATTGATTTCTTTGCATAGTTTAGTTTTCTGAACATGGTTGGGTTAAAATGACCACTAAATGAAAATAGTTAATTTGATTTATATTCTTGCATTGATTTTAAATATTTCAGTCATGAAGTGTTAATCTATTTTCTAATGAAATTTTCAAATCATAAATAAATAAATAAATTATAAACAGTAAAGGTGTCAATGTCACAATTTAATTGTTGGAAATTACTGAATTAATAACAAGTTTAAAAATAGAACTAATAACAAACACTTTGTGGGTTTAAGAGGAAACACAGATCAGGGTTGATAGAACAACATCTAACAAAGTTGTGATAATTTTAGAACAAACAACAATTTTAGAAATAGAACCGATAACAATAACTAATAATAAGGTTTATTTTTCTATGGGTTGAAGAGGAAACGCAGACCCTAGTTGACAAAGCAGTACCAAACAAAGTTGTAATTATTATATTACAAGGTTTATTTTTCTGTGGGTTTAAGAGGAAACACATACTTGGGTTGACAGAGCAACGATTAGAAGAGAAATGACGAAGTCCTCTAGAAGAGAAATGACGAAGTCCTCCAGCACTGAGAAGTGTAACGTTAAACTTTTCCATCTCAACAAACTGCAGAAACAAATAAAAAAATTAATGAACCTACAACAATTATAATAATGTATAAAGAATTTTTTGGAAGAAATCACATCAAAGATTTTGGTCGACGCATTTCAAACCAACTAGTGTGGTTCATCTTTAGGACACGATGAAGGAACAGATCTGGGAAGAAGGTTAAATAGGGAGGCAAGTCAACCTAACAACTAGAAGATAACAGCTATATTTGACTGGAGGAGAGAAAGGGGCAATGTTTAATAGTGTTTAGATAAATTTTATTATTTTATTAATTTTTATTTCATATATATATATATATATATATAAACTTAATAACGGCTATATTTGATAAGGGTTTTAATGATATTTGATTATTTTATTTTATTTATATATACCCATATAACCAAAGATTAAAAAATATAATAATTAAAGATTAAAAATAATAACTAAAAATAAAGATTAAATATATAATCATATTTTTATTGTATTAGGATTTTAGTAATATTTTATTTATTTTATTTTATATATATATATATATATATATATATATATATATAATCAAAGATTAAAAACTAATAACAAATGATTAATAATCCTAATATTAATACTATTAATAATAAAAATATTGATCATAATAATAATAATCCAAAAAAAAAAACCAACCAAGGGGCTTAGACAAAGACGGAGAAAACTAAGAAGAGAGGGCAGGAATCCAACAGCTACTAATTTTCCAGTTGTTGTCCCTATTAATATTACTAGAGGACCTCTCAATTTCAATGGCTTCCCTCAACTTACAATGATGGAAATGAGGAATCTTAGCAATAACCCTAGCCTCCTCAATGCATGTATGATGCTTGGTCTTCTCTGCATGTTCGACCAAAGCTGAAGATTTGGTCCTCCCGTGCTTGATATCAGCAGCTTGTTCCTTAATCCTCTAGTTAATAGAATGACCAATTTCACCGATGTATGAGGTTCCATAGGAACAAGGGATGATATAAACACCTTTCATATCCATAGGGTTCATGTGGTCTTTAATAGACTTAAGGGAACTTCTAATGGTTCTGAGGGGTCTAAAGGTCGAGGGAATATTATGCTTCTTCAGGATTCTTGCAATCTTGTCTGCAATCCATTGGATCAAGGGGAGGTGGATTCCTAAACAACGATCAATGGGTTCTTTCTTGACCTTGGGACCTTTGCTCTCTTTGAGGAAAGCTTTGACACCCTCCTGCCTACTATAGCCATTTTGGACAAAAGCATTAAGGAGATGGGACTTTTCCTTAGAAAAGTGGTCATCATCAGAAATTCTAAGAGCATGAGTGGCTAACATGCTAAGAACACCTATCTTCTGAGCAGGAAAATGGTGGGAACTGGCATGAAGATATTTCTCAGTATGAGTCTTTTTTCGATATACCTCATGGTAGAAAGATCCATCAGCTTTCCTAGAAATGAGGACATCAAGAAAAGGAAGGCAACCATTGACCTCACGCTCCATCATAAACTAGATGGATTTAGACTGATTATTGAGATGTTGGAAAAAAAGATCTAATTTATACGGCCCGTGCTACCATATGGTGCAGGTGTCATCAACAAATATTTTCCAAAGCTTGGGTTTAAATAAAGCTAAGGATAAAGCCTTGGATTCAAAATCTTCCATGAACAGGTTAGCAACGATAGGGGACAGGGGGGAACCCATGGCAACCCCACAAGTTTGTTCATAGAACTCACCTTCAAAACAAAAAAAAGTAGAAGTCAGGCAGATCTCAACTAATTTAGTCATGTCAGGATCAGTAAGGAGAAATATGAAATCAAGGGCTTCCTTAATGGGGATGCTAGTGTACAGGGAAACTACATCAAAACTGACAAGATTGTCACCTGGTTCAAATCTCATATCTTTTAATTCTTTAACAAAAGAAGAGGAGTCTTTGACAAAGGACTTCATCCGCCCCACTAGTGGTTTCAACTTCATGGCTAGATATTTAGCTAAAAGGTAGGTAGGCCCACCAATGGTGTTGAAAATGGGTCTAAGGGGGACTCCCTCTTTATGGATTTTGGGAAGCCCATAAATCTTGGGAGTGATAGGGCTACTTTCAATCAGCTTATGACTAAAGAAGCCAACCATGCTGTTGGATTTAATAGCAAGAGTGACAGTCTTAGAAATATTTTTCAATGGATTCTTGTCAAGCTTTCTGTAGCTTCCACTGTTGATCAGATGATCCAGCATCTTCTTCCGATAATCATCCTTATCAAGGATAATAGTAAGCCCCCCCTTTTATCAACTTTTAAAACAACAATGTCAGAGTTCCTATTCAGGGATTTGAGGGCTTCGAACACACCTTTGTTGATGTTATTCTTAGGGGGCTTTGATTTCCTAAGAATAACTGCGCAGTCTTGTCGAATAATATCTTTAATGTTATCCAGTAAGCCCTTTATCCCAAATTCGACGTCACACATAATATCTTCTACTGACATCTTTTTGGGAGCAAGGGAAAAATTCAATCCCCTCTCTAAAAGATTGAAGACCGGAGGAGGAAAAGAAAAACTGGATAAATTAACAACTTTATTATTAGGATGGTTCATAATATTATTGGAACCACCATCATTGTTATAATTGGTATTATTATTATTGTTATTATTACTAATAAACTTATTAATATCATTTTCGACATCTTTATTATCATTAATATATTTAAGTGTTCTTTCATTATTATTCTTATCACTAAATCTAGTAATTTTGTCTAAGCTGCTGGATTCAAAATAATTTTTATTACTTCCTTTATTCATAAAGCTATTATTATTACTATTACTATTACTATTATTATTATTACATATGCTGAAATTAGAAATATTAATATTATTGTTATAACATATATTAAATTTTAAACAATCATGGTACAAATATTGAGAAGGGAGGGATGAATGATAAGGAAAAGATGGAGACAAGGGAATGGGATTAATGCCACACGGATCAGGACAGGGAACCCGGCGTTGGGAGGGAGAAGAACTAGGCGAAAGGCGAGAGGGAGGGACATCAGCAGGGCTTTTGATGGAAGCGACCAGGACTGGGGAATGGGTCAAGGGAAGGGAAGGATGCGAGTTAGAAAGGGGAAGTGAGGGTGGGATGGAAGGGTCAGCAGAGACTGAGGAATTGATTAGTTCACAGGAGGAAGGGACAAACGGACAGGCATGTGACATTGGAAGGGATAAAAAGTTTGAAGCAGAGATTTGACGGGAGACTGAGAAACCTGATGCTGAGAAATCCAGATTATCTAAGGAGGCAAAGGGGAGGGAACCAATAATGGGACACTAGAGATGGGGTCGGTCTTTAGCCATGGAACCAACTTCATCACTGGAAGGAGGGCCAATAAACCTCAATCTGCCGTCCTTGCTAGATCTAGACGTTGCTCCAGTTCGATCCCCAAAAATATTGTCATCAAGCCAGGAGCGAAGGGCTGCCACCTAATCGTTGTTGATTCTAATATTAGAGGAGAAGCCAGAGAAGCTATATTGGATCGAAGAATTTCCGCATGACAAGGATCTATTAGATAGTTTAGAAAATTTAACTCACTGCTTCTCTATCCAGATCTCCCTCATCCACCGAGATTTTAACGCTAAGCAAGCTTCAATTCTCACCCATAGCTCAAGGGGCAACAAGCTAGACAGCTCCAGATGTAAGGAGAAAATATTTCTAGAAAGAAAATCGAGCTTACTTCTAACCTTAGAAATATCAAAACGAATTAAGGCAAGACTGGAATTTAGAAATATTCAATGAGTACCATACCTGTTAAGGCGATGTTTAATTTGAGAAAAGAGAGGAACAACTGACAAATCCATACATCTCTTCAGGAAAGCAAGGTTTTCCTTCATCTTAGAAACCTGCAAGTGTGCTCATTCAAAGATATGAGCTTTAATGGTAACGACCCTCCCATGCAAGGTAGTGATATTCAAATTCAAGCTTCTGTGATCCATATCATAATGTATAAAGAATTTTTCGAAAGAAATCACATTGAATATTTTGGTTGACGCGTTTCGAACCAACTAGTGTGGTTCGTCTTTAGGAAATGATGAAGAAATAGATCTAGGAAGAAGGTTAAATAGGGAGATAGGTCAACCTAACAGCTAGAAGATAACAACTATATTTGACTGGGGGAGGGAAAGGGGAAATGTTTAATAATATTTAGATAAATTTTATTAATTTATTAATTGTTTATTTCATTAATATATATATATATATATATATATATATATATATATATATATATATATATATATATATATATATATATATATATATATATATATTTCAATGTGATTTATTCCGAAAAATTATTTATACATTATGATATGGATCATAGAAGCTTGAATTCTAATATCATTACACTGCATGGGAGGGCTGTTACCATTAAAGTTCATATCTTTGAACGAGCATGCTTGTAGGTTTCTAAGATGAACACAGATCTTGCTTTCCTAAAGAGGTGTAGGGATTCTGTTAGAGCCTAGATTTGTCTCAGGCTGAAAAGACAAGGTTCTAGGTCCACATCAAACCACACTCAGCCTCGTAGCTATCCCTACGAGGACAGTAGAGGGCTCTCTTCAGGTCAATCTCAGCGAAAAGATACTCAATGGGGCTGAAGATGACTGATTTAGCAACTAATCATAGGCTAGGTATTAAGTGCAAAGGACTTGATTTGAGTTTTTTAGGGTTTTGTTGAAAATATGGGAAAGGCAAATTTGGGCTCGGGGATGAGGCACAGTTTCTGCAGAGGTCTGATTGGGGCAAGGAAGGCTATCGTTTTGATGCTTTAAAGAAAGTGAGATGGATATATCAGACAGTTGAGGAGCTAAGGAGAGCAAGAGAGTTTAAAGAATTCTCCTTAAATTGAAGAAAACATGAAAATTCAAACAAATTCAAAGGCAGAGCATAACAGTTAATGGATTCCACCTTAATCACTTATTTGTTTCAAATTCAGAAGAAGAAGCATGAAAATGATACACATAACACTAGATAAACTTACAATTACTCAGAGAGGCACACCATCAAAACATAAAACCACATGGATCCCAAACAGTGCTGCAAAACCCTGGTCTTTCCTTAGCCAAAAATGCAGAAGTGAATGTACAATAGAGTGCCAAGCTTTTCCCAAGAGTCCAACCATGAAAATGACTTAGAAATTACATGATATATACTAGCCCAACCCATTCCATTCCCTCTAGGGGTCAAGCTCATCATTCTAGGAGCTGTTTCAACCAATTCTAAACAAAGCACTAAAATCTAGGCAATCAAAACAACTTGCCTCTATAAGGTAGGAAACTGATTCATTCATTAAATTTTCACTTTTTAGTGAATGAATCTTCTAGAACAAGTAAATAAGTGCCAAAATTACATCATGGAAAGTCAATAATAACTTCAAGAAGAAAAATTGGTCACAATTTGGCGAATTGCTGAGCTAAACAGTGAAAAACAAGCCAAAATTCTCTGTGCGTCGCGCCACTTTGAGGCTGAGTTTGAGGCACCACCTGAAGTCAAAATTGAGCCCAAGTGTACTTGTTGGAAGGACCTACCTGTCTACTTTCCAACCCAAGTGTAATTTCTAAATTTGGTTCCCATTTGCCCCTAAAAAAACTCAATCTCCCAAGACTGGTTACTTTGTGTGAAATTAGGGGCAGAGAGGTCATTTTTAGGGTGTTTTTGACCTCCTGGGGACTCAAAACTTACCCAAAATTTCTGTCCATGCACCAGTAGGCATGATTTTTCATGCTGAATTCAAAAATGCAAACCATTTGTGATTTGGATCTCCCAATCCTAAGCGCCGCGCTAGTGGCGCAGCGCACAGGGAGAAAAAACCTGTGTTGTGCCCAAAAATTTGTCATCCTTTGATGATGGTAGTGAAACTGAGTGATGTTGTGATATCTGCCACCACGGGTAACAATGTAAAAGGGGAGTGTTAGGAAGGGGAATAATATGATGGGAATAGGGGTTATGGGGAGAAATTTTGTTCAAGGATATGTAGGAGGGTTTGGGTATTATTGAATAGGGTTGAGGAGATGTTTATAGGGGCAAGGGTTTAGGAGTTTTGGGATTTTCATGCAATGTTGGATTGATGAGCTTGATGGGGGGGGTAGGAAATGAGGAAACAAAAGGGAAATGGGGAAAGGGGAGAGTCCTTGGCGACCAATCAATAAGTCAAGACCCCACAGAAAATTTCCTTTGAATGTATTTTAAAGGGAGGGTTTAGATTTTGTTTCAAATGCTACCACCCATAAACCACTCACACTTATCACCAAATTCAAAGCAACAGCAAGAATGAGGGCCTACCTAGCGAATTCATGCAAGGTATGGGCAAATTGGTGAAATTCCAAGCAAGTTTCAGGCTTGAGGCTATATGCACCACACTCAAAACCCAGTGTGTCGCGCTCTTTATATGCACTGCACCCGTTATAAATTACACTAGGTGAAAACCCCCAGTGCGCCGCGTGCTCTATGTATGTCGCGCCGCCTGCTATATGCGCCCCGCTGCCTCTAAGTCACACAATCGGCCTCTTCCACTCACTGTTTTGCACTTGCACTTTCAAAACACAATTTCTCCCTTGGATTATGAAAGACACTTGTTGCAAAGGGATAAATAGTTTTCAAATATCTTGACAAGAGATGGTTTAAAGTTTTACTTCTTCAAAAACCTCCCTTCATAATGTTTTTGACTATGGCAGCTTCTCATTTAATGAAACTCTGTCTTTTGGCTTTCTCATTGATTTTCTGGACTCAAAATGATGAATTGGTTGATTTTTTGCAGGGATATAGGCGTTGATGTTTGGCAAAGGAAAACCAGAGCCTGATTTGAAAACTCCATGGCAGAAAAAATACATGATTATTACAAAAAACGACAATTTCTTATTCAAAACAGAGTTTTGAATAAGAAATGTCCTCAAATGTGTTTAATGATGAGCTTTTGAACTAGGAACCTCTTCGAAAACCATCCTCATGGCCTGCGGGCATTATTTGACATGTTTGAAGACCAACCACTAGACCTAGACTCTTAAAATAACTCTTTTTGACCAAAATAGCATAATGATTATGAATGACTGAAATGAACTTTGATGAACATAGAGAAATTTTGACTAGCCCGGGTAGACACAAGCATGAGGGAAACAAGAACACCAAACCCTTCCGTCAGACAATGGCATGCCCCTAGCAAAGTGCAAGTGATCGAAAGTGATGGGACACTTAAACATGAAATGCAAAAAGAGTTTTGATCTCTGACAGAGGGATGACCAGGCCGACTCTAACAAATTCGTCAGTTGTTCCTCTCTTTGCTCAAATTAAACACTGCCTTAACAAGTCTGGTACTCATCGAATCTTTCTAAATGCTAGTCTTGCCTTAATTTGTTCTGAGATTTCTAGGGTTAGAAGTAAGTTTGATTTTATTTCTAGAAATATTTTCTCCTTACTTCTGGATTTGTCTAGCTTGTTGTCCCCTGAGCTATGTGTGAGAATTGAAGCCTAATCAATGTTAAAATCTCGGCGGATGGAGGACATCTGGACAGAGAAGCAGCGAACTAAATTTTCTAAACTATCCAACAGATCCTCGTCTTGCGGAAATTCTTTGATCCGATCTGGCTTCTCTGGCTTCTCCTCTAACAACAGAATCAACAACGATTAGGTGGCGGCCTTCAGCTCCTAGGTTCATGGAAATATTTGTGGGGATAAAATTGGAGCAGTGTCCAGATCCACGAGGACAACGGATTGAGGTTTATTGGCCTTCCTTCCAGTGATGAATTTGGTTCCGTCAGGGAAAATTTTAGGGGCTAATATTCGCCCATGGGCTAATTTTCTATACTTTTTCCAAAAAAAGGATTCGCTAATTTCCTTTTTTTTGTAAAAATGATTCGCCCAAAATTTATAGAATGAAATTATTTTACCCTAAAAATCGCCAAAAAATTATATATAGACTATATAAAAATATTATAAAATTGAATATTTTTACAAAAATATCTCCAAACATTTTATAGACTTCATATTATGGACTAGTGGGATTCTCCAAGGTTCTAAACTTTAAGATAAATTTCCATCCTTAAAATTTTCCATGGTTCCGTGGCTGAAGAATGGCCCCATCTCGAGTGTCCTATTGTTGGTTCCCTCCCCTTTACCTCCTCAAATAATCTGAACTACTTGGCATCAGGTTTCTCAGTCTCCCATCAAATCTCTGCTTTAAATTTTTATCCCTTCCAATTTTGCATGCCTGTTTGGTTTTCCCTTCCTCTTGTGAACTGATTGATTCCTCGGTCTCCGCTGACCCTTCCATCCTACCCTCACGTCCCCTTTCTGACCCGCATCCCTCCCTTCCCTTGACCCATTCCCAGTCCTAGTCGCTTCCATCGAAAGCCTTGTCGATGTCCCTCCCTCTCGCCTTTTGCCTTGTTATTCTCCCTCCCAACACCAGGTTCTTTGTCCTGATCCCTATGGCATTAATACCATTCCCCTGTCTCCATCTTTTCCTTATCATTCATCTCTCCCTTCTCAATATGCATACCATGATTTAATATATGTTATAACAATAATATTAATATTTCTAATTTCAACATATGTAGTAGTAGTAGTAATAATAGTAATAACAGCTTTATGAATAAAGGAAGTAATAGAAATTATTTTGAATCCAACAGCGTAGATAAAATTACTAGATTTAGTGATAAGAATAATAATGAAAGAACACTTAAATATATTAATGATAATAAAGATGCCGAAAATGATATTAATAAGTTTATTAGTAATAATGACAATAATAATACCAATTATAATAATGATGGTGGTTCCAATAATATTACTAACCATCGTAATAATAAAGTTGTTAATTTATCCAGTTTTTCTTTTCCTCCTCCAATCTTCAATCTTTTAGAGAGGGGATTGAATTTTTCCCTTGCTTCCAAAAATATTCTGATGGTAGATATTATGTGTGACATCAAATTTGGGATAAAGGGCTTACCGGATAAAATTAAAGATATTATTCGACAAGATTATGTTGTTATTCTTAAGAAAGCAAAGCCCCCTAAGAATAACATCAGCAAAGGTGAGTTCAAAGCCCTCAAATACCTGAATAGAAACCTTGACATCGTCGTTTTAAAAGCTAACAAAGGGGGGCTGATATTATCCTTGATAAGGATGATTATCGAAAGAAGATGTTGGATCATCTGATCAATAGTGGAAGCTACAGAAAGCTTGACATGAATCCCTTGAAAAAGATTTCTAAGACTATCGCTCTTGCTATTAAATCCAGCAGCATGGTTGGCTCCTTTATTCATAAGCTGATTGAAAGTAGCGCTATCACTCCCAGGATTTGGGCTTCCCAAAATCCATAAAGGAGGAGTCCCCCTTAGACTCATTATCAATGCCATTAGTGGGCCTACCTACCTTTTAGCTAAATATCTAGCCATAAAGTTGAAACCCTTGGTGGGGCGGATAGAGTCCTTTGTTAAAGACTCCTCTTCTTTTGTTAAAGAATTAAAAGATGTGAGATTTGAACCAGGTGACAATCTTGTCAGTTTTGATGTAGTTTCCCTATATAGTAGCATCCCCATTAAGGAAGCCCTTGATGTCATCTTTTGCCTTTCTGATCCCAACACAACTAAACTAGTTGAGATCGGCCTCACTTCTACTTTTTTCTATTTTGAAGGTGAGTTCTATGAACAAACTTGTGTGGTTGCCATGGGTTCCCCCTGTCCCCTATTATTACTAACCTATTCATGGAATATTTTGAATCTAAGGCTTTATACTCATCTTTATTTAAACCCAAGCTTTGGAAAATATTTGTTGATGACACTTGCACCGTATGGTAGCACGGACCTGATAAATTAGATCTTTTTTTCCAAACATCTCAATAATTAGTCTAACTCCATCGAGTTTACAATGGAGCGTGAGGTCAATGGTTTCCTTCCTTTTCTTGATGTCCTCATTTCTAGTGAAGCTGGTGGATCTTTATCCTAAGAGGTATATCAAAAAAAGACTCATACTGAGTAGTATCTTTATGCCAATTCCCACCATTTTCCTGCTCAAAAGATAGGTGTTCTCAGCATGTTAGCCACTCATGCTCTTAGAATTTCTGATGAAGACCACTTTTCTAAGGGGAAGTCCCATCTCCTTAATGTTTTTGTCCAAAATGGCTATAGTAGGCAGCAGGGTGTCAAAGCTTTCCTCAAAGTGAGAAAAGGTCCCAAGTTCAGTAAAGAACCCATTGATCGCAATTCAAGAGTCCACCTCCCCTTCATCCAAGGGACGACAGACAAGATTTCAAGAATCCTAAAGAAGCATAATATTCCCTCAACCTTTAGACCCCTCATCACCATTAGAAGTTCCCTTAAGTTTATTAAAGACTGTGTGAACCATATGGATATGAAAGGTGTTTATATCATCCCTTGTTCCTGTGGAACCTCATACATCAGTGAAATTGGTCGTTCTATTAATCATAGGATTAAGGAACACGCTACTGATATCAAGCACGGGAGGACCAAATCTTCAGCTTTGGTTGAACATGCAAAGAAGACCAAGAATCATATATGCATTGAGGAGGCTAGGGTTATCGCTAAGATTCCTCATTTCCATCATCGTAAGTTTAGGGAAGCCATTAAAATTGAGAGGTTTTCTAGTAATATTAATAGGGATGATGGCTGGAAAATTAGTAGTTGTTGGATTCCCCACCTTTCTTCTTAGTTTTCTTCGTCTTTGTCTAGGCCCCTTGGTTGTTTTATTTTTTTGGATTATTATTATTATTATCAATATTTTTATTAATAATAGTATAAATATTAGCATTATTATTATTAATACAATTGTTTAGTAATATTAGAATCACCTTATTATTAGTTTTTAATCTTTGATTATATTGTAATATATATAAATAAAATAAAAAGAATCAAATATTACTAAAACCCTAACCTTTAGTTTTTTTATATATAGATAGATATAAATAATTATATATGATTCTTTATATTTAGATTAAACATATTATTAAATATTATATAAATCGATATAAATAACCAAATATATATATATATATATATGAAATAAACAATTAATAAAATAATAAAATTTATCTAAATATTATTAAACATTTCCTCTTTCCCTCCCCGAGTCAAATATAGTTGTTATCTTCTAGCTGTTAGGTTGACTTGTCTCCCTATGTAACCTTCTTCCTAGATTTGTTTCTTCATAATGTCGTGAAGATGAGCCACACTGGTTGGTTCGAAACGCGTTGACCAAAATCTTCAATGTGATTTCTTCCGAAAAATTCTTTTTACATTATGATATGGATCACAGAAGCTTGAATTCGAATAACAATTATAATACCAAAAACTTGAAAACAAATGCCTTCAACAATAGCCAAATTGCAACAAAAACAATCAACCTGCAAGAAACATTCAACAACAGAAATGAAAACATAGAGCCAAAACTTCCTTATGGACTCACGACTCCTCTAGCCCAACATACCTGCAAAAACAACCTTAAAAATTAAAGAAAGTGTAATAGATTAATGTAAATTAACAAAAATGCAACCAAAAAAACATGAAAACAACTGACCTACAACAACTAAAACAATGCAATGTTCAACAATTGCAACAACAACATAAATGAAAACACTGAGAAAAGAATTTCACGCAGGCTCACCGCCCACATATATATAAAATGATTTTCGTTCGAACTATTTTTTGCTTGAAAAACATTTTTGGCCAAAAACCCTAATGGCTGGATTTTCACCCCACTAGCCAAAAATACATTGCATGATATTCGAGGCTTCCATGAAATTTAACATTCAACGTTTCAGACGAAAAAAAAATTAACTGATCAGCCGAAAATAACATAGTTCGACTAGAAAGGCACAATCATGAATTTTGTGTGGCAAGTTCTCACAAGAGTGTAACCCAACTTCACATTTATACCTGGGAACTAGGGGCCAAGTAGGGCCAAAAGGCCGAGAGGGCCAACTATTGTATTTCAAGCCAGGAGCCTTTTTCAATTATTTATATATAATGCATAAACACTCTGTTTTGAGTGTATTCCAAGTGTTAGTCTATGTTTATTGTGGACATCAAATCTTAGCTTATATATATATAGTTGTTTAATTTTGTAGGTGTGATCGAAGGTCAAGAAAAACAATGTTGTAGCAGTTGTCACTACCGAAAAACTAGTGTTTGAATGAATCATAAAGCTTAGGAGGGTTTCTTGTAATTGTATATCTACAATAGTTATCAGATGAGAGATGCAATGAAAGCTAGTGGAAGGATAAGACCATGAGTGATAAGCATTGATTGTTTATCAACCTAGGATCAATTATCCATTAATCAAAATATCACTAAAACATCCCAAAGATGAAGATAAAGTCTTAAGGCTTGCAGGAGGGAAATTCTAAAGGAATTTGAGATAGAAGCAAGATCAAAGTTGCAATGGAAGAAAACCTGAGCCACTAAATAGAAGAACCGAAAACCACAAACCAAAGTTAGAGGAGGAGTTGAGTACAAAGGAGTAAATAAAGCCAGAAGAGTAGAACACAAAAGAACCAACACAACACTAAGTGTTATTTCAAAAAGGGAGTGTGTCATATAACAACAGTGGGATATAGAAGTCAGAATTTCGTCAAGAGGAAACTATCAATTAATAGCAATGGGCCAGAGGTTCCATCTCATAAATTGAGAGAGGAACATATAAAGGAGCAGTTGGGCTAACTGGCGTAGGGCTGATGTGGAAGTCAACCAATAGGAGAAAAGGTTGGGATGATAAGGATCAGTATCATGTGGAACAGTGGGCCTCTCTCAGAGGTTCTACCGTGACAGTTCCCATAAAGGTTTTTTTTCCTTGAGTCAAGCCAACAAAAGCAAGCTGGAGAAGGGAACTGAAAGAGTAAGTGGGACCCACCCAAACGGTTCCACCCTGATGGGTTTTGTAAACACTTTTTTTTATAGCACTGGGATTATTGAAGGTAGGCGAGAGGCATAATGATATTGGAGAAAGACTGGAATCATGATTTTAAGGACACAACCATGAAAATGGTTCCATGGTAGAACATAAAGGAGCTAAACTAAGTGAGTGGGTGTTGAAGATTTGGAAAAAGGCTTGTGCTTGTGTATTACAGAGGAGTTTGGTTGCGGTGGTTCTTATGGTTTGGCTTAACATCTCCCCTTTGGTTTATTTATATGAACCATCTCTGTCATGTCGATTTTGTTACTAGTTGGGTTATGCATTTGTATGCATATTTTGGCTTTGGGTTATATTTGAACAACTCTTGAACTCAGTGGGATTTTTTTCCCACTTAACTTTTAAAAAGTAATTTATCTCCCTAATTTTGGGATTGAAGTAAGTGCCTTTTGAAAACATGACTAGGCATTCTGGGAATCTAAAAGTAGGCTTAGTTTGGGCTTGCATCAGAGAATATAGTTTGATCCAAAATCAAGCTGTCGTAAAGCTTCCTTTATCAAGGAAAAAGTGTTCAATTTAGAAATGGAGGTAATGTCTTGCCGAATTAAAGAAATATGGACCTCCTTCAAATACTCGTGTTTGATCCTATAGATTAGCAAAGATCATAGTGAAGAAGCCTTTGGCCCCAAATTTTATATCTATTTGTCCTTTAGGCTTCAGCTTAAAAATTTCCTAATCAGAGCATGGTATTGCATGAATTGGATGTATTTCTCTATTCAGGAATATTTTTTCTTGGATTTAGGGTCTTTGGTTTCTTTTGGAAAATAATGTCCTAATATTCTAGCTTTCCATGTTGCATATGTTAGTGGATCTATCGAATTGCAAGTGGGAGCATTGATGTTTGCAGATGGATTTTTGAAATATTATTTGCCCCCATTTCCATTTGTATTATCTCTTGGATTGGCATCACCAGATGCTACATTAGGGAAGGAAAATGGGAGGTTGCTTCCTCCAAGCTGATGCATGAATGAAACTAGGATCAAAGATAACTTGAGGAGAACCCTAGCTACAAAATTTCCCAAATTTTATATTGTGAATAGATGTTTGACAGATCATGTTTAATAAAGAGGATATATCAAAAATATTATTACATCTAAATTTAAGGAGAAACTATATTGTGAAAAAGAGTTTGAGGGAAAAAGAAATTTATGATACTATCAGGAAGCAATTAACCATAATCTACATAATTAAAATTATTTCTTTATGTTGGCTATTGTAAAGAGAAATCAATATTAAATAAGAAAAAATTATCACAAGCTCCATAGTGATGTTGGACAACTACCACAACATCATGGCATAAAATAATTTCTCATTTTTGTGACACTAACGTTGAAAAGCATTTTCTCTTAAATTGTCTGCCATATACTCAAATTAGATCTCATTTCCTTGACATTATAACACTTACGTTATTTTTATTTACCTTAATCATCATCATAATTATAAGTTTCCTAAGTATTTATTTAACCAATAAAATATTTTAATTGTTGAAAATTAATAATTTTTTAAAAAAATCAACCTTAATATATTGATTTAGAAAAACAAAAATAAAAAATATCGAAAACTGCATTAAAATATAAGAACTGTGGCATTTGCGACTGCTACTAATACTGACGTTGCTTCCCCCCTCATATCTACACTTTCTCCTTTCCTCGTTGGAGGTCATCATTTAAAATCCTAAGAAGACTAAAGCCTCAATAACTTGACGAAAAATAATAAATTAGAAGATAAGGAATTGACAAGGAGGCCCTTGTGGAGACCTCGTGCCAAGACCCCAAAAAGGATGGATGGGTCTCTAAAGAGTACCCTCGACTTCAATACTCTTAACCTTAACAAGATCATTGCATGATCATAGTTTGAGACCACTAGAGACCTCAGTAACCTTTTTGGCATCCTCGATTTCAAACCCACATGGAGAGTGAGTGATGTTCAAGGCACCCTCATTTGGGAGGGTTTCAATATCGTATATTTTCAAGATTCTAGAGTGAATGATGGTGGTTGGGTCTTGTTAGCTAGGGTTCCTGGGGAGCATGATATCATTGCTAGGCATGATGTAGCTAAAGGAATGACTAGGGTTTTAAATAGGATGGTGGCTCTTGATTGGCCTGCTCCAGACTCAAGATCTAGTCAATCAAAGTATTTCTCATTCACTCTAGACTCTTTGCATCTCAAATGAGGGGTTTATCCTAGATTTGGTGAATTTTATTGTCATTGTATGACCATTATCAAGGGGTTCCTTTTGCATGTTGGCCAAAGCCTCTAACCTCATATCTACACTTTCCACTAGAATCTAGGATTGACTGTGAATCCCCTCTAGAATTTTTCAGCTCTCATATGGTGGAAGGTTGCTTGAGGACCTAAAATTTCTCAATGAATATTGCATAGTCAAGGATGCATATATTTCCTTAATTTCCAGATTGAGAGGTGGAGCCAAAGGATGGGTGGCATATTCCTCCTCCCAACCCAATTATTTTAAGGAGGTCATAAAGCTATGACATTCATCTTTGAACCCCAAAGATCTCTTAGGGTCAACATTCATTGTGGATCAAGCAACAAACAATCCATCTCTTGAAGTGAAACATGTTTCAATTGATTGCACAAATGTGGATTATGCACGACAAAAAATTATTTTCCATTTTAATGGATTTTAACCCTCAATACTTGCTCTCTACGAATGGGTACACCCAAACTAGTCTTGGAATACAGAGCTATTGTTTTTCTCAAAATGTTTCTTTATGGTGTTCTTCTTAGATATAGAGGTTCTATTAAGAAATGGAAACAATAAATTCCAGTTTAATTTGTCCTTCAATTAAACTGAGAATTAAAATCGAATTCTATTCTCATAACAACTTGTAAATAGTTAATTAAGTTTAATTAACTTAATTAGCTTAGGAATTTCGAGCTGGAATTCTTTTTGTAGTAATGTATATGTTCTCCCTAAATTTTAGGGGTCCAGTATGAGTTTAAATTGAGTTGGAAATTAGATCACTCAATTTACTGAGTTGAGTTTGGTTAAATTAGTACTATTTTTTTTGGAACTAATAGATGACTAACAGTCAGTTGGTGCACTAATGCATCCACTAGTGCTACTCCCGTTAACTGAAGATTCCCTCATAAGAAACTCATGTATGTTAGTTCAAAGAAAGGCCCAATTGATACTAGATTGAAGGGGTAGTGTACTATCAGTGGTATTATTTACTGGAGTGTAAATATCATGCATGCATCAAAGATTGATCCTATGTTTGGATAGCACAGTTTTGGAAGCACGAATTCCCTTTAAATATGGGCTATTCATCCTAGGAATTATGTAAGTAAGGAGCTTGGAGACTTGCAGAATTGGCTAAGTGTTGGCTAAGAGGTAGCTTATGTGTTGAGAGAGTTGAGCATACTTGTGCGGAATTGTTCTAATAAGAACAAGATTTATATCTTCACTCATATTTTTGATATATACAATACAGATAGCAGGGTTTTGAGCAGTGGATTTCCCCATATACATCTTGTGTTATGTGCCTTTGATTTATATTCTTCTTGTTCTTATTGTTTTCATCAGTCTATTAGCTTCCGTTGGTTGAAAGTAGAAGTAGATTCTTGTCCTGTGATTTAGTACATTGCATGAGCTTGTGAATCTATACGATTTTCTACATGGTATCAGAGCTGAGAAAAATATACTAGAGGAGATTTCGAAGTTTTCAGTTTTGGGTTACATGTGAAATTTGAATTTGCAATACATAGTTCAGGATCAGCAGATGGCGTTCTACGGTTTGCGGCTCGAGTATGCCTTGGGAGGTATATCAAATTTTATAGCCTAGAGGGACAAAATGGAGGCTGTGCTAGAGGATAATAGCTTGAAGGAATTCTTTGATCAAGAAATGCCTAAGCCAACAACATTGGATGCACATAATTTGGCCGAATGGAAGAAGTATGTGGCGAAGGTGAGGTGAATAATCCTTGATGGAGTTTAGATGACATTGTATCATGTCTCGATAGAAAGGAAACTCCATATTCTATGTGGAAAACATTTACAGACTTGTATCAAAACAACAGTGACCAAAGGAAATTGGCACTAAAGGAAAAAATTTGAAAAATCAAAATGGAGAAAGGTGAGACTATTCCAAAATAATTGACCAAGTTCACTCAGTGTCGTGATGAACTTGGAAGTGTTAGAATCATGGTTTTCGAGGATGATATGGCAAGTCTTGCTCTTTTATGACTCCCAAAGAGTTGGCATTGTTATCAAGACTCTTCCAAAGCTTCCAGATTGGGAACAAATGTGGTTGGATTTGATGTAGGAGGAGATCAGGAGGAACACCAAGGATGGCTCTTCATCAAAGACTGATGATGAAGATAATTGTGCCTTAGCGATTAAGGCGAGGAAGGGGAAAGGGAAAGCTTCACATTCCAAAACAGATTCTTATCATGGAGGTAAGAAGAAATACATGACGAAAGTTAAGTGCTTTCATTATCATGAGCTCGACCATTTTGCTACAAATTGTCCACTGAAGAACTCCAAGAAGAAGTCCTCATGAGGAGTGTTTCCAGGAAAACTAGTGTTGATTCGAACTGCTAGTCCCACTAAGATGGGTAGCTATCTTAGAAACAAACAATCAAAGCAATTCTAGATTTCCCTTAAGTGTAATAGATAAGAGGGAAGAAAAGAGGACCAACCTGGATCTTTTGCTTTGATCCTTGCTTGATTTCTCTTTCCCTTGATAGAATTTGCCACTCCTCTCCTACTTGTCCTGATTTAAAGAGTACCTATAGAGTCAAAGTAACAAAAACCCATCAAAGCATCTCTATCTAAAAAATCATAAACAATGCAGAATCAGAAACACATTGACCATACAATTGCATTCATAAACAATAAGATTCACAAACACATGATTATATGGAGGAAAACTCAAAGAAATTTATTAATAGTAGAAGAGAGGATTACAACCCAGCTGTCTGATCCAGCATCATCCTCCCAGCATAGAAGCCCTCTTCACCTCAAGAAAAGCAAGACCACCCAACAATACAATGTCTCTTCTCACAGATAAACCAACAGCACTTCCTTACAAATTACAAAATTCCAGCCTCTAGATCTCTCAAATGAGGGATCCATTTATGATGTCTTGCAAGGGTGTGAGTCAGCTCTGGGTTTTTTATTAGTGCCATTCCACTAATAGTTATTGGTTCCACTTGGAGATTTCATTGATCTCTTACTCATCCCTGGGTGAATTCAGAGAGGCAAGTGTCTTGGGAGAAGTTTCTGGAAGATTCCATGAGCTTCCACTTAGAAAAATGTCTCTGCCATTTGTCTATCATCGCTCATCGCACCCTACAGAAGGCCATTTCAGTATGCATCACATCTGGCTAGTGTGGCAACTAGTATGCATCGCACCTTGACCATGGAGTAGTCAGTATGGTCTAGTTTTGGTCTAGTTAGGGACTAAGAGCCCTTGGTTTATGGATATATGAGTTTGGGGTTGCAGTGCCCAAACATGTCTATAACAGTTGCCCCTTAAAGCATGAGGTTGTAAATCTTCTGATGTCGGGTGAAATGCTTTATCATGAGGATCTGAGGTATTCGAACTGGAAGGTGACGTATGTAAGATACAATAAAATACATCATTATTATATTATTTTCATGATCTGGCTGAGGCGGTCATTCCCATGCTTAGTTTTATAAATTCATTTTCATGTACATAGGACAGAGTGATTCTTCATATGAAGAGTCATCTTCTTTTGCTTAGATAACTATCTGTGTAGATTCTATGTATATTTGATGTCTTTATGTTCCTAAATATATCACAGCTCGGATGGATGAAACTAGATCCAGGGTCTTCAAACTCGTTCAATCTTCGCTCGATGCACAAGCCGATCCATGTGAAAAGATGTTCTAGAGTCGAACATGGAAAGACATCGCGTGATTACCAGCCAATAATGTAAGTTGTTAACAGGCGCAAGAGGAATCACCGATAATGATAATGATCCTCAAGGTACTACAGTACAATTCACGTGATGTGAATATAGGAGCCGATGTCGAACACCACGTAAAATCTTTCGGTCGAAGGTCATTGATGTAAACTTGTCACCAGAAGTGAGAAACTTGCCATTAAGGCATGCAAGCTTCAAAGTACTGAAAGGGTTGTTTCTAAGTAAACTTCTTGGATAATGAGCTGATGTCGACAAGAAGTGACCTGTTGTAGGAGGGCCTTGATGTATCCCACATCTACAACACAAAACGAAGAAAATGATTTTTCTGGAGGTGAAAACACTCTGACAATACAGGGTTCAAGAATGGCGGTCATGAAAAATGAAGGGTGAAAGTATTGCAGTGGATGAGGCGTTAGCTGGATGGTAAATTCTCTGAATGACTTCTCTTGAACATGTCAGCAACACTGATATGGATTGGTAGTGTTAACCCCATGGATGGTACAGAGGACCAATGATGATATGAACGTGAACGGAATAACCCAACCCGACTCAATCATGGTGATGGAGTGAAAGTGTTACGTTCAAGAGCAACCTGCTACCAATAAAATTCTCCAAGTTTTCTTCCCTTTTTCCCCAGTCATTGCTGACCAGTACCTCTTTATTTTTGTCAAGCTTTAGGAGGATAACATATGCTTGGTCTATAATTTTCCCTTCGGGCAAACCTGTCACTATGCTTTAGCAAGCCTAGTGATAGTGAAACTCATTCTTGTTTGGATGGACAAGTTTTTCGCTATTGTTTTAACGAGTTTAATGACAAAGATAACTTGGTCCTTTTCATGTTTAGAGAGTTTGAAAAGGGATGAAAAGGAAACTCCAATAGTCCTTTTTCGTAGCATAATCCCTTAAGTCTGAAAAAGTATAAAATAATACGAAAGGGATGACTTTTTGATTGTTTTAGCAAGCCAAAAAAGACAAGCGCTCAATCTTTTTGTTTGATAATCCCTCAAGTCCAAAAATATTAAAATGTACAAGAGGGATGGTGCTTCCCCTTACTTTAACGAGCTGGGAAGGTCAATAGCTCGACAATCTTTTTATATTTAACGAGTCTAAAAAGAGTTTAAAAGCGACTCGTTTTTTGAGGAACGAATGGTATTTTCGGGTAGCAACTGGTTCCAAGTAAGTTTGGAACTTCTCAAAACATGGCAGTATGAAGAGAGTGGCTAACAGAATCACTCATCGCAACTGTTCCTCAAAAGGGTAAAAAATCAAGTGGAAGTGTATGATCGGCCAAAAGAATGGAGGTGATGGTAGGAACACAACCAAGGTTCAAAAAGGTTGATAGCAGGGAAATCACAAAGGTTATTTACCAAAGGTGGATTCATTTTTTAATGAGCTTGAATAGGGAGAAACTATGCTCATAGGCAGGTTTATTTTTTAATGAGCTTGAAACTTGTAGAAACATTGCTCATGCCAATCATTTAAAGATGTCTCTTATTGGTAGGTTTATTTTTTAATGAGCATGAACTCTACTATAACATGTGCTCATTGCCTTTTTATGTAAGCTAGAAATGACCAAACTACAAAGCTAACTACACCATAGCTAAGAAACTACTAAAGTTAGGTAGGATGGTTTTGTCCTCTGATAAGGCAAACTACTTCCTTTGGTCCATCTGGTGTGTAGATGTTTTGGACAAATCTCCTAACCTAAGAAGTTGAACTAAAAAGCTAAAAGCTGAAAACGCTAAAAAGCTAAAAAATCAAATTGGTCGTTTTTCACTTGCATACAAAGGTTTGCATGCCCCCAGGTATTTAAGAAAAGGAGAGTTCCCAGGTCACCATATGGAATTCCCTATGGTTACACAGGACTTCCTTGGCTTTGTCCATCAAAATAGACGAAGGTGAATGGTGTGAGCTTCCAATCACATAACATACAAGGAAATAGTTGTTTCAGACCGATCACATAACCTACAAGGAAATGGTTTTTCAATCCAATCATATAACCTTCAAGAAAATCTCTATTTTCAGCTGGGTTCGCTGGCCAAAGCAAACCAGGGTGCATGCCCCCTAAACTTCGTTACATTCACCAAACTACTCGTAGTAATTAGGTGGATGGAATGAAGGTTGAAGAGACATTGTTGACGCAAAGAGACCATTTAGGGATGATGGTTGATTCATAGTTGTGTTTGAACCGGGAAATGAAAGCTGGTCGACAAATTGCACCAGTTTGCCTTCATGCAGAAAACACATCACTCAAAAGAGTGTGGAAACAATAGCTTCCATGCTATATATATAGTCACGCCCAAGGAGTAGATTGTAATCTAGTGGCCCTTGAACTACCATCACGTTCAAGTGAATGGTTTTCCTTTTCAAAGTTATCGATAACTTTGGAAGGATCCCTAACAGTCAATTGGTTCCTTTGTTGAAGCCTGACAAGTTTTGTGTTTCAGGCAGAAGCGATGGTGAACCAAGAACTTTCCAAGCAGTTGAGGAAAGGATACTCACTAAAACCCCTTCATCTATGATAGTGCCACACACGATCATTTTTTAAACTTGTACTATGATCCGGAATGGTACATTAGATGGAAGGCAGGGTCTTGCTAGTTGATTCCAATCAAAGAAAACGACTAGACTGCTTGGAGGAGGTATCAGATAAACGGCTCGATAAACCTCATGAACTAGGGGGCTTTCTTCTTGTTGGAAAGGAACGGGTGCATTTCCCCCAAGTTCATTAGATTTTGTATCAACAAAAAGAATTTGAACGATTTAGTTCTCATTCTCTTTGGAAATTGTATCATCTGAAGGTGGACCTTCTGAAGGCAAGAATGGGTCGACTGCCATCTCGACGTATTGACTTTGGTCCGGTATGGACTCAGAAGGTTCAGTTTCAACGATAAGCGCTTCGACCGAAAACTGAGTTAGGTTAGTCGGGTTTTCAACTAGCAATGGACTCGGTAAGAGTTTCTTGTATTCAGGCGGAAGTTGTCGCGGTGAAGCAGGACGATTATGCAAGATTCTCTTGGCCTCATATAGAAAACGACAATGGGGAAGGTGATGGTCTCCCTCACATAGTAGACATGGAATTTTGACCTTTCTTTCCTGTTTAGGACTTTCATTTTCACTAGTTGATAGTGTGTTATCAACCTGATTGCCAGAGGTTGATGATACTGGATGGTGCCAATGGGGAGACCATTCTCTCAAGATCCGTGGAATGCAAGGACAATATTGATTAAAATGGTTTTCTTTGCAAATCAGACAAGGATATCTAGGAGATTTAATGTGTGAATTTTCACCAGATGATTCATTGTTGCCCCCTTGCTTAACTGGCTTCTTCTTCTTCTTCTTCTCCTTCCCTTTCTTCTTCTTCTCAGCCACTTGGTTTTTAGTATCACTAGTTTCACCAAGTGAAGAGGAAGAAGGGGAGGGAGAAATAAGCGAAGTAGAAGGTGAAGGGACCACTTCAGTATCATCTGGTTGCTGATTTGATTGCTGAGGAATCATGGTATTTTGAATGACAGAGGTCAAGAATAGCCATACTGGCAGGCTAATTTTGATTCCCAGAAGGGACAATGTATCCATATACGGAGCACCAATATCTCCCCAAGAAGAGAAAGGACTAGGATTCCCTCCAAGAGGGGTTCCTTGATTGGACTCCATTATCTCAACCTAAGATCAACGAAGGAACAGGGATGTTATTTCGATTTAAATAAATTTTATAACGCTTTGACACAACTTTGATTTTTCAATTTTTTCGAATCAAGAGAAAGCTAAAGGTGACTCTAATCGCCTTCGATTTTTAATGAGCCTAAAGTGACAAGTGCTCAGATGGACCTTTTCTTTTAAGGAGTCGAAAAGGAACAAAAGTGACTACTCTGGAAATCTAGACAGAGGGATTACCAAACCAATCACAAAAAATTGCAATATACACCGTGGTGGTAAATTAAAGAGAAATTACCAAGGACTTTACGTACGACAGTCAATCTTCCCGAATGCTATGTTCAGTGCATTGTGATCGATAGGGCAGCAGACACAGCTTCCTAAGGATAAAGGATATCAGCCTATTGTGGTCTCCGAATATATACTCGATGGTACAGGGAGCACAAGTCCGTACTGGCACTTGTCGTATCAAGGAGGAGGAATCACCCAACCTTCAATGAAAATGATAGTTACTAGGTTTTACGACGCCAGAACAAGTCTCTAGCCTAGACTTCCAGATGTGTTGCGTTAGGTTCCAAAGCGTTTTTATGTTCATTGAGATTTATTTTAAAGTTGATCTTGATTAGAAGTTTGTATTTCAAGGTTCACCATGTGACTTAGATGTAAAATTCCTAGATTGCAATCTAAAATGATAAACAGTCATTTATTTTGTTTTAGCAATGAAAATCCTAGCTACTAAGGAAAGAAGAATACAATTCTTTCAACATAGAGCAAAGAGCACACACTAAATGCACTTTTCCTAAATCGTCTTTCGCACACAGTCTAAATGAAAATGAAAATTCATGTATTTGTTTTTCGTTTCATTAATGTGAGAATGCTCAAAAGGAAAACTAAGTACAGATCTAGACTATTTTCTTCAAAGCAACATTTCGACAATTTCTTTTCAAAAAATGAAAGGAAGACTAAAACGACACTTTTCGATTTTGAATGGAAAACTGCTTTCAACACTTCAAATATTAACAATTCAAGTCAAATACAATGAAAAAAGTACAATCAACTATCTAGAGGAGGAAGACTTTACGACACTCTTATTTTTGACTCAAAATGACAATTACAACACTTTTTTGCATAAAAAACGACAATTCGATTAAGCTACTTTCGACAAAGAAGGACAGTAAATGATGGACAAATACATAAAAACATTTACAAATCCTAATTGATGGAGGCTGAATAATGTAAAGGAAGGAGGCTTCAGCAATGAGATACTGATCATGAGCAGCAAAACTACTGAATAGAGCTAAAAGCAAGGAGGAAAAAACCAAATTTCAAAGAGAGAAACAATATCACTCAATCATTGCACCTATCCTTAAGGGAAACAGGGATGCATCTCACCTGCAACACATGGGAGGTGCAATACATACAGGCTGCCAGTTACAGACAGTGCGATGGTACAGGGAGTGAAACTGAGTTGGGTTTTTGCTCAAAATTTGCAGCTAAGTTCAGTGATTTAGGCTGAGTTATGATGGAAAATAAAAAAAAGTATAGGGGTATGATCTTATGAGGTTATTGAGCTACCATGAGGGCGCTTATGATGCTTGTAAGTCAGATGTTCAATTCATAAACCAAGCCAGAGATTGACTGAAGCAGCATTCATCTACTTCACAATTGCATAGCAAAGGCGGTTCGAAGGCTAGCAGGCTAACTTCAGGCTTCGTCTGTAGTTTATAAAGCAAACAAAAATGACAAACAAAAAAACTATTCGATCCCCAGTGGAGTCGCCATTTTGTTTCTGGGAAAACTAGTGTCGATTTGAACTGCTAGTCCCACTAAGATGGGTAGCTATCTTAGAAACAAACAATCAAAGAAATTCGAGAGTTCCTTTAACTGTAATAGATAAGAGGGAAGAAAAGAAGACCAACCTGGATCTTTTGCTTTGATCCTTGCTTGATTCTCTTTCCCTTGATAGAATTTGCCACTCCTCTCCTACTTGTCCTGCTTTAAAGAGTACCTGTAGAGTCAAAGTAACAGAAAACCATCAAAGCATCTCTATCTAAAACATCATAAATAATGCAGAATCAAAAACACATTGACCATACAATTGCATTCATAAACAATAAGATTCACAAACACACGATTATATGGAGGAAAAATCAAAGAACTTTATTAATAATAGAAGAGAGGATTACAACCCAGCTATCTGATCTAGCATCATCCTCCCAGCATAGAAGCCCTCTTCACCTCATGAAAAGCAAGATCACCCAACAATATAATGTCTCTTCTCACAAATATACCAACAACACTTCCTTACAAATTACAAAATTCCAGCCTCCAGATCTCTTAGATGAGGGATCCATTTATAGATGTCTTGCAAGGGTGTGAGTCAGCTCTAGGTTTTTTATTAGTGTCATTCCACTGATAGTTCTTGGTTCCACTTGGAGATTTCATTGATCTCTTACTCATCCCTAGGCGAATTCAGAGAGGCAAGTGTCCTGGGAGAAGTTTCTAGAAGATTCCATGAGCTTCCACTTAGCAAATTGTCTCTACCATTTGTCTATTCTCACTCATCGCACCCTAGAGAAGGCCATTTCAGTATGCATCACATCTGGCTATTATGGCAGCCAGTATGCATCACACCTTGACCATGGAGCAATCAGTATGGTCCAGTTTTGGCCAGTTCTAAGTGGTTTTTCAGGTGGAACTTCTGGGAAATGATGTAATCAGTTGACCATGATCCTTTAGGGTATGAAAAAACACTTTTAGGGACTAAAGATCCCTTGGTTTATGGACATATGAGTTTGGGGTTGCAGTGCCCAAATATGTCTATAACAAGGAGTGGCGTGTGAGGCTTTGGCCTCTCAATTCCAATTGGACTTTTCCCTCATTGCATGCATGTTGTCAACAATGATGGGAAGTGTATGGTACTTAGAAAATGGATCTTAATTCCACATGACTAGAAACAAAGAGTTATTCAGTGACTCGGAGGAGGAAGATCTTCAGATGCATATCCAGATGGGTGATGACAAGAAGTATTTTGTTACTCGATTGGGCATGATTTCTTTTTAGAGGGAGCATTAGACTCCACTCACCTTGAAGAATGTTATGTATGTGCCTAGGATAAAGAAGAACTTGGTATCCATTTCCATACTTGGGATAGAGGCTATCATGTGATCTTCTCGAAAGGAAAGCAATTCCTTTGACACATAGCCATGGGTCAAGTAAAGAAGATAGGGATTCAAGTGAAGAATCTCTATAAGTGGGAGGTAGAGGAGTGTGTTGCATTGATCACAAAAGAAGAAAGGGTGCAGATCTGAGACATTGGCGAGTTGTGGCATAAGCGATTGGGCCACTTGCATCATGGGGATTTGAAGATATTGCAAAAGATCTCTACCAGTCTTCCCAAAAGAATACTTGAGAAAGTTGATACATGCAAGGGGTGTACTTTGGAAAAATACACCAAGTCTTCCTTTTATGACAGAGACAGTCAAGTAGAGGCTATTTTAGAGTGATTCCATTCAGATGTGTGTGGACCATTCTCGACAGGATCCATGGTCAAACATAGGTATTATGTTATATTTGTTGACAACTATTCTCATCAATGCTAGATATTTTCATGCAGAAAAAGGATCTAATTTCAAAAAGTTTGGTGAGTTTAAATCATTGGTGGAGAAAGAGTTGGGAAAGAAGGTTAAAGCTATATGGATTGATAATGGTGGTCAGTATGTCTCAAACGCGTTTAAGAAATTTTGTGCAGCGGAAGGGATTAAACGGGAGTTGACAACACCCCATAACCCTCAGTAGAATGGGGTGGCCGAGAGGAAGAACAAAAGCATGGTAGGGGAAGCAAGGGTGATGTTTCATAATCAAGGCCTACCACTACACTTGTGGGCTGAGGCATGCAACACAACGGTTTATGTTTAGAACTGTAGCCCACATCAGATACTTGAGATAAAGACGCCAGAGGAGGCTTATTCCGGCAAGAGGCCAGATGTTGGTCACTTCAAGATTTTTGGGTCATCAGTATATTTCCATATGACCAAATATGCACGAAAGAATCTTGAGCCGACAGTAGAGTTGGGGATATTTGTGGGGTACACTGATATACCTCACAACTATCAGGTGTACTTGTCGACCAACAAGATGAAAATGGTTCGTAGGGATGTCAGATTCAATGAGGAGAAGGCCATGTGAGTTTCCCTTGAGAGGGAGCTTGACTACATGAGGATGAGGAGATTTTAGCTCCTAAAGTTCAGGGGCCTCAAATTGATGTGGATCAACCAAATGCAAAGGATCCATGAGTGGAGACATCCACTTAGGAAGAGTCTTCCAAAGAGGAAAGTAAACACACTAGAGATGCTGACAAATGGTTGGATGATGCATGGGAGAATGTGGGAGCACCCATTTCTCAACGCAGGTAGAGGAGGTAACTTGAGAGGTACACTAGATACATGGCTCTTATGGGTGAATGTATTGTGACAGAACCATCTTCCTTTAAGGAAGAATTGCAGTAGCTTATTTGGGTTTATGCCATGGTGGAGGAGTATGACTCCATAAGTCACAACATTATTTGGGATGTGGTCCCGAGATCGGAGGACAACTCAACGGTGAGATTTTATTGGCTTTACAAGGTAAAGAAAGTTGCAGATGGTAGTGTGGAGAAGCATAAGACTAGATTTGTGGCCCGTGACTTTTCACAAGTAGAGGGGATTGCTTACGATGAGACCTTTGCTCCTGTTGCAAGCTACTCATTAATTAGATTTATATTGGCACTATTAGCACAAATGGGTTGGAAGATACATCAGATTGATGTGAAGACAACCTTCCTTAATGGCATGATTCAGGAAGAGGTGTACATAGAGCAGCCTAAAGGTTTTGAAACCTTTGACCGTGAGTCACATGTGTGCCGACTCAAGAGAATGTTGTATGGGCTGAAGCAAGCACCCTGTGCTTGGTACACTAGGATAAATAGCTACTTCACCAGGTTGGGATTCATGAAGAATGAAGCGGATGTGAACCTATACCACATAGTGGTGGAAGGTAAACTATTGATCATTGTACTTTATTTTGATGATCTCATACTGACAAGTGTTGATCAGCTGATCAAGTCTTGCAAGGAGGACCTTGCAAGAGATTTTGAGATGAAGGTCATGGGGCTCATGCATTAATTTCTTAGCATAGAGGTATGGAAGGGAGGTGGGGAGTTGTTTGTGTCTCAGGGAAAATATTCCAATGAGATACTCAGGAGATTCCACATGGAGAGTAGCAAACCCATTGAGACTCCTCTAACAGGTAACTGGAGGAAGGAGGATGCTACTTCAAGGGAAGTAGTGGAAGCTACTATTTATAGGCAACTTGTGGGTTCACTCATGTACTTGGTGAACACACAACTAGATATGTGTTATGCAGTTAACCAACTTAGTCAAGCGATGGTTAGGCCTACCAAGTTGTATTGGAAGGTGAAAAATCATGTGTTGAGATACCTCAGGGACACTTCTAAGTATGGATTATGGTATAGATAGACAGAGGGAGTGAAACTTCAAGGCTTCACCAATGCAGATTGGGTGGGGAGTCCATTCGAACGGAAGAGAACATCATGAAGGATCTTAAGTATTGGATCAGCAGCAACTTCTTGTTACAACAAGAAATAGAGATCGGTTTCACTCAGTTTGGTAGAGGCAGAGTACATGGTTGCGAGTCAGGCATCATGTGAGGCCATTTAGATGAGGAAGATATTGGTTGGTTTGTTTGGTCAGCAGATGGATCCAACTATGATTTACGGTGATAATCAGAGTTGTATCAAACTCTCTAAAAATCCAGTTTTTCATGATCGATCCAAGCATATTGATATCTGATATCATCATCTCAGAGATTGTGTATTGAGGTAGACTATGTTGTTAGAGTACATTCCCATGGAGGAAAAAGAAGCTGATATTTTGACAAAGACATTATCAAGATGTAAATTCGAGTTTCATAGAGACAGGATCGGCGTAGCTGATAATCCCTTTCTTGTTGAGAGGGAGTGTTGAGAAATGGCAACAAGAAATTCTCATTTAATTTTTCCTTGAATTAAACTGAGAATTAAAATCGAATTCTATTCTCTTGGGAACTTGTAAACAATTAATTAAGTTTAATTAACTTAATTAGCTTAGGAATTTCGAGTTGGAATTCTTTTTGTAGTCATGTATATGTTCTCCCTAAATTTTAGGGGTCCGGTATGAGTTTAAATTGAGTTGGAAAGTAGATCACTTAGTTTACTAAGTTAAGTTCAGTTATATTAGTTCTAACTTGTTTTCAGAACTAATAGAGGACTAACAGTCAGTTGGTGCACTGATGCATCCACTAGTGCTACTCCATTTAACTGAAGATTCCCTCATGAGAAACTCATTCATGTCAGTTCAAAGAAAGACCCAATTGAGACTAGAGTGCAGGGACAGTGTACTATCAGTGGTATTATTTACTGGAGTGTAAATATCATGCATGCATCAAATATTGATCCTATGTTTGGATTACACAATTTTGGAAGCATGAATTCCCTTTAAATATGGGCTATTCATCCTAGGAATTATGCAAGAGATCAAGAGCTTGGAGAGCTGCAGAATTGGTTAAGTGTTGGCCAAGAGCTAGCTTGTGAGCTGAGAGAGTTGAGAATACTTGTGCGGAATTGTTCTAGTGAGAATAAGCTTTGTATATTCACTCATATTTCTGATATATGTAATACAGATAGTGGGGTTTTGAGCAGTGGATTTCCCTAGATACATCTTGTGTTATGTGCCATTGATTTATCTTCTTCTTGTTCTTATTGTTTTTATTGATCTATTGGCTTCTGTTGGTTGGAAGTAGAAGTAGATTCTTGTCCCATGCTTCAGTACATGGCATGAGCTTGTGAATCTATAGGATTTTCTACATGGTCAACATAAGGTTTTCGATTAGGGACCCTAGTTTCGAGGTCATTTTGGTCTCTTAGTGCAACCATGGTTTCCTAACTTTAATCCTCTTTCCATGACATCTCTGGGAACTCCAGTATGGTTAAGGCTTCCTAACTTACCCATTCATTTGACATAACTAGATATCTTAGAAGATGTGGGAAATTTGATAGGTTTTTTCATCAAAATAGATGTTGAAAAGCTTTCAAAAGGAATTCTCACATTTGTTTACATATGTGTCGAAGTGGATCTCAATAAAGGGTTGTCAGATAAAATCATGCTCAAGTGGAGGGGAAAGGTTTATTCATGATCATTAGATTATGAAAATACTTCTTTCTATTGCAAGTCTTATGAAAACATTTCCCCTTTCCACAAGAGGTCTTCCCCCCATGATACGAAGAAAAGGAGTCATGGATGGCAATATCCAAAGGGAGCAAAAGGGTCCAAGTATACTTTAGGAAAAAATAGGACAACCCTCAGAAATAGAATAAATCTACTACCAAATCAACTCCTCAAGACACATTTCAGTCTTAGGTGGCACCATCTAATCCCTTAGCAAAGGAAATCCATCCTTCAAAAGAAAATGGAAGAGACTCAACCATAATTGTGGCTTTTGCAATGAGTGGGAAAACATGTATTCATGAATTAGATCAATTGGATAACATGAAGGAAACGACACATATAATAGAACATTTGGTAATGGTACTATATCAAAGAAATGATGTCATTGTTCCATCTTTAACTATTCCTGATAATCAATCAAGAAGAAAAAAAAATTCATAATCAATCTTGAAATTTTTAAGCAATAAATTAATATTAACTTTAATATTTTTATTAATTTACTAAAATATTATTAATTTTGATACTCTTTATATATATATATATATATATATATATATATATATATATATTCACTATAAATTGGATAAATCGTTTAACTTAAATTTGTAAAATTTTCCTTTAAACCATTTGTATTTTTTAATAAGATTACAATTTTCCTCATATATAAAATAAAAAAACTTAACTTTAAAATTGGTTTAGGAGCTTTAGTAGTATCATCTTGTTTAGTGATTAATTTTTATTTCTCCTCTCAAATTCCATGATGAATATAATAGCAAAATTGATTTGTATTAAAAATAAAATTAGTGTATTAAAAAGGTGAATTTAACAGTTTAGTATTAGGGTATGATTTTTTTTTGCGATTTCATTCAAGTTTAAAGTGGAATTAATATGTGTTTTTTTTAATTCATGGTATTATTTAGACATATAGTATTATTAATCCATGATATTATTTGAGCATATGGTGTTATTAATCTATGATATTAATTATTTATTGAGTAAATTTTTATTTTTAGACATGTGGTATTAATAAGCTATAATATTGATAATTTATAATATTGTAACAAAGTCTATTTAAAAATTAATAATATCCATTATAAAGTAAAATAAATCTTATTCCAATATTTTTTCATATATATATATATATAGTTTATGATTTTTTTAAATTTACCAATGTGAAATATAATATAAAGTAGATTGATTTATTTTTAAACCTCAAATATTAAGTTAAATAAACCTAGATTTATAAAATATATTTTATCCTTTTCAAATCATGATAAATGATAAATTTAGATTAATATATATAATTAAATATATAGACTCTCTCACTCTCATGGTACAATTGAAACTCTCATGACATATAAACTAAGATGAGCACTCATATAAAAGAGTTCAAGAGCATCTACAAATCATCAAACAACATTTAAAAGTTAGGTAGAAACAATATAAACATTCTCTTTAGAAAATTTGTGTGACTATGTTAAATTGGACTTTTCCCGATATATACATCTTGAATGTGTATAAAAGTTGCCGAAGACAAGCTCCCCATCCATAAAGTGACCATTTGAATTTGGAGCCAAGACCCAATTCATAAAGAAGTGGGCACCATATATAGATCAATAATAATTGAGCACAACAATACAGGTTTAAGATAATATCGATGGTCGAACCTTTATTTCTTTATAATCTGAACTCATACACGAATATTTTTGATGTGTCAAAAATAATGTCGAATATTACAGAGGAAAGCGAAGCGATATGGAAATAGTTACATTGGCCAAACAATCTACACATTATTTTCAGAGCAGATATGATGCTCGTCTTCTTCAGGAAAACTATACCCAGGAAACCCAAACAATAATCAAATCAAATCTCATCTGATCTCGTGAAGTGCTGCAACAAAACATCACAACATACCCAAAAAAGAAAACAAAAAAATTAATTACGTAGCAACCAGATGCAACACAGGGGATCAACACGAATTTCGTATCAGCCAATTATACTATACGTGAACATGGCATTTCATGTGTTTGAAGGATCCTGCTGTACCACCATTAGCCGCCACATCTAGGGTAACATGGCGGCACTTGACACGTAGTGTATAGTGCTTGGATTTCAAGCTCCCTCTCTTGAATCGAATCCTGGCGTACAATCTGAAACCCACATCGATCTTACCAGAGGAATGCTCCAGCTTCAGATCTCTGGAACTGCCTGCGTCCAGAGGAACGAAGTATCCACTTAGAGAAGCGTTCAGGGAGGTGGTGTTCGGGATCCAACTATGATTTACGGTGATAATCAGAGTTGTATCAAACTCTCTAAAAATCCAGTTTTTCATGATCGATCCAAGCATATTGATATCTGATATCATCATCTCAGAGATTGTGTATTGAGGTAGACTATGTTGTTAGAGTACATTCCCATGGAGGAAAAAGAAGGTGATATTTTGACAAAGACATTATCAAGATGTAAATTCGAGTTTCATAGAGACAGGATCGGCGTAGCTGATAATCCCTTTCTTGTTGAGAGGGAGTGTTGAGAAATGGCAACAAGAAATTCTCATTTAATTTTTCCTTGAATTAAACTGAGAATTAAAATCGAATTCTATTCTCTTGGGAACTTGTAAACAATTAATTAAGTTTAATTAACTTAATTAGCTTAGGAATTTCGAGTTGGAATTCTTTTTGTAGTCATGTATATGTTCTCCCTAAATTTTAGGGGTCCGGTATGAGTTTAAATTGAGTTGGAAAGTAGATCACTTAGTTTACTAAGTTAAGTTCAGTTATATTAGTTCTAACTTGTTTTCAGAACTAATAGAGGACTAACAGTCAGTTGGTGCACTGATGCATCCACTAGTGCTACTCCATTTAACTGAAGATTCCCTCATGAGAAACTCATTCATGTCAGTTCAAAGAAAGACCCAATTGAGACTAGAGTGCAGGGACAGTGTACTATCAGTGGTATTATTTACTGGAGTGTAAATATCATGCATGCATCAAATATTGATCCTATGTTTGGATTACACAATTTTGGAAGCATGAATTCCCTTTAAATATGGGCTATTCGTCCTAGGAATTATGCAAGAGATCAGGAGCTTGGAGAGCTGCAGAATTGGCTAAGTATTGGCCAAGAGCTAGCTTGTGAGCTGAGAGAGTTGAGAATATTTGTGCGGAATTGTTCTAGTGAGAATAAGCTTTGTATATTCACTCATATTTCTGATATATGTAATACAGATAGTGGGGCTTTGAGCAATGGATTTCCCTAGATACATCTTGTGTTATGTGCCATTGATTTATCTTCTTCTTGTTCTTATTGTTTTTATTAATCTATTGGCTTCCGTTGGTTGAAAGTAGAAGTAGATTCTTGTCTTGTGCTTCAGTACATGGCATGAGCTTGTGAATCTACAGGATTTTCTACACGTTCGACATAAGGTTTTCGATTAGGGACCCTAGTTTTGGGGTCATTTTGGTCTCTTAGTGCAACCATGGTTTCCTAACTTTAATCCTCTTTCCATGAAATCTCTGCGAACTCCAGTATGGTTAAGGCTTCCTAACTTACCCATTCATTTGACATAACTAGATATTTAGAAGATGTGGGAAATTTGATAGGTTTTTTCATCAAAATAGATGTTGAAAAGCTTTCAAAAGGAATTCTCACATTTGTTTACATATGTGTCGAAGTGGATCTCAATAAAGGGTTGTCGGATAAAATCATGCTCAAGTGGAGGGGAAAGGTTTATTCATGATCATTAGATTATGAAAATACTTCTTTCTATTGCAAGTCTTTTGAAATAATTTCCCCTTTCCACAAGAGGTCTTCCCCCCATGATACGAAGAAAAGGAGTCATGGATGGCAATATCCAAAGGGAGCAAAAGGGTCCAAGTATACTTTAGGCAAAAATAGGACAACCCTCAGAAATAGAATAAATCTACTACCAAATCAACTCCTCAAGACACATTACAGTCTTAGGTGGCACCATCTAATCCCTTAGCAAAGGAAATCCATCCTTCAAAAGAAAATGGAAGAGACTCAACCATAATTGTGGCTTTTGCAATGAGTGGGAAAACATGTATTCATGAATTAGATCAATTGGATAACATGAAGGAAACAACACATATAATAGAACATTTGGTAATGGTACTATATCAAAGAAATGATGTCATTGTTCCATCTTTAACTATTCCCAATAATCAATCAAGAAGAAGAAAAAATCCATAATCAATCTTGAAATTTTTAAGCAATGAATTAATATTAACTTTAATATTTTTATTAATTTACTAAAATATATTAATTTTGATACTATATATATATATATATATATATATATATATATATATATATATTCACTATAAATTGGATAAATCGTTTACCCTAAAGTTGTAAGATTTTCCTTTAAACCTTTTGTATTTTTTAATAAGATTATAATTTTCCTCATATTTATAAAATAAAAAAACTTAACTTTAAAATTAGTTTAGGAGTTTTAGTAGTATCATCTTGTTTAGAGAATAATTTTTCTTTCTCCTCTCAAATTCCATGATGAATATAATAGTAAATTGATTTGTATTAAAAATAAAATTAGTGTATTGAAAAGGTGAATTTAACAGTTTACTATTAGGGTGTGATTTTTTTTGTGATTTCATTTAAGTTCAAAATGGAATTAATATGTGTTTGGGTGTGATTTTTTTTGTGATTTCATTTAAGTTCAAAATGGAATTAATATGTGTTTTTAATTCATGGTATTATTTAGACATATAGTATTATTAATCCATGATATTATTTGAGCATATGGTGTTGTTAATCTATGATATTAATTATTTTTTGAGTAAATTTCTATTTTTAGACATGTGGTATTAATAAGTTATAGCATTGATAATTCATAATATTGTAACAAAGTCTATTTAAAAATTAATAATATCTATTATAAAGTAAAATAAGTCTTATTCCAATATTTTTTCAAATATATATATATATTTACTAATTTAATTAGTTTACGATTTTTTTAAAAATTAACAATGTGAAATATAATATAAAGTAGATTTATTTATTTTTAAACGTGACAAATATTAAGTTAAATAATTCTAGATTTATAAAATATATTTTATCCTTTTCAAACAATGATAAATGATAAATTTAGATCAGTATATATAATTAAAAAATAGACTCTCACTCTCATGGTACAATTGACACTCTCATGACATATAAACTAAGATGAGCACTCATATAAAAGAGTTCAAGAGCATCTACAAATCATGAAACAACATTTAAAAGTCAGGTAGAAACAATATAAACAATGTCTCTTTAGAAAAATTGTGTGACTATGTTTAATTGGATTTTTCCCGATATCTACATCTTGAATGTGTATAAAAGTTGCCGAAGACAAGCTCCCCACCCAAAAGTGACCATTTGAATTTGTGGAGCCAAGACCCAATTCATAAAGAAGTGGGCACCATATATAGATCAATAATAATTGAGCACAACAATATAGGTTTAAAATAATATCGATGATCGAACCTTTATTTCTTTATAATCTGAACTCATACACGAATATTTTTTATGTGTCAAAAATAATGTCGAATATTACAGAGGAAAGCGAAGCGACATCGAAATAGTTACATTGGCCAAACAATCTACACATTATTTTCAGAGCAGATATGATGCTCGTCTTCTTCAGGAAAACTATACCCAGGAAACCCAAACAATAATCAAATCAAATCTCATCTGATCTCGTGAAGTGCTGCAACAAAACATCACAACATACCCAAAAAAGAAAACAAAAAAATAATTACGTAGCAACCAGATGCAACACAGGGAATCAACAGGAATTTCGTATCAGCCAATTATACTATACGTGAACATGGCATTTCATGTGTTTGAAGGATCCTGCTGTACCACCATTAGCCGCCACATCTAGGGTAACATGGCGGCACTTGACACGTAGTGTATAGTGCTTGGATTTCAAGCTCCCTCTCTTGAATCGAATCCTGGCGTACAATCTGAAACCCACATCGATCTTACCAGAGGAATGCTCCAGCTTCAGATCTCTGGAACTGCCTGCGTCCAGAGGAACGAAGTATCCACTTAGAGAAGCGTTCAGGGAGGTGGTGTTCTTGTGGCCCTGAAAGAATGGCGGAATTGAAGCCCATGCGATTTCTTGACCATCATACAAAAGAAATGCATCAATTTTGTCGTAGTAAATGGCCACTCTCTTGTTGGGATTCCGTGTCGTAATGTTGAACACCACCTTGGAATTGACGAGCCCAACTTTGCTGATTTGGAGTTGGGCAACAGAGCCATATTCCAAGTAGTACTTGGGTTTCTGGGGTCTCAGAGCCAGCCATGTTATGAGGGCTACAAGTCCCAGCAAAACAATAATCCCTCCTACTGCTGCCACCAGTAATTTCACCCTCTTCCCTTTGGTTCCGGCCGAATGTTGTTGTCGCCCTCGTCCAGGATCCATTGCCTTGAACTCACAAAAACCCTAACCAGACTCAGCCTCGGCCTCCTCCTCCTCCTCTACTTTTGTTGTTTCGGTGATCTCGCACAATCAAATACATATAGCGATGGTTGATTCCTGCAACTTATGACATTGACAGATGAGATGACAAGACTGAGAATAATACTCGTGCCCTTCAATAATATTTCTTCGCCTTAGTATATTGGTGGGGAAGAGCTGTAATTATTCAAAGAAGATGCCATTGAATAGCTTGCTATGTGAAGATGCCAAAAGTAAAAGCGATCGTTTGTTTGGCTTTTGCTTTGGCCAACTTTACTTAAAGAACAATCACTGCATTGGGAAAATGCAACTTCATCGTAATACACAGCCATTAAAGCACGTATTTTTTTCCTTTACACAGTTCTAGCTTAATTGGTTTACCACGTACTTTTCCAGATAATCCTGATACCTTGCGTTGCTTTGCAGTCTCATGGGATTCTTTCTTCAATATTAACTTATTTATTTAGATTATAGGTTTCCGGCATATTTTTATGATAGATTTTGAAATATTCAAATTGTAGGTTTTGGGAATATTTTTTATAATTTTTATAATAGATTTTGAAATATTTAGATGCATCTTATCAAAATCAATTGTTTAAATTTATTTATCTGTTTACATGTGATTTACGCCGAAATTATTTTTTCAACTATTATGGATCAGAGAAGCCTCAATTCAATCATTTATCTTTATCAAATTTTAAAATATTCTCCAAATCCGTAATACAAACAACAATAACCTATCACCATATCACCCAATCAATACTATGTTTAAATTTTCTTTTACCCTACACATTTATACTTACAATATTTTCCAGTAATACCCTATCAGTACTTGTTTTTTCTTTTACATTACACATTTCTAACTTCAATATTTTCCCGTATAATTTTTCAGGTACCTTGTATTACATTCTAAAACTTTTGTTCTTTTTTGGAAATATCAGTACAATGTTTTAATTTTTTTGAAAGAACCTCATCCATCAGGGACCGGAGAGTAAACTGCACTTCTCAGCCGGACAGAAACTGAAATGATGAGTAAACAGTAAAAGCAAGTTGAAGCTGAACATTCCGGACCCAATCGTTTCACTTTTTTTTATTTGAGTTTTGTATTGCCATTTTTAACTATTTCGTCTTTATATATATCCAATTAATGACATTTTTTCTATGGATTTAACCGGAACATTTATCCTAATACAAATAGCACAGTTGGCTAAGTCTAAGTCGTAGTTGGTGAAAGCTTGTTGAATGATATAAGAATCACAAATAATTAAAATATGTAGGAGAGGAAAACAAGGTAAATATGAAAATATAATAATGAATTTAGAAAATAATTTATTGGTACATGATAACATATTTTTATGAAAAAAAAGGTTGGAAACAATTATATAATTAAATTATTAATAAAATATATTAATAAAAAAATAAAAAAACATTATTATTAGGAAAAAACATTTTTATTAAAGAAATGCAACAATCAATAAAAAGCGACTTAAGAATGATTATTTGTTAAAAATAAATTTGATATTGAACAAAAAGAAAATATTAATTATGGAAAAATCCACGTATCTAAATTTTTTTTGATAATTAATTCATGATAAAAAAAATTTAACAATTTTTAATTATGAAAAACTAATTTTAAACCACACATAAAATTGATCATACACTAATCAAAAATTCAAAATTCAAAAATTAATTTACAAGTTCTAAAAATTAAATTTAATATATAATTTTACTAAAACTTTAATAAAATTTTGAAATAATTTCTAAAAATTACAAATTAATGAAGAATCAAAACATTTTTATCCAAATTAATTACAATATGCTCTCCCTTCTGCAAATATAATATAATAATGTAATAATTATTCTAATGCAGAAGTGTCTTGTTTCCTAACGAATAAATCAACACTTTAACTTTATTAACTATAAATTAACATATTAAATATTTCAAAAGTATTAAAAAATCATATATAAATAAATAAATAAAAGTTAGAATATAATTATGATTTTCATTTAACTAAATCAAACATTTTTTAATAATATATTACCTTGACATAGTGCTTTCCAATGAAGGCTATAAAGATGCTTGTGACAAAACGTTCTTCTTGAATACCTCTCTTGTCTATGTGCATTTTTTTAGCATATCCTTTACCTTCTCATATTTGTTAATAGTTCTTTGATATGATGTTTTATAGGAACTTGTAATGAGTCAAAGTCAAGGTTGGTAGAGTTAGACAGATAAGTGACTGATGGGTTATTCAATTTAGTGGCTATTAGGGTTAATTATCAAATTTCAATAAAGTAGCTGGCCATTTAGGATTTAAGGATAGCGATGTCATTTAAAGTACTCCTATAGATTTAAGATGTGATTATGACTTAAAGTAAAAGGAGATACAAAGCTTTTATAATGGTGTAATGGTTTACGAGTATGCTGGTAGAAACAGTGATATTAAGAAAACAATACACACTACACTTGTATATGGATAAGATTGCCTTTTTTTACACATTTATGATAACAAAACTGCTAGTGATTAGGTCATTAATACGTGTTTAGTGTGATAATATTTATGATTATAATTTATATCTAGTGTTATTTATTTATTAATATAATTTTATTATTCGTATATAGGATAGCTATATATCAATTATTATTAATAAGATTATACGGCATTTTTAAAATATGAGTTATGCATTTAAAATGTGTAATTTTTTTTCGAGGATTTTTAAAAAAAATAAGAATGTTGGATTAGTTTGTGATTAACAAAATAAAATAATTTCTATATTTTATGTGAATTTGTGAAAAAAATTTATATTAAATTTATTATTCAAGTTCTAAGAGTAGTATTATAAGTTTGAACTCTATACAATTAATTTCTATAAATAGATTCCTTATCAAACATAAAAAAGTGTTTTATTTAGAAATCTAAATCAAGAAAACTAGCCAGATTTTCAACATTCTCTCTCTTGATATATATATATATATATATATATATATATATATATATATATATATATATATATATATATATATATGACATTCTGTTGGGCATGGAATTCCCCCACAACATGTTTTGAGGCTCAAAGCTCAAGTTTTGGTCAAATATATTGTATGACTCCGTGAATTGTGGGCGCGGAGCGTGAAGTATAGGTTAAGTCATAGGGCTGTCCGCCCTAAAGTATTGTAATGTAATGTAAAGTCATGTCGGCCTACCCATGGTCCGCAGACCATGGGATTGTATAAATAGAGTGAGGCTCTAAGTTGTAAAGAGAATGAATAAGTGTGGTTCAAGCATAGAGTAAGAATCTAAGTGTATTGGGTCGTAGTAATAGGAGGAGGCTCTGCAGCTAAGTGCACAGAGGCCTAGTAGAGTCCGCAACTGAGTGCATGGACCCATGTAGCTAAGTGCGCAGGGCGATGTTGTGTATGTAATCTTGATCGAAGAATAATAAAGAGAAGTTGATTCCTATTTCTGTGTATCTGCTTGTGCATTGCCTTCTTTACATTTATATTGTTTTATTTATCATGCGCATTGATATGATTGCTAGATATGCTGTAATAATCACTAGTCTTATACAAATAAGTTAAGTAATCGGGTAATAATAGATTAAATAGCAAAGAAATTGGGTATAATATGGGTTGCGCCCCAAGTAGGACTATGCGGAAGCAGCATCACAGGTTGCGAAGGAATAACAAGTGCGCTTAGCGACATGCGCGTAGGGTCAAACTGCGGACCTTCAAAAGCCCATCAGACATCCCTAGGGTGCGGAAATTTGGTTCTGACACCCTCCCATACTACTTCGAGTGAGACCTCAGTCCGTGCTGAATGGACTGTTGCCGAAAGGGCCAGTAGTATCTGGATTTGCTTGGCTAAATCACCTCTAAACCCGGGTCATGCCCATACAAGCCAACAAATGGTTCCATTGCTAGGATCGAGATCTGCATAAGGGATGTCTGATGTCGTGCCACTGGAATCCAACAAAGAAAGAAATTGAAGAGTGGTTGGACAAGAATATTCAGGAGTTCGTGGTGTAGGAAAACAGAAATCCGCGAGTATCTAAGGCACAGTGGTTGGGGCGCTACCTGTATATGAAAATCCACAAAATTTTCTTTGCATCCTTTCCTTCTGAGCTATATGAGTGGACCGCGAATTTAGCAGACAACCAGGGAAGGTGTAGGCTCGACAAACCAATAGTGTGGACTCCAGAATTAGTGCGCAGACTAGAAGCACCAGGAGATAAGATTGCGTGAGTTGTGGACCATTGGATCGACTGAATAATAGGAGGATTTATCACTGAGTTTGTAGTAGACACAACTGTCAGCTATAGTGAGGCGGAGCGACGTTTCCTCAAGGGACCGCGAGGTAAGTATATTAAATCTATGAACACTTGGATTAATATGTTGTTATGTGAAAAGCGGGTTATGCGAATAAATTAATGTTTGGAGCTATGCGAAGTGGGAAGATCTACAGAAGCGGAGGTAGCAAAGAATTAGAAACCAATCCCTTAATTTCACCCTTGCGGGAAAGTGAGGAAGAGCTTGCGAAAGTTTCTCCAAGAAGCACAGTTAGTGTTATGAAACCAACTCACAAAAAGATAGAAAAGAGAGATTAACACCTTCAAAATAAGCCTGTTCGAGGGGGCAACTTCCTTTACATTACACAAATGAATAATTCTTCGATGATTCAAATGACAAAACCTCCTTTCTATATATAGGAGTCTAAGGGGTCACAATATAACCCAAGTCGACCTAACCATAATAATATAAGGCCACATAAATAACAATAGGGGGCTTCTGGGGTGCACAATAATAACAATCTGGGGACAATAGGGTCACAACAATGACAATAAGGGATACAATGACAAAAGTAATGGGGCAATCACTAGTATTGTAGGGACCTAACATGCCCCTCTCCTTCAAAAAAGTGTTTTCCCCAACGCTTAAGTAGTTTTGGATGCTTTTTTAAAACATTCTCATCCTCCCATGTGGAATCTTCAACGGGTAAGTTCTTCCACTTGATGAGATACTCTGAAATTGATCGATTTTGATCTGAAAATCACTTATGAGTGATCTCAGTTAATTAATTAATGAACGTATTACAAACTCATGTGCTGGTGTGTGTCTATGTTATCTTAGAAAATGGATCGATAAGATTGCAAAATACACAGGCACTGGAAAACAGTAAGAGAAACACAACAAGAAAGATGCAAAAACACAACAATTTAATATGGAGTTCACCCTATCCTCCAGGGCTACGTCTCCAGTCCAACTTTCATTGGTGGCCTTTTCTTATTGTGTCTTTGAATAGAGTTCTTAAAATGAGGAGCTCAAATTGAGTCCCCTGGAATAGATGATGCTTAGTAGGGTGGTTCTTGGATTCCCCAAGCCAGTAGAGTGCACAAACTCCCCCTTACTAAGTCTTGACCTCAGCTGGTCTTAATGGGATGAGTCCAATTTGGTACTCAGTTCCTGACAGATATCCTCACAGGGATTGCTTGAACCTCTCAAGCCTGGTTTTGTCTGCTCAATGCTACCTTAACTCTACAGGTCAACTCAACTCTCTGTTCTCTGCTTTATTCTCTATTCTATGTCTTTGCCTCACTGTCTCCTTCTGCACTGTCTTCTCTTTTTATTGTTTTTATGTTCTCTGTCTATTCATGGCTTAAAGCCAATCTGTCCCTCGATTGTTCGTTTCCTCTTCCGTCCCTTTAGTTCGCCTACCTTTGTCCACTTGGAATTCCTGCCTCTGTGTCAGCACCACAATGTAATGTCTTACAAGGAGGTGGCCACTTGTCCTCTCATGAACTGAGCAGAAGCCCTTCCACGATGGTTCCTTATTTCAGTTACGTTGTGAAATGATTCATCCACCAACTCAGCGGTCAAATCAGACCTCAAACTTTTATACATCGTAGCTTATTTCTTCGCCAAATCCGATCTCCCCATCAGGCACAATCTCCGCCGTTAGATTTGGGGCCTCCAGATCCTATGGTTGTCTCTCTTATCACGTAGTTGACTTGCTCGGACATTAGCTCATGATCAGAGCAGTTTTCTCTCTCATCTGCCAGACACGCGTCAATCAACATATGGAATCGCTCGTTCCCCTGGCAAATCCGCTTATTGCCCAAAACACCCCTGATATTCCGCCGATTTTTGGAGCGCAGGACCCGCCTTTTAGTTTAGCGCTTTTCCCACAGTTTTTGGGTTTCCATTGTGACCGAGCGCTCGGGGCTATTCCATTTCGAGGGGTTTTTCCCAGAAATGTGCAATTAGCGCTAATCGTGCATCAGAAATGGCCTCTGTTTTCTGATCTAAGCTTCCTAACTACTAGTTTTGCGCCACTGCACGGTCTCCATCGGCCTCGGTCAATGTGCTTTGACCAAGGTCCTCGTCATTTTGTGCTAGCTACAAACTGCCACTATCCAGAGGTCTTCCTGATAGCTCATTGTTCTCAAGTTTTTTAAGTTTGTCATGATTTGATACAGTCATCAAACTCTGATAATCTTTCATGGTTCCAATTCGGATCACGACCTTCCCACTGAAAAAGCTTTTGGACCACCAAAAGTTGGTTTTCAAGCATCGACTAAGTGAGGATACAACTTTCTCACATGTCCAATCTATAACCATTTTGCATTAATTGGCTTTGAACCCTTGAGCCCAATTCTGAGGTACTCAACATCTTCCCTGCGCGTCGTTATCACCTTCCTATCTAGAACTGTGTCTTCCTACAATTCATTAAGATATTTAGGTAGCAGGTCATCAATAGAAGCAATTAACTCTGCTCTTCGGGATCCTCAATTAATGAAGGTTCAAATAGTCTCAAGTTGTCTGCATTTATGACTGAGTAGATGTGCATGTAAGCTGGTAAATCAAGGCGAAAAGCATTATCACCAATTTTCTCAAGTATCTTAAAAGGTCCATACCTGATAGGTTTTAGCCTTTTACCTTCACCTTGCATTCTGTCCTTACTGATATACAACCAGACTTGGTCACCAACTTGGAAACTATGCTCCATCCAATGCTTGTCATGTCTTGCCTTGTATTTGGCTTGGCTCTTTTCCAGTTGTTCCTGTACTGCCTAGTGGATCTCTTGGATTTGTTCAATGAACCTAGTTTCCCTATCCACATCACTGTGTCCCTCAACTATTGTGTCCTTACCAAAGACAAAATCCAAAGGAGACCTTGGTGTGAAACCAAAACAGGTCTCAAAAGGAGATCTTTGTGTAGAAGAATGTTTTGCTCGGTTGTAAGCATGCTACACATAACACAAATGTTCATCCCAAAGCTTAGGATGCTTACTTCAATATCCTCTGAGCAACTGGATCACTGTCCTATTGACTACTTATGTCTGGCCATTAGTTTGTGGATGGAAAGTTGTGTTTTTCTTCAGTTTTGTGTCCATTAGTTCCCACAGACTTGACCAAAACTTCCCCACAAATTTGGTGTCTCGATCAGATACAATGGAAGTGGGTAATCCAAAATGAACCCATACATGTTGAAAGAACAATTTTGCAATTTGTTCAGCTGTAATCTGTTTACTACAAGGTATCAAAATACACATTTTGTTGAACCTATCCACAACAACATATAGATAATCATGACCTTTCCTAGATTTAGGCAGTCCTCCAACAAAGTCCATGGAAACACTTTCCCAAGGATGACAAGGAACTGGTAATGGAGTGTACAAGCCTAGTTTTCTATTGTTGGGCTTGCTTTTAGCACACATAGTACACCCTCTTACATATCTAGAAACTGTATCGTTCGTTTTTGGCCAACAACAAAATCTTTGCAGTTGTGCAACTGTTTTACTTATCCCAAAGTGACCTGATATTAGAGAAGTGTGTGCTTCTCGAATTATCTTTACTCTTTTAGTTTGTGGAATGCATAACTTCCCACAATGATATAGGAGTCGGTCCTTTACATGATAATCCAATTCTTCTATTCAATTGCCTTGACTCAAAGTTGCATTGTTATGAAACCAGCTCAAGAAAAGATAGAAAAGATAGATCAACGCCTTAGAATTCAGCCTCTTCAAGGGGGCAACCTCATTTACATTACATAAATGAAAAATTCTTGGATGATTCAAATGACAAAACCTCCTTTCTATATATAGGAGTCTAAGGAGTCACAATATAATCCAGCCGACCTAACAATAATAATATAAAGCCACAAAAATAACAATAGAAGGATTCTATGGGGCACAGTAATAACATTATGGGGGCAATAGGGGCACAACAATATTAATAAGGGGTATAACTACAATAGTAATGGGATAATCACTAGTATTATAGGGACCCAACAATCCCCTCTCCTTCAAAAAAGTGTTGTCCTCAACGTTTGAGTAGTTCTGGATACTTCTACATAAAATTTTCATCCTCCCATGTGGAATCTTCAGCGGATAAGTTCTTCCACTTGATAAGATACTCTGAAATTAATCGATTTTGTAGCTGTCGAGTTCTTGTTTCTGTGACTGCTTCTGGTTCCAATATAATTTTTCCTTCCTCATCAAGTTCTGGCAATATTGTTTGAACTGGGAGCTTGTCACCTATAACCTTCTTTAAACATGAACATGGAAAACTGGGTGCAATCGAGAAGCTGCAGGAAGATCCAATTTGTATGCCATAGTACCAATCTTTTGCAACACCTTGTACGGACCATAATACTTTGGTGATAATTTATTATCCTTCTTAGCTTGTTTGAGGGACATTTTCTTATATGGTTGTAGCCGTAGGAATACCCAATCACCTACATCAAAACTTCTTTCACTGCGATGTTGATCTGCCTATTGTTTCATTCTATTCTGTGCCAACACGAGGTTATCCTTTAAGAGTTGGAGGAATTGTTGTTGATGTTCAATGTGATGTTCCACTACCTGAACCTTATAATTTTCTCTTAAATATGATGTGATGGATGGTGGTTGATACCCATAAAGTTCCATAAATGGGGTCATTTTTGTTGCTGTATGGAAGGAAGTGTTATACCACCATTCAGCCAGAGGCAACCATTTGACCAATTGTGTCTGTTTACCATATACAAAGCAACGAAGATATCCTTCCAATAATTTGTTTACTATCTCAGTTTTCCCATCAGATTGAGGATGATAAGATGAGCTATGAGCTAACTGAGTACCAAGACAAAAAAATAATTCTGTCCAAAAATTTCCAGTGAAAATGGGATCTCTGTCACTTACGATAATCTTTGGGTTTCCATGTAGCTTTTGAATTGTTTCCATAAATGCAGTAGAAACTGTACTGGCTTTAAATGGATGTGATAATGCACAAAAGTGTGCATACTTGGTAAGTCTATGAACTACCACCATGATGACACTCTTTCCCTTAGACTTGGGTAAACCTGTGATAAAATCCATTGAAACCTCCTCCCAACGTTGGCTTGGAATGGATAAAGGTTGTAATAGACCCGATGTCTTAATTGTTTCAACTTTATTTTGTTGGCAAACCAAACTTTCCGCCAAAAACTTTTGAATATCTGATTTAAGGCCATCCCAAAAAAATTCCTTCTTAACCCTGTGGTAAGTTTTTAGAAATCCTGAGTGCCCTCCTAAGGGAGAAGTGTGCAATTCCATAAGAATCTTTTGTTTTAGCTGGGAATTCTTACAGAGGTATAAGTGATCTTTGTACCATAACGAATCATTTTGCCAGCTAAATGTATCAGACGTACTAGAATCTTGTTGTAACTTTCGAATAAGTGCCCATACTTCTTCATCATTCTTCCATTCCTCCCTTGCTTCATTTATCCAATCCGGTTGGATAATAGAAATGGCGCACAACAATGCTTCCACATCCTCATCCTTTCTTGAGAGTGCATCTGCCACCACATTTTTCTTCCCTTTTTTGTAGATGATTTCAAAGTCATAACCCAACATCTTTGTGACCCACTTTTGTTACTCTTCAGAGGATAATCTTTATTCTAAAAATTATTTAAGGCTATCATGATCCATTTTTACCTTGAAGTGTCTTCCCATTAGGTAGGGTCGCCATTTCTTAAGTGCATGGAGTATTTCCAACATTTCCTTCTCATAAATAGCTTTGCTTAAAAACTTTCCCTTGATTGGACGACTTTCAAAAGCAATGGGCCTTTCATCTTGCATTAGAACAGCACCAATTCCATTTCCTAAAGCATCACATTCCACAATAAAGGTTTTTGTGAAGTCTGGTGTAGCTAAGACCGGTGCTTGGCACATTGCCTCTTTAAGATGTTCAAAGGCCTTTGTTGCTTCCAGAGTCCATGAAAATGCATCTTTCTTCAATAATGTTGTTAGAGGTGCTGCTATTCTCCCATAATTCTTAAAAAACTTGCGATAATACCCTGTTAACCCGAGAAATCCTCGCAGATGCTTTATGGATGTGGGGGTTTTCCATTCCTTAATGGCTTCAATTTTGCTAGGGTCTACCTTAACTCCTTCATGAGATACAATATGACCCAGATATTCCACCTCCTGGACTCCAAAGAAACATTTGGATCTTTTTGCATATAATTGTTTCTCCTCCAATAGTTGTAGCACCCTGTCAACATGTTCAACATGATCCTTCCAAGACTTGTTGTAGATTAGTATATCATCAAAAAATACTAACACAAATTTTCTAAGGAATGGTTTGAAAATTGAATTCATCAAACCTTGAAATGTTGAAGATGCATTGGTAAGGCCAAAAGGCATGACCAAAAATTCATAATGACCCTCATGAGTTCTAAATGTTGTTTTTGGAATGTCTTTAGTCTTCATTCTGATTTGATGATATCCTGAACGAAGATCCAACTTGGTGAAGTAAATTGATCCATGCAATTCATCCAGTAATTCATCAATGGCAGGAATGGGGAACTTATCTTTAATAGTGAGCTTGTTGAGCTCCCTATAATCCGGACACATGCGCCATGATCCATCCTTCTTGTGCACCAATACTACTGGAGCAGAGAAAGAACTTTGACTCGGTTGAATTATACCAACCTCTAGCATTTCTGAAACCATATGTTCAATTTCACTCTTTTGGACATAGGGATATCTGTACGACCTGATGTTTGGAGGAACACTTCCTAGAATCAGATGAATAGCATGATCATGATCACGCATAGGTGGGAGACCTTTGGGAGTCTCAAATACCTTGGAATGATTGTCCAGGACTTTTTGGAGATCTGGAGAAATAGATTATTCCGATGTGGAAACATCTAGCGAACATAATTGTGCAATTACACCTCTTTGCTCCTTTTTTAGAAGCTTTGTCATACCATTAGAGCTAATTATCTTTCCTGGTTTCTCTGCAATACCCCTTAATTCAACTTCCTTTCCTTCTGTAGAAAATTTGATGAAAATTTCTTGAAAATTAAAAGCTATTGTACCCAAGGATTGTAGCCATTGGACTCCTAGTACAACATCAGCACCTCCCATTGGAATGGAAAGCATTGGGCTAGTCAATACATATTCTTCCATGGATAGCTTGATATTATGGCACTTTCCAAAGAAATTTATTGTTCCTCCATTTGCAATCATCACTTGACACTCTGGTGCTCGATATAGGAAGCAATTCAATTCTTTTGCTACCTTACAATGAATAAAATTGTGGTTGCTTCCTGAATCAATCAACACTATTACCTTTTTCTTCTTGATTTGTCCTTCTATCTTGATGGTTTGAGGAGTGGTAATTCCCACCAATGCATTACAAGATATGGTCGGATTTATTTGTTCTTCATCTAGGCTTTGTTCCTGGAGTATATCCTCTTCTTTTGACCTTTCTTGCTCCTTTTCTTCTTCCTCTTCACAATCTATGTAGAATAATTTCTTCTCAGCACACTTATGACCTTTAGTGTATTTGCTATCACAACTGTAACAAAGCCCTTTTGCTCTTTTTTCTTCCAATTGTTGTGGTGTCAACCTTATAGGTTGTGGAAGACTAGGGGCAACAACGCTTCCGTCTTTATAGTTGTGAGTGGTATGCTTCCTGGTTGCCATAATTTTGCTTTCCATTTTTCTTGCTAACCTGAATGCCTTCTCTAATGAATCAGGTTCCCAAAGGAGAACATCATGTTGGATATTATCCTTTAAAGACCCTATGAACACATCAATCCTATGCTTCTCTGGAATATCTTTTACCCTTATGTTCAGTTTTTGGAACTCCTCAATGTGCTCCATTATTGAACCCTTTTGTTTGAGACTTATCAATTGGCTAAAAAAAGTGTTGCTTTTTGTATCATCATAATGTGCTATCAATTCTTCCGTAAAAATTGCCCAAGTGATAAATTGTTTACAATAGAAAAGCCATTGATACCATACAAACTGATTTGGTTCCAAATATAAAGTTGCCATCCGTACCTTTTGTGTGTTTTGCACATTATTGAGATCGAAGAATTGCTCCATCTGTAATATCCATGTTGCGGGATCCTTGCCATCAAACTTCCTCATATCAATTTTTGGAATATGGTGGGTCTTCGATCCAACATTAGATTCTATGGAATCATGATTAACATTTCTTTTGTTCTCATCATGAGTTTCCTTTACTACCCTTTCACCATTAGTGACCCTTTCTTATAGTAGCTTCTTCAATTCTTCCATGTCTGTCTTCAAATCTATCTTCAAATCGTCCATCTTAGCTTCTACGCCTTTCTTTAAACAATCCACGTTAGTTCCTACTCCTTTCTTTAAACCATCCATCTTAGCTTCTACATCTTTCTTTAAACCATCCATCTTAGATTCTGTTCCTTTTTGTGCAAGTGACACTTGTTGCACTTGGTCTCGTAATTTTGCTATATCATGTTGCATTTCTTCCTCTTCTTCATAAGTCATGCTAGAGCTTTCAGGTTTCTTTCTAGGTGTTTGCATTTTCTTTCCTCGGGGCATCAATTACCAATAATAATTCTTTACTATGTCCCCTAAATTCCTTCAAACCAAGCTTACACAAAAAATTAAAAAAAAAAAAACTACACACCTTTTTTCACTTTGTAGAAGCCTGATATTGAATCTGATGTATCTCTGTAATTTCGAATCATCCAGTTCTGAAATTGTGACTTGTAGTAGCCTTCTGTGTCCTCTTTCCAATGCCACTAGTCTGATCCAAATTGGATTCTCCAAGAAAGAGTTATGCACAATCTCCCGCAGTGACCTGATTATAGACTAGTTCAGTAGAGAGAACTTGTATGAAGTGCCACGTGTCACTATTTTGACCTTTGACTCTGAAAAATATATATAAGAAAACTAAAATCCATCATGTTTCTGTAACTTCTTACGAAATTTCAATTCGATGCTCAGAAAGAAAGTTATGACGATTTTCCCCAGGTCACCTGTTTGGAATGTAATTTAGGAGTCTGCAAAAAGACCAACTTCCTCAGATCATATCTCTGAAAATGTAGCGTGAAAAGCTCTGAAATTTGGACCCGCGGTTCAGTACAATTTCTTCTCAAATGGGTTTTTTTTTCAACTTCTGAAACGTTGTAGAAAAAAATTTATAGCAAAAATGCCACGATGACCTGTTTAGAGCAGCGAAACCCTAGAATCCAAAGCTCTGATACCAAATGTTACGAAACCAGCTCAAGAAAAGATAGAAAATATAGATCAACACCTTAGAATTCAGCCTCTTCGAGGGGGAAACCTCCTTTACATTACGTAAATGAACAATTCTTGGATGATTCAAATGACAAAACCTCCTTTCTATATATAGGAGTCTAAGGAGTCACAATATAATCCAGCCGACCTAACAATAATAATATAAAGCCACAAAAATAACAATAGAGGGATTCTATGAGGCACAGTAATACCAATATGGAGGCAATAGCGGCACAACAATATTAATAAGGGGTATAAATACAATAGTAATGGGGTAATCACTAGTATTATAGGGACCCAACATTCATATACATCTTTAAAGTTTATATCTTGAGCATATTGTTCAATGTAGCTCTCATGCAACATATAATTATGCTTAAGTATAGTAGATGCATTTATAATGGGTTTAGATAACATGTATACAACTTTATTATGTATGTCCTTTGTATATCTGATGACTAAATGAAATTGCTGTAGAAAACCCATCCATCTATAGTGTCTTGATTGTTGCAAGTTAGTTTGGGAGTGTAGATATTGAAGTGGTTGATGATTAGTATGTATTACTATCTCTTTGCCCATTAAGTAATGTTTCCACTTTTTCACACTCTGTACTAATGCATACAATTCTTTATCATATGTAGGATAGTTAACTACTGCAGAATTAAAAGTCTCAGAATGATAACATATGGGCTTACTGTGTTGTGTCAACACTGCTCCCATGGCATAGTCATTGGCATCCGTTTGGATCTCAAATCGTCTTTGAAGATCAGGCAGTGCTAGTACTGGTGTTGTACTAATATTTTCTTTCAAGGTGTCGAAGGCTTTCTGTTGTTTGCCTCCCCACTGAAACACCTTGTTCAATCATGTTAAAGCATGTAAGGGAGTTGCAATTAAAGAAAAGTTAGAAATGAACTTTCTCCAATATTGTGCTGCTCCTACGAAGCTCCTAACTTCTGTAGGAGATTTGGGTTTAGGCCAGTTTACAATGACTGCCACTTGTTAGGGCCTAAATCTACCTCAGGCTGAGAAAGGCAAGATCTAGGGTAACATCAAACCACACTTAACCTGGTAGCTAGCCCTACCAGGTCAGGAGAGGGCTCTCTCCTTGTCAATCCCAGAAAAGATGGCCAATGAAGCTTGAGATGACTGATGTAAGGACTGACTTTAGGCTAGGTATGTGTATGTGGGTGTTTGATTGAATTTAAGATGAGTTTGTTGGCTCAATTGTGAAAGGCAGATTTGGGTCCGGGGAATGGACACAGTTTTGTAGAGATCTCTATGGGGCGAGGAAGGCAAATGGTTTAGCACTTTAAATCGAGTGAGATGGAGAGCTTTTAGACTGGTGAGGAGTTGGAGAGGGCATGAAAAACTCAGGGATCCTCTTAAAAAAGCTGAAAACATAGATAACTAAACAAACCCTAGGTAGAGCACTACAATTTCAATGTATTCTACCTTTTATCCTTGTTTGATTTAGTTAAGATGAAGTAAAGGGAGATAATGGCATACATAAAACACATATAAACTTGCAATTATAGAAGGAAACACAATACCAAAGCAAGATGCCACAATAATCCAATAAAGTTCTACAAACCCTGGTCAATTCCTTAGCCAAACTGCTTAAAATAGTGTACAACAATGCTCAAAGCATTCACAAGAGTCCAACCTTTCCCAATGACTGAAAAACTACTAGATATAGGCATAAAAAAACTCATGCTAGGCTCTAGGGGTCTAGCTCATGAGTTTAGCATCTGTTTCAACAAGATCTAAACTAAGAACTAAAAAGTAGGTAGTGGAACAACATACCTCTAAAACATAGGAAACTGATTCATTCAGTTGCAAACTAATTTTTTGCGATGAATCTACCTCTATGAGTGAAAATTTAGCATAATTATATCAAAATCCATCAATTCACATTAAATTACATCATGATTTTGACTTTTAGAAAGATAAAAGTCAAACTATCAAGAAACTAGGCAAAAAACAGAGTTTTTTGGCCAAAATGAGCAAATTTCCTCCTATGTGCGCGTTGATTTTCCAATGCGTAGCGCCTTTTTGTAGCTGATTTTGGAGGCCTTACCGTGCACCAACTTTGCTCCAAGTGGGCTTGTTGGAAAGGATTGCTTGTTTACTTTCCAAAACAAGTGGAATTTCTAAATTTGGCCTCCATTTTCCCATCAAAAATTGAGTTCTCCCAAAATTGCTTCCTGTGTGTCGAAAAAGGGGCAGAAAGGTCATTTTTGAGGTGTTTTTGACCTTTTTGGAAGCTCAAACCTGTCATATTTTTTCCACGAAAAATCCAAAAATGTAAGCCATTTTGCAAAATTCCTAGCCAACTGAATGTGTAGCACTGGTGGCGCGGCGCATTGGGCAGAAAAACTTGTTTTTTAGCCCAAAAATTTCAAAATTGCAAATTTTTTTCCAAATTTCTTGAAATTTGGGCTGAGTGTTCCTCATTAGGTGCTGTGTTGGGCTAAGGAAGCCTCAACCAAGATCTGGAGTCTATTTGTCTCTTTTCTCTTCCTCATGGCTTTCTTCAATTTGGCCTTCAAATTCCTGATTCTTGTTTTGCACACCATGTTTCTTGCCAAGTAGTGGTATGCCATGTTCCTCAACATGTTTTTCTCATTGTTGGCCTTCTCCAGCATCCTCTCTAGGTGCATGTTTGTCCTCTCAAGCCAAGATTCACGATCAGCTTGAATTTCTTGCTCAAGTGTGGTCAATTTGATTTTCCTCCTCTTGGCAGCTTACCGGTTTTCTCTTATGTTTTGGAGCTCCATGATGGTTTGCTGATCTTCTAGCTGCTTGTTCCTCTACTCCAAATAATTAATGATCCACTTGGCTCTATCCAGGTTGAGAGACAAATGCTGAATGTCATCTTGCTGCTCCTGAATGATCTCTCTAAGTCTTGAGCTTTGTGAGCTCAAATCGATGTCCTCATCCTAACTTAGGATTAAATCTGTCTCATGACCTCCTGAAGGTCCCTCATCATGCAAGGGTTGCTTACCCTTGTCCTATACCTGCTCTACTGATGGAGGAAACGAGACCCCTTCCACCACAGCTCGAGATAGTACTCGTTTTGTTGTTGCAAACAACCTTCTAGTGCCCTTTTGATATGTGATAAACACTGGCACACTAATGGTTTGTGTCTCATGAGTCTCTTGCTAATGTGAAGGCTCTTCCGCCTCATGAAAAACCGTTGGGGGTACTTGAGGACCTATAAAGACCTCATGTGCAATGAAATCCTCCCATGAGATGTTCAGTAAACCAAGCTGATGCAAGACCACAATTTTGATTAGTGCAAGATGATATATGTTGTTATACTGCTGTTGAGGAGGCTTCTTTTGTACTAAGGAGGTCATCTTCTCAATGTTCTAGAAAATGAAATAAGGGAGGTTCATCATCCTCACCCTAGTAAATTTCATCAACAATCTGATATGATAGGCATATAGGCAAGAAAATCTACCCTCACAGCTGAAATATCTAATTATGAGTTTCATCAAGGGAGCATATGTATCCTGAAGATACTTGAAAGGAAAAAATCTGGTGATATGTCTCTGAAACCTATCCTTGATGTAAGGCTCATAATTCTCTCTTTCTATTAGCTACCCCTTATACCATTACTCACCTACATTTGGAATGTCGGTTTCTTGAGAAATAGCCTCAGGTGTCAAGGTGAATGTCACACCTGCCAAAGTGACTTGGCCATTATGAAGATGGAGCATAAACAATCAGGCCAACTCAAGGTGATACTTGACTCTCTCCACCATCTCACAGAATTGATAACAAGATTGGTGTTGAAAGCATGTGACAGCAAGAGGACAGGCCAACAACTTGGCAAGTGAAGTAGGCTCCTCCCTGTTATGTTTTCCACCCTTGTGAGGCCTCCTTGGTGCATGCATTTCTCAAGAAGAATCATTGACTATCTCCTCATCTCTGTCATAGGAGGATTCTGACTCCATGTTTGCCAATATTTGAGTTTTCTTAGATGAGTATGAAGAGATTTTATGGTGTCTTTAGGTTTTTTTCTGCCAAGGATATGAATGTGCGAGGGACTATGGAGGGAGTGTGTATGAGGGATTTTGGAATGCTGATGACAGGCTTTTGAGGAATAGAAGGGTTTAGGGGATAATTTTTAGAGTTTGGGAATAGTAGTTAGGGTTTTGGGATAATGGGATTAGGGTTTTAAGGTTATAAATTTAGGGATATGGGGTTAAGGGAATGGGTAGATGAAAATGGAAAGAAAGGGAGAAAATGATTGAGGGAATGAAGGAGTGAGGGAGTGGGAAAAGGCTAGGAGTGGAATTGGCGGCAAGAAATCCAATTCATAAACCCTATGCAATTTTATCTGACAAAAAATGCAAGGAGGTAGGGTTTTAATTTTTCACCATTAAATCACCATAAGCACCAAGAGAAATTCATTTATTGGTCATGGAGGGATGTTGACTTACTTGAACAAGTGAGGATTTGGCAAATTTGTGAATTTGGAAGAGATTGGGAGTAATTTCGGCCTTGTACCCCTGTGCGTCACGCCACCTCACATGTGCGTCACACCTTCTGAGTGTGCCGTGCTCGTTATAATTTTGCACTGTAGAGCACTTCCCAATGCACCGCACCGGATGAATGTGCCGTGCCCACGATCCAGTGCGCCGCGCCCTAATTTTTCTCTTGCTTTTGGCACAAACTAACTCTCTTGGCTCTTGGATGACTAATACACTTGCTCTGTTTGTCTTAAGGATACAAGTGAGCTTTTCTAAGCATGAAAATAGTTTATATACATATAGCTTTAATTTTTCATTTACAAAAACCCACTTTTCTAATGTTTTACTTTTAACTTGCTTTAAAACTCAGTTTTTCGGTAGTTTGCTTTATTTTTTCCTTAGATGGATTGAATGCTTTGACTTTTTGTTTTGCTTTGTAGGTGGTGAAGTTGTAGAGGCTTGGCAAGGTGACTAGGGTTGCCTCTGAAGTTATTACATATGGAACAACTAAAATTACATCAAATTTGTACATGAAAAGATAAAAAACTATGAAAAATCAATCACTGGGCATGTGATTATGGAAATTATTGTTGCTGAAACTTTATTTGACCTCCTCATCTACCTGCTGACCGTTATTGAGTGTTTTGAAGACCTTATTGACGAAACCCTAGACCTAATGAGACCTAAAACCCTAATAATGACTTTCGTAAATTTAAAGACAAAAATTGATTGTAGATGACCTAGCTGTATGAAAATGGGCCAGCAGGTAAAGGACATGAGGGAAAATGTATAATATACCACTACCATCAGATGATCCATGACCCTAATGGAATGCAACTGTTCAAGTGAGACACCTAGCATGCAATGCAACAAGAGAATTTGATCACCGATGGAGGGATGAAGATACCGACACTAACACCACCTTAGAGGGATCTATCTTCAATTCACCACCCCCTACTATATGTCCCAAATAATTTAAAGATGTTTTGCCAAATTCACATTTTGAGAATTTAACATAAAGTTTTTCTCTTTTCAAAACATCTAGTGTCTGCTTAACATGCTTTAAATGTTCTTCCCATGTTTTGTTAAATATCAGAATGTCATCGAGATACACAATAACAAAATCATCAAGAAAAGGTATGAGTACATCATTCATTATTCTCATGAAAGTAGCAGGAGCACTAGTCAAGCCAAAAGGAATAACCAGACACTCATACAATCCTCGCTTTGTTTTGAAAGCAGTCTTCCATGCATCTTGTTCTGCAACTCTGACCTGATGATATCCACTATGCAAGTCTAACTTGGAAAAATAAACAGCTTTTTTCAATTGATCTAAGATATCATCTATGTGAGGAAGGGGATACCGATTTTTATTGTTATCTTATTCAGTACTCGGTAATCAATGCACATTCTCCACGAGCCATCTTTCTTTCTCACCAAAACAATTGGAGATCCACATGGTGATGTGCTAGGTCTAATGAACCCCTTCTCGAGCAACTCCTACACCTGCTTCTTGATTTCAGCACTCTCTAAAGTGGACAACTTGTACATTCTAATGTTAGGCAATGGAGCATCTTGCTACAAATTAACTTCATGCATTATTTCCTTTTTGGTTGGCAGATCTCTAGGTTCTTGAAACAAGATATCATACTCTAAAACAACTTTTTCTAAATCAACTTGTTGTTTAGCATTACAGCCCTCAAATACATTGGTTTTATCAGGTTTCTTTTCATTTACAATCATCAGTAAGAATTGTTTGCATGAATTTATCATTCGTTTCATCTGCCATTAGTTTATGAGAGTATAATTATTCTTGAGCTTACGAGCTCTTACAAAGTATTCTATTCCATCTTTAACGAGTAGATACTTTTTCTTAGCTCTATAGATGATAGCTTTTCTATCATACAAGTAAAGACTTCCTAAAACAATTCCACATATATCCAAAGGAATTATGTCTAACTCAACCTCATCTACAAATGCTAACCCAAAAGAAAACTTGAGTTTGCATTGTCTAGTCACTTGTAGTTGTGCTTTATCACTTAACCATCCTAATGGGTATGGTTTCTTGTGAGGTGTAGTCAGTAATCCCAACTTCTTTACAATTGCTTCAGAAATTAGATTTACTTGTGAGCCACTGTCAAACAAAGTATCAATCTTTCAATGTTTGGAAATAACTCAAATATGGAAAAGTTCATGTCTTTTTCTCTCATTTTCTTCATCAATAGTAGATTGTGCAGAATTACTAGTAGATGCTTCAAAATTCTTACCTTTTATACCTGTGGCTGCAATAGTTATTTCATCTCCTGAACCCCAAATCTTTCTGAATAGCTGCAACAATCTTCTTCTTCTTTCCCTTGAACTTCTTAGGTCTCAGCTCCAGATGCAGAATCCAACAATGCTCATCATCATGCCCATCCTTATTACAGTGAGTGCATGAAGACATTATTTTCTGTGTAGTGTTAGCCTTCCTTACTTTCCATTTCTTTTTTTTATTCTCCTTGTTCTTGCTTGCAGTCGATTGGGACAATCCCCCAACTTCTAGGTTTCCATTCTTTCCTCTAGCTTCTAGATGAGTAGCTTGAATAGATACATCATCTATACTAGTGGGATTAAACATGAGGATAGTGTGCCTCATGTAGCTGTGTAGACCACCGATGTACTTCAACAAAGTCTTAGGTGAGTCTAATGAGATTCCTATAATCAATGCTCTCTTCCTAAATTCTTGGGTGTATCCTTGTACACTTTTCCCTTTCAACTATCAAAGAGTTTGTCAGCTCATCATGGCTTGCTGCATGTAGGCCAATGGATAGAACTGCTTTCTGATTGTAGAAACAAATTCACTCTAGACAAAAATAGTCTTACCATATCTCTTCATGTCAGCTTGGGTCTTGCCTTCCCACCAAAGCAAGGCAGTGCCTCCAAGGCGTAGGCTTGCCAGCTGAATCTTGCTCTTGTCTGAATCGATACTCTGCACTCTACAATAAACATCAATTTGTCTAATCTAATTGTCCAGCTTTTCTACATTCAACTCTCCATCATATATAGGTAAAACAAATTTAACATCTAGCTTAATCAAAGATTCCTTCTTTTTATGTTCAAGGCTATTAGGAGGTGTGAGAAAGCTTTCTTCTTTCCCTTTGCCTTTTGAGTGGTCATGGAGGAGAGACTCATCTTCTCCTTTGTCTTGTTTGGAGCTTGATGAATCTTCATCCTTATGTTTTCTAAAGTCCTTATACATTTCCTCTACCATGGACCTTATGGCTAGGAAACTATCTATGAATTGAGGGTCTGGCCCCACAGAACCTTCTTCTGACATTGTCTTTTGAGGATAAACTCTCCCAATTTCAGGATTAGTTTCGACCAACTCTCCTTTTCCTAATTTGAGCTTTGACCTAGTTAGCATTCAACAGCTAAATCCAGCACAAGCTTGTCTAACCTTAACAGCCTAGGGCTCTGATACCACTTGATCTGAAAATCACTTATGAGTGATCTTAGTTAATTAATTAATGAAGGTATTACAGACTCATGTGTTGGTGTGTGTCTATGTTATCTTAGGCAATAGATCGATAAGATTGCAAAATACATAGACACTGGAACACAGTAAGAGAAACGCAGCAAGCAAGATGCAAAACACAACAATTTAATATGGGGTTCACCCTATCCTCCTGGGCTACGTCTCCAGTCCAGCTTTCAGTGGTGGCCTTTTCTTATTGTGTCTTTGAACATAGTTTTTACAATGAGGAGCTAAAATTGAGTCTCCTAGAACAAACGATGCTTAGTAGGGTGGTTCTTGGATTCCCCAAGCCACTAGAGTGCACAGACTCCCCCTTACTAAGTCTCAACCTCAACTGGTCTTAATGGGATGAGTCCAATTTGGAACTCAGTTCCCGACAGATATCCTCACAGGTATTGCTTGAACCTCTCAAGCCTGGTTCTGTCTACTCGATGCCGCCTTAACTCTGCAGGTCAGCTCAACTCTCTATTCTCTGCTTTATTCTCTATTCTATGTCTTTGTCTCACTATCTCCTTCTACACTATCTTCTCTTTTTACAGTTTTTCTATTCTCTTTCTGTTCATGGCTTAAAGCCGATTTGTCCCTTGATTGTTCACTTCCTCTTCTGTCCCTTCGGTTTGCCTGCCTCTGTCTGCTTGGAATTCTTTGCCTTTACATCAGTGCTATAGTGTTAAGTCTCACAGGGATGTGGACACTTGTCCTCTCACGAACTGAGCACCAGCTCTTCCTCAATGGTTCGTTATTTCAGTTACATTGTGAAATGATTCATCCGCTAACTCAGCGGTCAAATCGGACTTCAAACTTTTATACATCGTAGTTTATTTCTTCACCAAATCCGGTTTCCCCATCAGGTGAAATCTCTGTCGTTAGATCTAGGGCCTCCAGATCCTACAGTTATCGCTCTTATCACGTGGTTGACTTGCTTGGACATTAACCCATAATGAGAGCAGTTTTCTCTCTCATTCGCCAGACACGCGTTAATCAACGTATGGAATCACTCGTTCCCCTACCAAATCTGCTTACCGCCCAAAACGCCTCTGATATTCTGCAGGTTTTGGAGCGCGGGACCTGCCTTTCAGTTTAGCGCTTTTCCCCCGGTTTTCGAGTTTCCCTTGTGACCGAGTGCTCGAGGCTATTCCATTTCGAGGGGTTTTGCCCAGTGATGCACGATTAGCACTAATTGGGCATCAAAAACGGCCTATATTTTCTTATCTAAGCTTCTTAACTACTAGTTTTTCACCACTGCGCAGTCTCCATGGGCCTTAGTTAGCATGATTTGATTGAGGTCCTCGTCATTCTGTGCTGGCTACAAACTGCCACTATCCAAAGGTCTTCCTGATAGCTCATTGTTCACAATTTTTGAAAGTCTTTCATGATTTGATACAGTCATTGAACTCTGATAATTTTTCATGGTTCCAATTCGGATCAGAGTTTGTAGTTGTCGAGTTCTTGTTTATTTAACTGCTTCAGGTTCCAATATGATCTTTCCTTCCTCATCATGTTCTAGCAATATTGTTTGAACTGGGAGCTTGTCACCTATAACCTTCTTTAAGTATGAAGCATGGAAAACTCGGTGCACTCGAGAAGCTGCAGGAAGCTCCAATTTGTATGCCATTGTACCTATCTTTTGCAACACCTTGTATGGACCATAATATTTTGGTGATAATTTATTATCCTTCTTAGCTTTCTTGAGGGACATTTGTTTATATGGTTGTAGCCGTAGGAATACCCAATCACCTACATCAAAACTTCTTTCACTGCAATGTTGATCTGCCTACTGTTTCATTCTATTCTACGCCAAGGTGGGGTTATCCTTTAAGAGTTGGAGGGAGAACTTGTTGTTGATTCTCGATGTGATCTTCCACTGCTTGAACCTTAGAATTTTCTCTTAAATATGATATGATGGATGGTGGGTGATATCCATAAAGTTCCATAAATGGGTTCTTTTTTGTTGAAGTATGGAAGGAAGTGTTATACCACCATTCAGCGAGAGGCAACCATTTGACCCAATGTTTCTATTTATCAGAAACAAAGCAATGAATATATCCTTCCAAACATTTGTTTACTATCTCAGTTTTTCCATCAGATTGACAATGATAAGATGAACTATGAGCTAACTAAGTACCTAGACAAGAAAATAATTTTTTCCAAAAATTTCTAGTGAAGATGGGATCTGTTAGGGCCTAGATTTTCCTCAGGCTAAAAAGGTAGGATCCAAGGCCAACATCAAACCACGCTCAGCTTGGTAGCTATCCCTACCAAGTTAGGAGAGGGCTCTCTCTGGGTCAATCTCAGCAAATAATGATCGATGAGGGCTTGATATGACTGAAATATATTCTAATCTTAGGCTAGGTATGAGTGCAGGACAGTTTGATTGAATAGAAAGATGATTTGTTGGCTCAGATGGAAAGATAGATTTTGGGTGTGGGGATTGAGGCACAGTCTTGTAGAGATCTCAATGGGGCAAGGTAGGCAATCATTTTGGCACTTAAATTTGAATGAGATGGAAGGAATAGACAGGTGAGGTGTTGAAGAGGGCAAGAGAAATCATGGATCCTCCCCAAATAGCTGAAAACATCAAATAACTAAAGCAAACTTCAAGTAGAGCACTACACTTTCAATGGCTTCTACTTACGCTCTTGTTTTTTTAATTCAGAAGAAACAAGATAGATAATGGCATACAATCACATAAAAAAATTCATAATTACAAAGAGAAGCACTGTACCAGGACAAATCCATGTGTTTTGGGTGATTGGAGCAAGTTCTGGAAATTTTCAGGCTCTCTGGCTGTGTACGTCGCACATCCAACCTAATGTGTCGTGCCAAGCATATGCACCACTCCCATGCAAAATAGAACTGGAGTTTGAGGCCCAGTGCACCGTGCCTGTAACTTGGAGCGATTTTCACCCAAACTTCTCACTTTCTCACCACAACAACTTTGCTTTGCTTTCTCTTTGCTCTTGGAATGCAAATGAGCTTTAAACATTTGGAGACATGATTTATACATGGAGCTTTTAGATTTTAATTTTTCCAAACCCACTTTCATAATGTTTTGAAATGACTTTATTTTCACACTCTGTCTTTTGGACTTTTTCACTTCATTTGAGTTTTGTGATGAATTAAATGACTTGAGCTTTGCTTGTTTTGCAGTTGTTGGAACTACTAGGGTTAAGGAAAGAAACCAGGATTACAGATGAAGGTATTTACAATGAGGAAAGCAAACTTTCATGATTTTGTACAATAAAAGAAAAATACTCTGTTTTTTCCTCAAAATAGAGTTTTGAGGAAAAACACATTTTGAGCACTTGGTGATGAAATTTATTGATGTTGAAACCTCCTCATGGCCTACTGGTTGTTATTAAACACTTTGAAATATTTTTTGATGAAACCCTAATGAAACCCTAGACCTAATTGACAATAAAACCCTAAAGACAACCTTTGCAATCTTTAAGATAAAAAGAAGACTGTATATGCTTTTTAATGAACAGATATGAACCATCAGGTAAATAAAATGAGGGAAACTGTAGGAAAGCCACTACCATTATATGATCCATGCGCCTAATGGAATGCAAATGATTGGGCGGGACACCTAATATGAAATGCAACAAGAGGATTTGATCTCTGACGGAGGGATGAAGATACCAACACTAACATTGGCTCCAATGGGGATGGTAGCTCCTTGGAGGTGCCAAGAACTACTGATCTCTAGGAAAGCAAGTAGTTCCTTCGTCCATTGGGCTATGGAGTCAATAACTTCGATAAAACAAAACTGGACTCTTGATGTAAAAACTCAATTTCAGGACTGAACGTGACTCAAATTGACTCATTGTCAAGACTGAAATTGATTGAAAGACCCGACACTAACTAACCAAACCAAAACTGAAATCAAATCTCAGCTTTATAGCCTTCACCTTGGGCCCAAACTGAAGAATGAAAATAGCCCTCTCTTGCAATGGAATTTAAACAAACCGGTATATACAATGATGAATATGACAGCAGAAAACAGTTCACACAATATACCATTTGAGGAGCCGACCATTGACCGGCCCGCCAGGATAGTCTTCGCCACTCAGCTCTTGCAAAAGGAAAGCATTCTGGCCCTGATGTGCAGCAATCTTGTACAGTCCTTTCCAAATATTTTCAAATTTGTCGTGCTTACCTTTCTCTTCATTCCTTGCATCCCATTTCAGCACTATGTCTCTGATTTCAAACCTGTCCGCTTTTGCTTTCCAGTCGTATATCCTCTTAATTCTTTCCTATAGCTTGGAAGTGTTATGAAATACCTCCTCTCTAGTTTGTTGTAGATGTATCATTTGATTGATCCTCCACTGTAAACTATAATCTTCGTTGCTAGCTTCTTGCAACAGTTTAACCACCGAGACTGCCAAAGAGGTCGGGAAGACACTGTCCACACTGTACACAAGCTTAAAAGGAGACATGCCGATAGATTTCTTTTGACTTACCCTGTCTTCCCAAAGTGCATTGACCAGCTTTTTGTGCCAACTCTTCTTATTAGTTTCCAGCAACTTTTTGATGATGTTGACAAGAGATTTGTTTGAGGATTCTGCCAAACCATTGCCTTGTGGGTAATAGGTAGTCAAATGCCCCAAAGTGATTTGATACTTATGATAGAAGTCATTCATCCTTTTCAATTTAAAGGTTGCTGCATTGTTAGTGATCAACTTATTTGGACATCCTAAACGAGACAAAATGTTGTTTTCAAGAAATGAGATAATTACCGAATTGGTGGCCTGCCTTGTAGGAATTGCCTAAATCCATTTGGTGAAATAATCCGTCGTTGTGAGGATCCACTTATGTTGTGCTGAAGAAGAAGGATGAATCTCACCAATAAAATCCAAACCCCACTACTGAAATGGAGCGCTTACTTCAATGGTTTTGAGTGGTAAAGGCTGCAACTTCCGCTTACCTTGAAAAATTTGACATTCGTGACAGCTGGCCACTATTTTGTACACATCAACAAATAGACTTGGCCAATAATACCCTGCTCTCAATATTTTATTGGCTGTTGTTTTCCAGAAAAGATGGCCTCCGCAATCTCCTTTGTGAAAATCTTCCATAACGTGTTTTGCCTCTTCTTCTACTAAACAATTCAGCAAGACACCACCGGGATCTTTCCAATAAAGTGCACCATTCATGATACAAAATTTTGCAGCCTTCAATTTCAATGTCCTACTTTTGTTCTTAGCCATTCCAGGAGGTGATGACAGATTTTGGAGTACATAAACAATGTCCAAATACCAACGAGAAAGAAGGAAAATTTCTAGTACCTGAGTGGGCAGATTTTCTTCATCTTCCTCGAACATAGCAGCAATTAAATTAATGTCCAAGGCGTGCAGATTTGACTCAGCCATTATTTTAGCCAACCCCTATCCTTTAATGAGCTTTGTCGGTTTTATTTCCACATCATATTCCAGCAAGGCAACAATCCATTTGCCTCTCCTTCCCTCCAAATCTGTTTGCACTAGGACATCCTTGACAACAGCATTAGGGACATAAGCAAGGATGTGAGAACGCAAAATATAAAATCGAAAATCTTTCAATTCTTTTACCAATGCAAGGGCATGTTTTTCAATAATGCTATACTTCAATGCCACATCCCTTATGGTTCTGCTAAAGAATGCAATTGGTTTCTCGAGCTGGTCTCTCTTCTGCATCAAGACCACTACCATAGTATGATCCGAGGCAAATGAAAACAAAATAAAATCCTAAGTATAGTCCGGGTTGATCAAAACAGGAGCTGAAGAAAGAGCTAATTTCAGCAAATTAAAAGACTTAATTGCTTCCTCTGTCCACCTTACTGCACTATCCTTTTTCAGCATGTTTGTGATTTCTCTTAAGCGTTCTGCACGATTGGGCACAAAGCGACATAAGAAATTTATCTTACCATTGAAGGATTGAATTTCTTTCTTACTTTGTGGGAAATCAATCTTTTGAATGGCCTCCACCCAAGCTGGATCAATGCGAATGCCCTCCTTTGAGATAATATGCCCGAGAAGCTTGCCTTCATCCATGGGAAACAAGCTTTTCTTTGGATTAAGTGAGATACCATACTTCCTACACCACTGAAAAACAATCTTCAAATGATAGAGGTGCTCTTCATCTGTATTAAAGAAAACTATTAAGTCATCAAGCTAAACAACTAGAAAAACATCTTTTTCATTGGCAAATGCTATATCCATCACCCGATGAAAGATTGCACCAACATTTTTCAATCCAAACGGCATCTTTGCATAATGAAAAGTTCCCCACGGAGTGGTGAACGTTGTTTTGTCATGATCATCCTCATGGACCAAGATTTGGTTATAACCCAAATAACCATTGAGTAGTGACATCCATGATGCTCCAACTACTCTCTGAAGTATGTGATCCATCTTGGGCAATGGATAATTGTCTTTCAAGGAAACTTTGTTCAGATTTCTAAAATCAATGCATAATTGGATCTCACCTGTTTTCTTGCGGACGGGCACCAAGTTTGAAATCCAATCTGAAAATCTTATGGGGACTATGATACCAGCTTTATACAATCTATTCACTTCCTTCTCGATTGAGGGCAATAGATTTGGATTTATTCTTCTTAGCTTTTGACGAAAAGGCTTTTGATTTGGCTTGATCGGGATCACATGCTGAATTATGCTCGTGTCATATGCCTTCAAATCTGAATAATCCCAAGTGAATACATCAGTAAAAGAGGATAACAAACTGATATACTTTTCTTTTACCTGTGGGGGCAATGCCTTTGATAATTTCACCATCTTGGGATTTTCAGTTGATCCAATGTTCACGTCCTCAACTCCTTTTTCGGTTGGCAGCAAGGTCGGTTTTCTAGCCACATCATCCTGATCGAAGAGCTCCTCTAAAGGTATTATACCTTTAGGAATGATGTTGTCTTTGAGCTGCAAAACTTCCATCTGATTGACTTCCATATCCTCATCACCATCATCAAACTCCACATCAATAGAAGTGTCCTTAAATTTACCTTTATTTTGCAGAAATTCATCGATCTCATCATCATCTTAAAATACTTGCCAATACCTTTGATTAATGGGAACAGCTGGGAGATGCTTCACGCGAATCTCAAACTTGTTGTTTGAATTCATTGGAATTTTCAAATTACTTCTTGTTGTTGCAAGTGAATTTGCAATGACATTCTGAGCACGAGGCACACAAGTTATAGTATAATCAGAAAATACTTTCAAGATATCCAACACCGCATTGCGGTAGGCCCGCATTCGAGGATGCTTAGTTTGGTATTCACCTTTCACCTGCTTGATAACTAACTTGGAGTCGCCATACACTGAAATCCTTTTAGCATTCAATTTTCTAAGAACTTTCAAACCAGAAACCAAAGCAACATATTCAACCTCATTGTTTGAACAGTCAAAAGCTAGTTTTAAGAGCAGACCCTTATGTTTCTTGGCACTTTGTTTGGGGTGAAAACTGGGCTGCATATCCAAATACCAATTCTAGCACCTTCCATTCCTACCACACCATCAAAGTCCATGCTCCATAGGCCTGTTTCATCCTCTTCCAAATGTTGAAATTCTTTTCCTTTTCCTATTGTCCATCAATATGTTGCTACTGTCAGACTGTTGATTGCTCAGCGGTACCATCAAGTCTTTGCCGTTATTGTTTTAAGACTTCTCTGAAATTTTCAGTAATCTCGGGAATGTCTTATACTTCCACTATTTGGCTATTTACATCATTAAAACTATCTGAATACAAAACAAATGACTCTAGATCAGTATGTACATAGTTGATTGGATGATTTACCGGTTTCTCCTTGCTAGTAATCATGTACTTCATTTTTCTGTTCCTAGTATAGTTTCCTCATCTGACCAAACACGGGAATGGTAGCATAGGAGAAATCAAGTTGCATTTTCCCTTTAATCTTTGCTCCCCAAGATCTGGAAAGAAGCATGCCAAATATAGGAGTATATCTTCCACCACCACATCCATCAAAACATTTTTAGCCGCAATCTAATCCAAACTAACCACCAAATCATTGATAAGACCAATGCACCTTACTCTACCGGAGTCGAAAGAGTAAAGGTCATGATATTTTCTAGTGATATCCAATCCCAATTTCTCCATGATGGCTTTTAGCATGAGATTATGAGAGGCTCCGGAATCAAACATAGCATTATGTAATACAAAGTCATGCACCCTGAGACTGATATAGAAAGGAGCAACATCACTATCTTGGGACTGACCTTCCAATGCTGGCCCAAAGATCAGCTCAGGACTGTCATCCTCCACATTTACCATGTCGGATGATGGATCTAAACTCAAAATTTTAGACACCTGACTTTTATAATTGTTGTTCTTCATCAACTCGGTCAAAGGAATGGATATTTTCAACTTAGCAATTTCATTTTCTAAGTTAAAAACTGAAACTTTTTCTACCTCTTTCACTGGAACATCCTTCTTTTCCGTTTTCTCCTTTGACACATTTGGCTGATTTGATTTTTCACTTGCTGATGTCATTTTGCTGGCGTTAGGATTAGCTGTCTCTTTTCCCTTTTTATACACATTGGGAGGATCATTCTTTGATGTTGCTGCCTCCTTCCTTTTCTGAATTGGATTCACAGGCACATCTCTATTTCGAAGTGAATATTGCCACTGATGAGCTGAAAAAGCATTCATATATCCTCTTTGGTAATCATCGAACTCTTCCTCAAGAACTGTCTCATTTGCCAAAATGAAATTTTCATCCCTTCGTTCAGCTAGATTCTCGAAGTACTCCTCATATTCAGTGATGAAAATTGGCATGTCATCGGGCGTAAAGAAATGATTTTCTTCTCCAATCACATTCTCCTCCTCTTCTGATTCTGGGCCATGTACAAAATTTTGTTGTAGACGTGTCTGCACTTGCTGTTACGCTACTTGATCTTTGGCTCGCTGCTCTCTTTGTTTGATCCTATATTGGGGCTGCTGTTGGCCACGAAAATTAGGATTTTTGACTTGTGGTTCAAACTTGTCAAGTTTCATTCTATCAAGCATCTGCTCCACCTTTCGAAGCACTTGATCTAACGAGGAAGACTATTCTTTTATTGTGACTTTCTTCTCATCTCTTTCTCTAGCTCTCTTGGCAAGCAGATTTTCTTCAACGCTGACTCAATCTTCTCCATGTCTTCCAAAGTTTCCGGATCTCTCTCTCTTAATTGATAAGCCATATCAGTGTCAAAACCGTTCGGAAACTTCATCAAGGCTAGCCCCATGGCTGGCTTTATATGATCTGGGATTGCATTGTAAACTGAATTAAATCTAATATAGTAATCTTGAACAGACTCAATAGCGTTATGCTTGATGTTCTCATATTTGGAAAGGATCTGAAGGGGATTTTTCTTCACTTCCCAGCAGTCTAAGAATCGTCTCTGTAGATTGGCCAATGTAGTGATGCTTGCAGCCGGCAAGGCCCTAAACCATTTCCTTGCTTCACCACCAAATGTTTGTACAAAGAGTCTCATGGTTACATTTTTTGCATCGATCTCATGGAGATCGAAGAAATCCTTCATTATGTCCACATGTTGCTAAGCTGTAACACTATGAGGAGTGCCATCAAACAAAGGAATTTTGTTTTGATAATCGGCAGGCATGTCATCCAAATTTTGAGGCAGTACAAGAGGTGCAAAACAAGCAGCCATTGCTCTTGGTGGATTTGCAATCGGTCTTGGGGATGTTGGGGGAGTGGGTGGAGTTGATGTATGGGGGGTTTGAGGAGGTGTATGCAGAGGCGAAGCAATCTTGGATATTTTAGGAGTAGAAGGAGTAGATGGAGGTGATACTACTGCAAATTTTTTATCAGAAATAGTAGGCTGCACAGGAATGGTAGGAATGAAAGGAGGTTCGGTGGGAATTCTTGAACTAGATGCAATTGCAGATGACCCAAGGGTTGTAGAATCATTCTCTAAGAAATCAGCAATATTAGAAGTCACAATTGAAGTCTAGAGCTAAACAATGTAAACTTTGGAACGGGAACTATAAACTCAAAACGGGAACTCTGACCAAAAAACCCCGAAAAAACATCAAAAACAGTGCTAAAAACGAAAAGTGTTGATGGTGGAATAACACCTTTTTTTTCCAAGCTAAATTTTCAACATGTTTTAAAAATGACGGTGAAAACCAATTTTTGGTGCAAAAATTGTCCAAAAAACGCCCTGAAAACGAAGTGTTAATGATCGAATAACATTTTTTTTTCTCAATGGTAAATTTTGTGCAAAAAACACCCTCAAAACGAAAAGTGTTGATGCTGGAATAACAATTTTTTTTCAAGGGTGAAATTTCAACATTTCAAAATAATAGCATAAAATATTTTATCATGACCCCGAAAAACATTAAAATTTCAAAAAATTAAAATTAAAATTAAAACAATGAAAAAACACAAAACAAAAAAATAAAAATAACAAAACATAAATAAAAATATATACTAAAAACAAAACATAAAATAAAAAACACAAAACAAAAAAAATCAAACATCAAAAATAAAATCAATCATAAAAATGTAAAATGTAAAAATAAGAATTAAAAAACTAGAAAAAAATTACAAATTATAAACAAATAAATATTAAGGAATTTAGACTTCTGTGATCCATAACATTGTCTAGATAATCTTCGGCAAAATCACATAATCAATCTTTTGTCGACGCGTTTCGAACCAACCAGTGTGGTTTATCGTCAAGACAAGTTGAAGAACTAATCTGGGTTAGCTTGATTAAATAGAGTGTGCAGAGACTCCAACGGCTATATTGCAACGGCTAATTTTGACCTGAGGATCAAAGTCAAACCACTGATTTTATCATTAATAGAAGTTAATTGAATAATATAATAAATTTATTGTTTTAAATATAATGGTCATTATATCTTCATATTTATTAAATAACCTATATTTATTATTATCCCCAAATTATTTAAATACAAATAAATAGTATTAAATTACTATTATTCTTAGAATTTAGTTACAATAGGTAACTATGTATTTATTTAATAATACGATTTATTATATTTAAATTATTTGGAATAATAATAAATATTGGTTATATGAAGATATAATTTATTAATGACCATTTTATTTAGATTACCATTATGTAGTTTACCATAATTTATTAATGACCATTATGTCTAGTTAACCATTGGACCCTTTGATTTAAACAATTATTATTAAATAAATACATAGTTACCTATTGTAACTAAATTCTAAGAATAATAGTAATTTAATACTATTTATTTGTATTTAAATAATTTGGGGATAATAATAAATATAGGTTATTTAATAAATATGAAGATATAATGACCATTATATTTAAAACAATAAATTTATTATATTATTCAATTAACTTCTATTAATGATAAAATCAGTGGTTTGACTTTGATCCTCGAGTCAAAATTAGCCGTTGCAATATAGCCGTTGGAGTCTCTGCACACTCTATTTAATCAAGCTAAGCCAGATTAGCTCTTCAACTTGTCCTGACGATGAATCACACTGGTTGGTTCGAAACGCGTCGACAAAAGATTGATTATGTGATTTTGCCGAAGATTATCTAGACAACAAATAAATAGTAAAAAAAACATATCTAAAAAAAATTGGGGAAAAAACAAATATGTAAACCATAAAAAAATTTGGGAAAAAAAGAAAAAACACATTTAAAAAACTATAAAATTAAATAGGTAACAATAGAAAAATTAAAAAAAAACATTAACAAACAACTAAAAAACATTCAAATTAAAAACAAACTAGATTTAAAAAAAAAAAAAAAAAAAAAAGAAGAGAAAATTAACCAAAAATAAAAAATAAAAATTAGTGAAATTAAGATTAAAATGATGATTACTTAAAAAATAAATGTAAAAATACATATATGTGAGACAAAATATAAATAAAAAATATTTAAAAAAAAATTGTTTAATCATAAAAGAATTTGGAAAATAAAAATAAAAAAATAAAAAAATTATATATATAAATTTAAGTAAGTAAAAATATAAAGATTAAAAAAAACATTAACAAAACCTAGTCCAAACAAAAAAAAAAACAAACTAGATTAAACAAAAATAGAAAATTAACAAAAAAATAAAATTAAAAACTAGTAAAATTAATATTAAAAACATGTAGAAAAAAATAAAAAGACAAAAATAAGCTCAAATTATTAAGAAAAAAAACTAAAAAAATATCGAAATTTTAAAAATATAGGTATTTTTCAATAAAAAAAAATTAAAAAAATTAAAGAACATTTTCAACTTACAAAAAAAGTCTTTTTGATTTAAGAATAAATAAATAAATATAATTTTTTATTAAATTTTCATTATTTATTTAAAAACAAACAAAAAAAAATTAAAGATAATTTCTTTTTTTAAATGTAATTTTTTTTTTTAATTTGAAAGAAAAAATTCATTAAACCGTAGCAATAAAAATTATTAAATTTTAATTTATTAAAAAAATTAATAAAAAATATTTATTAAAATATTTTAATCAAAATTAAATTTTAGTTTTTTTTATAACTTTGTTTCAAAACAATATTTTATTTATTTCAAAATATAAATCATAAAAAAAAAAAAAAAAATTTAAAACAAATTTTAATTTTTTAATTTAAAATTTAAAAAATTAATAAATTTTTTTTTTAAATTAATATATTAAAAACATATTAAAAGTTTTAAAACCGACCCCCGCCCCCTCGAAGTCGGCAAAGCCCGGCCAGTCAATGAAATGCGGGAAATGTACACAGTTAAACCCGAGGTCGATTTCCCACTCAATCGACCCCAGGAAAGCTGCAATCCACATCAGCCCTGGGCAGCGAAGGTAAAATCAGAACCTCACGATCTTTCCCTCTGTGAAGCTTTCGAGGCGGTCCGGCATAGCCAGACAATAATTCATTTACCGCCGTCAGAAATCGCCGCAGCTCCTCGCAGGGTTCGGCAGCGCATTGAGGGAATTAACGAAGTCAACTACCGGGATCTCAGTAACAGCAACTCAGACGATGTTAAATGCCTGGAGGTCTTCGACATCCACCCAAATACCACCATGGAAATGAAGGCAAACCTGGACCTCACCTTGAATTTCGAGGCCTCTTCATCCTCTCATATCAAGCGCCGGGTCTCTAGCCCATCGATCGTTTCCGTCAACTCCGAAGGCTCTGTCACGAGCTTGGAAAGCGGAAGCCTTCGAGTTCCGAACCAGAAAGACTCGTCTGCTGCAAAAGAACACAAAGTGCTGGACCTCTTCCCGTGAAACGATTTCAAGGAAACATCCTGAACACGGATCTTTTTATTCCATGCCATTTTGAAGCCGCCAATTGTTGCATGGCCGAAGATTTCATAAAAATTTCATTATTCATTCGCTGCTCGACCATCGTCGAGCGGCGTCCATCGGAGGGGAGAAACCAAGGCTTCGGGATAGTTAAATTTTGAGGGTTTTTATTTTTGTTTTAGGGCATTGCGAAATGCCGACCGGAAAATATGTAGAAATTTATCGGTTTCTGAAGCAAAAACTGCAGAGTCCGTTATATGATATGTAGAAGTGAATAAGTTAATAATAGTAATTGCATAATTTCTGTTCCAAATATTAGAACCATGGCGGCCATTAATGGCTGCTTGCAGCCCCGTTCCATTCCATCGGGTTTTTTGTATCTGTGTGCTTTGTGCCATTTGAATATGTTATTATTTTTTTTATCATTTGAATGTGCATTTCATTTAATATGTTTGTTGTTATAGATCAGGCTTCCGCGTCTGCACAAAGATGCCCCCCCCCCGCCCCCTCCGCCCTCCCCCCGCCCCCTCCCGGCCTCCTCCACCCGCGCAGGGCCACCCCCGGGCCGCCCCGCCCCGCCCAACTGGCGGCGGGTCGATTCCGGGAATCGACCCGCCACCCGTCGGGCGGGGCGGGGCGGCCCGGGGGTGTGCATAACATAATCTGTGGTATACATGTGTTGGATTAATAGCTAGCATTATTGTAATTCCTCTTTATTTATTTATTTTAAATTTGATTAAGTTGTCCACTGAGATCTTATTAAAGATTACGAGGGCAGATTTCACTGGGATTCTTAGGGATTTAGTTTCGTTGGTCAAGAATTGCGGTGCTGATAGATTTAAGGAGTGTTATGTCAAAGATCAAAGTCCTTCAAATCTAATCAAGTCGGATCAAGTGAGGTATGCTTATTTTAAATATTGTTTAAATTTTTATAAGATAATTTATTAATGGTTTGTTGTAGGTATAGTTTCATATGTTTTTGGATTTTAAATTATAATATTTATTATTTGTATATTTTATGTGCATACAATCTGTTGCAACGTTGAATACAATGAGTATTTATAAATTGGGTCCCATCCCTCCCCCCGCCCCCGCCCACCCCGCCCCTTCCTCCCCACGCCCCCTCCCCGGCCTCCTCCACCCGCACATGGCCACCCCCGGGCCGCCCCGCCCCTCCCGATGGGCAGCGGGTCGATTCTCGTCGGGCGGGGCGAGGCGGCCCGGGGGTGGCCCTGCGCGGGTGGAGGAGGCCGGGGAGGGGGCAGAGGGAGGGAGGGGTGGGCCGGGGGGGGCGGGGGTGGGTTTTAAAAATTTTCATATGTTTTTAATATATTAATTTAAAAAAAAAAATTAATTTTTTAAATTTTAAATTAAAAAATTAAAATTTGTTTTAAAAAAATTAAATTTTTTTAATTATTTTTTAAATAAAACGTTAATAACAATTAAAAAAAATTAATATGTTTTAAAAATTTTGTTTTAATAAATAAAAAATAAAAAAACTTTAATAATATTTTTAAATTTTTTTATAGTACACATAATTATAATTAATTTTTTTAATATATTAATTTTAAAAAAAAATTATTAATTTTTTAAATTTTAAATTAAAAAATTAAAATTGGTTTTAATTTTTTTTTTTTTTTTTTTTTTTATGATTTATACTTTGACATAAATAACATATTGTTTAAAAAAACATTATAATTTTTTTTAATTAAAAAAAGATGGTTTAAAAAAAATGTAAATTTTATTTTATTTTTTTTAACATAAAATGTAGGTTTAATTTTTTTTATTTTTTTGAAAATATAAAATGTAGTTTTAATAATTTGAATTTTTAAATTAAAAAATAATAATAATAAAAATTGTTTAATTTTTTTATTTTATTTTTTAATAAGAGACCAGATTGTTTAAAAAAAAAAATTATTTATTTAGTTTTAAATAAAATAGGTATATTTAAAAAAAGATAATTGTATTTTTTTTTAATAAAAAATAACCATTTTTTTGGTTTATTTTTTTTATAATTTTATTTTATTTTTGTTTTTTTAATATTAATTTTACTAGTTTTTTTTATTTTTTTCGACTAGTTTGTTTTTATTTTTATTTTTATTTTTCTTCCTAGTTTTTTCTAATATTTTTTTTAATTTCTCTATTTCTACTTATATATATATATATATATATATATATATATATATATATATATATATATATATTAATTTTGTTTCTTTTTTCCAAATTCTTTATGGTTTGTGAGATTTTATTTTTTTTACATTTTTTTTTTTTAAATATTAATTTCACTAGTTTTTTAATTTTTTTTCGTTATTTTTCATTTTTTTTCTTTAAACTAGTTTGTTTCTATTTTTTTTTTCATAGTTTTTGTTAATATATATATATATATATATATATATATATATATTATTTCTCAATATTTACTTACTTAATTATATATATATATATATATATATATATATATATTATTTCTCAATATTTACTTACTTAATTATATATATATATATATATATATATATATATATATATATTTATAATTGTTTTTATTTTCCAAATTCTTTTATGGTTTATGATATAATTTTTTTTACCATTTTTTTTTTGTTTTTGTCTTTTTATATATATTTTTATATTTGTTTTTTAGAGACAATTATTTCATGTGGATTGAAAATTTAATTAATGATGTATAAATATGTAGAATATCGAAAATGTAAAATATCGACCTTCTTCTTTAAATATGCAAATCAATAAAAGCCCCACTACAAAAATAAAAATAAAAAAAAATAAAACTAGAAAATATGAAGAAGAAGATCACTTCCAAAATTATTAAATTTACGAAATAATTATTTACATTTCATACATTAGAAAATTTAAAGTCAAAAAATAGGTCTTTTAAAAAAAGGGTTACGAAATAATTATTTACATTTCACACACTAGAAAATTTAAAGTCAAAAAATAGGTCTTTTAAAAAAAGGGTGTGATGCAGAATACTCACTTTTTAAAATCAGCATGAAAATCATTACCATTCTAAATCTTGATTTAATCCTTGAACATGAAAAAAAATTAAAGTTCCAAAAACCATGTTCTAAAAAAAACATGTGTATTCTGCATCACCACTTTTGAAAATCGGGTCATTTTTTTGCTATCTCTACGAAACGGGTAACAGTATCAGTTCTCGTTTCAAAGTTTACATTGTTGCTGATTCAAGATATAATCATCAATAGATTTATTTTCCCTTTCAGTTTCAAGATTTCTAACGAACTCAGGATTTAAGGCAGTTGAAGCAACAACACTTTCAGATTTGGTTTCAAACAAAGACAACTCAAATTGCTCATCAAAATAGAGATCTTCAAGATACTCAAAACCAACAGGACACGATTGAGCTTTGAACACAGGAATGATAGAACTTCCTTGGCGAAGGATTCTTGGAATAAGATTGGGATTTTCGTAGATAGGAGGGGGATCAAGATCCAGATTTTCTCTGGTATGTCTTCTGGAAGCCAGTGTGCTATTATTTCCAAGAAATCAAATGGAAATTAACAACTTGTTTAGCCTATCAAATCCTCAAATTATCATCCAAAAGCTTAGAATTATTAGTTGTACTGGGGTGATTTGCAAGTTAGATGCTCTGTTTATAAGACTAGACTGAAGATTGACTGAAGTAGCATTTATCTACTTGCGCTAATGCAAAGCAAAAGCATTTCGAAGGCTACCTGGCTAATCTTCAGGCTCCGTCTGTAGTTTATAAAATGAAGAACACTAACAAAAAAATAATTTAATCCCCAGTATGGTCGCCACTATGTTAGGGCCTAGATTTTCCTCAGGCTGAAAAGGTAGGATCCAGGGCCAACATCAAACCACGCTCAACCTGGTAGCTAGCCCTACCAGGTCAGGAGAGGGCTCTCTCCAGGTCAATCTCAGCAAATAATGATCGATGAGGGCTTGAGATGACTGAAATATCTTTTGATCTTAGGCTAGGTATGAGTGCAAGAGAGTTTGATTGAATAAAAAGATGATTTGTTGGCTCAGATGGAAAGATAGATTTTGGGTGTGGGGATTGAGGCTCAGTCTTGCAGAGAACTCAATGGGGCAAGGTAGGCAATCATTTTGGCACTTAAATTTGAATGAGATGGAAGGAATATACAGGTGAGGTGTTGAAGAGGGCAAGAGAAATCATGGATCCTCCCCAAACAGCTGAAAACATCAAATAACTAAAGCAAACTTCAAGTAGAGCACTGCACTTTCAATGGATTCTACTTACACTCTTGTTTGTTTAGTTCAGAAGAAACAAGATAGATAATGGCATACAATCACATAAAAAAATTCACAATTACAAAGAGAAGCATTGTACCAAGACAAATCTGTGCGTTTTGGGCGATTGGAGCAAGTTCTGGCAATTTGCAGGCTCTCTGGCTGTGTGCACCGCGCATCCAACCCAATGCGTCATGCCCAGCGTATGCGCCACACCCATGCAAAATAGAACTAGAGTCTAAGGCCCAGTGCACCGTGCCTGTAACTTGGAGCGATTTTCACCCAAACTTCTCACTTGCTCACCACAACAACTTTGCTTTGCTTTCTCTTTGCTCTTGGAATGCAAATGAGCTTTAAACATTTGGATACATGATTTATACATGGAGCTTTTAGATTTTAATTTTTCCAAACCCACTTTCATAATGTTTTGAAATGACTTTATTTTCACACTCTGTTTTTTGGACTTTTTCACTTCATTTGAGTTTTGTGATGAATTAAATGACCTGAGCTTTGATTGTTATGCAGGTGTTGGAACTACTGGGGCTAAGGAAAGAAACTAGGATTACAGATGAAGGGATTTACAATGAGGAAAACAAAATTCATGATTTTTGTACAATAAAAGCAAAATACTCTGTTTTTTCCTCAAAATAGAGTTTTGAGGAAAAACACATTCTGAGCACTTGGTGATGAAATTTATTGATGCTAAAACCTCCTCATGACCTGCTAGTTGTTATTAAACACTTTGCAACATTTCTTGACGAAACCCTAATGAAACCCTAGACCTAATTGACAATAAAACCCTAAAGACAACCTTTGCAATCTTTAAGATAAAAAGAAGATTGTATATGCTTTTTAATGAACAAAAATGAACGAGCAGGTAAATAACATGAGGGAAATTGTAGGAAAGCCACTACCGTCAGACGATCCATGCGCCTAATGGAATGCAAATGACTGGGCGGGACACCTAATATGAAATGCAACAAGAGGATTTGATCTCTGACAGATGGATGAAGATACCGACACTACCAAGATCTCTGTCGCTTACAATAATCTTTGGGTTTCCATGTAGATTTTGAATTATTTCCATAAATGCAGTAGAAACTGTGCTTGCTTTAAATGGATGAGATAATCCACAAAAGTGTGCATACTTGGTAAGCCTGTCAACTACCACCATGATGACACTCTTCCCTTCGGATTTGGGTAAACTTGTGATAAAATCCATTGAAACCTCCTCCCAACATTGACTTGGAATTGATAAGGGTTGTAGTAGACCCAAGGTCTTAATTGTTTCAACTTTATTCTGTTGGCAAAGCAAACATTCCGCCACAAACTTTTGAATATTAGATTTAAGGCCATCCCAAAAAAATTCCTTCTTAACCTTGTGGTAAGTCTTTAAAAATCCTGAGTGCCCTCCTAAGGGGGAGGCATGCAATTCCATAAGAATCTCTTATTTGAGTTGGGAATTCTTACATAGGTATAAGCGATCTGTACCATAATGAATCATTTTTCCAGCGAAATGTATCAGGTGCACTAGGATATTGTTGTAACTTTTGAATGAGTGCCCCCACTTCTTCGTCATTCTTCCATTCATCCCTTGCCTTGTTTATACACTCTGGTTGGATAATAGATATGGCACAAAGCAATTCTTCCACATCCTCATCCTGTCTTGAGAGTGCATCTGCCACAACATTTTTCTTCCCTTTTTTGTAGATGATTTCAAAATCATAACCCAACATCTTTGTGACCCATTTTTGCTGCTCTTCTGAAGATAATATTTGTTCTAAAAAGTATTTAAGGCTATCATGATCCATTTTTACCTTGAAGTGTCTTCCCATTAGGTATGGTCGCCATTTTTTAAGTGCATGTAGTATTGCCAACATTTCCTTCTCGTAAATAGCTTTGTGTAAATACTTTACTTTGATTGGATGACTTTCGAAAGCAATGGTTCTTTCTTCTTGCATTAAAACATCACCAATTCCATTTCCCGAGGCATCACATTCCACAATAAAGGTTTTTGTGAAGTCTGGCGTAGCTAAGACCGGTGCTTGGGACATTTCCTCTTTAAGATGTTCAAAGGCCTTCGTTGCTTCTGGAGTCCATAAAAATGAATCTTTCTTCAATAATATTGTTAGAGGTGCTGTTATTCTCCTATAATTCTTAAAAAACTTATGGTAATACCCTATCAACCCGAGAAATCCTCACAGATGTTTTATGGATGTGGGGATTTTCCATTCCTTAATGGCTTTAATTTTGTTGGGGTCTACCTTAACACCTTCATGAGATACAATATGACCTAGATATTCCACCTATTGTACTCCAAAGAAACATTTGGAACTTTTTGCATATAATTGTTTCTCCTTCAATAGGTTGAGCACCCTATCAACGTGTTGAACATGATCCTTCGAAGACTTTCTATAGATTAGTATATCATCAAAAAATACTAACACAAATTTTCTAAGGAGGGGTTTGAAAATGGAATTCATCAAACCTTGAAATGTAGAAGGTGCATTGGTAAGGCCAAAAGGCATGACCAAAAATTCATAATGACCCTCATGAGTTCTAAATGCTATTTTCATAATGTCTTCAGTCTTCATTCTGATTTGATGATATCCTGAATGAATATCCAACTTGGTGAAGTAAATAGATCCATGTAATTCATCCAAAAGTTCATCAATGACAGGGATGGGAAATTTCTTTAATAGTGAGCTTGTTGAGCTCCCTATAATCTGGACACATGTGCCATGATCCATCCTTCTTGTGCACCAATACTACTAGAGCAGAGAAAGAACTTTGACTAGATTGAATTATACCAGCCTCTAGCATTTCTACAACCATACGTTCAATTTCACTTTTTTGGGCATAGGGATATCTGTAAGGCCTAATGTTCGGAAGAACACTTCCTGGAATCAAATGAATAGCATGATCATGATCACAAATAGGTGGGAGACCTTTGGGAGTCTCAAATACCTTGGAATGATTGTCCAAGACTTTTTAGAGATCTGGAGAAATAGATGATTTTGATGTGGGAACCTCTAGCGAAAATAATTGTGCAATTATGCCATGTTGTTGTTTCCTTAGAAGCTTTGTCATTCCATTGGAGTTGATTGTCTATCATGGTTTCCCTGCGATACCTCTTAATTCAACTTCCTTTCCTTCTGAAGAAAATTTCATGAAAATCTCTTGAAAAATAAAAGCTATTGTACCCAAGGATTGTAGCCATTCGACTCCTAGTACAACATCAACACCACCCATTGGAATGGAAAGCATTGGGCCATTCAATACATATTCTCCCATGAATAGCTTGATATTCTGGCACTTTCTAGAGCAATTTATGGTTCCTCCACTTGCAACCCTCACTTGAAACTCTGGTGCTAGATATAAGAAGCAATTCAATTCCTTGGCTATCTTACAATGAATAAAATTATGGGTACTTCCCGAATCAATCAACACTATTACCTTTTTCTTCTTGATATGTCCTTCTCTCTTGATAGTTTGAGGAGTGGCAATTCCAACCAATGCATTACAAGATATGGTTGGATTCATTTCTTCTTTCTCTAGGGTTTGCACCTGGTGTATATCCTCTTCTTTTGGTGTTTCTTGTTCCTTTTCTTCCTCCTCTTCACAATCTATGTAAAATAATTTCTTCTTCGCACACTTATGACCTTTAGTGTATTTGCTATCACAACTATAACAAAGCCCTTTTTCTTTTTTTTCTTCCAATTGTTGGGGTGTCAACCTTGTAGGTTGTGGATGGTTGGGGGAAACAACACTTCCATCCTTATAGTTGTGAGTGGTAGGCTTCCTTGTTGCCATAATTTTGCTTTCCATTTTTCTTGCCAACCTGAATGCCTTCTCTAATGAGTCAAGTTGCCAAGGGCGAACCTCATGTTGGATGTTATCCTTTAAAGTCCCTATGAACATATCAATCCTATGCTCCTCTGGAATATATTGTACCCTTATATTCAATTTTTGGATGTCCTCAATGTGCTTCCTCATTGAACCCTTTTGTTTGAGGTTTATCAATTGGCTAAAAAAGGTGTTGTTTTTCATATCCTCATAATGTGCTATAATTTCTTCAGTAAAAATTGCCCAAGTCACAATTTGTTTACGAGAGCAAAGCCATTGATACCATACAAACTGGTTTGGTTCCAAATATAAAATTGCAATTCGTACCTTTTGTCTGTTTTGCACATTATGGAGATCGAAAAATTGCTCCATCTGTAGTATCCATGTTATGGGATCCTTGCCATCAAACTTCCTCATATTGATCTTTGGAACATGGTGGGTCTTTGTTCCAATGTTAGAGTCTATGAAATCATGATTAACATTTCTTTTGTTCTCATCATGAGTTTCTTCTACAACATTTTCGCCATTAAGAAGCCTTTCTTGTAGCAACTTTGTCAAACTTTCCTTCAATTCTTCAATGTATTTCTTCAAATCTTCCATGTTGTCATTCTTCAAATCATGATTAACATTCCTTTTGTTCTCATTATGAGTTTCCTCTCCTACCTTTTTTCCATTAGGAAGCCTTTCTAGTAGCAATGTTTTCATACCATCCATCTTAGCTTCCATGCCATCCATCTTAGCTTCCATTTTATCCATCTTAGTTTCCATGGCATTCATCTTAGCCTCCACAACATTTATCTTAGATTCCATGCCATTTATCTTAGCTTCTGTTAGCTTTTGTGAGAGTGACATTTGTTGCACTTGGTCTCGTAATTTTGATATATCATGTAGCATTTCTTCCTCTTCTTCATGAGTCATGCTAGAGCTTTCAGGTTGTTTACTAGGTGTTTCCATTTTCTTTCTTCGGGGCATCAATTACCGATAATAATGCTTCACTATTCCCTTTGAATTCCTTCAAACTAATTTTTCAAACCAAGCTTATGCAAATATTTAAAAAAAATACACACCTTTTTTTTCACTTTGTAGGCGCTGGATATTGAATCTGATGTATCTTTGTAATTTCTAATCTTCCAGTTCTGAAATTCGAACGTATAGTATCTCTCTATGTCCTCTTTCCAATGCCACCAGTATAATCAAAATTGGATTCTTGAATAAAACGTTATGCACAATCTCCCAAGATGACCTAATTATATACCTTTTCACAAGAGTAAACTTGTACGAAGTGCCAAATATCATTGTTTTGACCTTAGGACCCGAAACAAATACACAGAAAACTACATGCCATCCTCTTTCTATAACTTATGAAATTTCAATCTAATGCTCAGAGAGAAAGTTATGACGATTTTCCCAAGGTCACATGTTTGGGATGTAATTCAGAAGCCTGCAAAAACCCTAACTTCCTCAAATCATATCTCTGAAACTATAGCGAGAAAAGATCTTAAATTTGGATCCAAGGTTTAGCGCGATGTCTTCTGAAATGGGTTTTTGTTTGAGATTGTGAAACTTCACAAAAAAATAATTATAGCAAAAATTCCACGATGGCCTATTTGGAGCAGCGAAACCCTAGAATCCAAAGCTCTGGTACCAAATGTTATGAAACCAGCTCACAAAAAGATAGAAAAGAGAGATTAACGCCTTCAAAATAAGCCTCTTCGAGGGGGCAACCTCCTTTACATTACACAAATGAATAATTCATAGATGATTCAAATGACAAAACCTCCTTTCTATATATAGGAGTCTAAGGGGTCACAACATAACCCAAGCCGACCTAACCATAATAATATAAGGCCACATAAATAACAATAGTGGGCTTCTGGGGTGCACAATAATAACAATATGGGGATAATAGGGTCACAACAATGATAATAAGGGATACAATGACAAAATTAATGGGGTAATCACTAGTATTATAGGGACTTAACAGTTAGTCCGATAAGGCAACGCATTCCGCATTTACCACCTCCACCCACACCGCCACCCATCTCACCCTCCTCACCTCCATCTCCACCCACCCCACTTCTCCCACTACCATAGTTTAGTATGGCGAATGCGATCAAACTATTGGTATTCAAAGGAGTGGGGAATGAAGATCCAGACCAATTTTCATTCGTGGTAAGAGCACTATGGGAAGCACAAGGCGTCATGGATGACAATATTAAGAAGGCTATGGTGGTGAGTGCGTTGCAGGATTACGCATTAACATGGTACATAAAGCATTCTAATGACCACCCAAATGCAGGAATCACATAAATCCAGGCCGCGCTGAACAGGGAATTTAGCAGGCCAAAGTTAGAGACACAATCAATCATTGGGCTTAAGCAGATCATGATGCTCTCGGGCGAGACCCCCTAGGATCTAGACCAAAGGCTGAAGAGTACGATTCGTGAAGCCAATATGATGTTGACAGATGGAGATCATCGCGCATGGTTTGTAGCATTAGTGACACCACACTTAAGGATGGCGTTGTCACAACAAAAACTTTCCACCCAGGCCAAAGCTTTAGAAATGGCGATGAGATTGCATGAGACCCCTATGCAAGACCCTGGTTTAGGAGTCCAAAAAATCCACACGCAATTGAAAAATCTGTATGTGGAAATGCAAAGATTGAAACAAGATAGTGTTAGTGCCTAAATCTACCTCAGGCTGAAGGAAGGTAGGTCTAGGGTAACATCAAACCATGCTTAACCTAGTAGCTATCACTACCAGATTGGAAGAGGACTCTCTCGTTGCCAATCTCAATTAGGATATTGGCAACTAGGGCTTGAGATGACTGAAAATAATGTTGATTTTAGGCTAGGTATAGTAGATTAGGGTTTCTGGTTTTATTTTAAGTTTTGGTTGCTAAATCAATTGGAGAAGGCAAATTGGGTCCGGGAAATCAACTCAAGGATACAATCATGTTTTGTGGGGTGAGGTAGAAAATCGTTTTTTTACTAGAAATGGATTGAGATGGTGAAGTAAGACATCTGAGGAGTTGAGGAGGGCATAAAGAAACTATGGATCCTCTTCAAATAGTTGAAAACTAAATGCAATCCCAAGACAAAGCATTGTAACTTAGTGTATTTTGTCTATTCAGCTTGATTCACTTTAGAAGAAAGAGAGAGATGTGGATACATATAAAACATAGAAATAAATCATTACAAAGAAAAAACAATACATAAACTCGCTATCACAAGAATCCCACAAAAATAGTTGTAAAACCTGGTTTTATTCCTTGCGAAACTGCTGATACAAATGTTAAATGAGTCCAACCTTTTGCCACAGTCCAACCTTTACAAATGAATAAAGAAGTACATGATATAGGCAATGAAAATACTCAAGCTAGCTATTAGGTTCGAATCCATGAGAAGAGGGGTGGTTTCAACCATATCTAAACTAGGAACATGAATATAGGTAGTGGAATAGCTTGCCTCTAAAACCATGGAAACTGATTCATTCACCCCCAAACCACTTCAAAATGATGAATCTACCCTCTAAGGTAATTTTGAAAAACATTTACATAGAATAGCATCATTTACAATCATAAATTCATCCAAGATGAGAGGAAAAGTCAACCTATTGAAAAAGTAGGCGAAATTTGGATTTTTGAACAAAACTCGCAAAATTCATCCTATGCGCAACACCACTAATCCTATGCGCAGTTTTTTTTCTAGGCCAATTTTGGAGGTCTTCCCGGTGCAAAATTGGGTGCGAGATAGCTCTTTGGAAAGATTATCAAGTCTACTTTCTAGAAAATCTTGAATTTTCTAATTTGGAGGTCATTTTCCCTGCCAAAAGTCCAATCTCCCAAGACTGGTCAAAATGTGCAAAATGAGGCTGCCTAAATGCAGAGTGTTGTTGCAGTCAACTTTTGAATGTCTTTATCAACTCCAAATTGAGCTCATGATAGCTAATTGGAAATATATTGGTGTCTTGTTATCATTTGACTCATCCAGAAAGTCATTTTGCCAACCAAACTAGGAGAAATCTTCATTTTCCCATGGCCACTCCAGAGGTGCAGCAATCCTCCTGAGGCAATTGTATTGTTGACATTTCTCTAAAACCATGATAATTGTGTAAAAGGTGAAAGAGGTTTTTTTTCCTTGGTATGTTTTGGAAACAAACCTCTCTCACTTTTTCCAAATGCATTTTTTCTTGCTTAGAAACATCATTTAAGTAAAACCTATCCCAATGTGTGGAACAGGGGATTTGTCAAAATGAAGTGAAATGAAGGGGATAAGGGGCTTCTAAATTCTTGAGAAAATTTTGGAAAGTAGGGAGGGATGTTAGAAAGTAAGGGAAAGTGGAACTTCAAATATTTAGTGAGGGACAGGGGTTCAAAATGGCAAAACACATGCCTAGCCTAGAAAATTGTCAAATTGTGGCAAGAAACTAGGGTTTGTGGGAAAATGAGGAATTTGAGGGATATCAGTGATGGAAAGTGTTTAATAAGGTATATTAGGGATAGGGGAAGGTGTATGAGCATCAGGATGCAAGATTTTTTGATTATTTGACCATACAAGAGAAATTACCTTCAAAACCCTATGAGAGAGAAATGAATCTTAACTAGGCACAACTAAAGCACGACAAGGTGTAAAATGACCCATTGGAACCCGAAACGATGATGAAAACTTTCTAAATGATGTTAAACTCAATCGAATGGTGACATGGACCAACACTTGAAAACTTTGGAAGGAGTGAAAACAAACCCTAGACCTAATACCTAGTGAACAAATTTTACTTGAAATTCACTAAGATGACAAAATTTGACTTTGACACTCTGAGACCACTTTATAAGAGCATATTTGATCACTGGTGCAAGGTTTCAAAGACTGACACTAACATTGGCTCCAATGGGGATGGTAGCTCCTTGGAGGTGCCAAGAACCACATATATTTGGGATAGCAGACCAGTGCCTTATCCATTGGGCAATGGAATCAATATCTTGGCAACAAAACATCAAAACTCAAGACTCAAAACTCATAACTAAAATGTCTAAGTACTGACGCAATACTAAAACACAACTGACAAACTAGAAAATATGCTCAAAATGGAGCTTATTCAATAAAACCTACTTTGACTATTCCATTCATCACCTGATCAAGTGAAATGAAACAACCAATGAAACCAAGTAAGTATTCCAGCTACTGTTTGAATTCTCCGCAAGTGCTTGCTTATGAACAACAAGAGAGAACTACTGAAAGGCAACTCCCATGAAAACTTGTAAACAGATCCAAATTTTCCAAATTGAATAATATAGATTCTCTATCTGCCTCCAAAGGGCTTAGATCATCCAATAGATTACTTTTCTTCTCCTCATACCATGAATGCAAACTTTCATCTGAGCTTTGTGACGAGACTCCTACTAAAAATGACAAAGAAACCAATTGCCAGATCAAGTTTGTATCAGTACACGTTTCAATCTCATAGGTAGCTAATGGAGAAGGACTTTGACTGCAGACATCATCAAACACATCAGCTATTGGATAATGAAAGACTTGAAAAGACTGTTGCAACCCATTTTCTATTAGTTCCGATGAGATTACGTGATTTCCTACAGCCTGCTCATTTGAAGATATACTATGCAATTTTCCCTTCAAAAACTGAAATGATTCAAAAAAAAATGGTACGGAATCATCTGGGATCATTTGATCATATGGTCCAACTTCCAAGTCTTCATTTGCAACTTGACAATCAAAGGCATTCAGGCGCTGCAACTCTAGATATGAAAAGTCTTGAACCAGGATTTCATTTCCCTCAAAATGGTTAAGATCGAAACTTATCGACGGTTGATTTTTGATTGAATGAAAGTTGTCTCTGATGAACTTAAACGAAGCAAAACAAAAAGGAAAAAATCCTTCACTTACTTCAAAATTTGTTGCACTTTCCTCCTCACTTGCATAGCTGATATGTATCCGCTGATCACTGTACTTGAGTTGCTAAAAGTGAACTTCCTCCTTCCACAAACTAGCTGTTGGTTTGTCTATAAGATTAGCTTCTATTTGGAGGATATAATCATCATCATACTGATCAAACTAAGGCAAATCATCAGTATAAAACACATCATCAAGCATACATGTCATATCAATAGATCTCTCTTCTCCAAGATGATCTATAAAACAATCATTATCAGGTCTATGACAACTGGGATAAGAAACAAAATGTTTTGGATCAGCAACTTGTTTTTCTTCAATCAGTGAGCCATGGTCTTGAACATCATACTCACTTCTTGTGGTGATCTTTTGCACATCTCTTCCATTGCACTTACCAATATGTCAAGCTTTACCTCTAAATATGTCGATTCCTCTGGATGTATGTTCTTCATCTCTTCTTCCTTCAACTTTTCCCTTCTGATCAAAAAATTAGCCTCTACATCTACTGCATTGTTCTGCATCTCTTCAAGTGTTGCAAGATTCCTTTCTCTCAGCTGAAACTCCATTTCCAGATCAAAGGCACTCAGGTAGTGCAAGAGAGTGGATCCAGGAGGAGGTCTTATATTAACCAGCACCAAAAAATAGACTTGGTTAAACCTGGTAGAAAACTGTTGCACTGTCTCCCCTGGCTGTCTTTTCAGCTCGTTATACTCTTCTATAATCAAGAAAGGGTTTCATCTAACCACCCACTTGTCGAGGAAAACTTTGACGAACTGCTGGAAATCTGAGATGCTCCCATCAGGCAAGGTTTTGAACCAACTCTTGACTTTGCCTTGCAAAGAAAGAGCAAAAAGCCTAATACTGACATCTTCTTCATCAATTTCAAAAAGGTCGAGAAAAGACTCAAAATTTAATACATGTCTCTCAGCAATGATGTTGTCGCATTCACCATCAAATCATGGTAGATATAGGTCATGACTTTTAGGAAAAGCATGGGATATAGGAGGTAAAATCAGAGGCTTGTATTAATCTGGAATTTTACAAGGTATAAGAATATGTACAAAAGGTGTAGAATCAGTCTTGGTCTCTTGAGGTTCATCAGTTTGAAGATGGTCATCACAAGATTCAGAAGAAGGGTCTTGATCAAGCTCAAAGACATGAAAATCTTTGGTATTCACAATCTTCAAAGGGAAGGAATCAAATGTAGGTCGAGGATCTTTTCTCAAATACAATATAATTTGCAAAGCCTTCTTGACATTCTCGAGAAAAGAGAAGAAATAATTTATAACAAAGAACATAATGTCTTGGATGAAATTCCAGCTTGAATACCTGATCTTTCCGTATTGTCCTTTCATGTTTCTTCTGGTTGGGTTCATCCTCTAATGGAGTCCTTGAATCGAATGTCGAAACTGATTTGGAGTCACTGGGTGAATGATTTCAACCTTGTTGTGTCTGATCGTTGTTCACCATCAACAATCAGATCTGAACTTGATTACATTTTGCTGAGGAACAAAAAACTACATTCCCCAGTGTGGTCGCCACTATGCTAGTGCCTAAATCTACCTCAGGCTGAAGGAATGCAGGTCTAGGGTAACATCAAGCCACACTTAACTCGGTAGCTAGCTCTACCAGGTTGGGAGAGGTCTCTCTCCTTGTCAATCTCAATTAGGATATTGGAAAATAGGGCTCGGGATGACTGAAATGAATGTTGATTTTAGGCTAGGTATAGTATATTAGGGTTTCTGGTTTGATTTTAAGTTTTGGTTGCTAGATCAATTGGAGAACGCAGATTGGGTCTGGGAAATCAACTCAGGGATACAGTCATGTTCTGTGGGGCGAGGTAGACAAGTGTTTACTAGAAATGGATTGAGATGGTGGAGTAAGACAATTGAGAAGTTGAGGAGGGCATAAAGAAACTATGAATCCTCTTCAAGCAGTTGAAAACTAAATGCAATCCCAAGAAAAAGCACTGTAACTTAGTGTATTTTGTCTATTCACCTTGATTCACTTAGTTTAGAAGAAAGAGAGAGATGTGGATACATATAAAACATAGAAATAACTAATTACAAAGAAAAAACAATACATAAACTCACTATCACAAGAATCCCACAAAAATAGTTGTAAAACCTGGTTTTATTCCTTGCCAAACTATTGAAACAAATGTTCAGTGATTCCAACCTTCTACTAAAGTCCAACCTTTACAAATGAATCAAAAATTACATGATATAGGCAAGGAAACTACTCAATCTAGCTATCAGGGTCGAATCCATGAGAAGAGGGGTGGTTTCAACCATATCTAAACTAGGAACAGGAATATAGGCAGTGGAACAGCTTGCCTCTAAAACCATGGAAACTGATTCATTCACCCCCAAACCACTTCAAAATGATGAATCTACCCTCTAAGGTCATTTTGAAATTACATTTACATAGCATAGCATCATTTACAATCATAAATTCATCCAATATGAGAGGAAAAGTCAACTTGTAGAAAAACTAGGCGAAATTTGGATTTTTGAACAAAACTGGCAAAATTCATCCTATGCGCAGCGTCACTGATCCTATGCGCAATGCTTATTCTAGGAAAATTTTGGAAGGCTTCCCGGAGTCCAAATCAGGTATAGGATAGCTTGTTGGAAAGATTTGTGTGTCTAATTTCTGGAACAACATGAATTTCTAAATTTGGAGTCCATTTGCCCCTCCAAAAATTGATTCTCCCAAGACTGCTTCCTGTGTGGCAAAAAAGTGGCAGAGAGTGCACTTTTTGGGTGTTTTTTGCCCTTTTGGAGACCTAGAACTTGTCCAAAATTCTCAACCATTTCTCATCTTTCATATTTTTCCACGTTGATTCCAAAAATGTAGACCATTTTACAAGAATATGTCCCCAATAAAAGCGCAGCGCTGGTGGCACTGCGCACCTATTGGAAAACCCTGTTTTTCAATTTCAAAAATTCAAAAATGACAAAAATTGCTCCAAATTTCTTGAAATTTGGCATGAGTGATCCTTTTTAGGTGCTTTTATGGGCCAATGATGCTTCAGCCAAGATCTTGAGTTTGTCTTGCTCTTTCTTGTTCCTCAAAACTCTTCTTAGCTTGGCCTTTAGCCTCTTTGTCCTTGCATTACAAATATTTTTCCTTGATGATAAAATCTTTGACACTCCTTGGATTTTGAGCATCCAAGTCCATGAAACTCACCTCTTGTGCCACCTCATGATCCACAAGGACAAAATCTCCATAATCACTGTCCATTGGCTTGATTGACTGTAAATGCTAGTGAGGAAAGAAAGGTAGTGTGGGTGAATGATGAGTATGAAGAGATTTTCAAAAGAAAGGGAATGAGTGGGATGAGACAGGGATATGAGTGAGATTTGATGTGATGTAGGGTTTGAGGGAATAGGGTATGAAGGGGATGACTAGGGTTTTGGGAATTTAGGGAATAGGATTTCAGGGATAGTGTAAATTTTGTGTATGTGAGGTAGGGTTTGGGAGTTTTATGTGTGGGAAGAGGGTATATGTAGGATAGGGTTTATATGGGGGTAGGGTTTAGGGATAGTGTTGATGATGTAGGGAGAGGGAATGGGATTTGACAAGCTCAATATGGATGGAGTGAGAAAGAAGAGCAAATGACTTTCAATAACTTGCAAGAGATGATTTAGCAACTAGCTAGGGTTTGGGTTAACCATTTAGCTAGGGTTTGCTCTTCAAGAAACCCAAACACATCCAAGCCACCAAAAATAACTTTCTTGAGCAAGGAGGAGTGATCTACTTACTTGGAACAAGCACCAATTTGTTTTTTAAGAAGTTTGGAGGTGTTTTGAGGCAATTATGCTTCTTGTAACAAGTGCGCAGCGCCAAGGAACAAGTGCGCAACACCTTTTTGCAGACCGATTTTGGAGGCCTTTCTAGTTTCAAAATTGGGCACGAGATAGCTCGTTAGAAACATTATCGAGTCTAATTTCGAGAAAATCTTGAATTTTCTAATTTGGAGGTCATTTTCCCTGTCAAAAGTCCAATCTCCCAAGACTGGTCAAAATGTGCAAAATGGCGCTGCCTAAATGCAGAGTGCTATTGCAGTCAACTTGTGAAGGTCTTCCTCAACTCCAAATTGAGCTCGTGATAGCTCATTTGAAATATATTTGTATCTAGTTATCATTTGACTCATAAAGCAAGTCATTTGGCTAACCAAGCTAGGGGAATCTTGATTTTCCCATGGCCACCCCAAAGGTGCAGCGATCCTCCTGAGGCAACTGTATTTTTGACATTTCTCTAAAACCATGATAGTTGTGTAAAAAGTGGAGGGTTTTATTCCTTGACCTGTTATGGACAAAAAAATCTCTCACTTTTTCCAAATTCATTGTTTCTTGCTCAGAAACATTATTTGAGTAAAACCTATCCCGATGTGTGGAATAGGGGATTTGTCGAAATGAAGTGAAATGAAGGGGATAAGGGGCTTCTATATTCTTGAGAAAATTTTTGAAAGTAGGGAGGGATGTTAGGAAGTAAGGGAAAGTGGAATTTCAAATATTGAGTGAGGGAAAGGGGTCCAGAAGGGCAAAACACAGGCCTAGCCTAGAAAATTGTCAAATTGTGGCAAGAAACTAGGGTTTGTGGGAAAATGAGGAATTTGAGGGATATCAGTGATGGGAAGTGTTTAATAAGGTATATTAGGGATAGGGTAAGGTGTATGAGCATCAGGATGCAAGCTTTGTTGATGATTTGACCATACAAGAGAAATTACCTTCAAAACCCTAGGAGAGGGAAATGAATCTTACCTAGGCACAACTGAAGCACAAACAAGGTGTAAAATGACCCATTGGAACCCGAAATGATGATGAAAACTCTCTGAATGATGGTACACTCAGCTGAATGGTGACATGGACTGACACTTGAAAACTTTGGAAGGAGTGAAAACAAACCCTAGACCTAATACCTAGTGACCAAATTTTACTTGAAAACTCACTGAAATGACAAAATTTGACTTTGACACTCTGAGACCACTTTGTAAGAGCATATTTGATCACTAGTGGAAGGTTTCAAAGACTGACACTAATAGAGAGGGCACCTTAGCCAGAGGCATGCGAGGAGGTGTGGTGCATAAAATGCAAAGGCCAAGGGCACGACAAGGACCACTGTCCAATGCTTACGAACTACTTGGTAGGAGGAGGGCCGATGCCATCAAGACTTGAGGCACAGGTAGGGTCGAGCGTGGCGCCTGCATTATGGTTCATGATATGTCAGATAGGAGGAAAACACACTATGGATAATTGTCATCTATTGCAGAATTATATGCAGACTTCCCAACAATTGTTTTGTAATTTCTGCAAGTCAGTAGGCCATGATGAATGCACATGCTGAAGCTACGAACTAATGATGGATCGGACTCCTACCTACAGGGTGCAGACCAAAACGTGAGCCCTTGTCCCAAATGCAAGGATGACACGTGCTAGATTTCAGCGGCGCGGTCGAGGTTGAGGTGGAACGGGACCAGGAAGGGGTCACAGAGAACTAATTTTTTACAATTGCGGAAGGCCAGGGCACTATGCCCGCGATTGTACAAACTTGACAAGGACATCATGTTGGTACTATACTCAGTTTGATCATGAGGCAGAAGCCTGCCCTTCACTGATAGTGAGGATGCACAAAAAAGGGGTACTCCAGCCCCCTCTGACTCAGAATTTGTAGATGATGAGGTCTAGGCTGCATGAAGAAGACCCAAATGTAAACATGATGCTTAGGAGCAATATGACCATGGTAGAGGATAAAGGGAAGAAGCTAGAAGAAGGGGCGTGGGTTTGCAAGCCTCCTACAAAGGAACCCAAATTTGATTTAGAATGCGTGAACGAGACATTCATGGAAGCTAAGAAGAGCTTCATGGAGGCCTCTACCTCAGGTAGTAAGGATCAACTAGAACCATGGATGGATCCTTCAAGGCTCACTACCTTTCTGGAGACATGCATGAAACTGCTATGCGATAGCAAGGTAGTTAAAGGACTACAGGAACTTATCACTAGGTGTGTGGGGTCAGGAGAACCACGCGTGGTCCAGAAACTTGGAAAGCATGCATTGCACACAGGAAGGGAAATGAGGTTGACTGCGCAAATCAATAAGTATGAAATGGATCAGGTAATCCTAGATCTTGGATTGGATGCGAATGTACTACCAAAACAAACATGGGAATGCATGGGAAGACCTGCACTACAGTGGTCTCCTATCCAATTACGAATGGTGAACCAACAGAAGATTTTTCCCATGGGAAGATTGCAAGGGGTAACAGTAGATATTGAAGGTGTGAGCGCACAGGCGGATTTTGAAGTGATAGAGATTTTCGATGATAGTAATCCCTATCCCACACTACTAGGAATAAACTGGGCCACCGATATGAACGGAGTCATAAATCTTAAGAAGTGAAAAATGATCTTTGAGATAAAGTCACTATGCGTAGTAGTACCGCTAGATCCAGCCGAAGGAGCGCAATACATTGAACTGGTGCGCGACGATGATAGTGATGACAATCTCGATTATATTTACAAGATAACTGTGTGAGAAGAGGATTGGGTGAATCTAACTGTAGATGGAAGGATTTCATAGGAGCACAAAAGCTCCTGCACTTCGGATTTAGATGAAGAGATAGAGCGATGGCAGAATCAACTGCACGAAGTAACGACGCTTAATTGAAACATGATGGTTAGATCACTACACTGTGTGACAATAGAAGCAAGGGATCTGCCGACATATGATGGGTTGTCAGTGGTGGATGAATTCCTGAGAAAATTTGAAAGCACAGTACCAGAACAGTAGTGATTTGATGCGCTGAAGTGGGCACTGCGTGCAACACCCGCACGATGGTGGGGTACGCATCAAGGAAATTTTGAAGACTGGCACGGATGCAGAAGAATGATGCGCCTACGATTCGAGAAACTACAGATACAGTTAGTAGACAAATATGACAGACGAGATGATCTAAGCACACACCTCGTGAAATGGACCAAGGTCTACGGGGAAGAGCCACAGCCTGAATCAGTACATTTATTCTATCATACCCTGGATGTCATACCCATGAATTGGTATACTAAGACCGAGCTCTGCCATGGAACAAGCGAATGGGATGTCTTGTGCGAGGGATTTATGTTAACCTTCATGTTTTAAGATCATTGGTCAGATACTATTGACAATGCACTACAGGCAGTAAAAATAGTTATCTTCAAAATACCCCAAGAGCTAATGGAAGTACTTCAGCCAGAATGGGCGACACAGTTAAGCTGTGCACTAGAGTGTTATAATATAAATGTTGAGGAGGATGATAAGGACCCATGAAACATTAACAGTTCAGAAACGGAAGGTTGTCGTGAGAGTCACGGACCATCACTTGAAGACCCTAACATCACCATGCCGCAAAAGACAAAGCAGGTCAACATTGGAATGGAGGTAGAGCTGAATAAGGGCATGACGGACCATGAAGCTCTAGAAGAAAGGCTTGCGCAATTAAAAGAACTCGAGGAAGAACGGTTTCTAGCTAGATTTCATCAACAAGTACAAAAGCAGCGTGAAAAGGCCTAGCACGACTGCCATATCAAGTTGCACACCTTCAAGGTAAACGACTTAGTACTGCTATATGACAGTAAGTTTGAAAATTTTCCGGGAAAATTCAGAATGCACTAGCTGGGACCATATGTGGTAAAGGAGGTCACAGACAGAGGCACGGTTCAACTAGTCAAACTAAATGGAGAACCCTTCCTAGGCAAAGTAAACGACAGTTGCTTGAAACCCTACATGGGTGGGCCGACTCTCTGACTAACCAACCGAAGCACAGTCTTCGCGACTCAAGGAGCCAGACAAGGGAATGAGACTATAAACACATGCACTACATGCTAGTACCAAGGTAAGGGCATGATTTAGACACAAATGATTTAGAAGCAAGAATGCAACAGGTCCAACAAACCGCAGAACAGTGCGTCGTGGACCTCCGATCAGTACGGGACCAATCGGAGGGGCTCCGCGCCAATATTGCCACACCAACAAAGTGACTCGAGATGAGTCATGATGATTGTTTTGGGGTCCTGTTGGGCATGGAATCCCCCCACAGCATGTTTTTGGGCTCAAAACCCAAGTTTTGGTCAAATGTATTGTATGACTCCATGAATTGCGGGCGCGAAGCGCGAAGTATAGGTTAAGTCATAGGGTTGTCTGCCCTAAAGTATTGTAATGTAATGTAAAGTCATGTTGGCTTACCCATGGTCTGTAGACCACTAGATTGTATAAATAGAGCGAGGCTCTAAGTTGTAAAGAGAGCAAATTTGAGAGATGAATAAGCATGGTTCGAGCATAGAGTAAGAATCTAAGTGTATTGGGTCATAGTAGTAGGATGAGGCTTTGCAACTAAGTGCGCAGATCCCTAGTAGAGTTTGCAGTTGAGTGCGTGGACCCCTGATGTGAGTGCATAGGACGATGTCGAGTTTGTAATCTTGATTGAAGAATAATAAAGAGAAGTTGATTCCTATTTCTGTGTATCTGCTTGTGCGTTGCCTTCTTTACATTTATACTGTTTTATTTATTGCGCGCACTGATATGATTGTTGTATATGTTGTAATAATTACTAATCTTACACAAATAAGTTAAGTAATCGAGTAATAACAGATTAAATAGAAAGGAATTTGGGTATAATATAGGTTGCGCGGAAGCAGCATCACAAGTTGTGAAGGAATAACAAGTGCGCATAGCGACGTGCGTGCAGGGTCAAACCTCAGACCTTCAAAAGCCCATCAGACATCCCCAAGGTGTGGAAACCTAGTTCTAGCACCCTCCCATACTACTTCGGGTGAGACCTCAGTCCATGCTCCATGGACTATTGCTGAAAGGGCCAGTACTACCAGGATTTTATTGGCTAAATCACCTCTAAACTTGGGTCAGGCCCATACAAGCCAACACATCCATAAATTGTTAATTCATTTACCATTGACTAGAATACATTTGTAGTTCCTTAACCAAAACTACAAACCATGGGCAAAACCATGGTGCACCACAAAAATACTAAAGGTGAAAATCGTGTGTTGAAAACCACAAAAATTGGATGCGAAAAATTGCCCATTTTTTTCTTTGTAGGGGTGTTGCCCACAAACCCCCACGTAGGGGGCTCAACAATCTATGACAATGATGCCAATATTTCTCTACACCAAGAGAATTTCTCAATGCTCATTGATTTTTTTAATGAATTTGCAACCTTCTTTAAAGTGTTCATCTTCACCAACAACAACTTGTTTTCTTCAGCCATATCTTTGACAAAGTGACACTAAGCATCAATATGATTTGTTTTAGATTTATACTCTAAGTTCTTCACTAGGAGGATTGCACTCTAACTATCACATTCTATCCTCATAGCTTCTTGTACCAACCAAATACTTGAAAACAATCTCTGCAGCCATATTGCTTCCTTACTTGCATGAGTGTTTGTCATGTATTCAACTTCTATAGTTGAGAGTGCCACTACAAGCTGTCTCTCATTCATCCAATTGATTACTCCTCCAAATAAGTTAAACATATACCCACTTTTAGATATCTTGTAATCCAAATATCCAACCTAGTTTGCATCAACTAAGCCATGTAGCATAGTCCATATTGAATAGTTCCACACCAATACCTAAAAAAGCCTCTATTGTTATCCAATGTTTCTTTCTTGGTTTTGACATGTACCTACTTAATACTCCCACTACATGTACAATGTCTAGTCTAGTATAAATCATTGCATATTTCACACTGCTAACCACACTTGCATATGGAACACGAGACATGGCCTCTTCCTCTTTGTGTGTCTTGGGACACTATTCTACAAATAACTTTACACCTATAAGAATAGGTACCTTTATTGTTTTATTTTCCTACATATTAAACCTCTATAAAAATGGCTCAACATATTTCCTTTGATTTAACAGAAGTTCCTTGTTTACCCGATCTCTTTTAGTTTACATTCCTAAAGTGAACTTTATAGCAACAAGATCCTTCATGTCAAATTCGAAGGACAACTAAGATTGCACTTCCTTAATGATTTCCTTGTAATTTCCAATTAGCAACATATCATCCACATACAACACCAAATAAATAAGATGATCACCAACTAATTTAAAATACACAATGATCCACTTTTCTCCTTATGAAGCCAAGTCCAAATATATAAGTGTCAAATTATTTATACCATATCCCTAGTGATTTCTCTAACCCATACATGAACTTGTTCATCCTACATACTGGCTCTTTCTTTCTTTCACAATAAATCCTTTTGGGTGTTTCATTTAGATTTCTTCTTCTAGATCCACATGTTAGAATGGTGTCTTCATGTCCATCTATTCTACTTCAAAATCAAAAGCAACAACAATAGATAAAAGAAACATAATAGAAGTTAATCTGGAAATAAGAGAAAAATATTAGAAAAGATAATTCCCTCTACTTTGGAATAACCTTTTTCTACTAACCAAACTTTGTATTTCTCCACTCTTGCTTCTGAATTAAGTGCTGGGTTGTGTTATATTCTTTCCATGACTAAGAGGGGGGTCACCCGGGGAGGCGACAGCCCCCTTGTCAAGGGGTATGCAGGGGTCTCCCCTACAAGGGGTCCCTATATTACCTATGGTTTTGTGCATGGATTTCGCACATTGTTTTGGGCGTGATGGTTTTCCGTCCATGGTATTATGTAGATCCGATCAAGGTAATATGGTTATGTTCTAATCTAGGGTTAATGGATTAGGGTTTAGGGATGCTTTGACATGTATAAATATGTATTGTAACATTGAAAGGAACATAATGAAAAATCAATCTAGTAGTCTCGGTTTTGAGATCCAAGGAAAAATCTCTGTGTATATTTGTTTTATGTGTTATGCTCTTGCCTTTGTTTATTTTTTGTTATTAGAATTCGTATGCAGGTAATTTCTATATGGGGTTAAAACCTACATTAAGTTTCTTCTTAAACACCCAATTGCTTCTAATGGGATTTCTCCCAACCAACAACTCCACTAGATCCCAAGCCTCATTCTTGTCCAAGGTCATCATATCTTCAACCATCGGCTCTTTCTAGAGTTTCTCATCCTTTGAATCCACTTCCTCCCTAACATTTCTAGGATCATCATTAGTAACAAATAAAGAAAAGTTTAAATGGAAATCAGGTGGAGTATACCTTTTTGACTACCTTCTTTCTTGAACTAATCTCCTTAATATTGTAGTATGTGGTTGTTATTATTCTTCTTATTCCTTTTCTTTTTTAGATTTTGATTTGTCATCCTTCAATTCAAACTTTATCTTATGTGGTTCTTTCTCGCTTGGCAGGGCTTCTTGTTTGACACTGTCCTTGTTTTCTTGAAATATCACATTTCAACTATACACAACCTTCTTAGTTTATGGTTTCCAAAGCTTATAACCTTTCATACCATCTTTATATCCAATAAAGACACACTTTTCAAGTTTCTTCTCTAGCTTACTCCTATTCTCGTTTATAACATGTACATAAACATCACAACCGAATACCTTGAGATGTTCAAGAGAGGGTTTCTCACCATCCCATACCTCATGTAGAGTCTTGTTATCCAACATTGATTAGGGTGATCCACTTACCAAGTGAGATTTAGCATCCACTACCTTTTCCTATAATTCCTTTCCTAACCTGGCACCATTGAGCTTGCTCCTTGCTTTCTCCATCATCATCCTATTCATCATTTCTACAAATCCATTTTTTCAAGATGTGTGTGGAGTAGTATTTTTTCTTGCTATGCCACACTCCTTATCGAATTCTTTGAATTCATTCTTGTAGAATTCTCTGCGATTATCTATCTTCAACACCTTAATTTTATTATTTGTTTTATTTTCCACAAGTTCCTTAAACTCTTTGAATTTGTCAAATACTTCATAATTTTTCATGAGAAAATAAATCCATGTATTACTCAAGAATTCATCTATAAATGAGACATAATAGAAAGATTTTCCCAATGATGGAATTGACATAGGTCTAAACACATCACTTTGCACCAACTATAATATTTCCTCTACCCTTGTAGTACCCAAGGATAATTTTACATATCTCTGTTTCCCATATACACAATGTTCAATAATACAAAATAAATAAATAAATTAGACATACCTTCTACCATGTTATTACCATCAAGTACTTAAAAGCCCTTCTCTCTGATATGTCATGATATATGATGCCACAACATAATCTTTTCTCTAGTGACTATAAGATTTTTTCCTTCTTCAGCTCCATTCTCAAGAATAATAGAACCATTGCACCCATCACTAATAATTCTTTCCAAAATATTATATAGAGTTCAAATCCAAACTCCACTCAACAATACCATTTCTCATCAAACCATGTTGCAAGTATCTATTTCAAACAATTTGTTCATGCTTGCATCACTCATCTTGCTTACAAAAATCAAGTTTATTACCAAACATGGAATGTGAAGAACACTAGGGTGATCTGGGGTGTACAAGGAATGAAATGAAATGCAACAAAGTAAATGGAACACACATAGAGAAATATAGTATAGATTATAATAATGTGGTGAAATTCAACTTATATTAATAAATGAAACAACGAAATATTGTATAACATAAACTAGCTAGAATGGTGGTAGCTATCTTTGAACATAGAGAGATAGTGGCTATGCGCATTCACAATAAGCTATTGAAAGAGGAATACAAAATGGAATAACCCTAGAATATGAATGACCAAAAGATTTGTTGCTCTCGATGGGGTTAGTTGGTATGTCAACTTCCTGAGGTCATAATTTTAGGATATGATCTATGTTTGGCATGATCAATAACATGTTGGAAAGGTCTAGTTGATAATTACACATTTTGACTAGGACTTGGTCTAATTATTGTGGTGACCAATTGGGACCTACTATGTCAAGAAATATTTCTTTATGGCCTCAAAACAACCTTAAAAGTTTAGGACCCTCAAAACTACAGAAAAAAACTACCAATATGAATTATTGTGCTTTGAGCTAATGGAATAGGTGGATAACCACTGACATACATATGGATCAGTCCTCCCCCCTTAGGAATAAATGATATTCATTGCATTGAGTTCCTCCATTATATGGGGAACCATATAATGAATTTGGCTCTGGGTGAGCCACTTTCCTTGGTTAAGAAGCTTCCCTGCTTTCACAACCCGATAGAGTTGTATGTGTTGCTAGAAGGTATCATTTTTCATGGTGCCCATAATTTGATCCAATATATCCATTCTAATACAATTAGTATTGAATTCTGTGGGGGCCAATTTCATAGCTACCTCTAAGTGTCCAACAATGGTGTAAAATATGGTCAAAGCAGTTCCACATTAAACAGTGAGTGCAAGCCAAGGAAAGGAAGAATGATGAATTAAAAATAATTTTCACCCACAACCTTTATGATTTTGTAAGTCCCATATTAGAGTGGTATAAGATTCTTATTAAGTACAATGAGGCACTCTTTCTATAAATATAGACACACCTTATCAGCACCCTGAAACTTATGTGGAATCTTGTGTTAGTCACATTGTTGTTTGTACTTTGCATTTGATTTCTATAGGATAGCATTGACCTCTTGTTGGAGTTATTAGATAATTTCAACAGATTTGGATACCCTATCTTCCTTTACCTAAGAATGAAAATACTTTGTTGGTAAATATTCAATGGTCATAGCTACATCAATCAAGGCCAATGGTTAGAACCCCAAGCACACCTAAAAAGGATTGTGGCCAATAGAGATATGGAGGGATCTATTATAACTATTATAAACATATGGAAGGCATTCTTACCATGTGTAGGGATGCTTGGATTTATAAATCTGCAAGATATACACAATCATCTTGCCAGCCACTTCTATTTCCCCATCTGATTGGGGATGAAAGGTAATCTATTTGGTCAACTTGGTATCCATGAGAGCCCATAGGCTAGAGTAAAAGGTGTTGAGGAATCTTCTATCTTTATCTAAAATAATGGTCCAAGGTAAACCAAAATGAACCAAAACACACTCAAAGAAGAGTTTAGCAGTGGATTTGGCTCTGATACTCTTCTTTCATGGTGCCAAAATGGACATCTTAGAGAATTGATCAACAAGCACAACATGTAATGATTACCATGCTTGGTGGTTGCAAAATTGACATGTAGTCCATGGACACTGAGTCTGAGGTCTTGTCTAGGGTAAGTAGAGGAATGTACAACCCCTGCTTCTTGATGTTTGGCTTAAAATGACACATGTAGTGTATGATTTGATATATAACTAGAAATATTATTGAAGCTTTGTCAAGAAGAAATGATTTTGGAGGAATCATATTATATTCTCCAAACTAAAGTGCCCTACCGTAACAACCCTAGTGAAAATTCCATGTAATAAAAGTTAAAAATAGTAACCATGGTCAATGCGACACTTATTCATAGCTGTATGTTGGACAAGACATCCTAGGGGGTGTTCATTTGGTTGTTTATGGCTAAGGAAATTGGCAAAGGAAATGGCTAAGTCTTTGAAAGGCGAAAGGGCATTTTTGGCACATTTATTTATGAAAATAATGGAAATTGGGAGAAAAGGAAGGTGAAAGGTCATAGGTTGCATGCGAGGAGGAAAATGAAGGAAAATCATGGAAAATGAAGAAAATAGAGGGCTCATTAATAAAAAGGCTTATGAGGATTAGTGACCAGGACTTGGTCATTTTAGTTTTGGAGCTCTGTCATTATTCTCTCTCTCTCTCATACCCTTGGAGACTTAGAGTTTTCTTGGAGCACTCTTGGTGCATGTGGCATACTTGGATTTTTGGAGAAAGAAATAAAAGGAATCACAGGAAACCATAATAAGGCATCGGGATCAGCAACTACATCAGATTTTATTGCAGGTACCGAGTTGTGTGGATGTTTCTTTCACTAATTTTGGCATGCATGGCATATGCATGTGTATTTTTGGTTATGATCTATCATTGGCATGGAGGATGGTCAGGATTGATAATGGATTAACTAGCCTTGCCATTTCCTAGATAGCCATGGTGATTGTGGGTTTATTTTCATTGTTGTGTTTTTGATTGCTTATCATGTTTCCTTATCTTGGGTTGAGTTAATAGCCCTGGAGCCTTGGTTGGAAAAATTCTATGGAGCCCTGGAACAACTTGGGTTGAGTTACTAGTCTTGGAGCCTTGGTTTGACAAACGCTCTGGAGCCTGGTTAAAGTCATGGGTTGAGTTACTAGTCTTGGAGCCTTGGTTGGACAAATTCTCTAGAGCCCTAGAAGGTTCAGATAGAGACCAATCTGATGATGGTTTTGTGATGTTCGACCATGAGGTGGAATAACTATTTGATGGGTTGAGGTGGATGGCCTCTGGAAGCCCTAAACATTTTTGATTGATGTGTTTTATGAGATCCCACATTCATGCTTGGAATATGGCACGAGGGTGAATGACTAAAGAGATATTTGGCTCAGCCATTCTACGGTCAGGTGGAATGTGGAAGTCCCATCCTAGGTTTGTATTTTTCATGTTTAATGAAAGGTTATTTCTTGTGGTATTTCTATGAGTATTATGATGGATTATATGTGGCATATATGTCTGTGATTTCATTGATACTTATGGCCCTATTATGCTAGCTATGTATATGTTTTATGATAGCAACTATGTATGGCTCTCATCATGGTTTTACTTGTAAATGAATGAAAATTGTATCTATGACCTAATGGATGGAATGGAAATTAAAGTGATAAGGAAACAATGTTTCATGGTGAATCTCAGATAAGTACGAGATCCCTATGCTTAGATTTTTTATTTACACATGTAAGTTGCTTACTAAGTGTTTGACAAATTTCTTGTCATGGCTAGTAGGGGTCTCATCAAGGCCGCGAACAAGAATTGTCTTTAGTATTGTCATTTCCATGTTATTTTTACTGATTTGAAGAGATGGTTCAATTCTAGGAAGTTACCTGGGATTTGGGCCTCAAAAAGTGGCTCAAATCTTAGTCCTTGGCATAGCACTAACAAATTGGGTCTCTGATTGCTGGCAAGCAAGCCTGTGAGAGCGATTATAAGGTTTTAGTCGCATGCATGCCTTGTCATGGGAGTGATGTTGGGTTTCATTCATCTAAATTCTAGGTAACTCAGGTATTGGGCACCTGGAGTGGTGGATTAGCTCTTGGGGGTCTTGAAGCACCTAAGGGAGGTCTGTATGTTGTGTTTATGTCGATTCCATTTCCTTAAGGTTACCTAAGAGCTTGAATCATCTCCTAGTAGCCTCCTGTCGCATGTTTACCTCGACTAGCTGATTACTTGGGTAGATGTGGGAGGAGGGTGTTACAGAGTGGTATCAGAGTGTGGTTGCGCTCCCTTTGGGTTGTGTGTTGATCATGATTTCATGTTGGTTGCATAATTTTTCCTTATGCATGTAGTCCATGTGCTTGTTGCATTTGCATCATGTTGATCATGGTTGTAGTGATGTTGCCGTGTGAAGGTTGAAGGTGTTGTCGTAGAGTATGTATTCATGTGTGTATGGTTGATTATGCATTGTTATGCATGTCAGTGTTTACATGTTATCAAGTGCATGTGATGTGGTTTTTTTTATCATGCATGAGGTCATGGTTTGTGTAGTTGATATGGTCATGCATATATGACTAGATTCTAGCTAGAATGATGTGTATATTGTTTCGTACTCATGTGCTATATGTCAATATGAATTTGTTATGCATGTATGGTATTGGTTATAGCTATGCATGAAATGTAGGTCAAACATGCCTTGTGAAGTCATGGTATGAAATTTAGGTCATCATGGTGCTATTGGTTGTTATGATGATAATGTGGTGGTTGAGATAGAGTAGGAGACATAGATCATCATAATGATGTTGTAACATTAGACTTTCGGGTAAGAGCATATCGTCATACAAGTACTGTATGTTTGGCATGCAGGTATGAAAGTTAAGGATTGTCATATACATTATGTTTATGTAGATGTCTTTTGATGTTATGGTTACATTCATGATAGATGTTAGTTGATTAGTGTAGTTATATGCACACGTGTCAGATAATCAAGAATGTTAGTAACTTAAACTTGTATGCATTGCTATTGTTGTTTTATATTAGATAACCTAATGATTATGTTATTTTTTATTGATGAAGTATCATATATCTTAACATGTTGTTTTTAAATGATAGTTAACTTGATGATTAGGGTTATTACATTAATATATTGATGTGATAAGTATCATGCTAAATTGCATTGGCCTATGCAGATGATTACAATTACGACAATCAAGTATGAGTCGACTTATTGTGTCGCATTGTGTGTTACTGATCTATATTGATCGTACATATGTGATTGTTATGCATAAATGATAAATGCTTATGATTTTATGATGTGAACATGTTAGTTAGTGAGTTTTATGGATATCGTGATCTTATTTATGTTTGAGTTGACATGTTGTAAAGTTATATCTTGCTAACTAGATTGATTGTGTAGACAACATAGCCTCCCCTGAGATACATTAAGGTATGAGATTTCTTATGTCATCTATTTCGTGTTTGAATTTTTTATTAGGCTGTCTATTTGATGTTTGAGTGTTTGGTGTCTATTATGTCGTCTAGTTTATTTATTTAACATTATATGATTAGAAGTTTGTTGAATGTTTGATGAATTGCATAATATGAGTATGTGTTTATAAGGTTTCGTGCCAAAATGATATTGTTTTAAGAGGATTGTACTAACACATGTGTTGAGACAATTCACATGTACTTGAGTATAGCAGGTGATAGTTGTGGCACTATGTCTAATAACCTGAGATGAATATGGGTTATGACGTGATTTTTAGTTTTGGTAAACGTTGATTTGAAATTGATAGATATGATCATCTTGATATCTGGAACATGTGGTTGACATGTGTAAACAGTTGTAGGAAACAAGCTTGGTATTAGCATGATAGGATATCAATTGATGTGCTTACATAACTAACAGTTGGGTGATGTGACAATGCATAGTAAGCCTCGATTGCAACAAGATGAAAAGGTAAAAGGAAGGAATTGGGCAAGAATTACTTTGACTATTTTTGGAAACCCTAATTCCAAGTGAATGAGTGATTTGCATACATGAAGTCTTCTTAACCTTAATCTCATTTGACATTATGTGGATATGTGTTATATTCATGGACATGAATTTGATATGTATATCAGCCAGTTTCTAGTTAAAGGTAGAACTGTTAAGGGAATTGGAGTCCCTTGAGACATGGCACAGATGTGTTCAGCTACAAGGCAACGTGTTTCGCATAACAAGGTAAGGTAATTGGTGTATTGTTATGTTATATATACACTAACAATTATGTGTTTATGGTAGTATGATGCAGGGGATTATATGGAAAAATAAATTTCTATGAAATTTTGAAGAAGGCACATGTTGATCTTTCCTTGGGAACCATGTGATTGAGTCATGGTGTATGTTGCCAGTCTTGCGCTTTTGGTATTTTATGAATTGTTGAGCTTTATTGTGGTTTTGTTTATATCTGGTGCAAGGCCTTGCCACTTTGTTTGTGGAGTCATATTATTATTTATTTTCATGGTTTTCTTCTTGTTTGTGTTTATTCTTGTCTTTTATGTTTTGAGTGTCTTGGGAATTGGTTGAGAAAGAGGAAATTTAATGGAGTTTGGGAAGACCTGTGTGGTACACAACAGGTAATGTAAGACACAAATGAAGCTCGATGCATGATTAACCGCAGTGGAATCTAAGACTATGACAGTCAGTTGGACTGGTTGGGTCCATTGTGGTAAATGGATGGTGGAAGTACAGTGATGAGAAAGGTAACAAGAAAAGGTAATGTAAATGGATCTAAGGTGTCAGATGCCTTGGCTATGTTGTGAATGATTGTTCTCAATGTTGTGCATGAATAAAGGAAGTTCTCTTAACCTTGACCTTGATATCTGGTAATTATGTTATGATCATGATTATGCTAATGTTTATACATGTAGGTGTGTATGTATGTCATGTTTGACAGGGTCGTCATGGATCATGATTATTAACGCTAACAATTACATGTATATATATGTGTGTATGTATGTTGTTGACTGACAAGACCATGATTTTTTTGTGCTAATGTTTATGTATATGTATCTATGTATCTATGTCAATGTATGACACAGTCATCAGGGATCGTTCTTGTGAAGGAATGATTGCTTACACAGGTGAATGACATGAAGAGGTTCTTGGTTTCTGAGGAATTAAGTGGGAAGAGTAGTCTTGATAAATATACAAGGTCAATATCATGTGGTTATGAGTTGATATTATGTTATTATATTATCTCTATGTTATGGACAGGTTATACCGAGGGATACAACAATGAAATGAAAGAAGTGTGGTCTGCGACATGCTAAGACAAGAATGAATAAGACACTAGAAGCAAGGTTTCTTGTAAGGATAGTGTGGTTTCAGATGTGTGGTATTACTATTGTTCATATGTTGTATATGTTGTACATGTTGCATCTATGATGATTGTGCGCATGCGATATTGTGCATATGTAATGTGTGTACGTACAGGGTGTTAGTACATATAGTGTTGTATGAATGCTTCATCTTTAGTGTTCAATATAGATGATACTATGTACATGTTGGATATATGGTGATGTATACATATTGTATTGTGTGCATGATGGATATGCGGTGTTGTATGCATATGGGGCTATGTGTGTGTTAGATATGTGATGTTGCGTACAAATGATGTTATGTACATGTTGGATATGTAGTGCTATGTACATGTGGTGTTGCGTGCATGTTGTACATGTGGTGCTATGTACATATGGTGTGGTGTGCATGATTGTACAAGTGGTGTTGTGTGCATGATTGTACAAGTGGTGTTGTGTGTAGGTGGTTTTGTGTACATGTCATGTATGTGGCACTGTGTACAAGTGGTGTCAGGTACATGTCATGCATATGGTATGATGTACATGTGGTATTGTGTACACATTGTACAAGTGGTGTAGTGTACATGTGGCATTGTGTACACATTGTGCAAGTGGTGTCGTGTACATGTGATGTTATGCGCACATTGTGTACCTAGTGCGATGTATAGGTGGTACTGTGTATGTGTTGTACATATGGTACTGGTGCATGTGTGGTATTGTGTGCATGCCATACATGCTATGTTGAGGGAATGTGGTACTATGTATGTGCATTATGTACGTGCATGTATTGTGTGGTGTTGTACATCGAGTATAGATATATTGCGTTGTGGTGTACTCCAAGTGTAGGTGTATGTATTATGTTATGCATTGGATGTAGGTGTATGTATTATATTGTATACATTGGGTGTAGGTGTCTGTATTGTATGTCAGGTCTAGGTGCATGTATTGCATGGAGTTGTATGTCGTGTGTGGTCATATGTGTGTGATGCACAATATGTATATGTCCACCTTATTGAGGAGAAGGCATTGGGTGTATGTTGGGTTTGGAAGCCAATCCGTTGTGCGTACGAAATAAGAAAACAAGAAGAAGTAAGGATCGATGAAGGATACTTATAGGTATTTTATTTTAGTTATGTATATATGTGATTTATGATTTTGATGGTTATGTTTTGAGCTAATCTTATGTGATATTTTTATACATGTTGATTTGGTCAAATATGTTAGTTTGACTTGTTTTGATAGGAAGCCAACAGGATTGAAAATGTACCATATTGACGAGCTGCCAATGAGGTATGATGTGAATTTATTTCAATTTATTTTAAATATAATGGAAGTTATGTGCTTCATACAGGAATGCATGAAATGCTCAGTTAGGTGATTGAAATCGGTTGTAAGAATTTGCAACAACAAAATAAATTAAAAAATGCAGCAGTATGCTAGTAAAGCATTCAGGAATAGGGCCATTATGGGACACTGGTACCCAATAGTGTCCATTGATTTCCATGAGCATGCTATGACCGGTATGATGATTTTGAGGCAGGGATATGCCTTGGTTTTTGTATCTTCCGATGCGAGGAAGCCTTGCCAAGGGATGGACTTCCCGGGATGGGGGTGCCAACAAAACTTGGAAGGTGTGTGACTGCAGAAAACGGGTTGGGCGGATTTCCCGAGGGACTATGTAGGATAGAAGGGAATATCGGGGATGGATTTGTTTTGGTCATTAGCATTTCCATATGGAATCATATTCACATTGGGAGTGTGCGCTAGAAAAAGGATCTTGTAACTATTCACGGAGAGGACAAGTGGCCCAGGATTATAGTGTTGGACATTGGATGCAGTTGATTATGGTAGTGGATTCTAGACTTCAAAGGAAGGAGGTGAATCCTTGTATTACTTGAGGGTGGAGGCATGAGCCTCTGGATTCCCTTGTTGCAGATGCATGCATCGTATCTTTTTATTTGTTGGTTGAGAAAATGTGTATATGTGTATTTTATTGTAAATATTGTATCAGTTGGATTTATAAAGCTCCATAGATAGTATGGTTATTTGCTAATTGAAGCAAAGGTGTATATAGATATGTGGTTATTGTAAATACCGGAATGAGCTATGTTATAAATCTCCAGTAAATGATATGATTTTCATGTTTTAGTAGGTGGTCATTATAAATATGACAACAAGCTGTGTTGTAAAGCTCCATGGGAAGTATGTTTTGTTTCTGGCAGTCTTGTTGGTTATAGGTGTCATTGAACACCGAGGACGGTGTTCCCCCAAGTGGGAGGGTTCTATAACAACCCTGGTGAAATTTCCATGTAATAAAAGGTAAAAACAATAACCACGGTTGATGGGACACTTATTCCAAGCTAAATGTTGGACAAGACATCCAAGGGGGTGTTCATTTGGTTGTTTATGGCTAATGAAATTGGAAAATCAAATGGCTAATGCTTTGGAAAGGAGAAATGGATATCATCCATCATCCTCATCCTCATGAATGTTTCTAGAGCGTAGTCAAGCTAAAGGGAATGACCAACCAGAAGAAAATTTCTTATTTATATTTGAATGTTGTCTACCATGCATCATTTTTTTCGATTGGAACCTAGTGGTAGTTTTACTTAAGATTAATCTTACTAAATAACTTGGCACCCTTAAGTTGGTCAAGAATATTTCAAATCTTGGGGATCGGGTATTTGTTCTTGACAATGATTTTGTTCAGGGTCTGATAATCAATACATAGTCTCCCTATCCCATCCTTCTTATGCACCAATACAATTGGACTCCTCCAAGATGAGGAGCTTAGTTGAATGTGTCCCTTTTGGATAAGATCATGAATATGAAGTTTTATTTACTCATTCTCCAAGAGAGAGAATTTATGTATTGTCCACCTACTTTTGTTGTGTAGAGGGGACATGTGTAAAAGTTTTGGTGGTTGTAGTGACCTTCCTTTCACCTTGTGACCAACCCATGAAGATAATAATTTTTGTAGTTTGATAGATTACCTTTTGGCACTGTTTTTCTAAGATCAATGAAATTTCAATAGTTGGGACTACAATATCATGTAGATATAGCCTACGAGAGAAACAATGACACTAAGAGGATAGGAATCTAAACAACATGAATTTTACACATATAAGGTTTTCCTAAAAAAATTGTAAACTTCAACTACAGAAATATCACATAGTGCCTCATCTTTGAATGGATTGATGTTGTAGGACAAGTGGCACTGACGGATGTCATGGATGTATCATCCATGGATCAACCAACCAATAGTGTATTGTTAGGGGTGTGGAAATATCAACAACTTCAACCTCTTGATGACATCGATTGATATCAAGTTCGTTTGGCTCCTACTATCAATAATGAAATGGAATGGGAGCCCCTTCACCTATATTTGTGATTAGAAGAGGCACTCCCCCTCTTCACGATCCTCCTCTTCTAGTGGGATATTTGTGGTCATGATAGTAGCATTGGGTTTCACATTAATGATATGCTTCCCTTTGTCTTGTTCTAAATAATAATCAAAGCTAGAGTCTATTTCCTTTTCTTTAAGCTCCACCAACAATGATTATTTCGAGAAACATTCATCAATGTTGTTCATGTTGCACACAGTGTTTCCATTGATAAAAATAAGTGTCATTGATGTCAAAGGGAAATTATAAGCCAAAAATAGTATCATTCATGAATCAAGGGAAGTAGTATGATAGTTGGATCTCTTACATGCCCTCATAAAGAGGTTTTAATTTTATTGAGTTTTTTATAGGTTTATTATTTCTTAATGACTCTATGGATGAGATGGTTGTACAGTCTTCTATGAGACCTTATCACACCCTAAAAAACCCCTCTTGGATGGGAACTTATGGACATTTGAAGATCAATATTAGTAAAGGACCTAAAATATGTGGCCCAAATCCATAATTATCAAATTAAAAAAAAAAAAATCATCTTCTAGGTGATTCTATGGTTCAGTGACCCAATCTATGGTAGATAGTAGCCAAAATTCAACAAAATTTAAAAGTGTTAAATTTCAAGCATGCATGCTCAGATTGGAAATATCTAACATCTGGATAAGAAATTCAACATCAAATGGCAGATCACCTTGCACAAATTTTAACTAGGGTCACTGTCTTGTCCCACAGTAACATGTGGTAGCTAGCTACTGGTTGATAAAGATGATGTTAGTAGGTGACATGGTGCCTCCACGATCTGCCACGTGGCATATAAAAATGGAATTTTTTGGTTGCTTAAATGGTAAAATATGGGTGACATGTGGCACCCCTCACAGGCTGCCACATGGCATGATGGCATCATGTGGTCAACCATGGACTTCTAAAGATGTGATTACATGCCATGGTATTACAATCACATAAGGGCAAGCCCCATTGGACCAAGGCTCAAAGGTTAAGAACAAGGTCATGTCGAATGGTCACATGTCGACTTTGTATGGTAATAATGGTGAAAGCTCTAAAATTATGGGTTGGCCCACATGATCTCAGGACCACACACCTCATATAAATTCATATCTCCATTATTTGATATATCACAAATTTAATTCAATGATATACATCTATGAATACAGGGTCAAAGGTTAGGCATTGCGGTGATGACATACTTGCGAAGTTGTTATCATATGATCGGTGGAAGGGATGAGCCCTCACATGATTGTGTTGTTTATACATAGTGTATTGTTATTGGTTTGAACTTGGGTGAGCCATGATGGGTTTATGAATGTGTGCAATCTAGTTTTGGGCTTCATCAACCACAACATTTCGTCTATCTCTCTCTCTCTCGATATATATATACATATATATATATATATATATATATATATATATATATATATATATATATATATATATATATATATGGATGGTTGCTCTTGATAAGTAATGGCTCATTGATCAAGTCATTTGGTCATATGGCTTAGTTTTTTGTCATAAAGGTTGTACATTCAAGTCTAGTCAGACTTAGTCATTAGGGTAATTTTGAGATCTAAAATAGGCCTCCTACGAAAAATGTACAGCCAAAATAAACTTTATAAGAACCAACAAGATTCAAGATGATGATGTCAACCATGGGGGTTGGTTCACCATTTTTGGAGTAAAAAGGTACAAACATTAAAAAATAATAAAATAATAAAACTACTCTTTCAACTCGTATATTCAACTTATCTCCGTAAGGTTTTACTCAAATTTCGAGTGGGAGTACTAGTTGGATGAAAAATTTAATTCCTCATCCAAGGAATACCCATGTTGCATACTTTTAATGGACCCTCCTACACGAAAAATGAGAAATACATGAAAACATCTGATTGCAATAACATTTTTCATGTATTTCTCATTTTTCATGTAGTAGGGTCTATTGAAAGTATGAAACGTGGTATTCCTTGGATGAGGAATCAAATTTTTCATCAAACGAGTGTTGCCACTTGAAATTTGAGTAAACCCATAGGGAGATAAGTTGAAAATACGAGTTTAAAAAATAGTTTTTTCTTTTTCCTCTCTAAAATTTGATTATGTAATCTAATTTTATTTTATTTTATTATTGAATTGAGGCTTCTGTGATCCATATCAAGTTTATGAGAAAAAGTTTTTCGGCATAAATCACATGATAATACATTTGTCATGCTTATTTTGGAATCCAATTTGGCTTTAAAATGAGCCTAGAAACATCCAAAAACCATATAAAACTATATAAAACTATACAAAAACCTCAAAATTCCCCTAATGCAAATTATTTTTTATATCGGGTTATTGGCACATCTAATTTGACCATTCTGTCAAATGATTAATTTTTGTATGGTTTTATATAGTTCTATATGGTTTTTGGATGTTTCTAGGCTCATTTTAAAGCCAAATTGGATTTCAAAATAAGCATGATGCTTAGGGTTTATTTGTGAACATTTCTAAAGGTATGGAAAGCATTGATGATGTATTTTTGATGTTCAGAATCAATGTTATGTGTTTTGGGTGTTTATGATCAAGTTGAAGTGTTGTGTATATGGTTAGAGAAAGTTTTGAGAAGTGTTTAATGTGACCATATTGATGAATAAGTGGTAGCAAGGTATGGATACAATATGGTATATTGGTGATAGAATTATGATAGTAGTATCATGACTAGTTTTTAAGACCTATATTGAAGACTAGGAAGATCCAATTTGAAATATTATTAAAAGTCCAATCCAAAAGAAATTGAAGAAGGAGGTGGGTGCCTCCATTGAGGTTGGTGCCTCAATCAAGTTGAAGCCTACAATAATTCAAAGCTTTCTCATATTTGAGGTTAATACCTTAATCAAGTTGTAGCCTATTGCAAGTGGTTTCTCACACTCTTTGATGTTGGTCCCTCGATTAGGTTCTATCCTATCGCACCTATTTTCTTGCACATCTTGGGGATGGGTGCCTCTAGAAGGATCGTGCCTATAAATATATGTAAGAATTGAAGAAGGAGGAGGAGAAGAAGAATTTGTGGTTTTCTCCTATAAAGTTTTCACATAAAATGTTGTGTCCTCTTTCATTGATGTGATGATGGCTTCTTGATGTATATATTCTTTTAATTGCTTTGACGCAAAATGTTATGATACGCTCATACATGATTAATTATTTATGAAATGTGTAAAAATGATTAAATTAATGATATATTGATTCACTCCCCCGCCCTTCTTACTGTAATATTTGGTTCAACAAGTGGTATCAAAGCAGGTTCCTTTAGGAATAATTATCTAATGAAAGGTTGATTTCAGGGTAAAATGGCCACCATTAGAAAAACATCCAAGCCTCCTTTGTTTGATGGATCCAATTATGCTTTATGGAAGATAAGAATGAGCATGGAGACCCATCTCATTTCCTTGGGAGCTAATGTTTGGGAAATTGTAGAAACCAAGTATGAAGTTTGGATACTCCTCCTATAGATAAATATGGTGAGGGCCCCTATAATCGAATGTAGTAGCTAAGCATGAAATTTCAAGTGGTTTGTTAGATTTAGAATTTCTCAAAGTAATGCAGTGCATGTCAATTCATGATGAATGTGTTAGAGACAGTATTTGCATACTGCCATCAGTGATCAAAATTCCTCTTTTATATCATATTAGTGTCCCATGTTGAAATTTTTATCATTCCACCTAGGTCATCATGTAAAAATTTACTCGTTGATGGTAGCCCAAGTTAAAACCCCATCCCCTCTCAAAAATCAAAATTTGTTGGCCCACCTTCATGTGTCTTGCTGAGCATACATTGACTATAAAATCTCATTTCATCATGTTTTGTGTCAGTCAAGTCCACCTGAAGTCCAGTCATTCAAGGTCCCATTAGGTCACTAGGTTTTATTTTCCAAGGTCCAATAAAACACCATTCACTACATAAGACCAGAAAAGTATTAGAGTGAAGCAAATAATATCCCTTTTTCAGTTAAATAAGGTTTTATAAGCATGTAACCATGGTTGCTAAAGTTCCAAATTTGATTTTAAGCAAGAAATTCGTTCCAATTTGTAATTTTATTTCAAAAAGAGAGTTGTAATAATTTTTATTTATTTATGTAATTTTATGTTTATCTTATGTAATATGTCACTATTCTTATTTGTTTACTCAAACTCCATTGCCAATATCATAAAAAAAAAGAGTCAAAAGTGAACATTTCCAAACCTTCAACATCATCCACCTACAAAGAAAAAAGTCAGAAAGCAAATTAGCAAAGAGGTCAAATGAAACATTAGAAAGTGGGTTTTAAAATCAAAAGATCAAACTCACTCACCTATAAAGGACTTCTTGGCTTCAAATTCACCTTCATTTTCCTCCCAGCACTCATTGAGAAAACCCTAAGAGATCCTTTCCACAGTTCTGGCTGAAATCAACAGAAACAGAGCAGGTGTTGCATGTGTCCTTTTGGCACTGCACATTCTCTTCTGGCACTGCATGTTTACCTGGCACTGTGCATTTCCTTAAGGCGTTACACATTTCATTAAGGTGTTGTGTGTTCCCTTGAGGCATTTCACACTCTACATTGGCACTGCGCATTTGTCCAACAACACTCCAGTCACCTCCTCAGCTCCTCCAAAATGCTTTCAACCTCAATACAAGTAAGTAGTAGCTAATGGATGTGCTTTCCCCCTCCTCAAGTCAATTCCTAAGTGTTTGAAAGGTTTATTGAAGATTTAGCTTAATTGTTACATCTAAACCCTATATTTCCCCCAAAAAACTACCTTCCACTATCATTCCCTTTGGCACACTTCCCTCCACCCTCCTTCCCTTTCCCTAAATCTTTATATCCCAGATACCCACTAACCCTTTGTCCCAAAACCCTAAGTCCTAGGTGGTACAACTACCTAGGCTCCCAAACCCCTATATTGCAAACAAATTTTCCCCATCCCCAAACTATCATATTACTACCCTATATCCCTCTTCACTACAAATATCCCTTTACCCATCATCTTCATATTTACCCTTCCCCATTTACTATTCCTCGAAAACTACATTCCCCCTACCTTACACCTCCCTAGGTTTTGATACTAAACACCATGGCAGAGGAGGAATACAGACCACATAGTGAGGAAGAGGAAATAGATAGAGAAGAAGACAGGGAACAAAGGAGGTCAGATACACAGGTTTGAGCCCATAGATCTCAGGGAACTCTTAGCATCCCCTATGACTGTGACATCCTTCAAATGGGTAGGCTGTTATGATTTTTGTGAGCAAGTGCAGGCAGTCCAACATCATCCTGAGTTGACTAAGCTTTTCATTTCTAAACTCCAAGACAACCAAGTCGCTCTAGCAAGTATAAATTTCACTTTGTATACTGCCAATAGATCATCTACCACAGGAATTCTAGATGTTAGGGAAAATTGGTGTAAACAAGGTGATTTGTAGAGGCATTATTATGAGCCTTACATGAAACCAAAGTATAGAAATGAAAGAAGGGGCTATTTTCCTTTTTCACACCTCCTTGACATATATGCCCCAATGATGAAGAATATTATGAAATATTTTTCATCTGAAGGTAGATTCTCGAGGGTCTATTCTTATCAAATTCGGTTCTTAATGCATTTCACTAGGGTAAAAATGCTCAATATACCCTACTATATTTTCTGTAGTGTTGAGAAAATGGCCTACATTGCCCAAAAGAGGGAGTACAAAGATCAAATGAAGAGCTTGTTTAATCATTCCCTCATTAAAATCATAGTCCTTTACCATCTCAAGGAACTCAACATTGCATGGAGTACCTTCATAGATAATCCCATATTCACTCATACATCTACTCAAAATGTTCAAAGCATACCTTCATCATCTCATCCATCCACCTACATTCCTCCATCTCATCCCATACATCATTCATCCCCATTTGATGAGTCAGCCATGCCATCACCTCCATCATCACCATTTCATGAGCCTATTCAATCACGTAGCATAGATGAATGCAGAGAGAAAGAGCACATTGAACATGGTGAGATCAACAAGCCTAAAAGGGTTTGTTTGGGTACCTTGACACAAACCTATCAGAGAAGGCATAGGCAAGTGTTTGCCCCACATATTGTGGGAGGGGTCTTGCCTCCTTCATCAGAAAATTAGGTATAGAAGGGTAAGGAAAAAGTGACAGAGGCAAAGATCCAACAGCAACAGGAGGACCTCCATGGGACAGACCAATATTTTCATCTAGTTAAACTAAGTGAAAATGATGATAGTGAAAGAAAAATCATTGTTATCAAAGAGAAAAGTGCACTCATGGGAGAGGTCCAGGTCAATTTTCAGAGGAAAAAATATATCATTTCATACTAGGAGTAGGAAAAAACGCAGTTTGAGACCAAACATGAGCTCATGGAGATTCGGCTCATGAAGGCAAAGAGGGAGGCTGAAAATTCTAAGGCCTTACTTGATGAAGCATATGGAGAATATAGTGACCAACTGGAGGAACAGGTTCCAAGAAAAATTCCAAGGCCCAGAGGCCTAAAGAGAGCTTTGGAGCTAGAAAAACAAAAGGAGGCTAAACTAGCTAATGAGCTCACCCTAAATGAGCAATTGGCCAAAATGGTAAATGAGAACCAGGAGCATTGGCTTGAGAGGGTGAACACACATCTTGAAAGCCTCTTAGACAAGGCCAAAAGAGACACTAACATTCAAATAAAGATGGCAAAGTATTATTGCCGAAGACACCCAATATAGCAAGGGCAAAGCTCAAAGCTGCTAGGGTAAGAATTGAAGCCCTAACTCACCATGAGGAGACAAAAAAGCTTAATACAGTTGCAGAGGCTTCACTCCATGCCTAGCCATCTCAAACATCAGCTTCTTGAACAATTTTGAAGACCCTTGACTCAATTTTTGTCATCTTGCTTTTCTTGTCTTTTTAAGACAATTCTTATATTAGCAGTTTTGTCAAATATGCACAATTTTTGGAGGAATAGCCACCACCATTGGATTCAGAAGGACCAAGACATCCAAGAAAACCATGTTTATAGCCCTGGAAAAGAAAAACTGGTGGGTGAAAAAGGCAAAAAACCACCTAAAACTCATTGTTTTGCCTCATTTCTGGACCAGGCACTATGCGTTTGAGTAGTCTTGGGAGAATGGAGTTTTTGAGGGGCAAATCAAGCCCATTTTGAAAGAAAATGGAAGTTTTAGAAATTAGAGAGGCTAATATTTCCAATGAGCTATCCTAGGCTATATTTGGACATTAGGAAGGCAGGTAAAAGCCAGCTTGAAGATGGAACTATGTGTTTGACAATCAGTCGATATTTTCACTGTTTCTCTCCAATTTGATTTTTACATATGGGAAATTAGTGTTTTACAGATGTAATTGATGATGATGATGTAATTATTATGTTTTTATTTTTACCTAAGGTAAATACATTAGGTAAATTTCATCTATGACTTGTAATGAATCAGTTTTCTTAAGTTAGGGATAAGTCACTTTGACCACCCTACACTCTAGCTATCAGTTCAGTTTTTTTTAAACTGCTCCTCGTCTCATGGATTCAACCCCTGAGGCTAGGATGATTTGGTTTGAGGCCTATATTATGTAATTTCCATGCCATTCTATAGGTTGGACTCCATTGGATATTGTATTAGTGTTTCAGACTTTGGCATGAAATATATTGGATGAGTTGCAGCTATTTTGGTGGGATTCCTGTGGCACGCTATTTTGATATTATTTCTTCTTCAGTTTCATATGTATGAATGTTTTGTACCTCTCATGATTCATTTCACTCTAAGTATGTTTGATTTTCAAGGTGTGATAAGCAAAACTCATCTTGTATGCTCTGTTTTGGGAAAATCATCATAGATTGTCTCATTTCTTCAATTTAAAAAGAATTCATGATCTCATGCTCTTTTTTTAGCACTTCACTAGTCTAAATCATCTCATCACTATACTACAAAGTATTAAAGTACTTGCCTACCTTGCCCCATCAGATTTCTACAATTCTGATTCTCTCATGCCCTAACCTAGTTCACTCTCTGACCTAATTCACTCATCTAGTGATTACCTCCAATCAAAAATCAAATCAAAACCCTGATATACCATATCTAGCCTAAAACCCTAATCCATCCAGCCCTCTTGGCTATGGTCCTTTGGAGAGAGACCTCTCTAGCTTGATTGGGCTAGCTACCACGTCAAAAGATTGGTCTGTGGTTACCTCAGCTAGACTCTTCTTCAACCCTAGAGATCCAGAGGAGTGATAACATACTGGCACTATTATCGGGGAATGAACGGTTAACTTTCCCCGGGTGTACAACTAGTTTTCATTGGAGTTTGGTCCTCAAGATGATGGGACTAAGCTTCATAAAGGTTGATTCAATAATTGCAGTGTCAAGATTGTAGAGTTGGCCTCGAGGAGACAAACGAGACAAATTCTGCATCTTGATCCAGTTGATTCAGTTGAAGACAATCAGAGCTTGTTCAAAAAGTGAAGAAGGTTACAAATCACAAGTTTGATTAGACTTCATTCCATTGGTAAGCTCTCAATCATTACCAATTTTAGATTTCACTATTGAAGACTTTCCTTTGAAAATATCTCTGTTCAGCTCAAAGTCTTAGGTCTTTTACCTCATATAGTTTGTGACCTTGTTAAGATACTAGCTCCGAAAATATATACCAGGTCAAACCCTGACCCAAATCCTCCTTCTCCAGTTGATAATCCTGAAATATTGTTGAGAAAGCCTAAAGTCCCTTTCCCTGAGACTGAAACCACAAAATTGGAAAGGACCACTTCCTTGCCATATCAAATACATAGTATTGAGGATATATCTTTCGACATTAAATTTGAGCTATCCCTTTTCTTTTCAAAATCCGATTCTTATCTTACAGAAGAGGTTTTTGATCCCATAAAGTTTGACTCATACCTTCCTGCCTCAAAGTCTTTTTTTAACCAACCTTCTACTACTTCTCAGTCTTCAAAACTTGAGCACAAGGTTTGGTCTAATTTTGAGAAACTTCAAAGCCTAGCTGATCAATTACAAATCACTGTTGAACATGCCTATATTTAGTATCAACTTGAAATCTTATCTTCTACCATACCCTCTACTACACCTCTAAAAACATCCACATCACCTCCTCTATCTTCATCTCAACCAACACAACCCATTGCAGTTCCCATTCACCATTCTCCAGGAGTTATGGCGAGGTTTGCACCCTTAGTATTACCTGGTCAGTTGGCAGCTTTACCTCAGACCTATGGCCAGAGACTTCCTCTATTTGATGGCAGCCCAGGAGTCACAGCGCAACAACATATTGATAAGATGGTTGATTTCATTGACTTAGAGGAAGTCGATGAAGATGATGCTAAAATGAGACTAATGGCTCAAAGTTTTTCTGGAGATGTCAAAAAATGGTTCTGTGGTTTGGCAGCTCACTCCATTGATACTCCTCAGAGGTTAAACAAGTTTTTCTTAACCAGATGGTGAGAAAAGAAGAATCCATTGCAGATCTTGGTGGAATACAACACATTGAAAAGAAATCCTAGCGAGACAGTTCAGGAATTCACTACAAGGTTCAATCAGATCTACAATTCCATTCTGGATAACATGAGACCTCCACCTGATTTGGAACTTTAGCATTACCCGAATGCTTTTGATCTAGAGATGGCTTATTAGTTGAGGGAAAGAGATCCCACAACTCTTGAAGACATGCAAAACAATGCGGTAAGTGTGGAAGCAAACTTGATGATTGAAAAGTCTCAGTTGAAACATGAGAGATTGGAAAAGAGAGTAACCATCGAAGAAGAACCTTCTTCTTCCACCAATATTAAGCTAGATTCACTAACCAGAACTATGGAGAGAATGGATGTCAACAAGATAAATTCGGATAGACCACAGGAACCCCAAGGCAAAAACCAACAACAACCTCAATACAGAATAAAACAAAGAGAGCAGAAAGCTTCTGAAGCATCGACATCTCAGCAGCCAATTCGGACACCCTTGCAGAAGAATTATGCTCGAGGAGAAGTTGAAGAAACAGACCCGATTGTTGATGAAAATAACTTCTTTAGGGAAGATTACCATCCCATTTTCTTGAATAAATATGAGAAGTATGTCGAGAAGGTGGAGGATCCTAAAGATGAGTACTACATACTGCCAATTGAAAATTCATTGGAGACCCAAACCAATTATTATCAAAGAGGATATTTGAACACACTCAGTTATCAGCAGAAGCAATATTCTTTGAGGAATAGAGATGTCCCAATCAATCCTATTCATAAAAGGACATCACAACAGAAAGATACCCAACAAAAATAAAATCCTCAAGGTAGTCAAAGCAAAGGTAAAGAGCTGGCAGCAGCTGATCAAAGCAGAGCAAAACAATCATCTACAAGTAGTCCAAACAAGGATAATGAAAGTCAAAAGAAGGATCAGATACCAAGAGATATGCCAGAGAAGAGAGACAATATACAAAGAGAAGTAAATAAATCTAGTTCTTTCAATCTAGAAACTGAAATTTCAAAGTTGATAGTGTCTATCCATCTTACTCAACTAGTCAAAAATAGCCATTACAAGTCTGATATGACTGACATGGTTAATATTGAAGATGACCAGCTTGAATTGATTTTTGGTCTAGCCATAAATGGTCATTCAGGAGATAGTGATGTTCCTCCATTTTATCTAATTTTAAGAATCCACCAATTCATTCTTCACAACTCCATGCTTAACTCTAAAGCCTCTCATAATTTAATGACAAAAGCCATCATGGAAAGGTTAGGTCTAGATATAACTCGTGAGTACCGTGACTTATATTATTTTGATTCTGATAAGGTCCGTTGTCTTGTTCTAATCAAAGATTTGGTAGTATCCCTGGATCAAATCCCCATAAAGAATGTTTTAATGGATGTGGTGGTATCTGATATACCACCACAGTTTGGTATGTTATTGTTGAGATCCTAGGGAGAAAAAATAAGAGGCACATTGCAGTTAGACTTCTCTTATGCCAGCATCCCAGTTTTCGAGAAATTGAGAAAGTTGTACCGAGAAACCAAAATGAAGTTCATGATAACTAGCAAGGAGAAGCCCAATAATCATCCTATAAATGTTGTACATACAGATTTAGAGTCATTTTATTTTATATAATGATAGTGGACTGAACGATGTAGATAGTCATCTTGTAGAAATTAAAGATGTACCCAAGATTTTCAACACTATAAGGACAGTTTCAGATCAAGAAAAAGAAGAGCTGCCAAGTTCATCCACACATCCATCAGATAAGGCAGAAAATGGTTCAGAAAATCCATCAGAGAAGGTAATGGAACCTTCAGAACATTCCGAAGAGAAAGTTCAGAAAATTGACCCAAAACAGAAAAAATATGAACAACTCTTGGAAGAGGAAAATGGCCTTTGGACCATGGACTTTGATGGTGCTCTTGGGAAAGACAGAGCAAGTATTAGCATTTGGATTAGAATTCCACATCATCAACAAAGTGAGATCCCTCAGCATGTTAGATTATGCTCATAAAGTTAGCTTTTGATTTCACTAACAATGAGGCGGAGTATGAAGCGTTGATCACAGGTTTAAAGATCTTACAAAGGTTAGGTGCATGCAGAATTTCTGTGTATGATGATTCAGAACTTGTGATCAAGCAAGTTAAAGGTGAATATAAAGCTCACCATCTGCGAATGAAACAATATAGAAATATGGTTTTAGATATTCTTAGGGTGTTTCCTGAATATACACTTTCAATTGTACCAAGGACTCAAAATCTTATGGTAGATTCGTTAGCTACAGGTGCGAGTAATTTCAAAATTCCCATTTTTTCAAACAAGAAATTCGAGATTCATGTAAAGCATCGGTCCTCTGTTCCTGATAACTTGCGATATTGGAAAGTATTCTGGGATAAAAAACAGGTGAATAACTTTCTTCAGAGTGAAGGAGAGTTTGAAAAATTTTCTATGGATGAAGTTTATGACGAAGATGATCAAGTCATCGAGGCAACTCAAGTTGATATACTATAGCTGAAAGATAATAATATTCTGAAAGGTCTTGTACCTTTGGAAGACTTTTTTGATCACGATGATGTAGCAAGGAAGCCTACATTGGTTTCTACAGAGAAAGGTGTCGAAGACGTGAACATCGGAACAATAGAAAAACCAAAAATGATCAAGTTGTCCAAATCATTGTCTCCCGAGGTAAAATAAAATTACATTCATTTACTGTCTGAATTTTTTGATGTTTTCGAATGGGATTATTCATATTTGAAGGAGTATGATAAGAAAATAATTCGGCATACCATCTCAATTAAGCCCAATCAAAAGCCCTTCAGAAAAAATCTAAGGATCAATCCAAGATTGCCACCATCAATAGGGAAATAAGTTAACAGACTTTACAAAGTGGGCATCATTGTTCCGATTAGATTTTTTGATTGGATATCAAATCTAGTCCCGACGAGAAAGAAGACTGAGAGATTAGGCTCTGCATAGACTTTAAAAACTTGAACAAAGTATCTCTGAAAGATAATTATCCACTTCCAAAAATGGACCATATCCTTCAGAGAGTTGTGGGCGCTTCTCGACTGTCACTTTTGGATGGCTACTCAGGTTACAATCAAGTTTTAGTGCATGAAGATGATCAGGACAAGACAACATTCACCACACCTTGGGGCACATTCAAATATGCAAAGATGCCATTTGGTCTCAAAAATGCAGGGGCCACTTTTCAGCATGCCATGGACATAACCTTTTTAGATGAAAAATATGTTTTCTTGGTTGTATACTTAGATGATGTAACCGTATTTTCACATTCAGATGACGAACATTTGCATCATTTAAGAGTCATTTTTCAGAAGTGTAGAAAGTTCGAAATCTCTCTTAATCCAAACAAAATTTTGTTTTCTATGGAGGAAGGAAAATTTCTCGGCATATCATTTTGAAAGATGACATCCAGATTGACCCTTCATGAATAGAAGCCATTCAACAAATTGATTTTCCTCGCAGCAAGAAGGAAATCCAAGCATTCAATGGTAAGATGAATTTCTTACGTAGATTCATTCCTAATTTGGCTGAACATCTTAGAGAAATGACCAATATATTGAAAAAGGATAATGAGGTGAAATGGTCCTAAGAATTCCATAAGTCCTTTCATGCGGTGAAGCTTGCCTTAACCACTGCTCCTGTTTTGATTAGTCCTAATTACACTGATGATTTTATTATATTTTCATTTTCTTCTGAGCATACCATGGCAGCAATACTAATGTAAAAAAGGGATAAAACTGAGCTGCCAATAGCATTTTTCAGTCGCAACATCAAGGATGCAGCCCTTAAGTACAACATCATTGAGAAATAGGCCTTGGCTTTGGTAAAGGCGATCAAAGATTTCAGAGTTTACATTTTACATTTGCATACTCTTGCTTATGTACCTAATGTAGTGGTAAAATAAGTCCTTATGTAGAATGACCCGGAAGGTAGAAGAGGTATATGGATAGTAGCATTATTAGAATATGATCTTGAGATCAAACCTACAAAGTTGATCAAGGGTCAAGGCTTGGATAAAATCATGGCCGAGTCAAACCTTCAAGCTCTAGACATCAACCTTGTAGCAGCATTATTAGACAATCAAGAAGAAGTGGATCTCATTCAGGTATTTGACATCTTTCTATCATCTCCGTGATATTATGATATTATTTATGTATGTTAGTATCTAAATCCCCCTCCAAGCATGTCTAAGACTAAGAGCAGGTCATTGAAGTTGAAGGCTTCCAAATATTGCATCATGGACAATGCACTTTATTGGAAATATCCCAATGGTGTGTTGTTGAACTGTTTGACCAAAGATGAGTCCAAAGAAGTAATAAATGACTTCCACAAAGGATATTGTGGGGGCCATTTGTATTGGAAGGCCATGGTGAACAAAGTACTGAGAATGGGTTACTATTGGCCTACACTTTTTGCAGATATCTACAAGGAAATGATGAGTTGTCATGAATGTCAAATTTTCCAAGGTAAAATAAAGCTTTCAGCAGTGGGGCCTAGATTTCATAGGTGATATCAGTTCATCATCATCCGCACAACACAAGTGGATATTGATAGCTACAGACTACTTTACTAAATGGATTGAAGTGATCCCATCCAAGCAAGCAACAAATTCAGTTATCATTCAGTTTTCTGAAACGAATATCTTGTCCTGTTTTGGTTGTCCTAAAGAGATTATCATAAACAATGCGACAGCATTCAAGTCCAAAAATATGACTGAGTTTTATGACAAATACAACATAAAGTTGGGGCATTCTATAACATACTATCCACAAGGAAATGGTTTGGCGAAGTCCTCCAATAAATCCTTAACCAACATCATCAAGAAACTATTGGAGGCCAATAAAAAGAATTGGCACAAAAATATGATCAATGCATTATAGACAGATCAGGAGAGTAGTAAGAAATCTCTCGGGATTTCTCCTTTTCAGATTGTGTATGGAGTAGATACATTTTTTCCTTCACCATTAGCAGTCCAAGTCATGAAATTGATACAAGAAGTGGGAACTGAAGAGAATGACATTCAACGGTGAATCAATTAAATGGTTCACTTAGATCAACATGGGATGAGGTATTTCAGAACACCTCTAAGATTCATGAGAGGATAAAGAGGATCTATGACCGGAAAACAAAGGAAGATGATTTTAAAATTGGAGATGTGGTACTTCGTTGGGATGCCAAAAATGAATACAAGGGTAAGCACGGTAAATTCAAGAACCTATGGAAAGGCCCTTATCATATTTCAGCTTTTCGAAGACAAAATGCTTTCTTGTTGGATGAGATGAATGTAGAACCATGCTTATGAGGACCAGTCAATGGTAGGTCCTAAAGCATTATCTTTTCTGAATTGTCCTGGTTTCATTGTACATACATTTTAAATTTTTTGCAAGTGTGAAGCAAATATCATTGGACTTCGGAGCCCAAAGTGAAGGCCATGGAGATTCACTGATTTTCTATCATTTTTAGTATTCAATCCTTAGTCATGTAAATTAGTTTTGGGTCATTTTTGAGTCAGTATGAGTTATTGGAGTTGCCAGCATTTACTCATTCATTCCAGTTTTAGTTTTTAACTGTATTGGCCCATATGGTTAGGCACTTGGTCTACGGTGTTCTTGGCACCTCCAAGGAGCTGCCATCCCCAAATAAGGCCGATGTTAGAGTCAGTATTTGCATACTTCCATCAATGATAAAAATTCCTCTTTTATATTGTTGGTCCCCCATTTTGTTCCCATTGCCACTATTTTCCACCTCTATTTTTGACCTTTCTGCACTTCTAAACCTACTCACCTGCCATTTTTATTGCTCTAAACACTATCCAAAGCCTACTACGAGGTAAATCCTTTCATGGTAACATTTTTCTGTTTATTAGTTGAATTTAAGTGAATTTGAGTAGCTATCAATGAACTAACTAATCAGTATGGTCAAGTGTGGGCATTGCAGCAGCTGAGCAAGGTGACAATAGGAGAATGCTGGCCATGAACCATGATTCCTCCACTTTCATACTCAACAGCCATTTTGGGTTCAGTACCTAACGATGCAAAGGATGAGAGGCCACATACTTCTAGATGGGCGAGCCACCTCCAGCTATGTTTGAATGTGTTCAACTTCAGCCATGACAAGAATCTTCGTTATCCTCTCTGAACATAGCAGACACCAAGATTGGGATTGGTTGAGGGTTGTTTGGCTAAATCGAATAGGTTGTTTGAGCCACCCAATCTGGAAGATTGAATTAGATAGGATGTTAGAATATTCTATCTATGGTTCAATTTGTTTCAACTAAATTAACGCCTATAAAAGGCTTCTTTGTAATGATTAGGAGTTAGCGAGCAAAAGATATATTGTTGTTTTGTGTCTTTCAGACTTATTATTTCTAATCGAATACTTTTACAATGGTTATGCAATGAGTTCAAATTAATTTGTTCGATGGTTCGTTGTGGATTAATGAGTTAGCTGTGATTGAAGTTTCTCATTCTCTGTAAGTTGACAAGCTCCCCAAGTGTGGTCGGGCCCACCCATCTGGGATCAGCTCTGTACTATTGCGTAGGAACCTAACTGTGTGATATACATAATCGATTCTTGATTATTTTTTATTCATAACTTGTTTACATACTGTGTGGAGATTTCAATTGATTTCAAATGATTTTATTGTGCTGATGATATATGCATTTTAGATCCCTTTGCTTTAGCAACCTGAACACATGACTCTCATGTGATTAGCGCTCCTACTCCCAAGTCAAGAACATACTCTGTTCTCTAAAACTATAAATCGTATTACCTCGACTACATCGTCATAGATGCATATAAAACTAGTTTGAATCACATTGTCTATTAAATGCTTATGATGAGCTAGTCTATTCATTAAGAACATAGAGCTACCTTCTAATGCTGAAGTTGTATAATATATTGAGTAATCAGAGTTGATAGGGTATGAGTTTGATTATACAGTGGATTGTGTTCAATCAATTTCAAAATCGCTATTGATTTCCTTCTGAACTGTTGCATGTGCCAGAGGAAGCATTCACTCCAGATTGGTTATTTAGAATAGTGCAATTTGTTATGAGATTGATTTAGTTAAGTCGATTGGGTTTCTACTAAGTTATTTGCATGAGCGTGTATATCATAGAGGCCTTGCTTTCCAGAGTAATTGATTCAAATGGCTTATCATAGTTTGGGTTAGTTTCATTTGTCAAATGGATTGTTAATTTGTTAAGTAGAATGTGTGGATTGATTTTAGATTGCAAAAGAGTGATTTAGTTTTAGTTTTCAAAGAGATTCCCTTCGTTTCATTTAAAATGCTTGATTTCCCATGTTTCATTTGAAATGCTTGATTATATTCACATAGCTTAGAATCTGGTACCGTGAGTCAAAACATAGCTCGAATTAATTTGTATCAAATACATGCTTGATTGGATTTCAAAAGCAGAGTGTTGGTTTGTTAAGATTATGACATTTTGAAGATTGATGTGACTTTAGCGTAGTTCTTTACTACATCTTCTCATAGTTGTTTCGTTTGATTGTCATATTTGAATAGAGTTAGTGCTTGAAATAATCCTTATGGTTATAATCAATTAGGAACCGGTATGCAGCTTGGTTGAGGGTACAAACTTATGTTGTTTGGTTAAGTGTGAAACAAAGTATCTAAATTAGTTCTCATCATCAAGATCTTTGGTTTTTTTTCAAGCTAGTAGGGTTAATGAGTCATTGAGAACAATTCGATTACTTAGCTCGAGTTGGATTACCATTACAAGTAGTAAATATTTACATCCCTTTGAGTGAGAATTGTGAGAATTAGAACTAGAACTTGGGTGTTTTGATTGATTAAGTTTTGTGTGACTAGGCATTCATCCGCATAACCTGGAATCTGTGGTAAAGAGTCCAGTCACCTTTTAAGTTCAGATTTTAGTTCCAATTCCAAATAGGTTAAGTTTAAAGAAGTTTTGAAGTCTTTAAATTAAAATTTGATTATTGATTCTGCCTGTGCTGGCTAGATGGATTGATTTCTTTTGAGTTTGCAAGCATTGGTGTGTTTTATTACCCATCTGATCTGTTAACACCCAGGTTGTTCCCTATGACTCCCAAGGGAATACGGCCGGGGTAACCACTAACCAATCTTTTAATCACTGTTTCTAGCCAAACAGTGATCAGAGAGGGCTCTCTCTTTATGATTTATATCTACAGTGATGGTGTTTTAGGCTAGGTATTGAGTACAGGTTATGTTTGTGTTTCGGTTGATGAAATTCTCTTAGACTTCAGTGATGTAGCTTTCAGATATGTTGAATATCATTGGGCAATGGAGTCTGTGGCTTAATGTGTTTGAATCTGTGAGATGAAAGATGGAACTTACAGGGCCATTTGGGTGTTTAATAGAACAGATTTTTGATTAAAAGACTGGAAACAGGTAGCACGAACAGTGAAAGCATTTAAGAATTTTCACTATTTATCTATATGTTCCCAACAGATAGCTTTAAGAAGAGAAAACAGAGGTCTTAGGGGCAAAAGTTGAATCCCTGAGAATGACTGTTACAATAAAAACACAGTTTTGAATTGCAGCAATTAAGAATTACAATTCTGTTACTGTATATGAGGAAAACATATATAATAGCTCAGTTTGAGTCCAGGGTAAACATGGTTAAATCCTGGTACTATCCTTTCACCTTGCTATCAAGTGTAAAACATTAGAACGACAAAGAGAACAAAAGACTCAAAACAGACACGACAAAGAGATTTGAGAATACTTATAGTTTTATGCAACACCCATGGAATCCTGTAACATGCATCCTTCACCACAAGACATCAAATACACCAAACTTCTGGAAGTTCCATTCCTCCTTTGTATTAATTCTCTGAAAATATTACAGCAGATGGAAGTTATCCAAGAGAAAATTCCAGCAACCCCTTATGCGTTACTAAGGGGGGTATATATACAGATTTACATTTGGAAAAATATCTGAAAGAAGAGTAAATGCCTCATAAATATGCTGCCAACTGCTAGTGAGCAGTAGCCAAAGAAGTAAATGAAGAAGTAAATGCAGTAATAGCTCTTAGTCCTTTAGCTGTCAAAATCTGTCAGATGCTGTTGAATTTGTAGCAGTTGTAGTCGGCTGAAGGCGTGTGTTTCAAAATGTGGCTAGCTGTCACTGTTAGTGATGAATCACTTTTTAGATATTTTCCAGTCACCGACCACTTTATACTTGTCTTGCGGTGACCTGAGCTGGCTTTTGACCCGGAGTTTTGAAACTACTGTGGCAGAATCTGGAGCATGGCTTGCCACCAGTCCTCCTTGGGCATCTGATGCCTTCGCATTTTAATCAATGTCTCATCAAGCTCTGTGTATTTGAAAAAACTGGGAGGAGTTTCAAATAGATGATTAACTTCATTTTCAATAAAAAATGACCCTTCAAGCTGAGTGTACAAACTCTGTCCTGTAGGAGGAACAGTTTCTTCAGAAGCACTGCTGGATGCAGTGATTTGATTTTCTATGTACGCGGCCATCCTATTTGTAAATTGATCTCTGTTGATCAATTTCCCTGTACCGCTCAATAGGCTAGGCATTCCTCTTGCCTGTAGCATCCCCATTCTGAGCTTGAAGTCTTCAACTTCAGTCTGTATCTCATAGCTCCTCCTTTCTGCTGTCTGCACATATCCTCTGAGTGTTAGCACCTTTTTGGTCATAAGGATGGCCTCCGTTCTGTTGGTGATTCCAACTGCTGCCAGCTCATCTTTGTCTTGCCTGTTCAGAAAGTCTATCAGTTGGCTAGCTTGTTCAGGTCTATTTCCTAGTGCTGTCTTAGCCCTCTGGATATCTATCTGAGCTTGCACAATTAAATCCATATGTTCATGGATTGTTTTGAGTGATTTCCACTGTTTAATCATGCTTTGGGTGATTTTATTCCATAAGATCCTCTTGATCTCAGCCATGGTGTTTTTGAGATCAAGCTCTTTCTCCAGGGCTTTGATTCTGTCCTTTTGGGTCTTGATCTGTCTGCCCTGTTCTGCCACTGTCATTTTAGACTGGTCATACTTGGCATCTATCTCTGCCAGTTTTTCTTTTGCCTTCCTTATCTCATCTGCTTGTAGCTCCATTTGCTTAACAGCCTTAGTTAGTTCTTCTATGCTGGGCTGGTCAACTGTATTTGCTGTTGTAGGGGCCACTGCTGCCCCAGAGCCTGTTGCTGCTGTAGAATCTGTTGGGGGAGTTGGTAGTGTGGATTCTCCCTGTTTGTCCTGTAATGACTTCTCCAACTCCTTCTCTAGCTCTTGGATCCTTTGATCCTGCTGCAATAGTAGATCAAGTTGTTGATCAACTTGTTTTTCTTTTTGCAGTTCAGCTGTCTGAGGATGTTCTGTAGGTGACAGCTTCAATCTCCTCTTCATGGCATTGAGATCATCCTCTTTTTTCTTCAGGAGGGCTTTTACCCCGGTTGGGTCACTAGGGTTATGCCCTAGATCAACAATAATCTCTTCAAGAGATTTTATCCTGTTATCCTTGGCCCTGGAAGACAATCTCTCAAAATCCAGTTGAGTATTTGTGTGCTTCAAGGATTCTTTCAGCTCATGAGCTAATGTGGCCTTATCTACCAAGGTGGCATAGACCATTTCTCCAGTCTGCTTATGGAGCTCAATTTGGTCCATAGGATGTATGTCTTTGGCCAAGACCTCCACCCTTGTTTTGATGAAATCAGCAGTGGACATTGGGTTGGGCCCCTTAGGTTTGAAATGGCTGAATATCATCTTCTCCTCTTTGAAGTCGTAGACCGACATCAATCTTTCTTGTTGGGCTGGAGTGGCATCTATAAATTGCTTGTAAACCTCAGCCCTCAATAGTTCATTTGCTGCCTTGATTTCTTTGAAGGTGGCCTTAGCACCTTTGAGCTTCTGGCTTTGTTGAGAAGAAGATGATACCTCCAAGCCAAGTTGTAAATTCTGCTCCTGCTGAAAGGAGCTAGTCCCTGTGTGTTGGCTGCCCTCCCTATCCTTGGCTGTATCATTGAATACATCTTCAGTAATGTCTTCTACTTCTGGGGAATCTGCCCTCTGCCTTTTAGCTTCTGGTTGTTGGGAGGATCCACTGAGGGGAGTGGTGTCTGCAATAAGGTGGTTTCTGGCAGCCCAGTTTGTGGCAGACCGGTTTGTTCTTCTTGCTGCCCTGTTTCTTGCTCTGGTTGTTGCTTTCCCTGCTCTGACTGCTGCTTTTTTGCTTCATCTTCAGCGTCCATTTTTCCCTTTCCCTTATCCAAGCCTGGTGCTGTTGTTGGCGGCGCTGTCCTGGTAACTGAGGTTCCTCCTCCTGATGTTTGAGGCAGCCTGAAAGGTACCTGGATCACATAGTCCAGGTCAATAGTTTTTTCAAGTTCTTTCATATTTTTAGCTATTTTTTCCTCTTCAGACAAGCTCTCAACAAGGGTATCCAACTGCCACTCTTGTAAGTTTGCATACTGTTCTAGATGTGGATAGTGGCAGTGTTTGATGGCTAGGAGTCTGTACTTTGTTCTCCTGGCAGTGATGAAACCTTGAGGGTCATATGGGACCCACCGGAAACTGTAAGACAACTTATATTTGTCTTTTAGGATCAAATCTGCAGCCTCCCATCCTTCCTTCTTATTCATGATAAAAGGGCCCAGCTCATTTTTGTAGTTAAGGTGTGCTTTTTTCTTTGAGCTGTGGAAGTGAGTGAGGTCTGACTGGATTAATTGCCTGTAATATTCCAAGGCAAATAATCTCATGGGAACATACTTGGGTAGTCTGTATGGACAGAGCTCACACCCATACACTCTGAACACAGTGTGGTGTTCATATAGGTACCAATCACCTATTTTGTACTTCTTAGAAAGCTGTAAAGCTTTCTTGATCTCATTTGATATTCTAGGTGGAGGGGATTTCATAAGTATGCTGGAGACTTGGTATACAAACTGATCTACAAATTCACAATAGCTGTAAGGTGAATTTGTGATTTCATGATAGACTGAGGTCCAGAATATGACTGATCTTCTCTCCCCTTTGTTGTCCAGCCTTCTGATGTAGCATGGGAAAGCTTCAGAGTGATGATACATGAACAGGTGGTAGATGTATGCTGAATATCTAAAGACTCCTTGTCTGTCCAATTTGCACAATTGATCATGGATCTTATTGGCTATGAACTTGGCGAAGTTGTACTTTCGGGCAGGGGGTTGTCGTGGGCTGTAGGCAGATAGCATTACGAGCATGGCTAGATCCACATGCTTGCTGTTCTGGTAGCCTAGCACATAGGCTATCATGTCCAGGAGCAGCCTGCCTGAGTCATTGAAGTGCTCATGTGGATAAGGAGGTGGCCCTGTAGGCTGGTTCTCAGGCCACATGTAGTTCCTGGTGACCTTCTGCAGCTCTTCACTGGTCATCTTCTCACCTGCTTCCATTAAAGATCTCATGGAGAAAGGGACTAATAACTCTGTCTGTTCAAAGTGCAGCATTTTGTTGATGGTGTCAGCGTTTATATAGAACAAAATCCTCCCTAGTTGAGTGTTGACAGCTCTGTGCTCCTGATCATAATTTTGAGCACATAAGTGAATGATTTCAGGGAAAACATTCACAGCTGGGAGGCAGTAATAGGGCAGGTTTGACTCCCATATCCCATCTGTACCAAGTCCTGCCTTATAGTCTTCCCTTAATGTGGTGAAGGTCTTCAAAAAGTTTCTGTTTCCCTCAAAATCATTTATGAGACAGTCTTTGTCAACTAATGGCATAGCTTCCAGTTCCTTATTGGTTTGACTCAGTGGAGTGACACTGAGGGAGGAGGATGCAGATGCTGCCATGATACAGTCTGAAAGTGTGCAGCAGGATGCAGAGCTTTGATGAATCTCTTGAAGACTTTGAGCAGCAGGTAGGTGCAATTGGTGTGATGTCTTCTTCTGGTGTGAAGTTGTTCTGAAGCTAGCAAAGTACTGATGATTTTCAGGAATGTGGATTGTCTAAGGGAATGCTTACTGAGGTATTAGTATTTGTACAGGAAGAGTGTAGGTAACCAGTACTTGGCAAAAAGGAACAATGCCGGGTACTTCAGGGCGATTTCTGCAGTTTTAACCCGCGAGCTGGTTTGTACAGAGCTAAATTGGGGCTAATGGATGGCACAGGTTGCTTATGTCTGATTTGGGTGCTTAGGTAGAGCTAAATTTAGAGTTTTTAGCAGACTTTAATGGTGATTTTGCAGAAAATTGGAATTCACAGGCAGAATGGGAGAAGACGGCAAAATACCTGGCAAATCGACCTGGAAGCTTGCGGGCTGGGTTGCAAAGGCTTAATGCAGTCAAGCCTCGAACTTTGAACGGTTTACTTGTCGAATTTGATGGCTGAATGCAAGATTTCGCGGCAGCAGGCTTGACAACGGCTAGTTCAGCTTCGCATGCAAAATAAGCGAAAAATATGCGTTTAGCCATTTAAATCGGTAAATTTGGCAAAAGTATGAATTTGGCGCTTTTCCGCCGATGACGTCAGCATGACGTCATGGCGGGGCCCAGGTGAGGGGTGACGTGGATGCTGAGGTGTTAGCCAGGTCGGCAGGACACGGTGGCGGGCGGGCGCAAAGGCGGGCCCGCGTGGAGGACCAAGGGACGATGGGGCGGGCACCGGCGGGGTGACGTCAGAGCGGCGTGGACATGACGTGTAGGCATGACGTGTGGGGTAGCGGTATACGGGGTGGCGGTAAGTGGGTTCCCCGCACCACCTTTGGGCAAAGGCGGTAAGTGGGAGGAGGGCTCCGAACAACCTTACCGTCCGCCACGCGTCCATTGTACGGGATAGGTAAAACCGCTTTCCCCGGACGCTAAATGTCGGCACATCGAGATCTGAAATTGACCGCCCACCCTTAGATCTGGGCGCTGGAGATCTGACGGCTGGCGGGCCTTCCGACTGGTCGAGCATGTTGGGGAGGGGTCCCGCCAGCGCAATAAAATATTCAGTTTAATTTTTTGGGCGGAGGACTATAGGCAAGTGGGTTTTTTCGCAGTTTTGGGTTTTTTGGGCCTTTTCAGGGGTTTTCATAGGAAAAGGGGGTTTTCATAGGAAAAGGGGGTTTTCTGTGCGCTTTCAGCAGAGAGACGGTAAGGACTTGAGGGACAGGATTTCTGCTCATAACCAGGGGTCAGAGCACATCCAAGACAAGGTTGACCACAGTCCCAGGTGGACTGAAGTCTCCTTGGACCATTTACTTGGCTATAATGCCAAAAGGAGAATATGTAGATAATGCTGGGATTTATACACCTTGGTGTTAGTAATATTAGGGAGAAAGGCGATATAAGGGATTTGTACAATAGGGTTAGTGTTAGTTGTGGAGGAGGGGGTAAGTGGATGTGGAAATCATTGAGTTTATATGAAACAAGCTTGGTTTCAAGAGTAGATCAAAATGAAAAGAACTTTAGATAAGAAATGTGGCTTTTAAAGATCAAGAACCACCATGAAAACTTAGTCTTTTCCATGAATCTCAGGCTAGTGAGGGAATGTTAGAAATGAAATTGGAGGGGAGTGAGGGAAATTAGTCATGCTTCCAGCTGTAATCTTTTGCCTTGCTGCCCACCATCACCAACCTTGCAATGATAGGGATACCTTTCTGCAACCCCTGCTACCTACCCAGCTACTTGCCTAGCATTTTATTTCTTCTTGGAGGGTGCATTTGGACTTGCAGACCCTTACTTGCCTTTTCTTTTCCTTGGCTTTTTCTTTTGCTTTTTCTATCTACTTCTACCCTTATCTCTTTCAAGGTCCCAGATTAAGCTGTTGGGATCCTTTTCTTCTCTACCTAAACTAGTTGTCTGCCAAGATTAAACAGTTTGGACGGACTTTTTTCTCTAGTCTACAACACAAAATTGAACACACGGCATGATCCAGATTAGACTGTTGGATCATCCATCAAAATTTGAAATAAGGTCATCAACATTTGAAACACTTTACACACCTTCTTGTTTTTTAGGAAATATGGGATCTTTGTGAACTCAAAGCAGAGCATATTTGGATTTTCTCTTGCCAATCATGAAATATGAAACCTATTGGTATAGGTATCCAACATGATCATCATAAAGGAAACAATAAAACTCTGACCTAGAACTGAATATAGGAAGCGTATAAAAATCGTGCTTATGAGCCCGGATTGACATATAAATATTAGAGGATTAATTCACTTATTAAATCTTTCAACATATATCACATTAGTGTCCCATTTTGAAATTTTTATCATTCCACCTAGGTCATCATGTAAAAATTTACTCACTGATGGTAGCCCAAGTTAAAACCCCATCCCCTGTCAAAAATCAAAATTTGTTGGCCCACCTTCATGTGTCTTGCTGAGCATATAGTGACTATAAAAGCTCATGTCAACATGTTTTGTGTCAGTCAATTCCACCTGAAGTCTAGTCATTCAAGGTCCCATTTGGTCACTAGGTTTTATTTTCCAAGGTCCAATAAAACACCATTTCACTGCATAAGGCCAGCAAAGTATGCGATTGAAGCAAATAATATCACCTTTTTAGTTAAATAAGGGTTTATAAACATGTAACCATGGTTTCTAAAGTTCCAAATTTGATTTTAAGCAAGAAATTCATTGCAGTTTGTAATTTTATTTCAAAAAGAGAGATGTAATAATTTTTATTTATTTATGTAATTTTATGTTTATCATATGTAATAATTTGATATTCTTAGCTATTTCCTCAAACTCTACTATCAATATCATCCAAACAAAAGTCAAAAGTGAACATTGCTAAACCTTCAGCATCATCCACTCACAAAGAAAAAAGTCAGAAAGAAAATTAGTAAAGAGGTCAAAAAGGGGTCAAATGAAACATTAGAAAGTGGATTTTAAAATCAAAATGTCAAACTCACCCACCTATAAATGACTTCTTGGCTTCAAACTCACCTTCATTTGCCTCCTAACACTCATTGAGCAAACCCCAAGAGAGCCTCACAGTTCTGGGCGAAATCAACAGAAACAAGGTAGGCGTTGCGCATTTCCTTCTGGCATTGCGTTTTCTCTTCTGGCACTACATGTTTACCTGCCACTATGTGTTTCCTTAAGGTGATTCACATTTCCTTAAGGCGCTGCACATTTCCTTAAGGTGCTAAGCATTCTCTTAAGGCGTTGTGTTTTTCCTGAGGCACTGTGCACTCTGCATTGGCGCTGCGCGTTTGTCCAGCAACACTCCAGTCACCTCCTCAGCTCCTCCAAAATGATTTCAACCTCAATACAAGTAAGTAGCAGCTAAGGGATGTCCTTTTCCCCCTCCTCAAGTCAATTCCTAAGTGTTTGAAGTTTTATTGAAGATTAATTGTTACATCTAAACCCTTGATTTCCCCCAAAAAACTACCTTCCACTCTCATTCCCTTTGGCACACTTCCCTCCACCCTCCTTCCCTTTCCCTAAAACTTTATATCCCAGATACCCACTAACCCTTTGTCCCAAAACCCAGAGTCCTAGGTGATACAACTACCTAGGCTCCCAAACCCCTATATTGCAAACAAATTTTCCCCATCCCCAAACTATCATATTACTACCCTATATCCCTCTCCACTACAAATATCCCTTTACCCATCATCTTCATATTTACCCTTCCCCATTAACTATTCCCCGAAAACTACATTCCCCCTACCTTACACCTCCCTAGGTTTTGACACTAAACACCTTGGCAGAGGAGGAATATAGACCACATAGTGAGGAAGAGGAAATAGATAGAGAAGAAGACAGGGAACAGAGGAGGCCACACAAAAGAGGTCAGATATACAGGTTTGAGCCCATAGATCTCAGGGAACTCTTAGCATCCCCTATGACTGTGACATCCTTCAAATGGGTAGGCTGTTATGATTTTAGTGAGCAAGTGCAGGCAGTCCAACATCATCCTGAGTTGACTAGGCTCTTCATTTCTAAACTCCAAGACAACCAAGTCGCTCTAGAAAGTATAAATTTCACTTTGTATACTGCCAATATATCAGCTACCACAGGAATTCTAAATGTTAGGGAAAATTGGTGTAAACAAGGTGATTTGTAGAGGCATTATTACGAACCTTACATGAAACCAAAGTATAGAAATGAAATAAGGGGCTATTTTCCTTTTTCACACCTCCTTGACATATATGCCCCAATGATGAAGAATATTATGAAATTTTTTTCATCTGAAGGTAGATTCTCGAGGGTCTATTCTTATCATATTCGGCTCTTAATGCATTTCACTAGGGTAAAAATGCTCAATATACCCTACTATATTTTCTGTAGTGTTGAGAAAATGGCCTACATTGCCCAAAAGAGGGAGTACAAAGATCAAATGAAGAGCTTGTTTAATCATTCCTTCATTAAAATCATAGTCCTTTACCATCTCAAGGAACTCAACATTGCATGGAGTATCTTCACAGCTAATCCCATATTCACTCATACTTCTACTCAAAATGTTCAAAGCATCCCTTCATCATCTCATCCATCCATCTCCATTCCTCCATCTCAGCCCATACATCACTCATCCTCATCTGATGAGTCATCCACACCATCACCTCCATCATCACCACTTCATGAACGTATTGAGTCACCTAACAGAGATGAAGGCAGAGATCAAGAGCACATTGAACATGGTGAGATCAACAAGCCTAAAAGGGCTTGTTTGGGTACCTTGACACATACCTATCAGAGACAGCATAGGCAAGTGTTTGCCCCATAGATTGTGGGAGTGGCCTTGCCTTCTTCATCAGCAAAGAAGGTACAAAAGGGCAAGGAAAAAGTGACAGAGGCAGAGATCTAGCAGCAGCAAGAGGACCTCCATGAGACATAGCAAGATTTTCACTTAGTTGACCTAAGTGAAAATGATGACATTGAAATCACAAGAATTGTCATCAAAGAGAATAATGCACTCATAGGAGAGATCCAAGTCAATTTCCAAAGGGAAAAATATATCATTTCATACTATGAGTAGGAAAATAAGCAGTTTGAGACCAAACATGAGCTCATGGAGATTCAGCTCATTGAGGCAAATAGGGAGGTTAAAAAGGCTAAGGCCTTATTTGATGAAGCATATGGAGAATATAGTGACTAGATGGAGGGATAGGTGCCAAGAAAAAGGCCAAGGACTAGAGGCCTAAGGATAGCTTTGTAGCTAGAAAAACAAAAGGAGATTGAACTAGCTAATGAGCTCACCCTAAATGAGCAATTGGCCAAAATGATAAATGAAAACCGAGAGCATTGGCTTGAGAGGGTGAACACCCATCTTGAAAGCCTCTTAGACAAGGACAAAAGAGACACTGACATTCAAAGAAATATGGAAAAGTATTATTGTCCAAGACACCAAATAGCAAGGGAAAGGCTCAAAGTTGTTAGGGAAAGAATTAAAGCCCTAACTCACCATGAGAAGAAGAAAAAGCTTGATATACTTGTAGAGGCTTCACTCCATGCCTATCCACCTCATACATCAACGTCTTGAACAATTTTGAAGACCCTTGACTCAATTTTTTTCATCTTGCTTCTCCTATCTATTCAATGAAATTCTTATATCAACAGTTTGGTCAAACGCGCAGTGCCTTAGGCGTTGAACAATTTTTGGAGTCACTTGTTGTAGGAATGGCCACCACCATTGGACTCAAAAGGACCAATACATCCATGAAAACCACGTTTCCAGCCCTGGAAATCAAAACTAGTGGGTGAAAAAGGAAAAAAACCACCTAAAAATAATGTTTCTGCCTCATTTCTGGATCAGGTGTTGCGTGTTTGAGTAGTCTTGGGAGAATGGAATTTTGGATGGGAAAATCAAGCCTATTTTGAAAACAAAGGGCAGTTTTGGAAACTAGATAGGATAATATTTCCAATGAGAAATCCTGGGCTAGATTTGGACATCAGGAAGGCAGGTAAAATTCAACCTAAAGATGGCAGTGCACGTTTGATACTGGTGTTGCGCGTTTGATAGCCAGCCGAGATTTTCACTGTTTCTCTCCAATTTGATTTTTACCTATGGTAAATTAGTGTTTTACTGATGTAATTGATAAGGATGATGTAATTATTGTGTTTTTACTGTTACCTAGGGTAAATAAATTAGGTAAATGGCCTCTATGACTTGTAATGAATCAGTTTTCTTAAGTTAGGGATGAGTCACTTTGACCACCCTACACTCTAGCTATCAGTTCAGTTTTTATTGCAACTGCTACTCATCTCATGGATTTGACCCCTAAGGTTAGGATGAGTTGGTTTGAGGCATATATTATGTAATTTCTTAGTCATTCTACAGGTTGGACTCCATTTTATATTGTATTAGTGTTTCAAACTTTGGCATGAAATATATTGGATGAGTTGCAGCTATTTTGGTGGGATTCTTGTGGCATGCTATTTTGATATTGTTTCTTCTTTAGTTTCACATGTATGAATGTTTTGTACCTCTCATGATTCATTTCACTCTAATTATGTTTGATTTTCAAGGTATGATAAGAATAATTCATCTTGTATGCTCTATTTTGGGAAAATCGTCATAGATTGTTTCATTTCTTTAGTTTAAAAAGAATTCATGATCTCATGTTCTTTTTAGCACCTCACTAGTCTAAATCACCTCATCACTATACTATAAAGTATTAAAGTACTTACCTACCTTTCCCAATCAGATGTCTGCAATTATGGTTCTCTCATGCCCTAACCTAGTTCACTCTCTCACCTAATTCACTCATCTAATGATTACCTCCAATCAAAAATCAATTCAAAACCATGAGCTACTATATCTAGCCTAAAACCATAATCCATCCAACCCTCTTGGTTGTTATCCTTTGGAGAGATCCCTCTCCGACTTGGTAGGGCTAGCTTGGACTCTTCTTCACCCTTGGAGATTCAGAGGAGTGATAATAGTATGGAACAAGCTTAAAACATGTTATGAAGGAGAAAAGAAGCTGAAAGAATTCATGATACAATCTTTTAGGGGTTAATTTGAAAGTTTGAATATGGAAGAAGATGTGGATATTGCTTAGTATTTTCTTCTAGTAGAAAAGATTGTCAACTCTGTTACAGGTCTCAATGAAGAAGTTAATAATGGTGTTGTTCTTTGAAAAATATCTAGATCTCGTCCATCAAGATTCAATCCCAATGTATCATCCCTTGAACAATTTATAGATGTAGGTAAAATTACTATGGATTTACTTCATGGAACACTCTCAGCATATGCATTAAGGATAAAGGAGGACAAATTGAGAATCAAGGCAGCAACATTCCATGTATACAAAGAACATAAAATGCATGAAAAACATGTAGACTCCAATTATGATGGATAAGAATCCAATTTTGTTAAAAATATTAAAAGAGGAACATGAAATTTGAAAGGTAACATTCCTTTCAAGTGTTTTGAATGTGGAAGAATAAGACATTATGCTTCTAAATCTCATGATGAAAAAATGAATGATAATGATGATGAAACAAGATTCAAGTCTAAGAATCCAAAGAAGAAATGAGTTAACAAGAAGAATAACTTCATCTTAAGAGAATAAAGTGATTACAAAAGCAATGAATGTGTGGTCGATGATGGAAGGCATGAAATACTATTTTTCACTAAAATGGAAGAACTTGAAGTAGAAATAAATTATGAAGGAGAACTTAGAAGTGAATTGAAGGAAATAAAAACCCTTAGAAAAATGGAAGGTCAGTAATGCAACAAATCTAGAGTAGAGATATAAATGAAGAGAACATTCTTGGTCTCAAACTAAACTAGAGGAAGCTTAAAGGATGAAGGAGTTTTTATCATAACAACTGAATGAGAAGGAACAACTTTGTGAAATATTAGAGGAGGAAGTTGTTCTTTTGAAAGAATAATTGGAGCGACTCAGTCACAACTTGAATTTCACAAAGGATTTGAATATTTGGATCATATTATCAACATTCAAAGGTATCCTCTTGTCAAAATAGGTCTTGGTTATTAGGAAAATTATGACACATACAAAAATAAATCTCTTCCAAGCACACCAAATGAAGGTCATCCCAAGAATATAGATCAAAAAATTATCACACCTAGTAGCAATGCATTTGAAGATCCTAAGAAAGTGATGAATCATCCCAAGCACGCTCGTTTCAACGTCTCTAATTACTCTCAAAATGATGCTAGGTATTAGCATGGTATAATTAATTCATAAAAGGAAAGAAACTAGAATAAAAGAATGGAACCCCTCATGAATAAAAATCTTCACAAATGATATACAAGCAACAATGAAGTAGGAATCCTAAATCAACAAATTAATGAGGCTCTTTCAAGGAAAAACTTCAAAATATCAAGATCTCCTTCGAGGTATTGAAATCATTTTTTTGGTTATTTCTTTTCATGCACAAAATTTCACCACAAAGCACAGGACTGTAGAACCTATTATTTGATTACATATAGAGGGTATGATCCAATACCTATGCTTAGACATATGGATAAAGTTTGGAATAGATCATATGGACCATTTACGCTAATGTTGAACCTCAACGTTGTATATTACATATGTCACAATTAAGGACACACAACACGTAATTTCAGGGTCAACTTAAGGTGGAACAAGAGAGAGAAACTCCCTATTAACTAAAAAATTAACTATATGGGGTTGGGAATGAAATACTAAGAACCACAGTTAGATATGACCCCTTCGATCTAATCCCTTGGTGAAGGGTTCTTCAAGATTATAACTAGTTGAATTGGAACTTGAATAAGCAAGATTATGCAAGAAGAATGATCAATTGTAGGAAGAAGTTATTGTTATCAAGAAATCATGACACTAACAAGAATTAATGATAAGGTAATATTCACAATAATATTCTATTTAAAGAGCATTGACATGCATTTAGTATATTTTGAGGAAGCAAGAGTATACAAGAAGGAAGCATATGTGTTTTCTATAAGGTTTCTAATAAATCTGAAGGGTATAGTTTAGATGTAGAAGAAGTACTATGTTTATGACAACAAGTAAGGAGAGTATAACAACAACAAAATAATAGTTGCAAAATCATTGATAGGAAGCATGGTTTTAGGGGGAGATTCCATCAAGTCCATAAGTCCATAAGAATGAGACTGTGTCAAGAGTATAGGAAAGTTTAAAACAATTGGAGAGAATTAATGGGAAGAATCCATTAGGTCTAGTAGCTCGTAGGAAAGTCAAAATAAATTAGAAAGTGTTGAAAAGAAGCAGTGTTTCAAGGGAAGACTCCATTAGGTTTATAGGTCTGTATGAAAGTTCAAAATATAGTTAGAGAGCATTGACAATAAGCATGGAGACTTTATCATGTCCATATGAGAGTTTAGGAATAAAGGGAGAGTACTGGTAGGAACTTACAGATAAAGAATTAGAATATGGTCTCAAGGAGAGAATCCACTTATAAAAGGATCACGACAACACAGCCATGGAAGCATTGATAGACAACCATGTCCCTTTTCTATTGATGTAAAGGGGAGCGAATGCATAAAATGATGTAGACATTGACAGGAACTGACAGAAATTGAGCAAGAGATAATGATAGACATTGAGCAGGAAGATTGAAGGAGATAATGTAGACATTTGATGAAGACATTGACAAACATTGAGTATGAATGCATTGGAGGATAAAATGTAGATGTTGATAGACATTAATAGAAATTAAGCAAGTAGAAATTGGAGGAAAGAATGCAAAATTTCACATACTTGACAACGAATACATTGACAGAGAGAGGAGGAGGAATCCTTGTAGTTAGATAGGGGGAATCCCTAGCGTTATGTCAGGGGGAGATCATTACATGTCAACGATAATTTCGTTTGGTGTGTTTGGTCCATTACCATCAATGACCATGAATGTTTAGTAGTGTTTCCATCAATGAAAAGGGGGATATTGTTGCACATAGGGTTGATCACAAAAAGTGTCATTGTTGTCAAAGGGAATGTCTAAGGCAACAACAATGTCATTCATGAATTAAAGGAAACATTATTATAGTTATATCTCTTTCATTACCTCAATTAGAGGTTTGAAGTTTATTGAGTCATTGACAAGGTTGTGATGTCCTAATAACTCTATGGATAGTATGGTTGGATAGTTCTCTTTCGGACCTTTCCAATAACAATAGCACATTAAAAAAATCCCATTGAATGATAAATTATGGCCATTTGAAGATCAACATTAGTAAAGGACCTAAAACATGGGGCCAAAACCCACACTCACCAAATCTATTAAACAATGTGCATATTATGGGAAAATCTATGGTTCAGTGATCCAATATACAATGGACAGTGTCCAAGTTGCAGGAAATTTAACAGTTTTAAAGTTCGAGCATGTTTTCTCAAATCAAAAATTTTTATAAATTAGATAAGTAATTAAACAACAAATGACAGATTAATTTTTGAAAAATTTTAACTAGGGTCATTGGCCTATCCTACAATGACATGTGGCAACTAGCTATAGTTTGAGATAAATGACATCAGAAGATGATGTAGCACCTCTAGGTTCCACCATGAGGTAGGTATAAATGGTAATTTTTGGCTGGTAAAATGGTAAAATATTGGTAGCATGTGGCACCCCTCAGAAGATAACATGTGGCATGATGATTCCATGTTGACATCACCATGAAATTAATCATGAACCCCTAAAAACATTGTCACATGGCATGGTCGTATGGTCACCTAAGGGTAAACCACAATGGATGGAGGCTCAAAGGTTAAGAACAAGGTCATCTCGAATGGTCACATGTTGACCTTATATAGAAATAATAATCAAATCCATGGAATCATGGGTCAACTCACATGAGCTCGAGACCACACATCTCAGATAAATTCTTACAAAAATGATGCAATATATCACACATGCAATTCAATGATATACATATCTTATTACAAGTTGAAAGCTTGGGCATTGCGGTGGTGGCGTATTTGCAAAGTTGTTATGGTGTGATTAGTGGAGGGGATGAGCCCTCCCATAGATGTGCTGTTTATACATAGTGTATTGATCCTGGTTTGAACTTATGCAAGCCATGAAAGGCTAGTGACTGTGTTTGCTATGGTTCTAGGCTATGTCAACCAAAACGCATGGTGTGTGTGAGTGTATGGTTTTTCTTGAAATGTAATGACTCGCTAATTGATTCAATTGGTCATATGGCTCAGTTTTTTTCGTGAGCGTTGTGGATTAGAGTTCGATTAGAATCAGTCAAATTATTTTTATATGGGGTCATTAGTGCACATGATTTCACCATCTTGTTGAACAATTAAACATCTTATTAAGCCCTTAAAATGTTATTTTGTATAATGCAGTTAGATTGTGCCACTCTGTTGAATGATTAATTTTTATATAGTTTTATATAGTTCTATATGGTTTTTGGAGGTTTCTGAGCTCATTTTAAAACCAAATTGGATTATGGAAGAGGCATGATGATCAGGGATTAGTTGTGAACAATTCTGAAGACATGAAAAGTGCTAATGATGTATTTTTATGTTCAAAATCAATGTTATATATTTTGGGGGTTTATGAACATGTTGTAGTAAGTGTTGTGTATATGGCCATAAGTAGTTCTACAAAGTGTTTTATGTGACCATATTGATGAAAATGTGGTAATAGGGTATGGGCATGATATGACAGGTTAATAATAACATTATGATAGTAGCATCATGATCAATTTTAAAGACCTTTGTTGAAGAGTAGGTGGATATAGTTTGAAATATTATGAAAAGTGGTCCACAAGAAGTTAAAGAAGGAGGTGTGTTCCTCTATTGATGTTGATGCCTTAATTAGGTTGAGACTAAAGCATGTCAAAGCTTGCTCATCTTTGAGGTTCATGCCTTAATCAAGTTCTAGCCTATTGCAAATTATTTCTTCAACTCTTCGAAGTCGTTGCCTCAATTAGCTTGTAGCCTATCATAAGTAGTTTCTAGCACATCTTAGGGGTGGGTGCCTCTAGCAAGTTAATGTCTACAAATCTATGTAATGAATTGAAGAAGAAGAAGAAGTATTTGTTGTTTTTTCCCGTAAGGGTTTCCACGTAAAAGTTAACATCCTCTTATGTTGATTATATAATGGTTTCTTGATGGATAGTTTCTTTTAATTTTTATGATGCAAATTGATATGATAGACTACCACATGATTAATTATTGATGAAAAGTGTTAAAATTATAAATCTTTTGATACACTAATTCACCCCCTCTCTAAATGTAATCTTTGATTCAATAGTACCAATGGATTTTGTGAAACTCACATCACTGTTTTGAGTTCCCATTGCCCTTATTCACCTATGACTTCTTGAGGGTGGATCTCCTTTCTTTGTCCCTTTTTTTGGGAGGCCTGTTACACTAAAATTTGTCACCATGACTATTTGCAGTTAGTATGGCTCCATCAACTATCATACTATCCTCCTTGGCAAGTCTTATACCTCTACTCTTCATTTCAAACTCCAAGAAAGAGAGAAAATCTTTAAAAATCTATATATCTCTGGGTACGCAGTTTCTCTTAGCCTTACCTGCGTGTACGCACCCCAAGTTCACAATACCTGCGTAATTGTACGCTCTGTCTGTAAAGGGGAGGGTGCGTACTCCTGTAAAGGTCAAAAGGCGCAAGTTTCACTCCAAAAAAGTTACTTGTGGTCATTTCTAGAGCATTCTAGAAGCTTGTTTGACGTGTATGGAGCGCCTCCAGATGGTTCATGTATCCCTATGGAAGAGGAACTTATCCCATCAAGAGGGGAGTTATCCCATTCAAAGAGGGGCTTATCCCATTGATGGTGGACCTGATTAACTTCCTCTAGAGCACTATAAATACAGGCATTGGGCCAGAAGGAGGAGAGGTTGAAAGCTGAACATTCCTAAGGGTAGATGCTGCTGGAATTAGGACTCCCTTATAGAGCTTGAGAGGAGAGATTCCCATCCTTTCCTAGCCTTATTTGGAAGTGGGTGAGCTGATCAAAGTAAAGGAAAACTCTTGCTAGACCCTAGGAGGGACCTGCACAACACCAAGGCTCAGGTTGTAATGGTTTCTTTTGTTTCCACTTAATGCAAATAAACTCATTTTTCTCAACAGATTGTTATTCATGATTTGTTTCATATACTCCTTGGTCTGTATGATGAATATGTGTTATTTTATAATTTTATCAGGTGCTATGTAATCTTTTGGCTTGTTAGTGAATGCAGGTTTCGAAGAGAAGGAGGAGCTCATCCGGATCAGTGAGGCTGGACTACTACAAAGCGTTGGACTAAAGGTATGTCATAATCACCCGATTACTTGTATTCTAAATGCATGTTTAGAGAAATGTAGTGTTTATTTGTCCTTTTTGTCACTAGAAAGCCTTAGCTTCTAGGGAGGTCGGTTTTGTCCGCAATATCGACTCTTTCCGCATGACAAAATGGCGACTCCACTGGGGACTCCATTGATGTGAATGATTTTTCCTTTGTGTGAAACTTTGATTTGAGAAAAGTCGTTTGTTTTCTGGTTTTTGGCTGTTTGGTTGTGTATTTGGGTGGGCTAGCTTAGGGTTAAATTAGATTTTAGTTTTTCTTAGTTTTGCTAGTAGTACGCACCCTTTGAGTTAAGCACAGTGCGTACCTGTACGCACTGCAGCTTTGTGCATAGAGCATACACGCACCTGTGCAAACAGGTTGCCTGCGTACCCTGTCAAAATTGAGAAAATTTCAATTTTCTTCTTTTTTGCCTTCTAGATTTTGTTTTTAATTAGTTTTTACTGCCCAGATCCACTGGTTTCCTGTCATAAATCTTCACCTAAGCTTGTTTCGTCAGTGTCGAGAGTTTTAGTGAAATTCATAGAGATTTTGTCCTAGGGTTTGATTTTTGCACTGGTCCTGTAGTGACTTTGGCTTTAGAAGTTGTAAAACCTTGGATCTCCCTGGTTTTGTTCAGTCTTCTTAGGAGTCGGGCCTTTCATAGAATCCACCCATGTGAGAAACCTACCTTTGTGTTGTCTCTTTGCCAAATCTCAAAAAAGTTTGTTGATTGAACTTTGAATTCTATTCTTGAGAAAAAGAACAAAAGATTTTGATTTTTGTTTTTGACTGGTTTTTGATTCTGCATTAACTAGTCCTTAGTTAAATTTTGACTGAGTAAAACATCCTGGAATCATACTTGGTAGGCTTTTTCCTCATTAGATTTACTTTTAGGTGCATTTCTCTTGGATTTGCTTTTGTGTGAAATTGAGTTGATTTGATTGCCATAGATTTTTTAACTTTGATTTCTGTTAAAGTAAGTTTTACATGCTTTATTAATTTAGGGAAAAATAAAAAAAAAAACTCTTTTGAAGAAAAGTTTGCTTTGGTAGCATTTGAGTCTTTGAAAAGAAAAGGAATTTTCGTGAAGTAATTAGTGGTCATGTGTTGTATGCTTTGTAAAAGATAAAGAGTTTGTTTCTTTGATTTTCATTGCCAAGAAAGTTGTTTTTATATCAATTTTGCATTCTCCAACTCTCTTAGCTAGGGAATTCATTGAAAAAGAAAATTAGTATAAATCATCCTAAGTGCATCTTTTTAGTGGATTTGAGTCGAGTCTACACACCATCAGTTTCATCTCCACTACCTTTTGTCCTAAAGAAAAGCCATAAAAATTAACGCTTAAAGTAAAATCAACTTAGTAACTTTTATTTACTAGGGCTCTGAAACACCAATATAGATCAAGCTAGTGTCTTGGAGTAGGAGAGTAATTAACTCTCCAAGACAATAAAACCAAACAAGTAGCTCATCTTGTGGTAGGATAAATCCAACTGTTTCATTTGTACTCTGGGAAAGCTCCTCTTAAAGGAGAAGCACGAGACCGTGTCCGAACCAATGAGGGGATCAATCCTCCTTCATTGGGAAAGACACCAGATACGCACGTACTACAAACGGTAAACCTCGGATTATTGTCGAGGAGCCTGGGGTCACTTGTTGGTAAACCTTGGATTATTATCAAGGAGCCGGCAAGGGGATTGAGCTTGTTACTCTGCCCTTGCGTGCTATCAGGTCGTAGACTGTTCCCCCAGGTATATTTGTTCCTGTTGGTAACCTTAGTGACCATTATCTTTAGGATTCTACCGAGGTGACGGTGGAGGGAAGATCCCACTGTACCTGGAGCAGACGTCGGCTAGACTCACTTGGATTTTCCGGGGGATTCACTTCACTCGAGACGGTTAAAGTGGAGGAACTTGTGCCGGTCTATTCATTAAGTAGGTTGCCGGGGTAACTGTTCCACCCACCACTTCTGTACTGAATTCAGTGATGTTGGGCTTCATCACCAACTAGTGTTTTCGGTCTGGAAGGCTATTGTTTGTGTATGGTTTGACGCCCTAGATTCTTTATGTGTGTGATTCGAATTTGTTTGGTTCTTTAGAGACTTTAGGCAGTTTTCTTTGAGATTTTACTTTGTTTGCTTGTGCAGTAGTTAAAAGTTTTTAACTGTGGCTGAATTACCGAGACAGTCATGTAGACTTCGGGGCAAGTCTCCTGAGATTGTTACCTTGGCCGATTTGTTGAGGAAGTCCCGTAGACTTCGGGGCGAACCTCCTGAAGACATCCTGGGTTATTACTAAGGTTTGAAAGTCCTTGTAACTCCTAGTGGCAATAAAGTAGGTTCACCTGAAGAAGGAGAGTCGTCATTGGTAGTCCATCCAGATTACCAAGGTCTAGAAACAGGTTATAATCCCGAAGCTGTTGCAGTTTCCGAGCTTGCTGGTAGATTTTCATCTACTATTGATATAGGCGAAGAACCTGAAATATCTGAACCTATTACTCCAACTTCTAGTGCTCCTGATTCACCTAGGGTAGAAAGAGTCATCACCGAAAATCTTCCTGCTGGTTTAATAGCTATTGAAGAACTTGCTCCAGAGGAAGAATTTGGCGTCTCTATCCTTGAAGATCAACCTACTATTGATCTAAGGGAGCGTGAATCCATCTTTTACAGTACTCCTAGAAGTACTACTTGGTATCTTTCGTTAACCAATTATTTGGACAACTCAGGGTTAATTTTTTCTCCACCTCGTACTCCTTATCCACCTGGAGGTATTTATACTCCTGTAAATATGTCTGGTCAGTTGTCCGTGTTCACTCAATCTCCTGAATCTTTCTTGTACGGCGCTCCTTCCGTTCCCTCTGGGTATCAGTCACTTTCTGGTACTTTTGCGGGAGCATCTCCTCAACCCATTGAACATGGGTTATTAGCTGGAAACAATGGTAATAAACCGTTGGGTGTAGGAGACATTTACATGATGTCAGGTTCAGTTCCCGGTTCTCAACCTCAAGGTGGCCAGTTACCACCTGGGGGGCAGCCTCAATTAATGCCTGGGGGGCAACCTCAAGGTACACAAATTGCGTCTGGGGGGCAACCTCAAGGACAGTATGTACCCATAGTACAATACATTCATCAAGGTCAACCCCAGCCTCAATATGTACCCCAAGGTCAACCTCAGTATCAATTTATAGCCCAAGGTCAACCCCAGTATCAGTATTTACCTCAAGGGTATCTACCTCAAGGTCAATACTCAAGTCAAGGTTATCAACCACCCCAAGGTCAATCTTATGTTCATGGTACGGGAAATGTACCTTTCAATTATCAACCCTACCCTCAATCCGGTTATGGATCTCAATATCCTCAACCTGTCATGGGTCAATACCCCGGAATGAACATAGTGTGGGATCCATCGCAAGTTCAACAGGTATTGCAGCCAAGCGTACAGTTGTCATCTCAAGCTGGACAACCCTTAGTTTCTGGTTCACCCCAGCATCCAGTCCAGTCTAATGTTCAAACTTCTGTACCTTCGGTAGTTACTCAGTCGCCCATTGCACCTAGTACTCCATCTCAAACGACTGCTGCAACTACCGCAACATCTGTTCCTTCCACCACACTTACTTCTGGAGTATCGACAGCTCTGGTTTCTACTGTCTCTGCAACTACTCCTCAGACATCTTTACCATTGTCTGGATCCACGATTCAAACTACGGTTCAGATGCCTGTAGGACAGCCTGGTTTAAGTACGGTTGTCACTAGTCAACCACAATTCGCTTATCAACCGTACCAGGGACAGTACCAATATGGGCCTGTTGTCCAACAGCCGGTTTACCAGTATCAACCGTATCCTGGGTACACGTATCAACAACCACAACAACCCCAGTACGGTCCGGTTAATCATGGTTTTCCGGGAGGATACAATATCCCGAATGCGATTCCTATTCCAAGTTATCCTGGATATCCTCCTCCTGGGACTGGTCTTGTGACCCAGAGTTTTAGGGATCCTAATCGGCAATTACCATTTATCGCAACTTTGGATTTACCTGACTTGTTGCGCCTAACGAATGATCCAATAAATTATCTTCCGTTTTGGCCGCCAATGCCAAATAAGTTGCCCAGTGACATTCCCAAGTTCGAGGGTAAGTCTGGAGAGGATTCGTCAAATCATGTGATGACTTACCACCTCTAGTGTGCTTCAAATTCCATCTCGGATGATTCGATCTGCTTACGTCTTTTCCAGCGTACACTCATTGGTCTCGTGGCCAAGTGGTACATTGAGTTACCATGGGCCTCTTTTTATAACTTCAGTCAGTTAGCTACCTCATTCCTAACTCATTTTCAGTTGCCGGTCAGATATGATAATGGCACGGAGCTACTAACTTCATTAAAACAATCGACGTCCACTTATATTTCCGATCATATACATGAATGGAGACGTCGAAGGCGATTAGTGAAAGTTTTTATCCCGGACCAAATCTTAGCTGAATGGTTTGTTAAATCATTGTTACCGAAGATTACTGAAGACGTAGCTAAGGCCAGAGTAGTTACTGAGGAGCAAGTGATTGCTCAAGCGCAGTACCTTGACTTAGTTTACACTCAGTCAGCTACGTTACACGAAAAGATCCCAGATCTTCCAAAGTCAAATCAAATAGCTGCTTCTCCTTTGGGATCTCATGCTGCTGAAGGCATGATTGGTACGGTGAATACTAAAAGCAAGAAGAAGTCTTCAAAGAATTCTTCTCCTATTATAACCTTACCAGATTCCCTGACAGGAGAATCTTCTCCTGAAGTTTTCGTTGATATCCACGCTGTAGAGTCATCTACGGCTAAATCAAAAAACGGTGGGAAGAAGAAAGGTAAGAAGAAGAGTAAAGCAGAAAAAACTCCAAAGGAGAAAACAGAAAAGTCGGAAACCAATGACGAAAAGCGCAAACCTCGATATCCTTGTCTTATTTGTGAAGAGGATCATTTTACAAGAGATTGCCCTCATCGGGCCGAGGTTGTGAAAATCATCAAGGGTTCCCCAACTCCTGCTGTTTTGAAAGATCCATTTCCAAAGCAGGAGAGTAAGATGATAGATTCTTCCTCGAGTTCCAGTGAAGAACCCATATTGATGATGTCTCATGTAAGGATTGCGACTCGATCGCAAGATTATGGTAGTAAAAGTCCTGTTGATGGATCAAAAGAAGCAGAATCTTCTCATTCAAATCCATCAACCTCAGCTTTCGGTTCCGATCCACTACAGATCAAGAAACCTAACCCTGACTTAGTAATCAAACCGCCCGCCAAGGGCGTACTTCGAAGGTCTGCTTTCAATCCACATGCGAGAGCGGCCCAGAATTACAACATTGTTGAGGATTTAGCTGTTTCACCCTCAGCAATGTCGGCTTTAGAAGTGCTGCAATCATACCCAGCACAGCGAAAATTACTTTTGTCAGCTATAGGAGCTGTTGATGTTCAGGACCCGAACCTAATAATCTTTGATCTAGAAAATAGTACACCGCGTTTGCTTCATCAGATGGCTTTCCAGATCCTAGTGATAGTCAAAAATAGCCCTATTCATTGGACTGTAATTGATGAGGGAGCTTCCACGTGTATTATGTCGATACAGTGCTGGAGATCGCTTGGTTCTCCTTCACTAAATCAATCCCCGACAATTCTTAAGGCCTTTGATGGCCGTGGGTTCAATCCGTTTGGCATTCTACAGGATTTGCCTATAGGGGTTGAAGGAAAAACTGTTAGTCTAGATGTGGAGGTGGTTGATGCCCCTCTGGACTACAACCTTCTCTTGGGTCGAAGTTGGTCTTATGCTATGACAGCGGTCGTTTCATCGGTCTTCAGAGTAATAAAGTTTCCACATAATGGCAAGATCGTGACCATAGACCAGCTGGCTTATTTTTCATCCGACCTGACCTCTTCAGAGAGTATACAGCATGTCGGTAAAACGACTATCCCTTACAAGGATGTTGGCGTAGGATTAGTTAAAGATGTCGGTTTACTGGGAACTTTTCCTTTTCCTCCAATCAACGCCGTGTCTTCGTTTGCATCTATTCATATGATTACTTCAGACACCATTGTTTATGATGATCCGTGGATCCTTCCTTCTGAATCTGAGATAGACTCATTTGGTGAAGCAATGCCTTTGAGTCCATATGAAATTGCCTATGAAGCCGTGCAGTCTTTTACCGACCCGAGTTCAACCAGAATCGACCAAATGAATGTGGTCCGTGAGGAATCCCTTTTCGCGTCAACCTCGGAGTTAATAACGTTTCCCGAAGTTGTGTCATCTGACGAACAACTTTGCGAAATCCTGTGCGTAGATGATTTACCATGGGAAGATCTCCATCATAGATCTTCGTTTTTACCTGAGGATGATCGTTTTGAAAACGATTTCTCATCAATCTTTACAGCTGAATATGTCAAAGAAGCTCAGAGTCCAATAAAAAATCCTGATTCAGAGCTGAATTTGGTAAATATTTCTCGCACTATTCCCATTGACATTTCAGTCATGCCCGAAATTGTTGAGCACATTCATATAGGTGCCTTGTGTTCAGATGACGAAATTCAAACATACAAGGCCCTATTTCAAGAATTCCGCGACGTGTTTGCCTGGTCTTACGAGGAAATGCCAGGAATTGATCCCGCCATTGTTGTCCATGAGATCAAGACTTACCGGGACGCTAAACCCGTCCGGCAACGTTTGCGTCAGATTCACCCATGAAAAGCGGCTGCGATTAAAGCAGAAGTTGAGAAGCTATTGAAAGCAAGTTTCATTTATCCGATCCCATTAACGGATTGGGTATTGAATATTGTTCCAGTTAACAAAAAATAGGGAACAATAAGAATATGCATCGACTATAGGGATATCAATCGTGCTTGTCCCAAGGACAACTATCCAACACCCTATATCGATCAAATAATTGATGATTGTGCATGCAGTGAAATATTTTCCTTTATGGATGGTTTTTCCGGTTACAACCAAATCAATATTCTACCTGCCGATCAACCAAAAATGGCTTTCATTTGTCCATGGGGGACATTTTCTTATTGCAAATTACCTTTTGGGCTTAAGAATGCCGAAGCCACTTTTCAAAGGGCGATGTCTTATGCATTTCATGACATCAAACACATTGTGCAACCGTATCTCGATGATTTTCCCACTCACTCCTTACATCGAGCTGATCACCTTGTCAATTTACGAGCAATTTTTATGAGGTGTCGGCATTATCGTATACGGTTGAAGCCACACAAATGTTTCTTCTGTATAGAAGTGGGACGATTGCTAGGATTTGTAGTTTCAAAAGCCAGCATCCGCGTCGATCCCTCGAAGGTAGAAGCTATCATCAAATTTCCTCCTCCTTCGAGTCTTCGCCAACTTCAAAGTTTGCAAGGGAAAGCAAACTTTTTACGCCGATTCATTCCTAACTACGCCGAGATTACAAAGGGTTTTACTCGGTTGTTGAAACAGAACGCTCAATTCTCTTGGGATGAGATAGCTCAAAAATCTTTCGATGCGCTCAAGCACGTGTTGATCCATGCACCGTTGCTGCATCCTCCCAACTACAACCAGGATTACTTTTTGTACCTTGCCGCTGCTCATTTCACCATTGGAATGGTCTTAGTACAGGAAGACGAATTCGGAACAGAACATGTGATATATTACCTTAGTCGGACGTTAAATCCCATTGAGCTCAAATATTCACATGTGGAGAAATTGGCCTTGGCAGTCGTTCAAGTTGTCCAACGTTTTCGTCACTACATTCTTCTCCGTAAAACTACAGTCATTTCGGATTGCAACCCTATGATCTATATTTTGACTAAACAATTGCTAGGGGCCAAGTACTCTAAATGGATCGTTATCATGCAGGAGTTTGACTTGGAATTTGAAAAATCTAAGTCTAAGAAATCTTTAGTTTTTTCCGAGTTAATGTGTGATTTCTCGCGTGCTGACACGGAAACTGTGGCAGAGGAACCCATTGTGGACGAATCTTTGTTTCTCATCAGCACTTTAGATCCGTGGTATGGGGATATAATCGTCTATCTCCAAACCCAATCCTTTCGGCCCGAAGTTTCAAAGTCGGAACGTCGAAAAATTCGATTCCAGTCCCAACAGTACAAAATTATTGGAGATACTCTTTATCGCCATGGGGCGGACTTGGTTTTTCGCCGTTGCTTAACTCACGAGGAAGCTAAAAAGGTTTTGAATGACTGTCACTCTGGAGCGTGTGGCGGTCATATGTCTGGGTATGCCACAGCCCAAAAGATATTGCGCGCTGGCTATTTTTGGTCGTCCTTGTTTAAAGACTGTATTATTGCGATCCGGAAATGCCACAACTGTCAAGTGTTTGATCGCAAGATGCGCGCACCACCTGCTCCTCTCCACCCTATAATTGCCGTTGGTCCTTTTGCTAAATGGGGTATCGATTTTATTATATGTAACCCTCACTTCGCTGGGGGGCATGCGTATATCATCCTTGCGGTTGATTATTTTACTAAGTGGGCCGAGGCGATCCCTACATTCGAGGCAGACGACAAGACAGCTGCAATTTTCGTATTCAATCACATTATTGCTAGGTTTGGTGTCCCACAAGCGATAATCACTGACCATGGGCGCCATTTTCGAAACATTATGATGACAGAACTTACAGGCTAGCTTGGTTTGCGTCATGATAGCTCAACTCCTTATTATCCACAAGCCAACGGTCTGGTTGAGTCCATCAACAAATTTTTAGTTATCATGATCCGACGAATGATCGGTATTCATCGGTCGAATTGGCACAACATGTTATTTTCCGTGCTTTGGGCGTACCGAACCTCAGTGAAAACATCAACAGGGTTCACTCCTTTCCAACTAGTTTATGGTTTGGAAGCTGTGCTGCCCATTGAATGCGAAATCCCGTCACTTCAAATGGCTATCGAATTACTTCCAGCTACTTCCGAAGAGGAGAAGCGTCTATTATACTTAGCTCAATTAGATGAGACTCGACGTGACGCTGCATTAGCAATCAAGACTCACGCAAAACAGATGAAAGCTCAGTATGATCGAAACGTGACCCCTCGAAATTTTTCGGAAGGAGACCTAGTGCTATTATATGATCAAACTAACGTAAATTAGGTGCTGGAAAATTCGTTCCTATGTGGCATGGGCCCTACATTGTCAAGCGAAAGCTAGCAAAAGGGGCCTACGAGCTAGTAGATTTTGACGGGGACTCTTTGGGTAAACCCAGAAATGGACTTTACCTAAAGAGGTATTATGCTTAAATCATGGGTATGGAGATTTTAGTTAGGTTAGATTTTTTTCTTTCTAGCTGGTGTGTTTGTTAGTATAGACAGTGTGCTTAGCTTAGAGAGTGTGTTTTTCGTTGTTATTCTAGCTTATCTTCTTTTTACTCTTGATATTGCAGATGTCGATGCCTCTCCAAACGTACATTGGATTCGCTGATGGTGCTTGTCGTAGTACACGGAATATCCCTTCCACAGCTTGGGTTATCTATTCACCCTTTGACGAGTTAGTTTCTATGCATGGCGTGAGCCTCGGTCAAACAACAAACAACATTGCAGAATACAGTGCAGTGATTGAGTTATTGTCTGAATCTATTTCGTTTGGGATTCGGAGTTTGATAGTGAGGTTAGATTCTGAACTCGTTGTATTACAGCTCAATAGAGTATATGCCATTAGAAATCCAGTGTTATTAAGGTTATTTTTGAGAGTGCGCCTCTTGGAACGTGAATTTGATTACATTGAATATCAGCATATTCCAAGGTCTTTAAATACATTAGCAGATGCAATTGCTTCTCAAATGTTAGACAGACATTTGCGATAATCATACATGTAAATTTAAAAACATTTCATCACACATGTTTAACAAGATAAGCCGGTAATAATGATATATATAGATAGGAGTGTGTCAAAAAATACATCGTCTTCGATCATAGGTTGAAAAACACCTTATGATCGGCAAAAATGATAAGTACAAAAAATCAAAATGTCACATGTGTCTACAAAAGTGACCATCCAATCACTGGTGGTGCTCTCTATACGACACCACTGCACGGGCTACCCTACACAAGAACCTCCTAAAAGGTCCTGGGACTGCGACCACATAGCGCTGAAGTCTAATAGGAATATCATCTATAGTCGTCTCTGGTATGTCTGCCGTAAGACGCTCTAGGTCTTGTTCCAACTCAGCTAAGGTCTCTGCGGCCGCATCCTGTGGGGCTAGTGCTGGTGCAACTGGTACTCTCCTCTCGAAAGGTCGGAGATTGGCCGGACGCTATGGACCTACATCTGCATTTTGAAAATTGTCACTGTCAGTTTTGAGACGATATAAAAACAAAAAAAATAGATAATTTAAAAACTTGTGAAAAATGAAGTACCTGTGTCATCCCACTGTTCTCCCGGTGGAAGAATCATGTCCGGATCTCCACGAAAATCAACTCCGGCATACGGAAAATCCTGTATCGAGAAGACCTAGTTCTCTAACCAGTGAAAATACTCCGGTCTAAATCGGACAACCTTCGTGCCCTCGTCAGGATGACGGGCCATCACCGCAACCCATCACATCAACTTAGGCTCTCAGGGAAGCCCAACCTCAATAGTGAGCTGTTGCGGCATCAGCATCGGAACCCTCTCTAGAGAAAAACTCACAACTAAAGACCCATAACCAAAAGTCTTCAGTTGCCCGTGTTTTGCCCTAGTCAGTTGGCCCTTTAAATTGGCCAACACAGCATCACACCAGTTGAAAATGGTGCCTCGATAGCAGTCAATCGCCATCCGCATTTGGGACCCGGTGGCAATGTGAAAAGCGGCAGCACCGCAAAGTCTGGTAACTGTAAAGGCAATTACCATAAGTTCAGGTCGGGATATCTTTTTTATCTCTATCCCCTTCTCCTGGTTCTGATTATTGCACCACTCTAGTCGGAGACTAGCAATGGACTGGCCACCCGGCCTAGTCCCGAACAGAGTCAATTGTTTGCCCCTCTTGGGCAAACCAGTGAGAAAGTAAATGTCTGAGGGCTCTATCTCGAGTTGGTGCCCTCTGATGTAAAAGCACTGATCCTGAACGTTCCACCTTTCGACCAGCCACTCTAGAAAGCACACCTGGACCCTCATGCCAGGTATGGCCTAGTATTGGTAAAGACCGCATGCCTTCAAAGCATCAATGGAAGGTTGGTGACTAATCGCGGCCAAATCAACATCTTCGTGTTCTCTCTCGTGCCAATCAAGCATGGTGGGCAATCTACACACCATAAAACATCTGTTAGAGTCCATAAAATTGAAATTTTTTGGTTCATTTTGGAGAAATTGGAGTTTAAAAATCCACTCCGCGGTGTACGCAGCATGCCTTTAGAGACAAGGCGTATGTACGCAGGTTCTCTTAAGGCAAGCTGCGTACGCCCGGCATTTTCCCAACTGAGAAAATGTCGGGGTACGCAGGTAACCCATGGGGCACCTGTGTACCCCGAAAAGCGGATCTTGAAACCCCCAAGGCCTCCAAAAAATGAAACTAAAGCTTAAAAACAAATTCTAAACGTATGGAAATGCAAGGGAGGATGTTGTAGAATACCTGATGAGACGGCGTTCGATTTCGACGGTCAGATTCTCCGCAATGTCCACGGGAAGTTTCTTGCCAAAAGCCCTTTTTCTCTCCTCAACAGTAAAATGGTAAAAATGAAATGGTAAAAGCCCTTTTTATAGGATTTTTCGAGTAAAAGAATGTCAAATTTGTTTACTTTCCACCGTGAAAAGGTATTTTTCAAAGTATTTTTATCTATCTTTAAACAGGTATGAGTAATGTGTTGGTTTTTGTGCATGATAAAAGGATTTTCAAGGAAAATTGTCATTTTTTCACAAACAAAAACATCAGAGTCATCTTTTAAGCCCTTTTCTGACTCCTAAAACTTGAAAAGATTGCTGAGCGTTTCTTTTACACTCGTTAAAACGGAATTAAAAGACGGTCCCCTTATAGCCCTTTTCTGACCGTAAAAACAGGAAAAGATTGCCGGATTTTTGTCGTTTCAAATTCGATATTGGAAATAAAACGACGTGTCCTTGATCGCTTTTTACTTTTCAGGTCAAAGACACTAATTATGAAAGTACTCCTTGGTCGCAAGATCAAGCGGTTCTCTCAAGTGTTATTTTATACTTTTTTGGGCTTGGGAGACACAACTTTACGAAAAAGTCAACCCTGGAGTCTTCTTAAGTTTTTTCAGACTCTCTAAAAATGAAAAACGCCGAGTTTATCCTATACTGGACTCGTTAAAATTTCACAGTAAAGGACCTCTTCGATTACAAACAGGAACGGACCAATCCTTCTTAGGGTTCGAATCAAAACTAAGCTGGACTCATCCAAAGGATGAGCTTATAATCAAGCATATGTTATCCTCCTCAAGCTTGTAAAAAATAAAGAGGTACTTGCCAGAAATGGTGGGGGAAAAGAGAGAAAAATGAGCCTATTTGTTATCCTTTGTCTCAGAAGAAGCCTTATCACCACTCTTGAACACGACACTTTCCATTCACCTGGGTTGGGAAATCCTTTGCCTCTCAGTTGATCAAACCACATTGAAAGTCTTCAGCCGGAAATTAACTTTGGGTCAAATGTCACCAAGCCATCTGTTGTGTCGTTATGTGTTCAAGAGGTCACTGCAAATAAACCATTCATCTGCAAAATACCCGTCATCCATCTCGACCATCCCTGAGTCAGTCCTTACAGCTACATTTCTTCAACTTGATCTATGATTTCGTGTTGTGGGCTTGCCTGCAACGGGTCGCTTTCTATCGATATCAACACATTATCTAGAGAGATGACCTAGAAATCGTCAGTACCTTGAAATCTGCATGCATCAATGGCAGGTTTCTCGCCTTTGACGACGGTTTACATCATTGACTTTCGATCGAAGGATTCCGTGAAATGTTCGAGATCAACTCATTCATTCACATCTCATGGACTGTACTAGGTACTTTGAGAACCATTGACATCACTGGTGGTCTCTCTCACACTTGTTAACAGTTTACATCATTGACTGGTAATCAAGTGGTTTCTACCATGCTCGACATCAACTCATTTATTCGCATGGATAGAATCGTACTATTTCGGGAAGTAGAAATGAAGACCCTGGATCTAGTTTCCACCATCCAGGTTTCGAGGAGTTTTGTATTCATTGTATAGTAGACCAACTATAAACAGATGGCTGCGTCCATATTGTGTCTACACAAGTCTATGATTATGATGTACTGCAAAATCATTCCTGTATCAGAGCAGTAGTTAGTTTGTTAGTTAAAGTTTTCAATCTGAGTATGGGAATGCCTACCTCAGTGATGATATGATCTTATATATGTATTTTGTGTTGAATACTTGCAGGTTCCGACTGGGCTCTCCACAAGATAATCCTTGAAATGATAAAGTACTTCCCCCTTCCTAGATGATATGAAACCCTAATCTACTACAGGTTTCGCACTTTAGGGGGCAATCTGTTACACTAAAATTTGTCACCATGACTATTTGCAGTTAGTATGGCTCCATCAACTGTCATACTATCCTCCTTGGCAAGTCTTATACCTCTACTCTTCATGTCAAACTCCAAGAAAGAGAGAAAGTCTTTAAAAATCTATATATCTCTGGGTATGCAGTTTCTCTTAGCCTTACCTGCGTGTACGCACCCCAAGTTCACAATACGTGCGTACTTGTACGCTCTGTCTGTAAAGGGGAGGGTGCGTACTCCTGTAAAGGTCAAAAGGCGCAAGTTTCACTCCAAAAAAGTTACTTGTGGTCATTTCTAGAGCATTCTAGAAGCTTGTTTGACGTGTATGGAGCACCTCCAAATGGTTCATGTATCCCTATGGAAGAGGAACTTATCCCATCAAGAGGGGAGTTATCCCATTCAAAGAGGGGCTTATCCCATTGATGGTGGACCTGATTAACTTCCTCTAGAGCACTATAAATACAGGCATTGGGCCAGAAGGAGGAGAGGTTGAAAGCTGAACATTCCTAAGGGTAGATGTTGTTGGAATTAGGACTCCCTTATAGAGCTTGAGAGGAGAGATTCCCATCCTTTCCTAGCCTTATTTGGAAGTGGGTGAGCTGATCAAAGTAAAGGAAAACTCTTGCTGGACCCTAGAAGGGACCTGCACAACACCAAGGCTCAGGTTGTAATGGTTTCTTTTGTTTCCACTTAATGCAAATAAACTCATTTTTCTCAACAGATTGTTATTCATGATTTGTTTCATATACTCCTTGGTCTGTATGATGAATATGTGTTATTTTATAAGTTTATTAGGTGCTATGTAATCTTTTGGCTTGTTATTGAATGCAGGTTTCGAAGAGAAGGAGGAGCTCATCCGGATCAGCGAAGCTGGACTACTACAAAGCGTTGGACTAAAGGTATGTTATAATCACCCGATTACTTGTATTCTAAATGCATGTTTAGAGAAAGGTAGTGTTTATTTGTCTTGTTTGTCACTAGAAAGCCTTAGCTTCTAGGGAGGTCGGTTTTGTCCGCAATATCGACTCTTTCCGCATGACAAGGCCTTTTCTAGGCTTCTATTGCAATGGATTTGTAGTCCCAAACTCCCTCTTATTTCTCCACTTCAACTTATGCTTAATTTGAAAGAATATTGATAAGCAATTTCCATGAGGAGATGTATAGGAAATTCATCTCCATTTGGACGTACCTGTGTAGGCCACTGCACTACTTCAAGACCAACTTCCACTCAGAGTCTGTAATACCCGACCTTGAGCTCAAGGTATGGAAATTATTAGTGTACACTAGCACCATATATCCTCTCTCCTGCCATAGAGTTGTCCATCTCATGTATTAGTCCTCGTAGTTCTTTGCAAGGTAGAATTCTTCCTTGAATGTATTAACAAAAGAGGCCAAAGTTTTCATACATTGAAAATCACAGACTCATCTTCGTTATGTCTCTCTGATTAACCTTCCCACCAATGTTTGAGTTAGGGAATGAATTTCAGTGGCATGAAGGAAATCTTCTCATTATCAGAAAACTTTTGGACAAAACAATAACCCTCTAATATATTTCACCATTTATCCAAACCATATGCATCTATTTGGCATTTAAATAAGGAGATATCAAATTTAAATTTTACCTTAAAGGATGTCACAACTCCAAAATTTCCAATTGTTGAAGGTGGCTCTATTGATGTTGGTAGTCGTTAAAGGATATGGGTGAAATTTTCCATCATATCATTCCTCTATTATGCAAGTTCTTCCTCAAGCAACAACTTGATAGGATCTCCAACTCTATTGTCTCTCTTTGCTTCCACCATGGGAAGCCACTTGGGTTCACGAAAGTAATCATCCCCGAGTGAAACCATCTTGAGACCCAAATCTATATACCTTGACCTTATTGGGGACATGCATTCAGAAACAAAAAGAAGTAGATCGATTTGATACCACTAATCTAGGGTGTACAACGAATGAAATGAAATGCACGAAAGTAAATGGAAGACGCATAGAGAAATATAACATATATTACAATAATGTGGTGAAAACCAAAAATTTACTTCTAAATGAAATAATATAATAATGTAGAACACATACTGGCTAGAATGGTGGTAGCTATCACTAAATAGAGAGAGATGGAATTTATGAACATTTGCAGAAAGCTATCACAAGATGTTGCCAGAATAGTCTTTTAACATAAATAAAGAACTAAATATGTATGAAAACATAACCCTAGAAGATTAATCACCAAAAATGTTATGGAATTGATGGAGTTAATTGGTACATCAACTTCTATAGGTCATAACATTTGGATATGATCTCGATTTGGTGTGCTCATTAGCTCATTGGAAAGGTCATACCGATAATTAAATATTCCAATTAGGGCCCAAGCTAGAGCTTGCAACTATTTCTTGATCCCTCACCACATCAAGAAATTCTTTTTTAGGGCGTGAAAATGGCCCTACAATTTTAGGACATAAAAAACTATAGAAAAAAAGTCAAGATGGAGAATTGTGCATTGAGCTAGTGGAATAGGTGGGTGGCCACTATTATCCATTTAGATCATAGGGAGTGTTATAATCCTTGCACACGTGATCTACAACTTGAATTTTCCTTGTCCTATGATTCATTAGGGGAATTTTGAGGTCTAAAATGGGCCTCCTAAGGAAAATAATAAAATAATAGTTAAAATAATAAAATAAGACTCATGAATGTTTAAAGAAAAAAAAGGAAACTATTTCTTTTATTGTATTTTCGACTTATCTTCTTCTAGGTTGACTCAAATTTCAAGAGGTTGACTCAAATTCCACATCCAATGGGTGTCTACTCTTGAAATGTGAGTGAACCTATAAGGAGATAAGTTAAAAATACAATTAAAAAAAATTATTTTACCTCCAAAATAGTTTCCCTTGGAGATGACATCACCATCTTCAATCCTATTGGTTATTTTAAAGTTAATTTTGTTAGTACACATTTTGTTTTGAGGCCCATTTTTAATCTGGAAATCCCTATCGCTAGCTATCAATTCATATCTTAGGAAGATATCATGATAATTATATCTTTCATACTCACAAAACCACTCCCTACGAGGAGTCAGAAGGAAAGGATGCACCTAAGTTGACCAACAATGCCTCATGATATACATGTGTATTTAAAGAATCCAAGTACACATCCCATCCTTCATCCAAGGAGGTTTTTTCTTCTATAGTAGGAGTGTTTTCATATCCCTTCCATTTATTAATAATGTTTTATCTACAAACTTTCTTGTAGTGCCCTTCTTTTCCACATCTCCACATTAACACATTTTCTTGTCGATTTAAGCCTTCCTCTAGATTTAGATCTCTTATTGGAGGACTTATTTATATTTATATTCTTGGAACATCCTCTTACATAAAAGGCATATGTTTCCTAACTTTCTATGTTTTTCCATCTCATCTCCTCCAATAACAAGGATGAGACTATTTCATCAAAACTTAAAGTAGTCACATTACTACCTATGGAAGAAACTAGATTATCCCACAAATATGGTAAAGAACACAAGAATTTGATACATTTATCTTCGTATGAAATCTTAGTATCAAAAAATAATAGCTAACTTACCATAGTATTGAAGGGATTTAAATTCTCTATCATTGAGTCTTCATCCTTGAATATCAAGTTATAAATCTTCTTTTGCGGGAAAAAAATTTTGACCAAGGACATAGACTAATATAAACATCTTAGTTTGTTCTGGAAATTATTTGTTGGAGCTTCCCTTGAAACATTAAATAATACTAAATCTTTTTGGGTATGTGTTATTCTTTGCAATAATATCCCCACACATTGTAAAAATGTGTAATGCAGAGGAGGGGGTCACAAGGGGTCTATTACAGGGAAAATGGATTGGTGATTCATGGACGTTGTAGGATATATATTGTATTGTAATGCCATATAAAAGAATATATATATAAAATATAATGTCGGTTTTCCTGGTTTTTGGTTTCCAAGATAACATATATGTGTTAATATGTGTGTTTTTCATTGCATATGTTCTATTTTATTAAAGATCTATTTGTAGTAATTCATTTTACAAGGTTAAAACATGCATTTGGTATCATAGAATTTTCGACTTTCATCAAGGGAATTTTGGTCTAAAAAATGGGCATAAAAACTAAAAATATACTAAAAAATTTAACTTTAAAAGAACCAATAGGATTCAAGATGATGATGACATCCCTAGGGGAAAACATTCTAGATGGAAAAGAAGAAAACTACCATTCTTTTAGTTGTATTTTCAACTTATCTCCTTGCATGATCCAAGTGGATATTGGTGGCCACCCTCCTATTCAACTTGGACCCCCACCATTGTTCTGCCAATTTTTTTCAATTTCCTTTATTGTAGCACAATTTACTATTTTAGGCAGTTTTTCCGGTCCTGAACTTTCACAGCCATTTTGAGGCCCTAAATGGCATTTTTTGGAAATATTCATCTATGTGATTTTGTCAAACTCACATTTTCAGTTGTAGTCCTCAGAGAGATATTTCCAATGAGGTATCATGCACATCAATCAGAGATAATATGACCAAGTTACGACCCTGGGAAGTTGGCAGCCCAGCTAACCCGAACGGGGCCCATAAACCCTTGGTGTTACATCTCCTTAGGTTAGCATTTTGGTTGTTTAGGGTTTTCTCTTATTGTTCAATAATAGAAAGGCCCTTGAGCCTCATTCTAACTCAATTCAAAGGCCTGTAGCCACCACATCTCTTCTTAGAGATAAGCTACCATCGCCTGAGCTAGTATCATTTCCATTATGTTTATAAGCATATTTCATTATTTGGTATTAATGAAAGGAAGTGTTATTTCTGCTGCATCTCTATATTTATGGTTATATCTGTAATTTTTTGCATTATTGTTTAAATTCAAATCATTGCATGTTCACTCAAGTGTCAAGAGTAGACACCTGTTGCATGTGGAATTAAATTCCACATCAAATGAGTATACACACTCCATTTGTGTATTTTTATTTTTTTTTATGTGGATCTACTCAATAGTATGTGTAATGGGTACTCTATTGAAAATGCAACAAGATGATGGAGCTTAGTGAAAAGAAGTCGCCTTCACTAAGTGGGCCCGCAGGCTATTTTTGGCGCAAAGTCTATTTTTAGACATATGGATCATGGTCTATGAGTTGCAGGATGCTATTTATGGATGATTGGTCATGTTGGTAAAAATAGATGGACCTCTATTTTTAGACATATGGGTAGAGTCTATTTTTAGACTACCAGTCTAAAACTAGAACAGTCGAATATTATTAGCTCTTAATAATATTTGGACTGTAAACATTATCTTATCCTCTTGCAGTACTTTAGTTCGAGCTACGGATGTGGCACATGCAATTTCCAAAAGGAAATATGCTTTTCCTATGGATTAGTTAAGCTATTGCATGATGGACTTCAGTTATAACTCAAGTGATTGAGTTTGGTGGAGTTGATTGAGGAGTTGATGGAGTTGTGTTCAGTTTGACTTAGTTGAACTAGTTGTATTTAGTCTAACTGTCAAATACACTAGTGATGAGTGATGTGAATTAATTATTAATTAATTCACTAATTATTAACTCATAAATCAACTAAAGGATACATCAGCTAACTCAGTGCATGGGCAGTTCAGTGGAGACAAGTGTTAGAGGTGGGTGAAAGGGTGAGACTACTATGAGTTGTGACTATAGTTGTGCATGAGATTTGCACAATCATTGATTGAGATTGCCAATAAGGATTGCATAGTACAGGCCAAGGGAATTCGAACTTGGATCAGATCTATTATCAACTTGGATTGCGCAGTAGAGGCAGGCAAACAGTGGAGGAGATTTGAACCCGTGACTTGTTCAGATCTGAGCTAGTTTGTGTGTAGCAGGTGGAGATAGTACTGAGTACTTGTGAGGAGTATTGTACTATGTATTGTTACATGTTCTCTATCATCATAATATACAGATAGTTGGGGGTTTTCAGCCGTATTCTTTCCCCATTACATACTGTGTTGATATGTGTGATTGATGTTTCAATGTGCACATGCAATTGTTTTTTAATTCTGCAAATTGATTATCAATGGTAGAGGAGGTTATGTATTATGCATGCATTCTGCAAATAGTGTATAATCAGAATAATCTTTGTGAATAAGTGTTATATTATTCAAATTTTCTACATGGTATCACAGCGAATTTGATCATCATATCTATTATTCAGAAAGTGATTACATTTTATTTCTTCAGGCAGAGTGTGTAATCGGACCAGGTAGCCTCTGGATTCATCCTTCTTTTTGGAAGGTGAGATATCCGGTAAATTCCCATACAGTCAATCTCTGTACGAGAAATAATTTGTTCTCATGAATTTTAGATTAGAAGCGGTTGAGTTTTGAGCTGGTGGAATTCGAATTTGCAGCAGTGTTTTCTTGGTGTCAAAGTTGAAATGTCTTTCAACGGATTGTGATTGGAATATGCCCTTGAAGGCAGTTCAAATTATATTGCATGGAAAGATAGGATGGAGGTGGTGTTAGATGACAATGGGTTGAATGAGTTCATAGATGCTGAGGTCCCAAAGCCTACTGATGTTGCTCAAGTCGAGGCTTGGCAAAAGAAGATAGCAAAGTGTCGAAGGATTATGTTGGAGGGAGTGAAGGATCACATTGTATCCAGCCTGCATGAAAAGGCTTCTCCATACTTGATGTGGAAAGTGTTGACAAATTATTCCAAAGCAAGAGCGACCAGAGAAGTTGGCGCTCAAGGATAAACTCAGAAACATTAAGTGTGAGAAAGGAGACAGTATGCCCAAGTATCTCACGAAGTTCACCCAATGCCGGGATGAGCTGGGAAGTGTGGAGGTGACTGTCGATGATGAGGACTTGGTGAGCTTGGCTCTCCTTGGTCTTCCAAAGAGTTGGCATTCCTATCAGGACTCTGTCAATGGTCGGGAGAAATTGCCAGGATGAGAGAGACTTTTGTCAGATCTTGTGCAAGAGGAGATCAGGCGGAATACCAGGGACGGATCTTCATCAAAGGCATCTAATGAACAAAATTGTGCTTTGGCTACCAAAGAAAAGAAGGGGAAGAACAAGAAAGCTTCTCATTCCAATGTAAAAGGCAAGAAGCAGGACATGTCCAAGGTGAAGTGCTTTCACTATCACCAGCACGGACATTATGCCACAAATTGTCCGCAGAAGAAGAAAAATAAGCAAGTTGTTGGATCTGTAGCGGGAGAGGCCTTAGCCTCACAGTTTGAGCTGGATTTTTCACTGATCGCATGCTTGGTATCAAGTGTGATGGGATCGATATGGTTCTTGGACAGTGGTGCATCTTTTCACATGACAGGATATCGAGATTTGTTTTCTGATTTGGATGAGAAAGATCTTCGAGTGCACATCGAGATGGGCGATGATGGTAGATACAGTGCGATCGGTAGCGGTACCATTTCCTTTGAGAGGGAGTCTGGTAAACCCTTCATATTGAAGGAAGTGATGCATGTTCCAGGATTGAAGAAGAATCTTATCTCTGTGACGATTTTAGAAGACAAGGGATATGATGTTGTCTTCAGCGAGGGAAAGGCTTTCCTGCGTAGTAAGATAACTGGAGAAACCCAGAAGATAGGGGTTCAAGTCAAGAACCTTTATCAATTGCATGTAGATGGCTGCGCAGCAATAGCATTCAAGGTAGAAGGATTAGTGAGCCAGGATGATGGCGAGTTGTGGCACCGGAGATTGACCCACCTTCACCATGGAGACTTGAAGATACTGCAGCATATTTCTACTCGGCTTCCTAAAGGCACTCTTGCACAGACAAATCAGTGCAAGGGGTGTACTTTGGGAAAATTTGTGAAAGCCACCATTCACAAGAAGGATAGTCGTGCCATGACGATTCTTGAGAGAATTCACACAGACGTGTGTGGACCTTTCTCAGTAGCTTCAACAGCAAAGCACAAGTACTATGTGATCTTTGTTGATGATTTCTCTCGAAAGTACTGGATCTTCTTCATGCAGAAGAAGAGTGAGACATACTCAAAGTTCTGTGAGTTCAAAGCACTAGTCGAGAAGAAATCAAGGAAGAAGGCGAAAGCTCTTAGGAGCGAAAATGGTGGTGAATTCATCTCTGGCGAGTTCAAGGACTTCTGCAGCGCAGAAGGGATTCGAAGAGAGCTCATAGCTCCCCCTAACCCATAGCAGAACAAGGTTGCTGAGCAGAAGAACAGAACGATCATGGGTGTTGCACGAGTGATGTTGCATGATCAGGGCCTACCCCTTCACTTGTGGGTGGAGGCATGCAATACTGCAGTATATGTGCAGAACCGTTGTCCTCACAAGATACTTGGCATGAGTACACTCGAGGAGGCTTATTCTAGTAAGAGGCCTGATATTTCTCATTTGAGGATTTTTGGTTCTCCTGTTTACATGCATGTGACGAAGGATGCCAGGAAGAAGCTGGAGCCGACCACAGAGGTTGGGATATTTGTGGGGTACACTGATACACCCCACAACTATCGTGTGTATTTTCCAGACAGTCGCAAGACTGTTGTGCAACGGGATATCAAATTTCAGGAGGAGAAAGCCATGAAGTGTTCGCTTGAGAGGGAGCCACACTTGCATGCATATGAGGAACTATTAGTTCCTAAGGATGAGATTCAGGATGTGGATCAGCCACAAGATGAAGTTCATGGAGTGGAAGAGACCACTCATGCAGCGCCAACCATCAGAGGGCGAAAGCGCACTACAGAAGCTGAGCGACTGGCTCAAGATGCAGAGAAGGTTGTAGGACCACCTACAACACAACGCAGATAGAGACAGTCACCTGATTGGTACACTAGATACATGGCTCTTGTGAGAAAATGTGTCGTGACTAAGCCATCCTCTTTCGAGGAAGTTGTGGAGGATCCCGCATGGGTAGATGCCATGGTGGAAGAGTATGATTCGATTATCAGAAACAGTGCATGGGAGATTGTCCCAAGACCAGAGGGGAAATCAGTGGTGGGTTCGAGATGGATCTACAAAGTGAAGCAGGTAGCTGACGGGAGTGTGGAGAAGTACAAGGCAAGATTTGTTGCCCGAGGCTTCTCACAGATAGAGGGGATCGATTATGAGGAGACCTTTGCACCTGTCGCAAGGTATTCTTCCATACAGACGATTCTTGCTCTCTCAGTGCAGATGGGGTGGCACATCCATCAGATGGATGTGAAGACTGCATTCCTCAATGGAGTCATTGAGGAGGAGGTGTACATAGAGCAGCCCGAAGGTTTCAAGATCTTCAGCAGCGAGTCGCATGTGTGCAGGCTCAAGAGAGCGCTATATGGGTTCAAACAAGCACCTCGTACTTGGTACACATGGATAGATAGTTATTTCACCGGACTTGGATTCTCCAAGAGTGAGGCGGATCCTAACCTATACCAGATTGTGGTGGAGGGTAAGTTGTTGATCATTGTGCTTTATGTAGATGATTTGATTTTGATGGGAGATGAGCTGTTGATACTTTCATGCAAGGAGGATCTTGTTAGAGAGTTTTAGATGAAGGACTTGGGCCTCCTTCATTATTTCCTGGGATTGGAATTTTGGCAGTGTAGTGATGGACTAATTATTTCTCAGGGTAAGTATGCCTGGGAGATATTGGATAAGTTCAACATGCATGGCTGCAAGCATGTATTGCATTATCTCAGAGGCACATCAGGATATGGATTGTGGTACATATAGGAGGATGAGGTGAAGCTATGTGGCTTCACGGATGTAGATTTGGCAGGGAGCCCAGCGAATAGAAAGAGCACATCTGGATGGATCTTCAGTATTGGGTCAACAACATTTTCTTGGTATAGCAGGAAGCAGAGATCTGTGGCACTCAGTTTAGCAGAGGCCGAGTATATGGCAGCAAGTTTGGCTGCATGTGAGGCTATATGGATGAGGAAGATCCTGGTCGGGTTGTTCGGGTCACACTTGGATTCTACTGTGATTTATTGTGATAACCAGAGTTGCATTAAACTCTCAGCTAATCCAGTATTTCATGATAGATGCAAGCACATCGACATCAGGTACCATCATATCAGAGATTGTGTGCAGCGGAGAATCATGTTACTTTCATAAATTCCCACGGAGGATCAGGATGTTGATATCTTGACGAAGGTGCTCACTAGGAGAAAATTCGAATACCATAGAGGTAGGATATGGGTTGCAAATAATCCATATCTTGTTGAGAGGGAGTGTTGAAAATGCAACAAGATGATGGAGCTTAGTGAAAAGAAGTCGCCTTCACTAAGTGGGCCCGTAGGCTATTTTTGGCGCAAAGTCTATTTTTAGACTATGTCTATTTTTAGACATATGGATCATGGTCTATGAGTTGCAAGATGTTATTTATGGATGATTGGTTATGTTGGTAAAAATAGATGGACCTCTATTTTTAGACATATGGGCAGAGTCTATTTTTAGACTGCCAGTCTAAAAATAGAACATTCGAATATTATTGGCTCTTAATAATATTTGGACTATAAACATTATCTTATCCTCTTGCAGTACTTCAGTTTGAGCTACGAATGTGGCACATGCAACTACCAGAAGGAAATACGCTTTTCCTATGGGTTAGTTGAGCTATTGCATGATGGACTTCAGTTACAACTCAAGTGATTGAGTTTGGTGGAGTTGATTGAGAAGTTGATGGAGTTGTGTTCAGTTTGACTTAGTTGAACTAGTTGTATTTAGTTAACTACCAAACACACTAGTGATGAGTGATGTGAATTAATTATTAATTAATTCACTAATTATTAACTCATAAATCAACTAAAGGATACATCAGTTAACTCAGTGCATGGATAGTTTAGTGGAGACAAGTGTTAGAGGTGGGTGAAAGGGTGAGACTACTATCAATGGTGACTATAGCTGTGCATGAGAATTTCACAATCATTGATTGAGATTGCCAATGAGGATTGTGCAATACAGGCCAAGCGAATTCACACTTGGATCAGATCTATTCTCAACTTGGATTACGCAGTAGAGGCAGGCAAACAGTGGAGGAGATTTGAACCCGTGACTTGTTCAGATCTGAGCTAGTTTGTGTGTAGCAGGTGGAGATAGTACTGAGTACTTGTGAGGAGTATTGTACTAGTATTGTTACATGTTCTCTATCATCATAATATACAGATAGTTGGGGGTTTTCAGCTGTATGCTTTCCCCATTACATACTGTGTTGATATGTGCGATTGATGTTTCAATGTGCGCATGCAATTGTTTTTTAATTCTGCAAATTGATGATCAATGGTAGAGAAGGTTATGTATTATGCATGCATTCTGCAAATAGTGTATAATCAGGATAATCTCTGTGAATAAGTGTTATATTATTCAAAATTTCTACATACTCGTTGGATGTGGAATTCAATTATGCATCCAACAAGTAGTCTATTGTTGACATTTTAGTGAATCTTTGAGGAGATAAGTCAAAAATAAAATAAAATGTAGTTTCCTTTCTTTTTCTTTTAAAAATAATAAATCTTATTTTATTATTTTAACTATTATCGTATTATTTTCCTTAAGAGGCCCATTTAGACCTCAAAATTCCCGTAATGAAGTGGACACTTTTGTGGCTAAGGAGTTTGCTCAGGCATGTGGTAGACCATATCAGAGTGGGAGATCTATGCAAGTGATTCTTATGGTGAAAAGTAAATGGAAAGTAGTTCAAAGATATAGGTTGAGAAATTCAATAGGAAGATTTTTGACTTGTCACAAGCTTAAAATGGAAGATTTTTTAGTGAACAGAGATTAGTGGATCAATTTGGACCCTAGTACTAACCCAATAGAGATTTCAACAGAAAATTGGACCAAGTTCGTTCAAGAGGAAAAGAGCACAATATGATTGTGGTCTGTTAGATTCACTACCACTAAATGTTTTATAAGAAGCTAAAACAAAGGATTTATTGGACAAGTTAGGGACTTTGAATCAATCTAAGTCTATGGTGAGTAATTTTGTCCTACAAAATAAGTTGTATAACCTAAGGATAAATGATGTTGACTCAATCAAAAATATGATAAAACTTTAATATTGCGTTAAGTCAATTATTATTTATTAATATCAATATTTTAAAAGAATATAAGTGCATTAGTTTTTTATGTTCTCTACCAAACTTGTGGGACAGACTGGTTGTTACTATAGGCAGTAATGCAACTACTTTAAATTTTGATGAAATAGTCACATAATGGAGATGCCTTTTCTATAATAGGATTCTCCCAAAATAGAAATAAGAAAATAGGTGTGAGATCTAAGTTTAGAGGAAGATCTAAATTCTAGGAAAGTTCATGGAGGTATGTTGGATATGTAGAAAAGAAGCGAATTACAAGAAATATTGTAGGGCTATAATTCTTGACAAAGGGAATGGATTTGAAGATGCTCCTTCTAAAAAATAAAAAAACCTCCTTAGATTAAGGAGGGGATGTGTAATTGGCTTCTTTATGTACACATATAGATCATGATACATGGTTGGTCGACTCAGGCACATACTTTCGTTTGACTCCTCACAAAGACTAGTCTTGTAAGTATGAAAGATTTGATGGTGGTGATGTTTCCCTAGGAGATGACTCAGCACCCAGAATTAGAGGATGAGGAAAATTCAAGTTGAAGCTCATTGGTGGAAGAATTAGAACACTCCCTGGTGTTCCACACATCCCAATATTTCCTAGAAATTTAATTTCTATAAGCAAGATGAGCGATGTAGCTGTAAAGAGAATGTTTGAAAAGAATACCTGTAGGATGCTCTAAGGAGAAATGGTATCGGTAATAGGAGTTAATATTGGAAATATATATAAGTTGATGGTAAACATTGTTAGTGATGGGTGCAAATCTATGTTGTTCTTGAGAGTGAAGCTAAAGAAGGAAAATCTCCTATGGTTTCTTGAGAAAATACTATGCTATGGAAGCAAAGACTAAGACACATTGGAGAGAAGGTCCAAGAGTTCTACATAGTAATGGTATGGTAGGAGGTATGCCTATTTTTCTATGGATTTTCATTTCTATGAATATTGTTTATATGGAAAGTAGAATCAGGTAAGATTATCATCTTGTTCTATAAGGTCAAAGGGAATGTTGGGATAGTGTCCCCTTCAGTCAATTTTGGGGCAAAAGCCCAATTTTTGGGGCAGAAAGCCCAAGTTTTTTGTTATGTAAAATGTAAAGTATCCACAAGTTGTGGTCACAGAGCGCGTAGATAGTAAAGTGTCATAAATGGTTTTTCTCTTCTTTTATGTCAGTTTTGTCGGCTTTAGTAGATCTACCCATGGTCCGCGGATTGTGGGATTGTATAAAAATGAGAGTCTTAGAGAGTCTAAGGCAGTTCATAGTTCAATTAAGGTCACTAACGAATGTAATGGGTCAGTAGAAGTGAAGAGCGAAGAGTCTTAGAGTATAAGAGAGGCTCTGCAGCTGTGTGCGTAGAGGCCTAGAGTAGAGTCAGCAGCTGTGTGTGTAGAGGCCTAGAGTAGAGTCAGCAGTTGAGTGCACGGACCCCTGTAGCTGAGTGTGTAAGGGATGTCTTGAGTTTGTAAGAAGAACTGAAGTATCAATAAAGAGACTATTCTTGAAAAATATGTGTTTTTTCCATTTCCTTCTATTATGAATGAATGCGATTATGCTATGATGAATGATGGGTTTATGATTTAATACTGTATTGATGCACAATATTACACAATTTGTATTATCATATGAATGCAAGTAATAATAACTGTTTATGTGAAGAATATCTTGTTCCATGTTAAAGATATCAAATACTTAAGCTAATATGGTTAATAACAGAATTCGGAGTAATCACAGAGGCGCGTAAGTGGTTGATTCACTTATATAAGGTTTGCGAAAGACAGTCGTAGATCTTCACGAAGGTCTAGAGGTTGGTAAGAGGAAGTTATATCTATAAGCCTTAAAGGCTTATGACCTACGTGAAGACAGGATAAGCGTATAAAATGACATCATGATCATCTCTGGGTGTGGAAACTTGGTTCCAACATCCCCCCATACTGATTCGTTTGAGACTTCAGTACCCACACCACGAGATGATGTCGAAAGGGCCAATAGTGTAGGGATTTGTTTGGAAAAACATAACTCTAAACCTGGTTCAAAACCCACTAAGCCAACAAATGTTTCTGTTGCCAGGACCAGGATCTGCACAAAGAGATGTGTGATGTCGCATCAGTGGAATCCAACAAAGAAATAAATTGAGGAGTGGTTGGATAAAAAGATCCATGAATTCGCAGCGTAAGAAAACAGGAACCCATGATTGACAAAGGAACAGTGGTTGGTAAGGCATTTGTACACATAGATACAAAAAAATTTCTTCTGTTCCTTCTCAATTGAGCTATATGAGTGGATTACTAAATTAGCGGATAGACAGGGAAGGTGGAGGCTTGATGGTCCAATAGTGTGGACCCTGGAGTTAGTGCAGAGATTGGATGCCTCTAAAGATACGATCATGCGCATTGTCAATCACTAGCTTGATCGTGTCATCGAAGGATTTGTGAGAGAGTTCGCAGTCGATACCTTTGTCAGCTACAACGAAGCAGAGTGGCACTTCTTCAAGGGACTATGAGGTAAGTAATTAAGATCTTTGAATACTTGGATTAAAATGCTCTTGTGTGAAAAGTGGGTTATGTAATTACCTTGATGTTTGGAGCTACGTGAAGTGGAAAGTTATTCAAGGATAGAAGGAGAACAGGTCCTGAATATAGCCGACTGATTGAGCCTCCTCTGAATGATGATGAAGGAGAAACACAGGCTTCACCGCATAGCATTACCCAGTTAATAAGGCAAGGGTTCCCACGAATACCCCATCCACCCACACCACCTCCATCTTCACCTCCACCACATACACCTTCGCCCACACCGCCACCACCATTCAATATGGTGAATATAGTGAAGTTTTCCATTTTCAAGGGCCTGGGAAATGAGGACACAGACTAGTTTTCGTTCATTGCAAAGGTTGTGTGGCAAGCCTAGAAAATTACAGATGATCAGATGAAGAAAGAAATGTTGGTTAATACTTTATGGGATCATGCACTAATGTGGTACATTAAGTACTGCACTAATAACACGACAGCTACGTTGGCAGACATTCAAACTGCGCTGAATAAGGAATTCAGTAGGCCCAAGTCTGAAGCACAATCAATCATTGGATTCAAGGAAATCATGATGAAGCTGGGCGAGACACCCTAGGAGCTGGATCAGAGATTGAAATGCAATATCCATGAAGCTAACATGAATCTTACGGATGAGCAGAATCGTGAATGGTTTGTGGCTTCGCTCTTGCCTCATTTAAGGGTTGCTTTATCATAGAAAAATATTGGGACCCAGGCCGAAGCCCTGGAGATTGCGATGGGATTGCATGAGACATCGATTCAGGATGTTTCTTTGGGAGTTCAACAGATTCACATGGAGTTGCAGAATCTTTGCCTAAAGTTCCAAAGTATGAGAAAGGATAGAGTGACTCAGCTAGAGGTGCGCGAAGAAGTTTAGTGTTTGAAATGTAAGAGTTAGGGGCATGTTAAAGATCATTGCCTTGTCTTCGTAATTACGTTGCAGGAGGAGGGTCAATTCCTCTGAGGCCGAAAGATAAAGCAGGGCTAAGTATAGGGCCCGTGCTATTGTGTTCTATCTATCAAGTAGCTAGAATACATGTGACAAATAATTGTCACTTGCTGTAGAAATTTGTACAGACATCGCAACAAATCTTCTGCAAATCAGTAGGTCACGATGAGCACAATTTCCATTGTCATGAGTTAATGATGGAGAGAACAACTGCATATCGGATGCAGAAAAAAGCTCGGCCTCCAGATCAAGGCACTGAGGGAGCGCGAGGAAGATATCAGCGGCATGGATGAGGCCAAGGCAGAAGAGGACCTTCTATTAAAGAAGTCTCTTTTTGACATAGAGCATATCAAAAGTGAGCACTAAAGAATTGTTTGGATCGACTGCCCCAATCGCTAAAGCCAAAGCACTTCGTTGAGCAGGACACGACTAGAGTACCTCTGAAGCAAACATAGCGCAAGGACTTTGAGCCAGATCCTCGATAATGGAGTAATTCTGGGCTACCCTAGCATTAGGTTTGATAGTCGCACGCTTGGCGGAACCTTTCAGTATCCGAGCTATAGACTTGACAGAGGGTCACTCAATATGAAGTGGATCCGTAGTTCCAGGAACAAATTTATCCTTAGATGTTTTTGCTTCACCATAATCCTGTGACCGTGTAGCCACATTGACATTAGAACTCATCATGAAAACATTTGAGGAATTGTCCCCCTCCTGTTTACCCCCAATAGAAGTACCAGGATTTGAGTTCGCGCCAGCAAGTAGTTACTGCCTTTGGGGGAAAGGGTTAGTTAACACAACTTGAGAGCTAGAAGAGCTTTCTGCACTAACAAGCGCTGAGCATCTTGAATTTTCAGGCAGAGATGAGTCAAATGGTCTCCATTGCATAACTTGCATGGAAATTTAACTTTCTTCTTAGACTCTTTTCCACCCTCACCAGCACCATTGTTGGGTTTGTTCGCATTACCCTTCCCATCTTGATTCTTCTTTTTACCTCGTCCCTTCTTCTTCCCATCGGAATTTTGATTTCCTTTGGGGTTAGAAGCCTGAACGACATTTATGGAAGAAGGTTGGGAAGGTGAACGAGTAGACGGTGTAGCCTAATTGGAAGAAGTAGTATGTATAGACGACTGCTGCAATTGGCTCAGAAGGTTCAACACATTTGCATCAATCAATCCAATAATACCATTAGCATGCAGGCTTGGCTTCAGTTTGGCTATATCAACCGTGGATCTAGGAGCATCAGGAAAGATTTTCTGAAGAGTCCCAAACTGAGAATATATTAGTTCTAACTGTTGGGTGCGAAAGATAGCCTACTCTTTGGAATAAACTCCGGACATAGAAACATCCTTGGAGATCTCGGGTTGTAATGATTTTAAAAACCATTCAAGACAGGATTTAGGTGGAATTTCAGCTTTAATGAGCCTCTTTATCCATCTCTATTTCTGGATATGATCCGAAATGTGAGTAGCCATGTCCTGATGAAAATTGACCAAAAGTTTAGTTTCGGCTTCGTAACGGACAGGCAACTGAAAATGGTTTAAGAAATTGTTAGCCAAATCAACGAAAGATGTAAATGTGCCCCATGGCAACTCTATATACCACTTAGACACATTCTCAGTTAAACTGCACTAAAATAGTCTCAACCTAATCGAGTCATCGATCAGGGAGTTAGATCAACACCATAAATGGAACGTGGTTACATGGTCGCCCGGGTCTTCACCACTCTTCCCTTCGAATTTTGGAATATATGATAGAAGTTTGGTTGGGACTAGAGGCCAAGTCGAATTGTATCTGATTGGATCGTTTGTCAACTTAGTCAAGTATGGCAGATTAAGCGTGGCCTAAAAAGGAAGTCATGGTGGACCTTGGGGATTCCACCCATATTGGACGGGGTTCCCAAAAGTCTAAAAAGAATGACCTGGATTTTGAAAGGCACTAGGTTGCTCGAATTAATTGGTATAACCTACTGAACCAAAAGGTGAACCTTGTGGTCCAGCAAAACTCAGAGTTTGACCAACCCCAGCAGAAAAAACTCCATAACTAGCAAAGTTTACCCCTAATGAATTATTGTAAGGAGCTGAAAACCCTTGGTAAGGGTTCCAAGCATTAGCTAAGGGTGGAAAAATTCAAAATGAATTGATTAAGGAATACAACACATTGCCTTGTTGGCCAAAAAACTGATTCCCAGTTCCTATCCCATTAACCGTAGGGTTTTTCCAACTCTTAAAAGGATTAGTACCATGACCTATGAAAGGAAAAGGCATAGACCCTACTGTCGGATTGGAATGTGGTATATGACCACTTCCAAATGGGAAACCCTGAAAGGAATCTGATCCACTCAACATGGATGTGGAGGAAGTTGATGATACATTCAATGGAGCTGAAGGAATACCTTGAGAGGGCATTCCAAAAGGGACAAATCCAAAACTAGACACATTAGATTGGGAACTTCCACTCGTTGACGGAATGGAAGTCAACCCAAATAAGCATGTCCTAGCAGTAGACCCAAATAAGGATGTAGAAGGGATGGAAATAGTTCCTCCCCCTTGTACTAATATAGGATTCTACATACTCGTAGCACTCGTGGTGGATGCCATGCCCCCAGCAGTGGTCATTGAAGGGATAGATGTGTGTGGACGTGGGTTTGAAGGCCTATGTGTCAGAATTCCGACGTATAACAATACGTCTGCATGATCAGAAGGGAGAGGAGAATTCGAAGCCACAATCTACTCTGAGAGCTCTTCTGCCTCAATACTATCTTCCGACTGGAAGAGCACTCGAGAAAGAACTGGTGCGTTCCTCTCTAGCTCTGTAGTGGTACCAGGTCTATCTTGTACACTGATGCCCCCAAGCGGAGGATCAATCTCCAATGCGCCAGCTGCCACTGGTCGAAAACCATTGGCAGAATCGCTCCTACACCTTCTAAGAGAAGGCTCTAGACTCATAGGTGAAAGCCCATGAAGTCTACAAACTGTCTAAGTGATCGGTCAACCACTTTGAATTATTTTAATAAGATCTACTTAAAGACTCAAGAAAATTGAAAGTTAGGACGACTAGGAGCACAGAGCACACACTAAAAATGTCCCTAAAGAATTCACCAGTCAAACAACTTCCGAGTATTTCCACTCCAGGTGATTAGGACCGGACACCAAAATAAAAGAAAGTGAATAAAAAGGGCCTTCCAAAAATAGACTAGGGTAATTACACCCCAGGTCTACTATCGAAGGTATCAGAGGTAGTTATGCTGACCTCCAGAAAACAGCCTTTGCCGGTGCAAGCCCCCAAGCTTCACAAGGGTGCCCTCCAAAAGTACCGTTGAACGTGATGCAACGTCAACGTCAGGTGCCACGGGATTCACCTCCACAGCCATCTATGTAGATCCCTAGGATTGGAAACTAAAGACACCAACTTGTATCAGAAGTTGGGTGGAACAGTCGTGAGGTAAGATCCGAAAAATAAGAGAGGGGGTATCTCTCATCCTTATCTTCACAAACCCTCGTGCTTAACTCCCAGTCACGGAGCTTTCCCGGTCTCCCTAATGCTATTGGATTTCACTCTTTATTCAGACTTCTATGTTTTACAATTTAGAGTGGCCTTGGAGAGTTTACTCTCCTCTCGCCTAATCCAAGGCCCTAAATAAACCTAAAACTTGTTGGTGTATACTGATTGACAATATAAAAAGTTCTATTTTATTTTATTAAGTGCTTGATTTTAAGTGGTTGTTCTTTTAAGTCAAAGGGACAATATGGAAATGAAACCAATGGTGTTTTTTATGATGCAAAAGAAATTAATGGAAAACTAACTTATATGCAATGTACTTGTTTGTTCTTCAACAAAAAGCAACCTCTACTTGGGTTCTAAGAAACTTCTATAAAGTAAACACTTTTTCCTTTTCTTTTCTTGTTGCAAACTTCACACTCACAAAAACAAAAAAAACTATTGATGTTTTAATAATGCAAAAATACCCTAATGCAAGGTGTACATGATAATGCAAAATTCTACATTACTCTAAGAGATGAAAGCAATTGTTTAAAAAATTTTAAGAATCCAAATTAAATGTTTGAAGAGAATGCAAGTTTCACATACAAATTTTCCTCCAAATAAGCAAGGCAAAACTCGAAAAATCATAATTCACTTTCATAAAACCAAAGAAACCAAAATCAAATTCGGCAAAATAAAGCAAAAACAATGTTTTTGAAGAACTTTTCTTTTTCAAGAAGCAATAAAAACAACTTTTCAAAAGCACTCAAAATGCTACCAAAGACTAAAAGACCAAAAGAAAAGCACAAGGAAACTTTGCAAGTTACCGAATCAACACGAATGAGAACTTGAACAAAATAGGTGTTTCAACTTGCACTAAACGATCCAAAAGAAGCAAAAAGAGTTTGGAGAGACTGATCAAGAAATGAGGAAAGACACACTTTCAAATTCAACAACAAGTAACTTTCGAAAAGCAAGAAAACGTGTATGGCCACAACAATGACGGGAAGCAAAGAAGGCAGACCAATAATGAAGTTTGACAAAAAGATTGCAAACAATCTTCTGTCCCAGAAGACCAGAACAATCAAGAACCTCTATAAGAAGCCTTGTGTGTTCAAACACAAATCATAAAACTCACTCAAAAGAAAACCGAGGCCAAAAACTTTTCAAAGCAGGAGAGAATTCAAAACAGTAAGCTCACTGAATAATTAAAATCTAAAGATAGAAACTGACCACTCAGAAACCACACAGACCAAGAAACAAATCTTTCTGGGCAGAAAGATTTGAAAAAAGCATGCAAAAAATTGTATATGCGACTGTGTCCCTACACAAGTGCGTGTACACATGCTTCTGCCAAAAGAAACTCACGTATACACAGTTTTAGTTCACAGAAACAAGCATGTGTATGCTTCTGTAAACATACAAAGATGCGTATATGAAGTTTTACAAGAAAAATAAAAAATGAGGCCTGATGAAAAAGATCAGACTTGAAGTCTGAGTTCCTACAGGAGCAGGCAATACAATCACAACAAGCAAACTAAGAACTGAGCGCTAATTGGCACTGAATAACCCAAACTAGGAATAACAAGATTGTTATCCCCAGTGGAGTCACCAATTATGTTAAGGGAATAAGTCCCCTGGGGCTTTGGCTCAGAACCCTAGCAGAGCAGGAGTAATCTACAGCAAGAAACAAGCATTCAACTCAGGCAACATGCTTAAACAAACTAACTATGCGAGGATGAACATACCCGAATGTCCTTCGTTTGGGTAGTTCCAGCCAGGATTCAAACCCTCTGCAACTCCTAATGATCTTCGAACCTACAAATTATCCAATTCGAATACACATATCAGTGTATAGATAAATCATTTTAGTGAAATCAACTTTATATCATGTAAGTATATGGTTAGTTATGCATTGAAATAGTCATTCATATATAAAACATAACAATAACATCTGATGCATAAACAAAGTCGATCTCAGGAACAAGACATCGTTTCTTTTTATTATAGAAAACTATAATAAAACATGGAAAGAGTTCACCTGAGTCTTCCTCTTCCCGCTCCAAGTGGAACCGTCCTCTAGGTTCGTCCAGTCCAAGGGTTTCCTGAACTTGTGGAAGTGCTTGAAGTACAAGGATATTTCAGAGTTGATCAGGGGATAATCTCAGTATAATAATTCTATCATTTATCTCCTCCTTAAGGCCTTTCCATTGAAATCTTTTTATACTTCTCTCAAATTAATTTTTTAGTTGGGAAACAATTGGGAACAGTTGGACCACGGGCACTAGGAGGAAATCAATAGGTAAAACCCATGATCTCCACCCACAATTAAGGAAATTTAATTTATTTAATTGTTTTAACACATATACGCGGGTTGGGTATAGACTGACCCACATATACACGCTTTTAACACAGGGCAAAGTAGTGTACAGGGAGTAAAACACTATTTTTAAAATATTTGGACCAATTCTGGAAGGAGGGGTTGCCCTAGGCCATAAACAAAGCATCACAAATACCAAAGGTGATATTTGGATCTATAAAACTTGCAAGAGGCTAGGGGCAAGTTATTTGCTACAATTATAGAGGGCCAGGACACTACGCACAAAAATGTATGAACCCAACACGCCTGTCGTGTCGATACTGTAATCATTTTGACCACATGATAGAAGACTTCCCTGTATTAATATCTAAGATGCGGGAACAAGGGAGGCAGCCTTAGTAGCCTACCCAGAACCTACAGATGATGATGGCTGAACCCCGCAAAGAGGATCCTAATGTGAACATTGTGCTGCGTAGTGGAATGACAATTGGTGAAGATAAGGGAAATCAACCTGAAGAAAGTGAATGGGTCTGCAAAGCTCTAGAAAAGGAGGTTGGCTTTGATCTAGAGTGCACGAAAGAAACCTTCATGGAAGCAAAGAAAAGCTTCACTAAGGCTTCTACCTTAGGAAGTCAGGATAAGTAGTCAAAGAAACGGAACCATTCATGCTTACTAACTTTTTGGAGACCTGTATGAAGCTGCTACATAATAGCAAGGCTATGAAAGGATTATAGAAGTTGATCAATAAATCTGTTGGTAAAGAAAATACTCTTGAGGGACTACGCGTGGTCAGAAAAATTAGTAAGCATAAGGAAAAAACAGGGTGTGAGATGACGCTCATCGTGCAAATGGGCCAATATGAAATAGACCAATTTATTTTGGAGCTTGGGTCGGATGCGAATGTTTTGCCTAAAAAAAAATGGGAGAGAATGGGGAGACTTGTGCTGCAGTGGTCTCCAATTCAATTAAGGATGGCGAAACAACAAAATATTATTCCCATGGGCAGATTGCAGGGAGTGACATTATATATTGAAGGCACGAGCACGTTGGCAGATTTCGAAGTGATAAATCCCTACCCTGCGCTCCTTGGGATTGACTAGGATGTTGACATGAATGGGGTGATCAATTTGAAGAAACAGACAATGTCATTTGAGAGGAAATCGCTCCGCGTGGTAGTACCTCTGGACCCTGCTGAAGGACCGCGGTATACTGAACAGTTCATGATTATGAAAGTGATGATGATTTGGACCATATTTATAAGGTAACGACGCGAGATCAAGATTGGGTGAATCTGACAATTGATGGACATATTGCATGGGACCACGAAAGCTCCTGCACATGAGGTTTAGATGAGGAATTGGAACACTGGCAGAATTGATTGCACGAGGTGTCTACGTTGCGCTGTAATATGATGACTAAATTGATGCGCTGTGTATCCTTGAAGGTAATGATTTTTCCTTATTATGATGTTTTAACTGATGTTGATAAATTTTTGGATGCATTTGAAAGGGAGGTGCCAGAGAAGCATCGCTTCCAAGCCTTGGACTTGGCACTGCGTGCTACGCCTGCAAGATGGTGGGATACGCATAAAGACAATTTTGGTGGATTGTTGCACAAAAATTGTCACCTTGACATTCTACAATCTGTGTGAGTCCATTAACACTCATACTTTCCTCCTTTGCAAGTCTTAAGCCTCAGTTCTTCATATCAAGCCTTGAAAATAAGAGAAAGCCCTCAAAAGTCTCTAAAAATTTGGTTCCACACTTTCTCTTAGCATTACCTGTAGTTCCGCACCTAAAAGTCATGTCTCCTACGCACCTGACCACTCTGTCTCTGTGTTATGGGTGTGGACCCTTGTAAAAGTCAAAAAGGCACAAGTATATTATTAAAACCTCACTTTGAGTCATTTCTAAAACCTTCTGGAAGGAATCTTGAGGTGGCAAGTTCGCTCCTTTAAGGTTCATGCATCCCATACCTTCAGGAGCTAACCCCTTGATGTGAGGAGCTTATCCCTTTGAAGGAGGACTCTATCCCTTCATAGGTGGACTTGTAACCTCCTTCCTTTGCACTATAAAATGAAGCATTGGGCTGGTTACTTGGGAGGTTGAACGATGAATATTTTTGAGGTGAAATGTTGTTGGAACTTAGTCTTCCTAATTGAGCTTTTGTGAGGAGAGATTACATACCTCTTTGATCTCATTTGGAAGAATGTGAGGCTTGTCAAAGTAAAGGAGATTCCTGTTTCAGAACCTGGGAAGAGCTTGTACAACATCAAGGCACCAAAGGTTGTAAGGTTCTTCTATTTCAAAGTTAATACAAATAAGTTTATTTTTCTCAATAAGAGTGTTTTATGGTTTATTTTATGGATTCCTTGAGCACCATAATGAACATGATTTATGATATTAGCTATGCAGGTGTTATTTGATGTGTGCTTGTTTGTGATTGTAGGTTCTCAAAAGGAAACTCTTTCGGATGGTTGAAGGATGGCTGCTACAAACTAGCGTTGGAATTAAGGTAGGGTCTAAACACCTCTATAGTTTTTATTAATGAATCGCAATAGGTTTAGAGAAAGGTAGATTTGCTTGTCCTACTTGTTGCCAGATATCTTTTGATACTAGGGAGATCAGCCTTGTCCGCAAGATTGATTTATCTGGCCAACAAATTGGCGACTCCACTAGGGAATTGAATTTGGTTTTTGGTTTTCCTTTTTCTTTGACTTGAGAAACTTGTTCTTGTTTTTGGTTTTTTCTTGATGTGCGTGGGATTGGGTAGTTTTTAGGATCTGGATTACTTTTTGTTTTCCTAAGTTTTCAGAGGACCTCACTTTCTTTTTACAGATAGTGTGGGCATCTCTGCACTTTTCCTTTAGTACACAGAGCGGTACCTCATCTGGTTCTTCTGGAAGCCTGCGGACCTTGTGAAATTTTTTGAAAAACCTAAAATGTTTTTCTTTGTTGGGTCCCTATAATACTAGTGATTACCCCATTACTATTGTAGTTATACCCATTATTTATATTGTTGTGCCCCTATTACCCCCATATTGTTATTTATGTGCCCCATAGAATCCCTCTATTGTTATTTTTGTGGCTTTATATTATTATTGTTAGGTCGGCTGTATTATATTGTGACTCCTTAGACTCCTATATATAGAAAGGAGGTTTTGTCATTTGTATCATTAAAGAATTGTTCATTTATGTAATGTAAAGGAGGTTTCTCCCTCGAAGAGGCTGAATTCTAAGGCGTGGATCTCTCTTTTCTATCTTTTTGTGAGCTGGTTTCATAACATTTGGTATCAGAGCTTTGGATTCTAGGGTTTCGCTGCTCCAAACAGGTCATCGTGGAATTTTCACTATAACTTTTTTTCTGTAACGTTTCAGAAGTTGTAAAAAAAAACCATTTGAGAAGAAATCACGTTGAACCTTGGGTCCAAATTTCAGAGCTTTTTGCGTGATATTTGCGGAGATATGATCTGAGGAAGTTGGTCTTTTTGCAGACTCCTGAATTACATTCAAAACAGGTGACCTGGGGAAAATTTTCATAACTTTCTCTCTGGGGATCAGATTGAAATTTCATAAGAATGTACAGAAACGGGACGGACTGTAGTTTCTTCTACGTGTGTTTCAGATTCAAAGGTTGAAACAGTGACTCGTGGCACGTCGTACAAGTTCGCTCTACTGAACTAGTCTAAAAGCAAGTCACTGTGGGAGATTTCACATAACTCTTCCTTGGAGAATCCAATTTGGGTAAAACTTGTGGCATTGGAAAGAGGACATAGAAGGCTACTACAGGTTTCAATTTCAGAACTGGATGATCTGAAATTACAGAGATACATCAAATTCAATATCAGGCTTCTATAAAGTGAAAAAAAGGTGTGTAGTTTTTTTTTAATTTTTGTGTAAGCTTGGTTTAACGGAATTCAAAGGGCATAGTAAAGCATTATTATCGGTAACTGATGGCCCGAGGAAAGAAAATGCAAACACCTAGTAAGGAACCTGAAAGCTCTAGCATGACTCATGAAGAAGAAGAAGAAATGCTACATGATATATCAAAATTACAAGAACAAGTGCAACACATGTCACGCTCACAAAAGCTAACAGAAGCTAAGATAAGTGGCGTGGAATCTAAGATAAATGGCGTGGAATCTAAGATAAATGGTATGGAAGCTAAGATGGACGATTTGAAGATAGATTTGAAGACAGACATGGAAGAATTGAAGAAGTTTCTACAAGAAAGGGTCACTAATGGTGAAAAGGTAATAAAGGAAACTCATGATGAGAACAAAAGAAATGTTAATCATGATTCCATAGACGCTAATGTTGGATCGAAGAATCACCATATTCCAAAAATCGATATGAGGAAGTTTGATGGCAAGGATCCCGCCACATGGATATTACAGATGGAGCAATTCTTCGATCTCAATAATGTGCAAAACGCACAAAAGGTACGTATGGCAACTGTATATTTGGAACCAAATCAGTTTGTATGGTATCAATGGCTTTGCTCTCATAAACAATTTATCACTTGGGCAATTTTTACGGAAGAATTGATAGCACATTATGAAGATACAAAAAGCAACACTTTTTTTAGCCAATTGATAAGTCTCAAACAAAAGGGTTCAGTAATGGAGCACATTGAGGAGTTCCAAAAATTGAACATAAGGGTAAAAGATATTCCAGAGGAGCATAGGATTGATGTGTTCATAGGGTCTTTAAAGGATAATATCCAACATGATGTTCACCTTTGGGAACCTGATTCATTAGAGAAGGCATTCAGGTTAGCAAGAAAAATGGAAAGCAAAATTATGGCAACCAGGAAGCATACCACTTACAACTATAAAGACGGAAGTGTTGTTGCCCCTAGTCTTCCACAACCTATAAGGTTGACACCACAACAATTGGAAGAAAAAAGAGCAAAAGGGCTTTGTTACAGTTGTGATAGCAAATACACTAAAGGTCATAAGTGTGCTGAGAAGAAATTATTCTACATAGATTGTGAAGAGGAAGAAGAAAAGGAGCAAGAAAGGTCAAAAGAAGAAGATATACTCCAGGAACAAAGCCTAGATGAAGAAAAAATAAATCCGACCATATCTTGTAATGCATTGGCAGGAATTACCACTCCTCAAACCATCAAGATAGAAGGACAAATCAAGAAGAAAAAGGTAATAGTGTTGATTGATTCAGGAAGCACCCACAATTTTATTCATTGTAGGGTAGCAAAAGAATTGAATTGCTTCCTATATCCAGCACCAGAGTGTCAAGTGATGATTGCAAATGGAGGAACAATAAATTTCTCTGGAAAGTGCCATAATATCAAGCTATCCATGGGAGAATATGTATTGACTAGCCCAATGCTTTCCATTCCAATGGGAGGTGCTGATGTTGTACTAGGAGTCCAATGGCTACAATCCTTGGGTACAATAGCTTTTAATTTTCAAGAACTTTTCATCAAATTTTCTACGGAAGGAAAGGAAGTTGAATTAAGGGGTATTGCAGGGAAACCAGGAAAGATAATCAGCTCTAATGGCATGACAAAGCTTCTAAAAAAGGAGCAAAGAGGTGTAATTGCACAATTATGTTCGCTAGATGTTTCCACATTGGAATCATCTATTTCTCCAGATCTCCAAAAAGTCCTGGACAATCATTCCAAGGTATTTGAGACTCCAAAAGGTCTCCCACCTATGCGTGATCATGATCATGCTATTCATCTGATTCCAGGAAGTGTTCCTCCAAACATCAGGCCGTACAGATATCCCTATGCCCAAAAGAGTGAAATTGAACGTATGGTTGCAGAAATGCTAGAGGCTGGTATAATTCAACCGAGTCAAAGTTCTTTCTCAGCTCCAGTAGTATTGGTGCACAAGAAGGATGGATCATGGCGCATGTGTCCGGATTATAGGGAGCTCAACAAGCTCACTATTAAAGATAAGTTCCCCATTCCTGTTATTGATGAATTACTGGATGAATTGCATGGATCAATTTACTTCACCAAGTTGGATCTTCGTTCGGGATATCATCAAATCAGAATGAAGATTGAAGACATTCCGAAAACGGCATTTAGAACTCATGAGGGTCATTATGAATTTTTGGTCATGCCTTTTGGCCTTACCAATGCACCTTCAACATTTCAAGGTTTGATGAATTCAATTTTCAAACCATTCCTTAGAAAATTTGTGTTAGTATTTTTTGATGATATACTAATCTACAGCAAGTCTTGGAAGGATCATGTTGAACATGTTGACAGGGTGCTACAACTATTGGAGGAGAAACAATTATATGCAAAAAGATCCAAATGTTTCTTTGGAGTCCAGGAGGTGGAATATTTGGGTCATATTGTATCTCATGAAGGAGTTAAGGTAGACCCTAGCAAAATTAAAGCCATTAAGGAATGGAAAATCCCCACATCCATAAAGCATCTGCGAGGATTTCTTGGGTTGACAGGGTATTATCGCAAGTTTGTTAAGAATTATGGGAGAATAGCAGCACCTCTAACAACATTATTGAAGAAAGATTCATTTTCATGGACTCCGGAAGCAACAAAGGCCTTTGAACATCTTAAAGAGGCAATGTGCCAAGCACCGGTCTTAGCTACACCGGACTTCACAAAAACCTTTATTGTGGAATGTGATGCTTCAGGAAATGGAATTGGTGTTGTTCTAATGCAAGATGAAAGACCCATTGCTTTTGAAAGTCGTCCAATCAAGGGAAATTTTTTAAGCAAAGCTATTTATGAGAAGGAAATGTTGGCAATACTCCATGCACTTAAGAAATGGCGACCCTACCTAATGGGAAGACACTTCAAGGTAAAAACGGATCATGATAGCCTTAAATACTTTTTAGAACAAAGATTATCCTCTGAAGAGCAACAAAAGTGGGTCACAAAGATGTTGGGTTATGACTTTGAAATCATCTACAAAAAAGGGAAGCAAAATGTGGTGGCAGATGCACTCTCAAGAAAGGATGAGGATGTGGAAGCATTGTTGTGTGCCATTTCTATTATCCAACCAGATTGGATAAACGAAGCAAGGGAGGAATGGAAGAATGATGAAGAAGTGTGGGCACTTATTCGAAAGCTACAACAAGATTCCAGTACTTCTGATACATTTAGCTGGAAAAATGATTCGTTATGGTACAAAGATCGCTTATACCTCTGTAAGAATTCCCAGCTAAAACAAAAGATTCTTATGGAATTGCACACTTCTCCCTTAGGAGGGCACTCAGGATTTTTAAAAACTTACCACAGGGTTAAGAAGGAATTTTTTTGGGATGGCCTTAAATCAGATATTCAAAAGTTTGTGGCAAAATGTTTGGTTTGCCAGCAAAATAAAGTTGAAACAATTAAGACATCGGGTCTATTACAACCTTTATCCATTCCAAGCCAACGTTGGGAGGAGGTTTCAATGGATTTTATCACAGGTTTACCCAAGTCTGAGGGAAAGAGTGTCATCATGGTGGTAGTTGACAGACTTACCAAGTATGCACACTTTTGTGCATTATCACATCCATTTAAAGCCAGTACAGTTTCTACTGCATTTATGGAAACAGTTCAAAAGCTACATGGAAACCCAAAGATTATTGTAAGTGACAGAGATCCCATTTTCACTGGAAATTTTTGGACAGAATTATTTTCTTGTCTTGGTACTCAGTTAGCTCATAGCTCATCTTATCATCCTCAATCTGATGGGCAAACTGAGATAGTAAACAAATGTTTGGAAGGATATCTTCGTTGCTTTGTATCTGATAAACAGACACAATGGGTCAAATGGTTGCCTCTGGCTGAATGGTGGTATAACACTTCCTTCCATACAGCAACAAAAATGACCCCATTTATGGCACTTTATGGGTATCAACCACCATCCATCACATCATATTTAAGAGAAAATTCTAAGGTTCAGGCAGTGGAACATCACATCGAACATCAACAACAAGTCCTCCAACTCTTAAAGGATAACCTCGTGTTGGCACAAAATAGAATGAAACAACAGGCAGATCAACATCGCAGTGAAAGAAGTTTTGATGTAGGTGATTGGGTATTCCTACGGCTACAACCATATAAGAAAATGTCCCTAAAGCAAGCTAAGAAGGATAATAAATTATCACCAAAGTATTATGGTCCGTACAAGGTGTTGCAAAAGATTGGTACTATGGCATACAAATTGGAGCTTCCTGCAGCTTCTCGATTGCACCCAGTTTTCCATGTTTCATGTTTAAAGAAGGTTATAGGTGACAAGCTCCCAATTCAAACAATATTGCCAGAACTTGACGAGGAAGGAAAAATTATATTGGAACCGGAAGCAGTCACAGAAACAAGAACTCGACAGCTACGAAATCGATCAATTTCAGAGTATCTTATCAAGTGGAAGAACTTATCCGCTGAAGATTCCACATGGGAGGATGAGAATTTTATGCAGAAGTATCCAGAACTACTCAAGCGTTGAGGACAACACTTTTTTGAAGGAGAGGGGCATGTTGGGTCCCTATAATACTAGTGATTACCCCATTACTATTGTAGTTATACCCCTTATTTATATTGTTGTGCCCCTATTACCCCCATATTTTTATTTATGTGCCCCATAGAATCCCTCTATTGTTATTTTTGTGGCTTTATATTATTATTGTTAGGTCGGCTGGATTATATTGTGACTCCTTAGACTCCTATATATAGAAAGGAGGTTTTGTCATTTGTATCATTAAAGAATTGTTCATTTATGTAATGTAAAGGAGGTTTCCCCCTCGAAGAGGTTGAATTCTAAGGCGTGGATCTCTCTTTTCTATCCTTTTATGAGCTGGTTTCATAACATACTTCCAGTTAAGTTTAGGTTTCATTTACGACTTTTAGTGTCTACCCATATCTGCATGTGTTCTGTCAAAAATCTCTTGTGAGTAAGTTCCATTGGTATTTTTGTTTTAGATGATTTTCTAGAAGTTTTGCATGCCTGGATTGGTTTTCACTTGGTCTCTGTAGTGACTCAAAGATTCGAAGCCTAAGAAACCACAGATTACCCTGGTGTCTTTTTGTCCTCTCGATGAGTCTAACTGGTTTGTCAAATATGTCCTTGCTGAGAAATAGATTTCCTTTTCTCTTTGCAAATCTTTGAAGGAACTTGGTTATAAGTTTTGAATTTCATTTTTATAAAAGAAAACACATTTGGATGTTTTTTGATTGATTTGTTATTCTGAACGAATTAATCCTTAGTTTACTGAATAACTAAGTAAAACATCCTCAAAAATAATTGAAGCTTTTATACATTAGGTTTTTAGAAGTTTTTATATCTCAAGTAGTTTTTATTGTTTTCTAGAAATTGTAGAATCTCTTTTAAAGAATCTTTTTTTGTAGTTTTTGAGTGTTGAAAAAGAAAGGGATTTATTGTGAGCATAATTAGTAGTCTCGTTTTGAGTTCTTATTGAAAAAGACAAAAAGATTTTCTTTTCATTTACATGTTGAAAGAAAGATTTGTTTTCAAAGAATTGCATTCTCAAACTCTTTCTTTTAGCTAGAAATTCATTGAAGGAAAAACGAATTGTTTATCATTTTAGGTGCATTTTTTTTAGTGTTTTTGGGGTCGATTCTTCACACCATCAAAGTTTCATTTCCATACCAATTGACTTAAGAAACAACCCATAAAAGTAATTCTTAATTAAAATTGATCTAGCAATCTTTTTTATTTCTAGGGCTCTTATCACCAATATAGCTTATGCTAGTATCTTGGAGTATGGAGTAATTAACTCTCCAAGATAGTTAAAACAAACAAGTAGCTATATCTTGTAGTAGGAAATAAATCCGATTGTAATTGATATAATCTGGAAAACTTCTCTTAAAGGATTCAATCACGAGATCATGTCTGAACCTTTGAGACAATCAAGTCTGTGTCATTGGGAAAGATAGAAGATTTGTGCGTATTATAAACAGTAAACCTCGGATTAATCATTATCGAGGAGCCTGGGGTCACTTGTTGGTAAACCTCAGATTGATCATGTTGAGGAGCCTTCAAGGGGATTGAGCTTTGTTACTCTACCCTTGCATGTAGATTGTATTGTAGATTGTTCCCCTAGTTGTATTTGTTGTTGTTGGTAACCATAGTGTCCATAAACTTAAGATTATTTCCTAAGCTGACGGTGAAGGAGCTAACCCCTTGATGTGAGGAGCTTATCCCTTTGAAGGAGGACTCTATCCCTTCATAGGTGGACCTGTAACCTCCTTCCTTTACACTATAAAATGAAGCATTGGGCTGGTTACTTGGGAGGTTGAAAGCTAAATATTTTTGAGGTGAAATGTTGCTGGAACTTAGTCTTCCTAATTGAGCTTCTGTGAGGAAAGATTACATACCTCTTTGATCTCATTTGGAAGAATGCGAGGCTTGTCAAAGTAAAGGAGATTCCTATTTCAGACCCTAGAAAGAGCTTGTACAACATCAAGGCACCAAAGGTTGTAAGGTTCTTCTATTTCAAAGTTAATACAAATAAGTTTATTTTTCTCAATAAGATGTGTTTTATGGTTTATTTTATGGATTCCTTGATCACCATAATGAACATGATTTATGATATTAGCTATGCAGGTGTTATTTGATGTGTGCTTGTTTGTGATTGTAGGTTCTCAAAAGGAAACTCTTTTGGACGGTTGAAGGATGGCCGCTAAAAACTAGCGTTGGACTTGAGGTAGGGTCTAAACACCTCTATAGTTTTTATTAATGAATCACAATATGTTTAGTGAAAGGTAGATTTGCTTGTCCTACTTGTTGCTAGATATCTTTTGATACTAGGGATATTGGCCTTGTCCACAAGATTGATTTATCCGGTCAACAAATTGGCGACTCCACTAGGGAACCTAATTTGGTTTTTGGTTTTCCTTTTTCTTTGACTTGAGAAACTTGTTCTTGTTTCTAGTTTTTGCTTGATGTGCATGGGATTGGGTAGTTTTTAGGATCTGTATTATTTTTTGTTTTTCAAAGTTTTCAGAGGACCGCACTTTCTTTTTACAGACAATTCTGGCATCTCCGCCTTTTCCTTTAGTACACAGAACAGTACCGCATCAGGTTCTTCTGGAAGCCTGCGGACCCTGTGAAATTTTTTGAGAAACCAAAAATGTTTTCTTCCAGTTAAGTTTAGGTTTCATTTACGACTTTTAGTGTCTACCCAGATCTGCATGTGTTCTGTCAAAAATCTCTTGTGAGTAGGTTCCATTGGTATTTTTGTTTTAGATGATTTTCTATAAGTTTTGCATGCCTGGATTGGTTTTCACTTCGTCTCTGTAGTGACTCAAAGATTAGAAGCCTAAGAAACCTTAGATTACCCTAGTGTCTTTTTGTCCTCTTGATGAGTCTGACTGGTTTGTGAAATCTAACTAACTATGTGAGGATGAACATACCTAAATGTCATTCATTTGGGTAGTTCCAGCCAAGGTTCAAACCATCTGCAACTCCTAATGATCTTCGAGCCTACAAATTAGCCAATTCGAATACACATATCAGTGTATAGATAAATCATTTTAGTGAAATCAACTTTATATCATATAAGGATATGGTTAGTTATACATTGAAATAGTCATTCATATATAAACCATAACAATAACCTCTGATGCATAAACAAAGTCGATCTCAGGAACAAGACAACGTTTCTTGTTATTGTAGAAAACTATAATAAAACATGGAAAGAGTTCACCTGAGTCTTCCTCTTCCGGCTCCAAGCGGAACCATCCTCTAGGTCCATCCAGTCCAAGGGTTTCCTGAACTTGGGGAAGTGCTTGAAGTATAGGGATACTTCAGAGTTTATCAAGGGATAATCTCAGTATAGTAATTCTTTCATTTCTCTCCTCCTTAAGGCCTTTCCATTGAAGTCTTTTTATACTTCTCTCAAATTAGTTTTTTAGTTGGGAAACAATTGGGAACAGTTGGGCCACGGGCACTAGGAGGCAATCAACAGGTAAAACCCATGATATCCACCCATAGTTAAGGAAATTTAATTTATTTAAGTGTTTTAACACATATATGCGGGTTGGGTATAGACTAACCCACATGTACACGCTTTTAACACAGGGCAAAGTAGTGTACAGGGAGTAAAACACTATTTTTAAAATATTTGGACCACGTCTGGAAGGAGGGGTTGCCTTAGCGTCACAAATACCAAAGGTGATATTTGGAGCTATAGCACCTATAAGAGATCGAGGACAAGTAATTTGCTACAATTATAGAGGGCCAGGACACTATGCATGAGAATGTATGAACCCGACACGCCTATCGTGTCGATACTGTACTCATTTTGACCACGTGATAGAAGACTTCCCTGTATTAATAGCTAATATGTGGGAACAAGGGAGGCAGCCTCAGTAGCCTGCCCAGAACCTACAGATGATGAGGGTTGAACCCCACGAAGAGGATCCTAATGTGAGTATTGTGTTGCATAGTGGAATGACAACTGGTGAAGATAAGGGAAAGCAACCTGAAGAAAGTGAATGGGTTTGCGAAGCTCCAAAAAAGGAGGTTGGCTTTGATATAGAGTGCATGAAAGAAACCTTAGTGGAAGCGAAGAAAAGCTTCACTGAGGTTTCTACCTTAGGAAGTGAGGATAAGTAGTCCAAAGAAATGGAACCATTCATGCTTACTACCTTTTTGGAGACTTGTATGAAGTTGCTACATAATAGCAAGGCTGTGAAAGGATTACAGGATTTGATCAATAAATGTGTTGGTAAAGAAAATACTCCTGAGGGACTGTACGTGGTCAGAAAAATTAGTAAGCATAAGGAAAAAATAGGCTGTGAGATGACGCTCACTGCGCAAATAGGCAAATATGAAATGGACCAATTTATTTTGGAGCTTGGGTCGGATGCGAATTTTTTGCCTAAACAAACATGGGAGAGAATGGGGAGACCTGTGCTGCAGTGGTCTCCAATTCAATTAAGGATGGTGAATCAACAAAAGATTATTCCCATGGTCAGATTGCACAGAGTGACATTATATATTGAAGGCGCGAGCACGTTGGCAGATTTCGAAGTGATAAATATTGTCAATGATAGAAATCACTACCCTGCGCTCCTTGGGATTGACTAGGATATTGACATGAATGGGGTGATCAATTTGAAGAAACAGACAATGTCATTTGAGAGGAAATCGCTCCGCGTAGTAGTACCTCTGGACCCTGCAGAAGGACCGAGGTATACTGAACAGTCCACGATTATGAAAGCGACGATGATTTGGACCATATTTATAAGGTAATGACGTGAGATCAAGATTGGGTGAATCCAACAGCGGATGGACATATTGCATGGGACCGCGAAAGCTCCTGCACATCGGATTTAGATGAGGAATTGGAACACTGGAAAAATTGATTGCACGAGGTGTCTAGGTTGCGTTGTAATATGATGACTAAATTGATGCGCTGTGTATCCTCGAAGGTAATGAATTTTCCTTATTATGATGTTTTAACTACTTTTGATAAATTTTTGGATGCATTTGAGAGTGAGGTGCCAGAGAAGCATGGCTTCCAAGCCTTGGACTTGGCACTCTGTGCTACGCCTACAAGATGGTGGGGTACGCATAAAGACAATTTTGGTGGATTGTTGCACAAAAATTGTCACCTTGACATTTTGCAATCTGTGTGAGTCCATTACCACTCATACTTTCCTCCTTTGCAAGTCTTTAGCCTCAGTTCTTCATATCAAGCCTTGAAAATAAGAGAAAGCCCTCAAAAGTCTCTAAAACTTTGGTTCCACACTTTCTCTTAGCATTACCTATGGTTCCGCACCTAAAGGTCATGTCTCCTACGCACCTGACCGCTCTTTCTCTATGTTATGGGTGCGGACCCCTGTAAAAGTCAAAAACCAAAAGTATATTATTAAAAACTCACTTTGAGTCATTTCTAGAACCTTCTGGAAGGAATCTTGAGGTGGCAAGTTCGCTCCTTTAAGGTTCATGCATCCCATACCTTAAGGAGCTAACCCCTTGATGTGAGGAGCTTATCCCTTTGAAGGAGGACTCTATCCCTTTATAGGTGGACCTGTAACCTCCTTCCTTTGCACTATAAAATGAAGCATTGGGCTAGTTACTTGGGAGGTTGAAAGCTGAATATTTTTGAGGTGAAATGCTGCTAGAACTTAGTCTTCCTAATTGAGCTTTTGTGAGGAGAGATTACATGCCTCTTTGATCTCATTTGGAAGAATGTGAGGCTTGTCAAAGTAAAGGAGATTCATGTTTCAGACCCTGGGAAGAGCTTGTACAACATCAAGCCACCAATGGTTGTAAGGTTCTTCTATTTCAATGTTAATACAAATATGTTTATTTTTCTCAATAAGCTATGTTTTATGGTTTATTTTATGGATTCCTTGATCACCATAATGAACATGATTTATGATATTAGCTATGCAGGTGTTATTTGATGTGTGCTTGTTTTTTATTGTAGGTTCTCAAAAGGAAACTCTTTCGGACAGTTGAAGGATGGTTGCTACAAACTAGCGTTGGACTTAAGGTAGGGTCTAAACACCTCTATAGTTTTTATTAATGAATCGCAATATGTTTAGAGAAAGGTAGATTTGCTTGTCCTGCTTGTTGCTAGATATATTTTGATACTAGGGAGATCGGCCTTGTCCGCAAGATTGATTTATTTGGCCAACAAATTGGTGACTCCACTAGGGAATTGAATTTGGTTTTTGGTTTTCCTTTTTCTTTGACTTGAGAAACTTGTTCTTGTTTCTGGTTTTTGCTTGATGTGTGTGGGATTGGGTAGTTTTTAGGATCTGGATTATTTTTTGTTTTTCGAATTTTTCAAAGGACTGCACTTTCTTTTTACAGACAGTGCGGGCATCTCTGCACTTTTCCTTTAGTACACAGAGCGGTACCGCATCTGGTTCTTCTGGAAGCCTGCGGACCCTGTGAAATTTTTTGAAAAACCTAAAATGTTTTTCTTCCAGTTAAGTTTAGGTTTCATTTAAGACTTTTAGCGTCTACCCATATCTGCATGTGTTCTGTCAAAAATCTCTTGTGAGTAAGTTCCATTGGTATTTTTGTTTTAGATGATTTTCTAGAAGTTTTGCATGCCTGGATTGGTTTTCACTTGGTCTCTATAGTGACTCAAATATTAGAAGCCTAAGAAACCTTAGATTACCCTGGTGTCTTTTTGTCCCCTAGATGAGTCTGACTGGTTTGTGAAATCTGTCCTTGGTGAGAAATAGATTTCCTTTTCTCTTTGAAAATCTTTGAACGAACTTGGTTATAAGTTTTGAATTTCATTTTTATAAAAGAAAACACATTTGGATGTTTTTTGATTGATTTGTTATTCTGAACGAATTAATCCTTAGTTTACTGAATAACTAAGTAAAACATCCTCAAAAATAATTGAAGCTTTTATACATTAGGTTTTTAGAAGTTTTTATATCTCAAGTAGTTTTGATTGTTTTCTAGAAATTGTAGAATCTCTTTTAAAGAATCTTTCTTTGTAGTTTTTGAGTGTTGAAAAAGAAAGGGATTTATTGTGAGCATAATTAGTAGTCTCATTTTGAGTTCTTATTGAAAAAGACAAAAAGATTTTCTTTTCATTTACATGTTGAAAGAAAGATTTGTTTTTCAAAAAATTGCATTCTCAAACTCTTTCTTTTAGCTAGAAATTCATTGAAGGAAAAACGAATTGTTTATCATTTTAGGTGCATTTTTTTTAGTGTTTTTGGAGTCGATTCTTCACACCATCAAAGTTTCATTTCCATACCTATTGACTTAAGAAACAACCCATAAAAGTAATGCTTAATTAAAATTGATCTAGCAATCTTTTTTATCTCTAGGGCTCTTATCGCCAATATAGCTTAGGCTAGTATCTTGGAGTAGGGAGTAATTAACTCTCCAAGATAGTTAAAACAAACAAGTAGCTATATCTTGCAGTAGGAAATAAATCCAACTGTAATTGATATAATCTGGGAAGCTTCTCTTAAAGGATTCAATCACGAGATCATGTCCCAACCTTTGAGATAATCAAGTATGTCTCACTGGGGAAGATAGAAGATTTGCGTGTATTATAAATGGTAAACCTCAGATTAATCATTGTCGAGGAGCTTGGGGTCACTTGTTGGTAAGCCTCGGATTGATCATGTCGAGGAGACTTCAAGGGGATTGAGCTTTGTTACTCTACCCTTGCATGTAGATCAGATTGTAAACTATTCCCCCAGTTGTATTTGTTGTTGTTGGTAACCTTAGTGTCCTCACTGTACCTGGAACAGACGTCGACTAGACTCACTTGGACTCTCTGGGGGGGCCTCTTCACTCGAGACGGTTTTGTGAAGAAACTTGTGCCAGTCTGTTTCATTAAGCAGGTTGTCGGGGTAACTATTCCAACTGTCCTTTCTGTATTAAATTCTACGACGTTGGATTTCATCACCAACTAGTGTTTTTGGTACGGAAAGTTATTGTTTGTGTGTGGTTTTAACTCTTAGATTTTTTAGGCGTGTGATTCAATTGTTTGGTTCTTTAGAGACTTTAGGTGGTTTTATTGAGATTTTCTTTGTTTGCGTGTGAGTAATTAAATATTTAATTGTGGCTGAATTACCGAGACAATCCCGTAGACTTCGAGGGAAACCTCCCGAGTATACACCAAGCCAACTTGAAGGGCTACGAGCTCTTGTATCACCTAGTGACAGTAGAGTTGGGTCACCAGAAGCCGAAGAGTCATCTTTAATTGTTCATCCTGATTATTGAGTTGAAGCAATAGAGTATATTTCCAATTTCATTTTCTGAAGTTATTGGTAGTATTTCTTCTACCAGTGAATTAACTGAAGAACCTGAAATTTCTGAACCTGAAACTGAACCTGCTGCTACTCCATCTTCAGGATTTGCTTCTCCAACTTCTAGTGGTCCTGGTTCACCCCAGGTAGGAAGTATCATTACCCAAAATCTTCCTTCTGGACTCATTTCTATTGAAGAACTTGTTAGTCCGAATGAAGATATAACTCTCCCTGAAAATCAACCAACTTTAGAACTTAAGGAGCGTGAATCAATTTTCTACAGCCCTTTTAGGAGTGACGCTTGGTACATATCTTTGACAAAAATTTTAGAAATCTCGGGTCTTATTTTTCCACCACCTCAAATTCCTTTTCATCCTACGCCCAGAGGTTATTATCCTCCTTTGAATATGTCATGACGGTCATCCATGTTTTCCCAAACACCGAAACATTTTTATATGGCAGTCCTTCTATTCCTTCGGGGTATCAATCACTCATTGGTACTTTTTCAAGAGCATCTCCTCAACCAATTGAACATGAAATATCAATTGGTAATAACGGAACTCAAGCATTGAGCATAGAAGAAATTCTTATGATGTCTGGTACTATTCCAAATCCACAACCCCAAGGTAGTCAGTTACCACCTGGAGGGCAACCTCAAGTTAGTCAGTTACCGCCTATGGGGCAACCTCAAGCTAGTCAGTTACTGCCTGGGGGGCAACCTCAGGGTAGTCAGTTACTGCCTGGGGGGCAACCTCAAGGACAATACATACCGTCAGGATAGTACATACCTCAAGGTCAACCCCAGACTCAGTACATACCTCAAGGTCAACCCCAGTATCAATATATACCTCAAGGTCAACCCCAGTTTCAGTACGTGCCTCAAGGTTATCAACCTCAAGGTCAGTACCCAACTCAAGGTTTCCAACCACCTTCTGGTCAACCATTTGTACAAGGAGCTGGAAATGTACCTCTCAATTATCAGCCCTACGCTCAACCCAGTTATGGTCCTCAATATGCTCAATCTTTTATGGGTCCATACCCGAGAATGAACCCGACGTGGGATCCGTCTCAAACTCAAAAGACTTTGCAGCCGAATGTGAAGTTATCAAGTCAACCTGGACAACCTTTGGTTTCTAGTCCAACCCAGCAACCTGTCCAGCCTACTGTTCAAACCTCTGCACCTGGTGTAGTTCATCAACTTGGGCCTAGTTCACCTCGAACTCCGCCTCAAACTACTGCTGCAACTACTAAAGCTTCTGTTCAACTGACCACACCTATTTTTGGAGTATCGGTAGCTCTAGTTTCTACTATTCCTATGTCAGTGCAAACTCCTCAAGCCTCTTTACCACAGTCAGGACCTACAGTTCAGACTTTGGTTCAGATGCCTGTAGGACAACCTGGTCCAAGTACAATTGTCACAAGTCAACCACAATTCACTTATCAACCATACCAGGGACAGTATCAATTCAGTCCTACTGTACAAAACCCAGTTTATCAGTATCAACCGTACCCTAGATATACTTATCAACAACCTCAACAACCCCAGTTTGGTCCGATTAATCCTGGTTTTCTGGGAGGATATAATATTCCTAATGCAAATCCAATTCCAGGTTATCCTGGATATCCTCCTCCTGGGGCTGGTCTTGTTACCCAAGGTTTTCGCGACCCTAACCGTCAGTTACCTTTTATTGCAACTTTGGATTTACCTAATTTGTCGCGCCTTACGAATGATCCAATTTACTATCTTTTGTATTGGCCACCAATGCCTAATAAGTTTCCCAGTGATATCCCGAAGTTTGAGGGTAAGTCAGGAGAAGATCTGTCAAATCATGTGATGACTTATCACCTCTGGTGTGCATCTAATTCCATTATCGATGATTCAATTCGCTTACGTCTTTTTCAACGCACTCTGATTGGTCTTGCTGCCAAATGGTACATTGAGTTACCACGAGGCTCTTTTTATAATTTTAGTCAGTTAGCCACTTATTTTTTAACTCATTTTCAGTTTCTTGTCAGATACGACAATGGCACAGAATTATTAACTTCATTAAAACAATCAACATCCACATATATTTCAGATCATATTCATGAATGGCGATGTAGACGACGTTTAGTGAAAGTTTTTATTCCGAATCAAATTTTAGCATAATGGTTCGTTAAATCATTATTACCTAAAATCACTGAAGATGTAGCTAAGGTAGGAGTTGTTACTGAAGAGCAAGTAATTGCTCAGGCTCAGTACCTTGACCTCGTTTATATGTAGTCGGGTACTTTACATGAAAAAATCCCCGACCTTCCGAAACACAATCAAATAACTGCAGCTCCTTCAGGGTCTCATGCCGTTGATGGTATGATTGGTTCAGTTAGTACCAAAAGCAAGAAGAAATCTTCAAAGAATTCTTCTCCTATTATAACTTTACCAGATTCCCCGACAGGAGACTCTTCCGCTGAAATTCCTGCCGATATCCATGTTGTAGAATCATCTATAGCCAAATCAAAATCCGGTGGTAAAAAGAAGGGGAAGAAGAAAAATAAACAAAACTCAAAAGAGAAATCAGATAAAAATGAATCTACTGATGAGAAACGTAAACCTCTCTATCCTTGTCTCATTTGTTACGAGGAGCATTTTACAAGAGACTGCCCACATCGAGATGAGGTTTCGAAAATCGTCAAAGGTTCTCAAATGCCTACTGTCTTGAAGGATCCTTTTCCTAGCCAAGATAGTAAGATGATCGGTTCTTCCTCAAATGCCTCAGAAGAACCCATTATGATGATGTCTCATGTCAGGGTTGCGACGCGATCACAAGATTATTGTAGTAAAAATCCTGTTGGTGGTAAAGAAGTAGAATCTTCTAATTCAAACCCATCAACTTCAACTCCTTCTAGTTCTGATCCACTACAAATCGAGAAACCTAACCCTGACTTAGTAATCAAACCGCTTGCTAAAGGTATACTTCGAAAGTCAGCTTTCAATCCACATGCGAGAGCTGCTCAGAATTATAACATTGTTGAAGACTTAGCTATTTCCCCTTCAGCAATGTCGGCTTTGGAGGTGCTGCAATCATGCCCAGCACAACGTAAATTACTATTGTCGGCTATAAGAGCTGTTGTTATTCAGGATTCGAACCTAATAATCTTCTATTTATAGAATAGTACACCTCACCTACCTCATCAAATGGCTTTCCAGATTACAGTGTTAGTCAGAAATAGACCTTGCTTTCAGACTGTGATTGATGAGGGAGCTTCTACATGTATTATGTCAATCCAGTGTTGGAGATCGCTTGGTTCTCCAACACTCAATCAGTCCCCGATGATTCTAAAGGCTTTTGATGGCCAAGGGTGCCATCCTTTTGGCATTTTGCAGGATTTACCTATAGGGGTTGAAGGCAAAATTATAAATCTAGATGTGGAAGTGGTTGATGCCCCTCTAGATTACAACCTTCTCTTGGGTCACAGTTGGTCTTAAGCTATGATTGCTATTGTTTCATCAGTCTTTTGGCTTATAAAGTTTTCTCATAATGGAAAGATTGTTACAATAGACCAGCTGACTTATTTTTCATCTGACCCAACCTCTTCAGATAGTATTCAAACTGTCAGTAAAACAACTATCCCTTACAAGGATGTTGGGGTAGGTTTGATTAAATATTCTGGTTTACTAAGAACTTTTTCTTTCCCTCCTCCTAACGTATTGCCTTCTATTTCAACTATTCATATGATTTCATCGAACACTATTTCTTTTGATGGTCCTTGGATCGTACCTTCCGATTCTAAGGTGGATTCATTTGGTAACGCGATGCCTTTGAGTCCCTTTGAAATTGCATATCAGGCTGTATAGTTGTTTTCTGACTTTTGTTCAACCGAAACTGATCAAATAAATGTGGTCCATGGGGAATTACTTTCAATATCAACCTCAGCTTCAACAACATTTTCTGATCCTGTTCATACAGATGAGCATATTCATGAACTTTTGTCTGTTGATGATTTACCATGGGAAGATATTCATCATAGATCTTCGTTTTTACCTCAGCTTCATCATTTTGAAAATGATTTTTCATCTATCTTTACCGCTGACTATGTCAAAGAACCATAGCATCCATTGCAACATCCTGATTCTGAGTTAAATTTGGGAAATATCTCTCGAATGATTCCTATTGACATTTCAGTTAAACTCGGAATTATTGAAAACATTCATATAGGTGCTTCCTGTACGGATGATGAAATCCAAACTTATAATGCCCTATTTCAAGAATTACATGACGTGTTTGCCTGGTCATATGAATAAATGCCAGGAATCGATCCATCAATTGTTGTCCATGAAATTAAAACTTACCCAGATGCTAAACATGTCCAGCAACATTTGCGTGAGATGCACCCACGAAAAGCTACTACTATTAAAGCTGAAGTTAAGAAATTACTTCGTGCAGTTTCATTTAGCCAATTCCCTTAACGGATTGGGTATCAAATATTGTTCCTGTTAACAAAAAGCAAGGAACAATAAGAATATGTATCGATTATAGTTATATTAATCGAGCTTGTCCTAAAGACAATTATCCAACCCCCTATATCGATCAAACTATAGATGATTGTGTTGGCAGTGAAATGTTCTCCTTTATGGATGGTTTTTCCAGTTACAATCAAATCAACATACTCCCTGCTGATCAACCAAAAACGTCTTTCATTTGTCCATGGGGGACATTTTCTTATTGAAAATTACCTTTTGGATTGAAGAACGTTGGAGCAACTTTTCAAAGGGTTATGTCTTACGCATTTCATGACATCAAGCACATTGTGCAGCCTTATCTCGGTGATTTACCTACCCATTCGTTACGTAGAGCCGATCATCTCACTCATTTACGAGCAATCTTTATGAGATGTAGGCATTATCGAATTAGGCTGAATCCACACAAATTTGTTTTCTGTATAGAAACAGGTCATTTACTAGGATTTATCGTTTCAAAAGTTGGCATTCGTGTCGATCCCTCGAAGGTTGAAGATATTGTCAAATTACCTCCTCCTTTGACTCTTCACCAACTCCAAAGTTTGCAAGGGAAAGAAAACTTTTTACATCATTTCATTCCTAACTACACTGAGATAACGAAAGGTTTTACCAGGTTGTTGAAACAGAATACTCCATTCTTTTGGGATGAGATAGCTGACAAATCTTTTGATGCACTTAAACACGCATTGACCCATGCACCTATTGGAAATAATACTGAGAGGGGGGGTGAATCAGTATTATCAAGTCAAATATTTCCTTTTTCAATTCCAGATGATATACGCTACTTCTGTTAATAAAAACCATGTATATACGCAACTACAGATAAGGAAACCCGCGTATACAAAGTAGACTTATAATTTGATTTATCTTTCAGATGTTAGTTATTAATCTATGAATCAGAAGAAAATAAACAGTACCAGAAATAGAGCAGAAGACAGTCACACACAAGAACACAAGATATAAGGAGGAAACCCAATGTGGGTGAAAACCCCCTGCTGCAATTCATCTCTATCTTCTTTTTAATTAGAAACTTCTCTCTACAATGTTTTGTATTGGTGCAGTCTTTACCAGTACATAGGTTGTAACCTACAGAGAGCTACAACTCTCTCTCATTCTCCAGCTTTCCTGGAAGGGAGCTCCAACCCCCTAAGTTCTTGTACTAGCTTGAGATACTAGTACGCAGGCTCCTACCTGCAGAAGGTTACAACCTTCTCTTTGCTTTCAAGGACCTTGTTTCATTAATTTTCAGACTGGATCCACAAGTAACATCAATCAAACATCAGGAATTTCTGCATAACCTAAACTCCTTTTCACCAATCAAAAGCCAAACCAAATAAACACTTCTCTAATCGTTGTACCCAGAACACAGTAACTGTAATCAAACACCAATTCTGAACCCAGAACACTGCAGTAATAAAACAGAAACAGCTAGAACATAAATCAAGATATATACGCTACTTCACTGTTCAGCAACCTGCGAGTATACGCCTCTGTACCACAACCAACCTACGTATACGCTTCTTTCACTCACAGAAAAAGCATGTATACGCACTTGCAATTCACTGAACCTGTGTACAGATCTATAAAGGATAATTTAATCTTTTAAGCATTCAGACATTAGTTAACCCAGATTTATAGATCAAGAGTGCGCCACATATAACAGATCAAAATCATACAGAGATACCAATGTTCAAGCCTTGAGATTTTGATCCATCAATAGTCCTTATCCTTCTTGTGCTCAGGTTCCTCCTTCATTCAGATCTAGATCTGCACCGTAACCCAATCACCAGTATTCCAGATCTCATACATTATCAGATATTCAATAATAATTCAGATGATCCCTTTTCACATGATCTCCTTCCTCTTTTATAGTTTTAGGCCTTCCACAATACCACGGTCCAAAACCATAATAAACCAATACCAAGGGCCCAAAACCTGGGGTCAACACTTCTGACAAGATACCATGGTCCAAAACCATATGTTCAAATTCTAAGGACTAACAACCATGGACCAAAAATAAGTTTCCCACCATGTACGCGCTTTTCTGTGCATAAAAGTGCGTGTATACGCATACGCGACTTCTAAACGTATAACCCGCGTGTATACGCGTGTTTGGCAAGGTGAACCTGCGTATACAAGATTTCCTTCATTCTGAGCACCTGAACTGAGATCTATCACCAAAGAGAGTTGCCATCAAGGACAACACCTGTATCATAGCACCACTCCTGTGCCAAAATGCCAACAATCTCCCCCTTTGGACTTGATGGCAACCCCAAGGTCCTCAAAGTCATTCTCCCCCTTTGTCATCAAGGGAAAAGGGCGGTGCTCCCCCTGAGTACATGTAGATATCTCTGCTCTGCTGTGCTAAACATGCTCCCCCTGACTGTAGGCAAGATCTGCAAAGGATGTTCTTCAAGAAGAACCAAGACATATATCCATCACCCAACCAAGTGGGGATACATCAGAAATTTACATATGACAACCAATCACATTGCATCAATCATCCCTGGCATAGTGGGGAAACCAAAATAGGTTGTTACATGACCTTGATTAAAAAGATATACATGACATAGAAACGAAATATCAAGACTATGCAAATCACCAATAACCACTATCAGTGACATCTGACAATCACTGTATATATCAGCAACCATGTTGTTCTTTTGTTCTCCTTTCTGCAGCTGATCCACCTGAAACAAAAACAGTTTGAGTACTAGAACCAAGAGCTTCTAAGGTAATGCCAGCAATGCATTGTTAGAAGATTATCTTCTCCCCATGAACCTCTGCCTGATGGTCTCTGACAGACCCATATCAGACTCTCTTCAACCAGAGTCTGTTCTTGCTTATTTTCTTCATAATTCCATATACGTGACTGCAAAAATCTGCGTATGTACGCGGATTCCCCTCATCCAACTCGCGTACACCAACTTTTCTTTGAAACAGACAAGCTTCAACAGCAGGATGAAGCATCAACTACTCCCAGCTTCTGTCTGAGATATTCAAAAGTTTCCCTGGGTAGTGGTTTGGTAAGGATATCAGCAATTTGTTCCTTGGAAGGAACATACTCCAACTTGACTTTTTGCTCAAGCACTTGTTCCCGTAGAAAGTGATATTTGATAGGTATGTGCTTGGTCTTTGAATGCATCACAGGATTCCTTGAAATTCTTATTGCACTTGTATTATCACATAAGATAGAGACAGGTGGAGTACAAGTGATTTGAAAATCCTGCAAGGTTTGCATCATCCAAAGAAGTTGAGTGCAACAAGATGCAGCATCCACATATTCTGCTTCAGTTGTAGATAAAGCAATCGAACTCTGTTTCTTGTTGAACCAAGATACTAATATGGAACCCATAAAGAATGCACCACCACTTGTGCTCTTCCTGTCATCCACGCTTCCGGCCCAATCTGCATCTGTGTAAGCATGAAGTGTGAGATCTGTATCTCTAGGGTACCATAAGCCATAGTTTTGAGTTCCTTGAAGGTACTTGAACATTCTCTTGACTGCCTGAAGATGAGTTTCCTTTGGATTTGTCTGAAATCTTCCAACTATTCCCACTGGATGCATGATGTCTGGTTGGGTACCTGTCAAATAAAGTAGACTTCCAATCATGGATCTATAGGTTGGTTGATGCACTGCTACCGATTCATCATTTACACTAAGGCTGCATCCTGTAACCATGGGGGTACATACTGGTTTTGAATCTTCCATGCCATACTTCTTCAGAATCTACTTGAGGTACTTGGTTTGAGACAAGAAGATACCGCCTTCATTTTGTTGGATTTGCAATCCAAGAAAGTATGTCAGTTCTCCGAGAAAAGACATTTCGAATTCTTTCTGCATCACCAAGGCAAAGCTTTGACTCATACCTTCTTCGTTGCTACCAAAGATAATATCATCTACATACACAACAAGTATTAGCAATTTGTCATTTTCAATTTTTATATAAAGATTGCTATCTGCTGATCCTTTTGAAAAACCTTGTTGATGAAGGCATTTGTCCAAGCGGTAGTACCAAGCCCTTGGTGCTTGTTTAAGGCCACAGAGAGCCTTTTTAAATCTGCATACAAGATTTGGATCATTCCCAAGGATAAAGCCATCTGGTTGCTCTATGTACACTTCTTCTTCTAAGTCTCCATTCAGAAAGGCTGATTTTACGTCCATTTGAAATACTTTGAACTTCTAGAAGCTAGAGAGAGCAAGGAACATTCTGATGGCCTCAAGTCTAGCAATGGGAGCAAAAGTTTCTTCAAATTCTATTCCTTCTTGTTGAGCATACCCTTTTCAAACAAGTCTGGCCTTGTTTCTAATCACTTCCCCATTTTCATTCAACTTATTTTTGAAGATCCATTTTATTCCTATGACATTTTTGTCTTTTGGTCTAGGAACCAACTCCCAAGTGTTATTCTTTTCTATTTGCTCAAGCTCTTCATCCATTGCCTTAACCCAACACTCATCTTTGCATGCTTCTTTTACATTTTGTGTTTCAGTGGAAGAGAGCAATGCCAAATAGCTTGAAGCTTCTATTATTGTTCTTCTTGTTTGTATACCTGCTTCTTTCTACCCCAAAATTTGAGATTCTGGATGATTCTTCTGAACGTACCTGGATGGAGTCTTCTCTTCTATCCTTATCTGTTCCTCTGGTGCCTCTTGGGGTTCTTCTTCATCATCTGTCTGATTTGGAGAGTAGTCTTCATCCTCATTGATATTTTCATGATTCACTTCCCTAGGGATGTATCCTTTTTCATCAACCACTACATCAATGCTGTCAACAATTCTTCCAAGTCTTTTATTGTAACACTTATATGCTTTGTTGTAGGGAGAATAACCAAGGAGAATGCCTTCATCTGCTCTAGGTTCAAGTTTGCCAAGCTGCTCATCAGTATTCTTAATAAAGCATTGGCTCCCAAAAATTTTGAAATGCTTTACCGAAGGAGTCTCACCATACCAGAGCTCATGAGGAGTTTGAGTTTTGTTCACTCGGACATTTGTTTTGTTGAGAATAACAACCGCAGCATATGCAGCTTCACTCCAGAAGGTTGCGGGAGTTCCAGACTCATCAAGCATAGCACGAGCCATTTGTTGGATTGTTCTGTTCATCCTTTCCACCACTCCATTTTGCTGAGGAGTCCTAGCTGTAGAGAATTCCCTTCTTATTCCATGTTCTTCAAAGAAATCAAAAAATTCATTTGAGGTAAATTCCCCACCTCTGTCGGACCTGAGGCACTTAATTTTGTAATCTGATTCATTTTCAGCCAAGGCCTTGAAGGATTTGAATTTTTCGAATGCTTCGTCTTTGTGCTTCATAAGTCCTAACCAAACAAACCTGGAGAAGTCGTCAATGAATAATATAAGGTATTCTTCTCCTCGAGGTGACCTTGTCCTAAATGGACCACATACATCTGTATGGACTAGCTCAAGAGGCCTGCTAGTTGATCCTTCCTTCTCAGGAAAGTTAGTTCTGGTTTGCTTGCCAAACTGACATGATTTTCATATGGTGTTGTCTGGAATTTTGATATCTGGAAGACCATGAACTGCCTGGTATTTGCATGCTTTCCTTATTTGTGAAAAGCTTAGATGCCCCAACCTCCAGTGCCATAACCAGTGTTCATCATCCTTTCTTAAATAGCATTGTTGTTGTCCTTCTTCAAATATGTATAGATTATTTGGAGTTCTTCTGCCTTTGATCACTGTTTCTCCTGTATCAAGATCACGAACACTACATCCATTTGTTCGAAATATTACTTCGGTTCCTTGATCGCACATCTGACTAACACTCAGTAGATTATGCTTCAAGCCATCAACATACAAAACATTTCCAGCTTTGACCTATTCTTTCAACTAAGCAGTGCCTTTTCCTTTTATGGTTGCAGGTTTATCATTTCCAAAAGACACCTTCTTTCCCTTTTCTAATGCAGTATATGGTTCAAGTTTTTCTTTATCCCCTGTCATATGCTTCGAACATCCGCTGTCGATATACCATATATTTTCCTGACCTTCTGCATAGAAGGCTATCCCACATCTTTCTGGTTGTGGTTCCTTCATTCTCCATGTTCTGGAACTTGAGGTATGTTCCTTCTGAGTTGTCTTCCAAAACCTGCTCCTGCATTCAGAATCTTCATGACCAAAGTTATTACAAATAGAACATTCAACTTCATTTTCAAGGGCCGAAAAGTTGTTATAAGTCCTTTTCGTGATTCCAGTCATATTCCTTTGTTTTTGAGCTTCTCTAGTCATGATTGTCTTATAGGCAACACATTGAGCTGCTTTGTGACCAAAATTATGGCAAGAGAAACATTGGCCATTGAAGAAACTCCTGCGATTATCAAATCTATCATCCAACCGATTGTAGTTTCTACTGACATCCATTCTTGAGGCAAATTGGGAAGATTTTACCTGTGGTTGATTGTAACTTCTATTTGTCCTTAAGGTAGCTTGTCCCCTATTTTCTTGATAGTCTTTATTCGTTCTTGAGGTAAATTGTCCCCGATTTACCTGATGATTTCTATTAGGCATTTGCTCGCTCTTCTTTGCTGCATCAAGATAACTTTTGGAGGTAGAAGCTTGAGATGTTTCTCCATTATATCCCAGACCTGTTTTGATTAGTGGAGAACGCTGCACATTGATAATCTCATCCAGAGTTTCAGATCCTTTAACAAATTTAAGATTAATAGCTTTTGTTTTCTCAATCTCCTTTCTAAGACAAACAATTCCACATTCCAATTTTTCAAGATGTTTTTCCCTTTCAGCCAGTTGACATTGTAGAGAATCAATAATTGCACTTTTCTCTTCTAAGCAGATTTTGAGATTAGTCATCTCTTCACAAACGCCTTCTACATATATAGCATCCATGTAGTCATCATCTTCAAAAGCCATTAAAAGTTTATACTTATTACCTCGTTCATCTTTGTCGCTATTTGAAAGTCCATCACTATCTTCATGAGTGTAATAGCTTTTCTTATTTGCATTCTGTTTCTTGTTCCATCTAACAGGTTCCTTCCCTTTGTCAATCTTATCCTTGTGAGGACATTTGGCAGCATAGTGACCGACTCTTCCACAAGCAAATCATTTGAAAGGTAACTTACCTCGGAACCGTCCAGTACCTCGTTGAAGATTTCTGACAAAATTTGATTCTTCTTCTTCTTCTGACACGTGTCCTGACTCATAGTACTCGCCTTTGCCTGAAGCCTTGAAGACAACTTCTCTCCTGTCTAATGGTCCTCCTTTCCTCATTTCATAAGCAGTTAGAATTCCGTGCAGCTGTGACATTTTAAGGCTTTGTAGATTCTCTTTTTCTTCTATTGCAGAAACTTTAAATTCAAACCTAGGGGACAAAGATCTTAGAACTTTTCCAACCACAACAGCCTCTTTTATTTCTTCACCCAAATTTTTCATACAATTAACAATCTCATATACATGAAGAAAATAGTTAGCCACACTTTCATCATTATACATCTTGAGATTTTCATACTGAATCCTGAGGGTTTGAAGTTTTGCTCGTTTTACCTGATCATCTCCTTCATAGCTTAGGACAATCTTGTCCCATATTTCTTTTGTTGATTTTAACTGCATAACTTTCACGAATTCTGATTGAGATAGACATCCCAATAGAGTATTGACTGCCTTTGCATTTGTTTCATATTTCTTCTTCTCAGCCGGATCTGTAGGAGTTGCTGTTGGAAAAGTATATCCTGTATCTATGATATCCCAGACTTTTGTACCCAAAGATTGAAGATAGGCAGTAACTCTTACCTTCCAATATACGAAGTTTGTCCCATCAAAAACCAGTGGCCTGATTGATGCTTCCCTCTCATAGTTGCTCATGATGAAAGATCTTCCTTCAAGCGATCAAGCTTCTTCAGAAGGACCTGCTCTGATACCAATTGTTGGAAATAATACTGAGAGGGGGGGGTGAATCAGTATTATCAAGTCAAATATTTCCTTTTTCAATTCCAGATGATATATGGTACTTCTATTAATAAAAACTGCATATATACGCAACTACAGATAAAGAAACCCGTGTATACAAAGCAGACTTATAATATGATTTATCTTTCAGATGTTAGTTATTAATCTGTGAATCAGAAGCAAATAAACAGTACCAGAAATAGAGCAAAAGACAGTCACACACAAGAACACAAGATATAAGGAGGAAACCCAATGTGGGTGAAAACCCCCTGCTGCAATTCCTCTCTATCTTCTTTTTAATTAGAAACTTCTCTTTACAATGTTTTGTACTGGTGCAGTCTTTACCAGTACGCAGGCTACAACCTGCAGAGAGCTACAACTCTCTCTCGTTCTCTAGCTTTACTGGAAGGGAGCTCCAACCCCCTAAGTTCTTGTACTAGCTTGAGATACTAGTACGCAGGCTCCTACCTGCAGAAGGTTGCAACCTTCTCTTTGCTTTCAGGGACCTCGTTTCATTAATTTTCAGACTGGATCCACAAGTAACATCAATCAAACATCAGGAATTTCTGCATAACCCAAACTCCTTTTCACCAATCAAAAGCTGAACCAAATAAACACTTCTTTGATCGTTGTACCCAGAACATAGTAACTGTAATCAAACACCAATTCTGAACCCAGAACACTGCAGTAATAAAACAGAAGCATCTAGAACATAAATCAAGATATATACGCTACTTCATTGTTCAGCAACCTACGAGTATATGCCTCTGTACCACAACCAACCTTCGTATACGCTTCTTTCACTCACAGAAAAAGCGTGTATACGCACCTACAATTCACTGAACCTGCGTACAGATCTATAAAGGATAATTTATTCTTTTAAGCATTCAGACATCAGTTAACCTAGATTTGTAGATCAAGAGTGTGCCACATATAACAGATCAAAATCGTACAGAGATACCAATGTTCAAGCCTTGAGATTTTGATCCATCAATAGTCCTTATCCTTCTTGCGCTCAGGTTCCTCCTTCATTCAGATCTAGATCTGCACCATAACCCAATCACCAGTATTCCAGATCTCATACATTATCAGATATTCAATAATAATTCAAATGATCCCTTGTCACATGATCTCCTTCCTCTTTTATAGTTTTAGGCCTTCCACAATACCACGGTCCAAAACCATAATAAACCAATACCAAGGGCCTAAAACCTGGTGTCAACACTTCTGACGAGATACCATGGTCCAAAACCATAGGTTCAAATTCCAAGGACTAACAACCATGGACCAAAAATAATTTTCCCACCATGTACGTGCTTTTCTGTGCATAAAAGTGCGTGTATACGCATATGTGACTTCTGAACGTATAACCCGCGTGTATACACGTGTTTGGCAAGGTGAACCTGCGTATACAAGATTTCCTTCATTCTGAGCGCCTGAACTGAGATCTATCACCAAAGAGAGTTGCCATCAAGGACAACACCTGTATCATATCACCACTCCTATGCCAAAATGCCAACAGCACCGTTATTGCATCCTCCCAACTACAACCAGGATTACTTTTTGTACCTCGCCGCTTCTCATTCCACCATTGGGACAATTTTAGTTCAGGAAGACGAATTCAACAGTGAACATGTGATTTACTATCTTAGTCGAACTCTAAATCCGATTGAGCTTAAATATTCTCATGTGGAGAAATTGGCCTTGGTGGCTGTTCAAGCTATCCAAAGATTTCATCACTACATCTTATTACGCAAAACCATGGTAATTTCTGACTGTAACCCTATGATGTATATCTTGACCAAACAATTGCTAAGGGGAAAGTATTCCAAATGGATAGTTATCCTGTAGGAATTTGACTTGGAATTTGAAAAATCCAAGGCAAAGAAATCTTTGGGTTTTGCGGAACTGATGTGTGATTTCCCGCATACTGATACTGAAATTGTGGCGGAAGAACCCATTGCAGACGAATCCTTGTTTCTTATCAGAACTCTTGATCCATGGTATGGAGATAGTATTGTTTACCTCCAAACCCAATCTTTTCGGCTTGAAATCTCACGATCTCAGCGACAGAAAATATGTTTCCAATCCCAACAATACAATATTATTGAAGATACACTCTATTGTTGTGGGGAAGATTCTGTTTTCCGACGTTGTCTAACTCATGAAGAAGTTGAAAAGGTTCTAAATGACTATCACTCTGGAGCGGTCATATGTCTGGGTATGCCACAGCCCAAAAGATATTGCACGCTGGTTATTTCTGGCCATCCTTATTTAAATATTGTATCTATGCAGTCCGGAAATGCCACAATTGTCAAATTTTTGATCATAAGATGCATGCTCCACTCGCTCCTCTCCACGCTATAATTGTTGTCGGTCCTTTCGCAAAGTGGGGTATCGACTTTATTACATGCAACCCTCACTCGGCCGAGAAGCATGCATATATCATCCTTGTGGTAGATTATTTTACTAAGTGGGCTGAGGCGATGCCCACATTTTTGGCATACGACAAAACTGCTGCAATTTTCGTTTTCAATCATATAATTGCTAGATTCAGTGTTCCTCAAGCTATTATTACTGATCATGGAAGTCATTTTCAAAACATCATGATGACTGAACTGACAGATCAACTTGGCCTACATCACGATAGTTCTACTCCATATTACCCACAGGCTAATGGTCTGGTTGAAGCTATCAATAAAGTTCTAGTCACTATGATCCAACGAATCATTGGTATTCATAGGTCGAATTGGCATAACATGTTATTTTCAGCACTTTGGGCATATTGAACCTTAGTAAAAACATCAACTGGTTTCACTCCTTTTCAACTGGTTTACAGTTTGGAAGCAGTGTTACCCATTGAATGCGAAATTCCATCATTGAAAATAGCCATAGAATTACTCCCAGCCACTTCTGAAGAGGAGAAATGTTTGTTGTACTTAGCTCAGCTAGATGAGAATCGATGTGATGCTGCATTAGCAATCGAAACTCATGTGAAAGAAATAAAAGCTCAGTACGATCGAAATGTTACACCTCGTAATTTTTCAGAAGGAGACCTAGTCTTACTATACGATCGAGCAAACGATAAGCTAGGGGCTAGAAAATTTGTACCTATGTGGCATGGTCCTTATATTGTTAAGCAAAAGCTGGCAAAAGGGGCCTATGAGTTGGTAGATTTTGACGATGTCTCTTTGGGTAAACCCAAAAATGGGCTTTATCTGAAGAGATATTATGCTTAAATTTTGGTGTGGAGATTTTTGTTAGATTAGTTTCTTTCTAGATGGTGTGTTTTATATTAGAAATGTGTGCCTAGTTTAGAGAGTGCTTTTATCATTATTCCTGCTTATATTGATTTTACTCTTGATATTGCAGATGTCGACGTCTCTTCAAACATACATTGTTTTTGCTGATGGTGCTTGTCGTAATACACGGAACATTTCTTCTGCAAGTTGGGTTATCTATTCACCCTTTGATGAGTTAGTATCTATGCATGGGGTAAGCCTCGGTCAAACAATGAATAACATTGTAGAGTATAGTGCAGTAATTGAGTTATTATCTGAATCCATCTCATTTTGGATTCAGAGTTTGATTGTTAGGTTAGATTTTGAATTCGTTGTATTACAACTTAACAAGGTTTATGCCATTGGAAATCCAGTGTTATTAAGATTATTCTTGAGAGTTCGTCTCTTGGAACGTGAATTTGATTACATTGTATATCAACATATTCCAAGATATTTAAATACATTAGCAGATGCAGTTGCTTCTCGTATTTTAAATAGACATTTGTAATAATCAAAACAGCAAATTTAAAAAAAATCCATAACATGTTATACAAGATAGCCAGTAATAGTGATATATCATAGCATAGAAGTGTGTCAAATATACATCGTCTTCGATCATAGGTTGAAAAACACCTTATGATCGGCAAAAATGATAGTACAAAAAGAATGTCGTATGAGTCTACAAAAGCGATCATCCTATCCCTAGTGATGATCATGATAAGAAACCACTGCTCGGGCCACCCTACAAAGGAACCTCCTAAAAGGTCCTGGGACCCCAATCACATATCACTGTAACCTAAGTGGGATATCATCTATGCCAGTCTCTGGAATATCAGTTGTCAAACGCTCTAGATGATTCTCCAATTCGGTCAAGGTCTCTATAGATTGGTCCTGTGGGGCCGGTACTACTGTAGCTGGGTGTCTCCTCTCATAAGGTTGGAGAGCAGCTAGTCGTCGTGCACCCACATCTGCATTTAAAACTTTTGTTATCAGTTTTGGACGATTTAAAAAACAAAAAAATCAGAAAACTTAGAAAATGTTGAAAATGATTTTACCTGAATCATCCCACTGCTCTCTTGGTGGAAGAGTCATGTTTGGGTCACCACGATAATCCATCCCAGCATATGGAAAATCCTGAATCACAAAAAGTTGGTTCCTCAACCAACGAAAATACTCAAGCGGAAATCGAACAACCTCTGAACCCTCCTCAGGATGACGGGCCATCACTGCAACCCAACGCATTATCCTAGGCTCTCAAGGAAGACCAGCCTCAACAGAAAGTTGTTGTGGGACCAACATAGGGACCCTCTCTAGACCAAAGCTCACAACTAGGAAACCATATCCAAAGTTTTTTAGTTGTCCGTTCTTTCCTCTAGTTAGTTGGACTTTTACATTCGCCAACACAGCCTCACACAATTTGAAGATGGTACCTCGATAACAGTCTACTGCCATTCACATCTGGGATCTGGTTGCTACATGCAATGTTGCACTCCCGCATAGTCTAGTGACAGTGAAGGCAATAACCTTAAGTTTAGGATGGGAGATAGTTTTAATATCGATCCATTTGTCCTCTGTTTGATCATTGCAAAACTCCAATCGGAGACTAGTGACAGACTGGCCACCTAGCCTAGTCTTGAAAAGAGATAATCGTTCGCCTCTCTTGGGCAAACCAGTCAAAAAATATGTCCTCTAGCTCAATTTCGAGTCAGTGGCCACCAATCATGAAACACTGGTCCTATATGTTCCACCTGTCTACCAGCCATTGCAAGAAGTCTACTTGGGCCCTCATGCCGGGTATGGCCCAGAATTTAAACAGTCTGCATGCTCTCAATGCATCCAATGTGGGTTGATGATTTATTGTGGCAAGGTCCACATCCTCATGCTCGCGTTCCCACCAAATAAGCATTTTGTATGTCCTACATTGCAAAAAATACATATTAGAACAATTTAGTTCAAAAAAAATTTGGGCAGAAATGGAGAAATTTGAAATTTTAAAACCTATTTCGCGGGGTCCGCACCCACTGGTTACGGACAATGCGTAGGTCCGCACTCATTGTAAGAAAAAGGTGTGGACCCATGAATTTTTCTTTGTGGAAAAACTTTGGGGTCCGCAGGGGCCACATGTTGCACCTGTGGACCCCCGCGAGCATTTTTCTAAATCAAATTCTCTTAAAAAAATCAATTTTAAAGCCTAAAAACGAAATGTAAATGGTTGAAATGCAAGATAGGGATGATGCAGATTACCTGGAGCTAATGGTTTTTTATTCCAACAAATGGATTTTCCACAATCTTCACAGGAAGTTTCTTACCCAAAAGCTCTCACTTCTCACTCTGAAATCAAACGATAAAAATGAATTTACAAAAGCCGTTTTTATAAGATTTTTTTAATAAATGAATTTTTAATTTATTTATTTTTCACTTTAAAAAGGTAACTTTTTGATGCATTTTTATTTATCTTAAATAGGTATGAGTAATGTTTTGAGTTTTTGTGCAGAATATTGGATGTTCAGGGATAATTGATCATTTTCAACAAAGAGCATACTTTTTCACTTTTTCGGACTCTTCCAAAATTTACGAAAAAGTGAAACATTGGAGTCCTCTTTAAGCTCTTTTCTAACTCGTAAAATATGAAAAGATTGCCGAGGCTTTCCCTTTTTAACTCGTTAAACAGAATTAAAAAGGCATTCCACGTACAGTGCTTTTCTGACTGTATAAACATGAAAAGATCGGCGGAATTTTTTCGTTTCAAGTTCAATATTGGTTATAAAACGATGTGTCTTCGCTCATTTTTTACTTTTTCAGATCAGAGACACTAATTATGAAAAGTACTCCTTGATCGTAATGGTCAAGTGGTTCTCTAAAGTATTATTTTATACTTTTTTGGGCTTGAGGGACACAAATTTACGAAAAAGGACACCCGTGGAGTTTTCTTAAGTTTTTCTTCTGACTCCCTAAAATTGAAACACACCTAGTTTTTCCTATACTAGACTCGTTAAAATTTAACAGTAAAGGACCTATTCAATTTTAAACAGGAACGAACCACTCCTTCTTAGGGTTTGAATTTTAAACTATGTTGGACTCATTCGAAGGATGAGCTTATAACCAAGAAAATTTTATCCTCCTCAAGCTTCTCAAAAATAAAGGACTTGCCAGAAATGGTGGGGGAAAAGAGAGAAAAATGAACCTGTTTGTTATACTTTGTGTTTTAGAAAAGCAGTCAACCACTCTTGAACACGACACTTTTTGTTTACATGGGTTGGGAAATCCTTTGCCTAACAGTTAATCAAACCATATTGAAAGTCTTCAGCCGGTTTCTAGGTATTAGCTTTGGGTCAATTGTCACCAAACCATCTACAGTGTCGTTATGTGTTCAAGAGGTCAGTTCAAATAAACCATTCATTTGCAAAATATCTATCATCCATTTTGACCATCCCTGAGTTAGTCCTTGCCAAATATATTTCTTCAAAACTTGATCTATGATTTCGTGTTGTGGGCTTGCCTACGACAGATCGCTTTCTATCGACTTCAGCTCATTATCTAGAAAGATGATCTAGGAATCGTCAGTACCTTGGAATCTGCATGCCCTAATGGCAGGTTTCTCGCCTTCAACAATAGGTTGCATCATTGACCTTTGATAAAATGATTCTATGATATGTTTGACATCAACTCATTTATTCGCATTTCATTTATTGTACTGAGTACTTTGAGAGCCATTGACATTACTGGTGGTTTCTCTCACTCTTGTTAACAGTTCGCATCATTAACTGGTAATCAAGTGGTTTCTACCATGTTCGACTTCGACACATTCATTCACATGGATAGAATCGTACTAGTTCGGGAAGCAAAAATCAAGACCCTAGATCTAGTTTCTACCATCCAGGCTGCGAGGAATTTTGTTATTCATTATACAGTGGACTATTCATAAACAAATGGCTGCACCCATACTGTGTCTACATATGTCTATATTCATGATGTATTACAAAATCATTCTTGTATCAGAGCAGTTTAGTTAGTTTTCTAGTCAATTTTGATCTGAGTATGGGAATTCCTACCTCAGCAATGATATGTTCACATATATATATTTTGCATTGAATGTCTTTTACAGGTTCTGACTGGGGTGTCCACAGGATGATCCTTGAAATGATAAAGTACTTCACTCTTCTTAGATGATAAATTCTATCTTCATCTATTACAGACTTCGCACTTTAGGGGGCAATCTGTTGCACAAAAATTGTCACCTTGACATTCTGTAATATGTGTGAGTCCATTACCACTCATACTTTCCTCCTTTGCAAGTCTTCAACCTCAGTTCTTCATATCAAGCCTTGAAAATAACAAAAAGCCCTCAAAAGTCTCTAAAACTCTGGTTCCGCACTTTCTCTTAGCATTACCTGTGGTTCCACACCTAAAGGTCATGTCTCCTACGCACCTGACTGCTCTGTCTCTATGTTATGGGTTCGGACCCCTGTAAAAGTCAAAAAGGCACAAGTATATTCTTAAAAACTCACTTTGAGTCATTTCTAGAACCTTCTGGAAGGAATCTTGAGGTGGCAAGTTCGCTCCTTTAAGGTTCATGCATCCCATACCTTAAGGAGCTAACCCCTTGATGTGAGGTGCTTATCCCTTTGAAGGAGGAGTCTATCCCTTCATAGGTGGACCTGTAACCTCTTTCCTTTGCACTATAAAATGAAGCATTGGGTTGGTTACTTGGGAGATTGAAAGCTGAATATTTTTGAGGTGAAATACTGCTGGAACTTAGTCTTCCTAATCGAGCTTTTGTGAGGAGAGAATACATACCTCTTTGATCTCATTCGGAAGAATGTGAGGCTTGTCAAAGTAAAGGAGATTCCTATTTTGGACCCTAGGAAGAGCTTGTACGACATCAAGGCACCAAAGATTGTAAGGTTCTTCTATTTCAAATTGAATACAAATAAGTTTATTTTTCTCAATAAGCTGTGTTTTATGGTTTATTTTATGGATTCCTTAATCACCATAATGAACATGATTTATGATATTAGCTATGCAGGTGTTATTTGATATGTGCTTGTTTGTGATTGTAGGTTCTCAAAAGGAAACTCTTTCGGACAGTTGAAGGATGGCTGCTACAAACTAGCGTTGGACTTAAGGTAGGGTCTAAACACCTCTATAGTTTTTATTAATGAATCTCAATATGTTTAGAGAAAGGTAGATTTGCTTGTCCTACTTGTTGCTAGATATCTTTTGATACTAGGGAGATCGGCCTTGTCCATGAGATCGATTTATCCGACCAACATGGATGGCACGAATACAAAAGAATAATGAGGGTGCGGTTTGGTCACCCAAAGGTGCGATTGATAGAGAAATACGTTGGGAGGAGTGATCCACATGATCAATTAGCAAAATGGACTGATTCCTATGGAGCAGAAACGCAACCGGAGTGGGTACATTTGTTCTGTCATACTTTAGATCTAATACCAATGAATTGGAACTTGGAGATAGAGCTCCGCCATGGCACGGACGAATGGGATATTTTTAGATAGGGATTCTTGATGACATTCAGATTTGGATATGGATTTCAATGCATCGATGAAGTGTTGCAGGAGGTCAAGGCAGCGATCTTCAAAATCCACAGGATCCCTTGGATTTGATTCAACCATATTGGACCACCCAGCTGTGCAATGCGCTAGAGTGCTACAATGTGACTGCTGAAGAAGAAGAGGAGGATCCAAGGAACATTAATACCCCATAGGCAAAAGGTCACCGTGAAGTTGAGGGGTTGTAAATAGAGAATCCAGATTCAGATTTGGATATGGATTTCAGTGCATCAATGAAGTGTTGCAGGAGTTCAAGGCAGTGATCTTCAAAATCCACAGGATCCCTTGGATTTGATTCAACCAGATTGGACCACCCAGCTATGTGATGCGCTGGAGTGCTACAATGTGAATGCTGAAGAAGAAGAGGAGGATCCAAGGAACATTAATACCCCATAGGCAAAAGGTCACCGTGAAGTTGAGGGGTTGTAAATTGAGAATTTGGCCATCAAAACTGATGGTCTAGAAGATTACTTCTACTTGGAGTGTTTCATCAATGGCATAAAAGAAGCCATCCAAGCCCATATTTGCATGCACCACCCAGCTACTTGGATGGATGCCTGTAGAAAGGCCTTAGAAGTGGAAATCACCTTAACCACCCAGTCTAATCGTCAAAAAAATTTCACCAAGGCACGTCCCACCCCAGATTAGGGCCCCACCCAAAACTTAAGGTTCAAAAGGTGTCACCAACAAAAATGGCCGAAAGAAGAAAACAAGGAATGTGCTACTGTTGTGAAGACAAGTACTCTCCTGGACATAAATGCAAGGAACCCAAATTCTTTCAAATTGATGCTACTAATAAAAATTCACATGGGTAAACTCCTTACCTCAAGGTGCCTGAGGAAGAAGTTAGGGAAACCCAAACCAACAATGATCTCACACCTACACCAGATGAGCCGATTATCTCACTACATGCTTTGGCTGGAATTTCTTTGCCTCAAACTCTCAAAATTCGAGGCTTTATTAAACATCGACCAATTGTGGTATTGATTGATAGTGACAACACACATAAATTTATCCATAACCGAGTGGCAAAAGTTTTTCATTTCTTTGTGCAGGCAGTAACTAATTTCCAAGTCCTTATCGTTGATGGGGGGACCATGAAATGTGAAGGTCGATGTGAAAACATTAAGCTTTAGATGGGTGACTGCCACCTAGATACCCACATATTTGCTATTGAAATGAGTGGTTGTCACATTGCCTTAGGTGTTGAATGGCTTCACACACTGGTCCCAATCACAATGGATTTCCAGAAGTTATATATGAGCTTTAAGTAGAACAACCACATTCATACATTACGTGGACTCCAGGCAGATGCTCCTACTATCATCAGCTCGCATCGAATGGAAAATATTTTGAAAAAGGGTCATCACGGAGTCATCGCCCAATTTAATTTCATCCAGACCATTGAATCCACTACTACTCATATTCATCATGAGATGCAATAGGTCTTAGACCGCCACCAGCAGGTATTTGACAAACCTAAAGAGCTTCCACCCTCTAGGGGTGAACATGATTATAGCATCCCTTTAGTCCGGGGGGGCCAACCACTTAATGTGTTCCCATACCGATATCCTTTCACCCAAAAGAATGAAATTGAAAAAATCACCAAGGAACTCCTCAAAGCCAGTATTATTTGTCCCCGCATCAATCCTTATTCATCACCAGTGGTCATGGTGCTAAAGAAAGATGGAGAATGGCACATGTGTCTGGACTTTCGAGCCCTCAACAAGCTCACTGTCAAAGACAAATTTCCTATTCCAGTTGTTGATGATCTTCTTGATGAACTACATGGTGCTCAATTCTTTACCAAGCTAGATCTTTGCTCTCGCTATCACCAAATACGCATGAATGAAGTAGATATTCCCAAGACTGCCTTCCAAACTCATGAAGGCCATTATGAATTCTTGGTCATTCCATTTGGTCTCTATAATGATCCATCTGCTTTTCAGAGCCTCATGAAAAACCTGTTGAAACCATATCTCCGAAAAATTTTCCTCGTCTTCTTTGATGACATTCTCATCTACACCCTAACCTGGGACAAACATCTTTGACATGTAGACATGATCTTGCAACTGCTCCGGAATCAAAGATTATTTAACAATTTGTCCAAGTTCTCTTTTGGCATGGAAGAAGTCAAGTATTTGTAATACATTCTTAGTCGTGAAGGAGTGAGGGTTGATCCAAAAAAGATACAAGCAATGCAATATTGGCCCCAACCAAAAACCTTGAAGTGTTTGAGGGGATTCTTGGGTCTCACTGGCTACTATCGCAAATTTGCATGCAATTATGGTCACATTGCTAGACCCCTCACTAATATTCTCAAAATAAATTAATTTCTCTGGACTTATGCAGGTTAGTAGGCGTTCGTGGCTCTCAAATAGGCCATGTGTTCCACTCCCATATTGGCCCTACCATACTTCACCAAATATTTTGTGATCGAATGTGATGTGGTACTAGTATTGGAGTTGTATTAATGCAAGAAGGTCAACCATTGGCCTTCACCAACCAACAACTAAGTGGAAAACATCTGGGTCAATCTACCTATGAGAAAGAAATGACAGCCATCTTACATGCAATAGACACTTGGCGACCATACTTGTTCGGGCGACATTTCCAAATCCGCACGGACCATCAAAGCCTAAAAAATGTTTTGGAGCAATGTTTATCACGCCACAGCAAAATAAATGGCTGGCCAGAATGTTGGGACATGATTATGGGATAATTTAGAAGAAAGGGTGTGACAATGTATTAGTTGATGCTTTATCACGCCAATTTGAGGATGAAAGCACCCTGTATTAATCTCTCTTCCCATACCAGATTGTATTGAAGTGGCCCACGAGGAATGGTTCTCACACCCCTCTCTCCCAAATTATTAATAATTTGAGAGAAGATCCTAATTCCTCAGCTAACTACTCCTCGAAGGATGATATTCTTAACTACAAGGATCGAGTAGTTATACCGCAGGCATCCACCCTTAAAACCCACATTTTGGAAGAGTTGCACTCATCTCCAACTGCAGGGCATCCAGGCTTTCAGAAGAATTATTCTCACACTTGTCGTTCTCTCTTTTGGACTGGCATGAAAAATGACATTCTTACTTTTGCAGTTGAATGTGATGTGTGTCAATGAAACAAAGGAGAAACAGTCAAGTTATCGGGAACCTTACAGCCATTGCCACTCCCTACCTCTGTTTGGAAGGATGTTTCCATGGATTTCATCACTGGTCTCCGAAAATCGGGAAACAAATCTGCCATCATAGTGGTTGTGGACAAACCTTCTAAATATGCTCATTTTTCCACTGATCTACCCCACCCATTTACCCCCACTTTGGTGGCTCAGGCTTTCATGGACCAGATCTTCAAACTACATGGCATGCCGACTTCCATTGTGTCTGATTGCGACCCCGCGTTCACCAGCAAATTTTGGCAATAATTTCTCAAGCTACAAGTCACGCAACTCCAACTAATTATTGCCTATCATCCCCAAACTAATGGTCAAACAGAAGCAATCAACAAATGCTTGGAGACATATCTAAGGTGCTTCACTTTAGAAAAGCAGCATCAATCGGTAGAGTGGCTATCGTTAGCTGAATGGTGGCATAATACTAACTATCATGAAGCCACCAAGATGACTCCATATGAGGAAATGTATGGCCAACTCCCACTTTCATCTACTTCTTATATCACTGGATGTTCTAAGGTGCAGGCAGTTGATCAACTCCTATAGAACCGTGCCACCATGATAGCTCATCTCAAAGATAATCTACATCAAGCTCAAAATCGAATGAAGTAGCAGGCATACCAACATTTTTTTGAGTGCACATTTTAAGAAGGGTTTCAGGTATTCCTGTGACCGCAACCATATATAGCAAACATATCTCAAAGAAAAGGGTTTCTAGAAGCTAGCACCAAAATTCTATGGACCTTATTAGATACTTTAGCACATTGGAGAAATCGCCTACAAACTGGCCTTACCACCAACTTCAAAAATCCATCCGGTCTTCCATGTATCATGCCTTAAAAAAGTTGTGGGGAACAATTGCAGAATTCAAACTAGACTACCCTAATTGGATGAGGAAGGTTCACTCTAGCTCCAACCAGAACAGACCCTCGATATCTATGAAATACATCTTCATGGCAGCATGATCCAGGAAGTCCTCTTCGAGTGGAAAGACACCTCTCCAGAAGATGTGACCTGGGAACTAGCCACTATTCTTCAGCAATTTCCGCAACTTCAACCTTGAGGACAAGGTTTCTTTTGATGGGGGAGAGCATGTTAGGGTCCAACCCTAACCCCTTTATTTATGTAATAAGCCCAACGTGTCGAGTCATAGCCATAGTTAGTTAGAGAGTAAATAAATCCCTCATTAATAATTGTAAGTGGTTGACCCATATTAGAGAAAAGGGACCACAATTATTTGTAAATGAGCCATAGTTAATAAATAAAGTGGTTAACCCATGTTATGCAAGGGACCACTAGTATTTAGGGTTTTGCATGACATTTAGCTATAAATAGTCTTAGTTAGTAAAGGAAATATCATCAAGTCTTATTGTAATCAAGCTCTACTCTGCTAGAGGTTTCCCCCTCGAAGAGGCAACTGAACATTGAATCTTTTTCTAAATAATAAAATACTTGTTGTTTTTCTCATTTTATTCTGTGTTCTGGGCTATATTTCTTCATATTTCTGGTATTCTTGAATTTCTCGCAAGTCAAGAGCATAACATACCTAATTGAGATCATTAAGGGAAGTAATCAATTATAGCTGTGACCGGTTTTTTCACATCCGCACTACCCTCCCATCTCAACTTTAACATCCATCCCTAGCTAGAGAGAGAAGTAACTCTTTCTTAAGGAAAGTATAAACATGAACAAACATTAATGAAAGAAAAACAAGCGTGATATTGGGAAAGGAGAGAGAGAATTTCCCTTAAGGAGTTTTGGGAGACTCAACTCTCTTTTAGTAGTATTTAAAAAGATTTAGTTCAGAAGAAATTTCATTGAAGAATTATGTACCTTCACGGTGCTTGCATGGATAGGTATACTCTTATTTGGAACAATAACAGAGCTCTCCCCTTGATTCCTCTTATCACTATGGGAAAAAGTGTGAACCCATAACTATGGATGAAAATCTCAACCTTTTTGTGGTTATTCAAGTTAAATAGAACATTAACCTAGGAAAAACTTATTCATAGATGCTTTTTTCACCCATTAAGTTTCCCTTTATGATATGAAAATGAGTAAATGCAAAACCATCTCTTTATATTAAATCTAGTTAGATATGGGATAGAGGAGTGATGTTTTTTCACCAATTAGATTGGTCCTATGCAGATGTTAAAGACACCCTCAATCATTGGAAAATGAATCCTCTTAAGAATGCATTCTTAACCTAGCTTAGAACTCTTTCCCATGATTTATTTTATGGAATATGGAATTAAAGAAACAGGAGAATTTTTAAGTCTAAGGCCATTACAAAGTTGAAAAATTGGGATTTGGTAACAAAAAACATCAGATAAATGATTGGCATAATACTATGGGATCCCAAAGATAAACATACTTTCTAGTCAGAGGTTTGCATCCTACAAGAACTCAATATTCGAGGATCCATATGCTAGTATACTCACCAACTGAGGCACAAAACATCTCTTGGAAAATGGATCCCCTTTCCTATCCTTTAGATGATTGAATTTTGATGTAGCCTCAAAAGGGAATCCAAAGCTAGTAAGCCTAGGAGGCATCTTTCGAAATCATAAAGTTCATGTTCTAAGAATGTCTCTAAAGGGATATGCCATAATTCTAAAATGACATTGATTTAGTGGGTCTCATTAGAGGTCTTGAATTGGCTATGGATCATGGTTTCACTTACCTCGTCACTGAAGGATAATCCCACTTATTACTCCAAGCAGTTAGCAATATTATGTGTGGATCCAACCCACTTAATATTTCAAGCAATTGGTGACTTACAATAGGATTTGATAAAGTGGATCAATTACTTAAAGAACTCCTTAAATTCATCCATCAACATATTAAATGCACACAAAATGTGTTTGCAAATAGTTTGGCCGACAAATGGGTTACCCAGACCCCCACCTTGGAGATTGTGAATTAACTTGAATACAAATTTGTCCCACTCAAATCTAACTATCTCTGAATTATAAATAAATATCTCAATTCCCTAATGGGGTGTTAGACAATAATACAACCATAACATTGATCTGGATCATAAAGATGCCTCTCTTCTTTATTATTTTACCCTATATATACTATTACATCAGAGGGTTACATCATTACAATACCATGGTCCAATTACCATGGACTCCCTAAAACAAGCAACTATGGTCCAAAACCATTAATCCTTTACAAAAATAGTGCGCTTTTACAAAAATGAGGGGCTTCGACCCACCCCAAATCCCTTACACCATGCAGTATATTCCAAGTATTCCACTACGCGGTCCACTTCACATTCCACTTCTCTATTGTGCGCTCCGATCCACAAAATGCGGAGTCTTTTCCAAAATCTAGACCAAGTTGGGATGCACCCAACAGGCCCCCAACACTCACATGTGACTCGTCCTGAGTCACTCAGCCATTTTGCCTCTGATCTTTGTTGCAATGTTGTTGTAGGCATTGTTGAACTGTTGCAGAATATATGTGACCTGCTTCTCTTCGTTGCACACTTCCTCCAGTAGTGCTTATGTCACATGTTTCAAAGCCTTCTACACCTTTTTTTTCTCCATGGTTGAGTTCTCTCTTTCAAAACCTTCTCTTCCTTCCTCATCTCCTCAATCTTCTTCTAGACGGCATATCCCTCATTAATATTTGTGAGCTTCTACGATAATGGTAATGTCTTTTCATTTGCCTGAATCTCTTCCAGCTACTGCTTGTTTTGCTTAATGTCTTCCTATAGTTTCTGCACATTTGGATCTTTCTGTAGCGAATTCCAAATCTATAAACCCTCATCCAAAAGTTTCCCACTGTTTGCCACTGTTGTACAGATGTTGGCCATTGCAGCCTTCAAGTCAGCCTTCCTCTACTCTCTTACTTCCTATGGTGTGGTTGTCTGCAGCTTCATTTGTGGCTCACTGATCTGAATTTCATATTTAAATTGTACTGCAGCAATTTTATCCTTGTATCCTTTAACTGCAAGGTCGACCTTCACGACCTTTTCCTCCACTGGCTCTTCTTCTCGAACATCAAGGTCTGGAATTTCTTGGCATGTTGCTTCAACCACTTGCTTAATCTTTTGTTTTTGTTGAACTACTTGATCCCTATCCTAGATCATCTGGTCGAGCTTCTTCTGCAGCAAATTTTGCTTTATTTCTACCTAAATATTCAACTGTGAGGTGTGTTGTCCATGCAGCTTCAGCTCCTCTATTATCTCCAGGTGCATCTTGTGTAATCTCTACAATGGTACTATTGTGATGTTCATTTTTACATTCCTCCATTCTTTAGCCTGTTGTTGAACCTTGGCGGAGTCAAACTGTAGGGATCTAGCAAGTAACGATGTTATCCGTGTTGCAAGTGTAGGCTCTATTTTTTTTCTTCTCCACTCTTCTCCACTAATTGCACTGGTTGTCTAACTATTTGTGCTAGTATTTTCAGTTATGTGATGAGCTCCTGCACACATGTTAGAAGTGTGTCGTATCAATATTCCAACTTATTCCATGATTTTGTTGTTGCCTCCTGAATCCTGTCCCCAATCTAATCCAAGTCCCCTTCAGTAAGGACCATTGGCATGATATCCTTTATCTTATCTTCCTTTTGTTCTTTTTGCTTTTCGTGGTAGCTTTGCCTTGTGCCTTCCTCATTTATGCAATAGCTTGTTATGTTTCTATCTTTTCAGACTCCTTATTCTGCTCATCTCATTCAAGCGGATCCTGGTGACCCTTGTCATGTTGCTCCTCTTCCTTTGAGTCATGCTCATCCTTATCTTTTTCCTTCCCACTCGCTTCTCCATGTTGCGAAGTGTCCTCCTCTGTCGCACTATCGTCTTCCTATGTTTCCAGCGCAGACATCCATTCTGTGGGCTACTTTTGTACCTACGCTAAGAGATCATCTTATGTCACTAAATATGGTAGGGGATTCCATTTATTCTTTGTGTCCATGTGAGCCTATATATCCATTTTGTGGAAATCAGCCTTAAACTTCACAACAGAGTTATACTGCTCGTATAATCTCAGTGAAAGGCAAGGACGTTGGTTCATTAACATATGTAAGTCCATATGATATAATACAAAGAACACCATGTTCTCTTGTGCTCGCAACACCTTAGTAGTATACCACAGCAACGTGTATTGCGCGGCTTCATAAACATCTGACGCCATCGGAGGGAACTGCGAATCCTCCGGCTCTATCCATGCCAGTATTGCAATTATTAAAATCAACCATGCATAATGAAATGTGGTACCTTTCTCCTGAACCTCGCAGCTGTCATATAGAAACTCCTTGTTAGAAAATTATATATTACAAAGCAATGGAACACATAAAATATATTGCAAAAATATAAACACATAAAACGCATAAAACAAGAGAGACATAGATATATGTGGTTCAACCAATTTGGGCTACATCCACGAGAAACAACCATTCCTTCCTTTTATATTATCTAGCAAACTGAAGAGATACAACCTACAACAGATCTGTTGTAATTCCCTCTTCACTCTCACACAATCTTCTCTCTCTTTCTCACTCAGAATATAGATCTACATAGACGCAATACAATTCCCTCAAATATAGCGAGGGGTTTCCTTCTAGGACCAAAAACCCTAAATTAAACATGACTTCTACTATTAGATATCTGCCTAATGAACGGGCCATATTGACTACAAAATTACAACATTTTACAAGGCAATTTTACATCTATTTTTAGCTTCGAGGGCGCTGCCCCCGATTCCCCACCGAGGGGGAATCCCAAAGATCACAGCCACCCCCCTTGCAACGCAAATATTAAGGGCGGTGTTGCCGCCACATTACGAACTAGGGTCCAATGCAATGATACCTCTGAATAAAGAAGATAATAAAGCTCCACACCCAACATTCCCGGCATAGATATGCGGCCCAGTTGTACTGAACCCCATTAGCGCACTGCACAGCTAATGAAACCACCAATGTAGGGAATTCATTGGCCTGAAACTTTCTCATGATCTTTCCAGCCAATATGTGTGCTGCGAAGTGAACTCCTTGGTCACTGATTGAGTTTATGTCATACCCATGCTTCCCTTTTGTCAGTCTGAACTTCTTCTTCATGTTCTCAGCTATGGCGTGCTCCTGATCTTTTACAACAAATTCTTCTATAGGGTTCTACCCTTGATACAATAGTCTTGTGATTCTCCATATTATCATTTGGTCTATATGAAGCCTTTTCCCCATCCATAGGCATCCATCGTGCACTAGCACGATCAACTGTCTCACAAAGGATGTGTTCCGTGGACTTTTGTCGAAGTGCAACACATTCAACAGGTTCAATAATCCTGACAGTGCTAACCTAGCTGCCCACTGTTGTGGCTCTAACCTCGTCACACCACTTTCAGGGTAGTGCACCTGCTTTAAGTATCTATCTTGTGTGAACTGTTGATATTTCTTCCTGTCATTGAAATCGTAGTCTGCAGTATCTCATATGTTCCCATTCTGTAGTGGTTCGCAGTATCTCATATGGGAACATATGAGATACTGCGAACTACGATTTCTGTAGTGGTGTAATTATTTTATTCTTTAGATAACTTTCTACTTGAAAAAGCTATAGGATGATCAATCTATCATGCACCAAGTTGTGCCAGTACTACTCCCAAAATTATACAAGAGGAATCCACATGGACACAGAATTCCTTATTCCAATCAGGGAACACTAGTATAGGTGAAGCTACCATTTTTTTCTTTCAATATGTCAAGCCTCTTTGGACACTCTTCATCCCACTGAAAATTTATAACCTTTTCAACAATTTCTCCATAGTCGCAGTATTTTGAGCATACCCCTTGATGAACTTCCTGTAATACCCAGTATGTCCCAACGTAGTGCGAAATTGTCTTACTATCTTAGGTGGAGGAAAGTTCACAATGATAGCAATCTTAGCAGGGTCCATCATTAGTCCCTACTTACAAACAATACACCAAGAGGTACACAAAATATACAATTTTTTAAGTTCAAAGAGATATGATATTTTCTACATGTGTCGAGCATAAGTCTTAAACTTCCAACATGTGTTCTCAACAATCCAAATATTGGACAATCATCAAAGTATACCTCTAAAAACTTGTGGATGTATTCCTTAAAAGTTGCAACCACCACCCAAGAAAATATAGTAGGGGAATTTTTCAATCCAAAAAGGATTTTTGTGTATTGATATGAGCCCCATTATGTATCAAATGTGGTCTTATGCAAATCTTCAGGTGCAATTCTAATATGATGATGACCTAAAAATCCATCTATAAATGAGTAAGCCTCTTAACCTCTCACATGGTCTAGCACTTCATCTATGAAAGGGGTAGGGAAGGGGTCATGTAAACATGCATCATTCAACTTTCTCATATCAACACAAATCCTAATTTCTCCTTGAGTCTTCTTCTCTTGCACCACCATAGGACTCACCCATTATGATTCTTCTACAGGTTCAATAATTCCTGATTCTATCATCTTATCAAGCTCTATCCTCACTTTCTTCTTATGCTTCGGGTTCAGCCTATAAGGTCTTTGTTTGACTAGCTTCGCATCAGGCTTAAGGGGAATCTTCATGACTCCTAGATCTCCTATTATACCCTTCATTTATGAAAACTTTGTGGGAAACAGTTCTTGATATTCATGAAGTAACTTTGTAGCAAACTTGGGTTCCTTCTCTGATCCTATGTTCACCTTCTTAGTCTTTAGTGGCTTCATTATATCTGGTATTTTTGGCTCAGGTCCAGTTACTTCGTTGTATCCTTCTGATTCTGCTATGTGGATGTTGTGAGGATCTTCTTATTCATTTGCAATAAGGTTATAGCACTCCAGTGCATTTTCTATCTATGCAACCCAATCAGATTGTTGCCATGTCAGTGGGGTTACATTCTCAAATATCCTCTTCTTGACTATCTGAAGGGCCAAATCTATGTATGGACAATCATCTTAAATGATGAATGTTAATATGAATACATCAACCATGTCTTCCCAGTTTATTGTACCATGTCGAAGCTCTGTTTCTAGGTTCTTAGGGATTGTCTCTAATGTATGAATGAATCCATGTGCCCATTCTTTCTATGGAATCTCCTTCCATGTTGTAGTTCATAGATGGATATGCTTCCTAGGGTTATGATCTGAAAATGGGGCACTAAAGGCTTCTTGTCAGCTTACAAGAACCTCTCCCACTTTCAAAGCTTAAATATTCCCAATATCTTATGATTAACCAATTATGGAATTAATAATGCTTGAAATGGGTGTATGCTTATGTTTGCCTTTAATTGTTAAGTTCTTTAAGTTTTGTTGCTTGTGCTGATATTTAAATACATGTGACAGTAAATTATGTAGAAAATAAACAAACACACATAACAGCAATATTAATATGGAGTTCACCTAAAACTCTTGGGCTACGTCTCCTTGAGCTCTAGTCAACTCGACTAGGCTCTCTGGGATTATGGCATAAGTTCTTTTACAAGCTCCATGCTCAACTCCCTTGGATTACACATAAACAATGGGCTTATATTATCATCTTATCGCGCTGGCTGTCCATACTTCTTCAGACAGATCTAGGCTTCTGGACCAGACTCCTTCAATCAGCGCTTTTAGCTATATCGCTCTAGCTTGCACCAACTCCCTCAAAATTCTCTCACTGTCTCTAGAATGCCTTCCTATATCTTCAGCACACTCTAAAAAACAACAACAACTGGATCATTTGGTCTCTTTTCTATTCTCTCAGCTCTGGCTCTTGGCTCTTATGAGCTTCTCTCGGCCTCTGCATGCCTCTGTAGTTCACTTGACCTCCAAGCGACTCTCAGCAACCTTGGCAACTTTTTGCTGCTGTAAATTGAGCTCTTTGGTTCACTCGACCTCCAAGTGACTCCAAAACACTTTGCACTCTCTCAGCCCCTGCATTCTCTCAACCTCTGTGCGCATATCTTAAGCTCTCTGTCAAGCACCCCCTGTTAATCATGATCTCTGTGTTTTTGTGAGGAATCCTCCAACTCTGCGGCTTCCATCCGTTCCTCTCTATGCAATCATTCTTCTGCCTCTGTGTTTTCCCTGCTCCCTGTGGCTTTGCGTCTGACCCTCTAGTTCTCTGGATCTATGGCTCTGCACTTGGCCATCTGGCTCTATGGCTCTATGCGTTACAAACGCATCATTGTTACAAAACGCCTACTGGCAGCGTGGTACAATGATCAGGGACAGTTACAAAGGAATCGGGGATCGGGTCTATAAACCTATCGGGTCTGGCCCTTATCGGCATATCGCTATCGCAATCACATTGGCCCTAGCATTGGGGATCACCGATTAAATCTGGACCATTGATCTGCTCCTTGATCGGACAGTCGATATCGCATATCGTTGTCGCAACGGCCCTTTGTATCGGGGATCACCAATCTCCCGACTGCCGATTAAATCTGGACTGTTGATCTCTTTTCCCAATCCGACGGCTGTCGTGCGATCACACATCAGCCCATCACTTTATCGCATATCACATTTGTAATGGCCCGGGGGTTCTTCCTTTGGCTATGGACTACGCTAACGCCTATCCACCGATCTAATAATCGACAATCGCAATGTCACATAGTCTGGGGTCCCGATATCGCATACAGCCTGCCTCCAATTACGATATGTCAGGGATCACTAATCGAGGGTCCCTTCTGCCTTGGCCTTAAGTCCGCCCTTTGAACTGTTTGCGATGTGATTTCCCATATAAGGCCTTTTATGCCATTTTTAGAAGAAATACCTCCTTTTTCAAAGGACAAGGCAATCTTCCCTTTGCGATAACTTCATCATCCGAAGTCCATTTTAGTCCATTCAAATTGCATCAGATTCAGAATGAAAAGATCTATGCAATGGGACTATTTCCAAGAGAATCCCTTGACTTTAATTTTCCTCTATGAGGAACACTTTAGACTTAGAAGTCTATCCAAGATCCATTTTGGATCACACCTTCCCACTAAAAGAACTTTTGGTCTCCAAAAGACTAATATACTGATCTGAATAGTAAATGAGAGTAACAACACCCTCTTCTTTCAGCCTCCATACACTTGCCTTGCATAGTGCCTCTGAACCAAATCCTTTGACCACTTTCCTTCTGGGATTTGCTGGTCCTCTTGGGATGAATTGTTTTCCTCCTTGACTTCATGCAGAACTCCTGCTAAGATGGTCACATAAGGTAGTTTGAACTTCTCTTCCTTGATCATTTATCCAAGGTGGCTCAAACCAATGTGAAGTTACATCTGCTTCACAATATTTTCATTTGTACCTATTTGAAAAGCTGTCAACAACAACTGTTAACAACAACATAAATACATACAACAACTGGATGGACTAAACTCCTGCTTCAACAAAAGAAAAAGATTCCACATCTTGTGAACACCTCCATGTCTTACATCTGCATACAAATGATGGACTAGATAACAACCCACAAAACATGCCTTTAAAACAAATGACCCTTCAAGTCAAGCATGTAGAAAAGATCCCAATGATTCTTTTCAAAAGATGAAACACTTCATCATTATCTCCATCTTGGTGACCAAATCAACTTTTCTCAAGTCAATATTACATGCATGTTTAAAACAAAGCAATCAACCCTTCAAGTTTAATACACATACATGTTCAAATACAAGGAAATCATCAACATCCCTGTGTTCATGCATATCATGCTCATGCATGCATTTCATCCTTCAACTTTCGCTTAAGCACACTGTACTTTCGAAGCTAAAATGAAATATAATGTTGCAACAATGAAGTGAGTCTCATACTCAGCTCTTTCCATTTACCTTCTTGGTAATAACCTACAACTTGCATTACATTAACAAAGAAATGCAAATAGATGCATCAATAGACATGCAATCTTAATTGGATAAGAACTCTAGCCATTTCTTACCAATCCATTTCAAAGGTCTTTCCTTTGTCTGCACATCAGCATCAACATGTGAATCATCCTGAAACACATCAATCATGGAATCTTCCTTTCCATTTCTACCATCTTCTCTTTCCACTTTCTTCAGCTTTTGTGGAAGCATTGTTGGATTCAGAGTCCAACACTTTTCAGCAAGATGTCCTTGCTTATGGAAGTAAGTGCAACACATGTGCATCCTCTTGACAGCATGATTTTCCTTGTCCAATGGACCTTTGGCTTCTTGCTTCTTTTCCTTCAAAATTTTCCTGCATGTGGCTATCCTCTTCCAACATCTAGAAACATGATGGTTATCCAAACCACAAAAGGAACATGCAATTCTTTTCCAAAACTTATATGGAAATTTACCATGCTGAACATAATCAAAAGGAATATGATTAGAACCAAATTTATACCTTTCTCTTTCACCTTTATTGCCTTCATGAGGAGGTGAATCAAATGAAGAAGTGGCTCCCTTTGGAACACCATCAATCTCTTCAAGGCTTTCAGAGTTTCCACAACTCCCTGGTTCGAGTGTATGCTTCTGAACACCTTCATCCTGAAAATGATGTTTCAAGCTATTGCATTCCTCCTAAATGCAACCTCTACACTCTTGAGGTAGAGGACCTGAAATGAAACTCCTTCTTGGCACTGTTTCAATGGCCTTAATGGCAGCTTTGGGACTTTCTCCATAAGATTGTCAATAGCCAAGACCCAAATACTTAGGCCTTTCCTCAACCATTATTGGCTCAACAATACCTTGTGCATGTTTACCCAAGCCTTTTCCCTCATAGACCATCTTGGACATTAATTGGAACCTATGCCTCTGGTATGCTTTTCAAAAGAACCAAAATAAGCATTCTTAGAAGAATTTGAAGACAAACTGGAATGGTTTACCTCTTCTTCAAGCTAATACTTGACTAAGGCTTCTTTGGAAACAAAGGGTTGTGTCTCCAACTCATGCATCCTTTCCAGATTCATATTTGCAATATGAAGTTGCCTCTCCATTTCCTGCAATTTTTTAGAAAACAACTACTTCTCTTCCTCTAGGGAATTCAACTGCTCTCTAAGTATGCTTCTCTTCCTTCCATCCTCATACATTTCTCTCACCTTGTCCATAATGGTGAACAAGTCTTGCTTCATGTCTCCATCAAAGAATCTTGTGATGAAGGAGGAATTTGAGGACTCACTTGTAGAGGTTGTCATTATGCAATGAACAAAAGAACTTCAAACAAGACTAATAAAGAGCTTATCCAAGCAACCTTTTGCAAAAAACCTCTTGTGCTTCAAGGATTGCCTTGAGGTCCTTTGGGATAAGAAGAATGCCTTCAGCCCTTCTTCCTTCTTGTCCTCTCCTAGACTTAGCTATCAGCAGCTTTCCCTTCACCTCTTGCAAACTCAAACAATAGTTAGTCTACAAACAAGCATACAATCAATCAGACAATCAATCCTTGACTTCCCAAACACCTTTCTAACAAGCAATCCTTTGCTCTGTCAATCAAGAATTATGATCTAATACCACTTGCTCTGGTATAACCAGCTTTGATACCACCTTCCTGAAGGTGGGGTTAATCATTCTCAACCTCTGATACCACCTGATATAAAAATGGGGCACTAAAGGCTTCTTGTCAACTTACAAGAACCTCTCCCACTTCCAAAGCTTAAATATTCCCAAGATCTTATGATTAACCAATTGTGGAATTAATAATGCTTGAAATGGGTGTATGCTTATGTTTGCCTTTAACTGTTAAGTGCTTTAATTTTTGTTGCTTGTGCTGATATTTAAATACATGTGACAGTAAATAATGCAGCAAATAAAAAACACACATAACAACAATATTAATATGGAGTTCACCCAAAACTCTTGGGTTACATCTCCTTGAGCTCTAGTCAACTCGACTAGGCTCTCTGGGATTATGGCATAAGTTATTTTACAATCTCCACTCTCAACTCCATTGGATTACACAGAAACAATGGGCTTAGATTACCATCTTATCCCGTTGGCTTTCCATACTTCTGCAAACAGATCTAGGCTTTTGGACTAGACTCCTTAAATCAGCACTTTGAGCTATCCCGCTCTAGCTTGCACCAACTCCCTTAGAATTCTCTCATTGTCTCTATAATGCCTTCTTCTATCTTTAGCACACTCTGAACACCAGCAACAGCTGGATCATCTAATCTCTTTGATGTTCTCTCAGCTCTGGCTCTTTGGCTTTGGCTTTGGCTCTAGCTCTTGGCTCTTACGTGCTTCTCTCGGCCTCTGCGTGCCTCTATAGTTTGCTTGACCTCCAAGCGACTCTTAGCAACCTTCCAGCGACCTTGGCAACTTTTCGCTACTATCAATTGAGCTCTCTAGTTCACTCGACTTCCAAGTGACTCTAAAACTCTCTCCTCTCTCTCAACCCCTACGTTCTCTTAGCCTCTACGTGCATATCTTGAGCTCTCTATCAAGCACCCCCTGTTAATCACGCTCTTTGTGATTTTGTGAGGAATCCTCCGACTCTGCGACTTCCATCTGTTCCTCTCTATGCAATCATTCTTCTGCCTCTGTGTTTTCCCTGCTCCCTATGGCTCTGCATCTGACCCTCTAGCTCTCTAGCTTTGTGGCTCTACGCTTGGCCATCTAGCTCTGTGGCTCTGTGCGTTACAAACACATCATTGTTACAAAATTCCCACTGATAGCGTGGCATAATGATCAGGGACAGTTACAAAGGAATCAAGGCCTTTCTTCAGGAAAAAACCCGAAAATAGCACATAACTCCAATACACAGAGAATACTCGGAATTACATTATCAGGCGTGAAATCCGGACTTCAAAATCTATGAAATCGTGCTCATAATCCCTATAGGGTCCGCCTTCGATCGCAATCGCATCATTGCATGGCCAAAACCCAAATACACGAGAATACATTAAAAATATGAATTCCCAGATTTCAAAACTTATGAAATCGGGTCTATAAACCCATCGAGTCTGGCCCTTATCGGCATATCGCTATCACAATTGCATTGGCCCTGGCATTGGAGATCGTTAATCGCCAATTAAATCTGGACCATTTATCTACTCCTTGATCGTACAGTTGATATCGCATATCGCTATCACAACGGCCCTTTGTATCGGGGATCACCGATCTCCCGACCGCCGATTAAATCTGGACCATTGATCTCTTTTCCCGATCCGACGACTGTTGTGCAATCACACATCAGCCCATCTCTTTATTGCATATCACATTTGTAATGGCCCAAGGGTTCTTCCTTTGGCTATGGACTACGTCAACGTCAATCCGTCGATCTGATAATCGGCAATCGCAATGTCGCATAGTCTGGGGTCCTGATATTGTATACAGCCTGCCTTCGATTGCGATATGTCGAGGATCGCTAATCGGGGGTCCCTTCCGCCTTAGCCTTGAGTCCGCCCTTTGAACTGTTTGTGATGCGATTTCCCATATAAGGCCTTTTATGCCATTTTTAGAAGAAATGCCTCCTTTTTCAAAGGACAAGGCAATCTTCCTTTTGTGATAACTTCATCATCCGAAGTCCGTTTTAGTCCATTCAAATTGCATCAAATTTAGAAAGAAAACATCTATGCAATGGAACTATTTACAGGAGCAGCCCTTGACTTTCATTTTCCTCTATGAGGAACAATTTAGACTTAGAAGTCTATCCAAGATCCATTTTGGATCAGATTATTTTCACCATCATATTGTATCTCTATCTCTATATCTATCTGTCCAAACCTTATCCACATCATTCTTTGACATTCCTTCCAACCTCCTATATTCTTCTTGTGTGCATTCCACCATCTAGCAAGGGTAGCTTTCAAGGCTATATCCAAGGATGGAAACCTTTGATTTTATGTAAATTGTTCTTCATAATCATTCAGAAAATTATTTATATCACATAAGCCATCATAAGAAGGCAAGTTACATACCTCAGATATCATACAATGAACTAATTTAATAATTCTTACATAGCGCCTTGTGGATACTTCATGCATCCTATTTTTCCAGTTCTCCAACTCTTCTTCTATGTCTGAGGTACAAGAGCTATCACACTCCAAACTCAACTTTCCCTCTATAGTAGGGTTAACAAAATATTGTTCCTTTGTTGTCATTTGATAGATGTTGTCTATGTCAGCTGCGCAGTATTCTTCTTTGACTAGTTTTGTATATCCTTTTGATGGATCCAAGGGAACAATTACTCTCATATTGTTTCCTTCAAATATCATTTGTCTCTTCTTCAGATTAATTATGGCCATATTGTCAAATTCCCAATCAATTCCAAGCAATGCAGGATAAGGTTTATTGTCATCGATGATCTCTATTACTTCAAAATCAGCAATTGTGCAAACTCCTTCAATATCCAATGTGACACCTGGTAGTCTTCCCAGGGGGGGGATCTTTTGTTGATTTTCCATCCTTAACTGAATAGGTTACCATTGTAGCTTCATCTTACCCATTAACTCCCATGTCTGCTTCGTTAATAAATTAGCATCAGATCCCAGAGCCAAAATAACTTGATCCATCTCATATACTCCTATTTGCGCAATAAGCCTCATTTCTCTTTCGGTTAGTTTGTGTCGAAGCAAATTATTGATTACGCACATCTCACTTCCCAGTGTTTCTTTGGATGCATAGGAATCTATCAACTCTTGAAGCCCTTCTATAGCCTTTTGATCTCTTAACAATTCCATACAAGTCTGCATAATTTTTTTCTAAATACCTACTTGATTTGTCGAATCCTGGTCTTGTGTCGGAGCTCGATCTTGTGTCGAATTTGATGATATGTCACAGTTACTCTTCAGATTCGGCTTTGGCCGTGCACTAGAGGTCGAAGCCCCAACATCCATAAAAATTCACTTTGCTTCCATAAATACTTATTTTTCTTTTTGAATATTGAAAACAGGAACTTTCTCAATAGTCTTTATGACCCATGCACTTTCAGATTCTTTCTTTCCATCCGCTTTATCACTACCAGTCGCAGCTCCACTTCTAGTGACAACACTAATTCAAGGTTCACCAATCCTCCTTTCAGCAATCATCATTTCAATGTTCTGTGTCGGTTGTTGATTCCTTTTTCTTGCATCTTTGCCATAAGCATACGACATTCTTCAATTACATGGTCAAAGGATTTATAGTACTTACATGTCATTGTGGGATTCTGGCAGTCTCTCGCAAAATGACCTGGCTAGCTGCAGTTATAGAAAATGATCTGTCCACATCCTTGACTAGCTCCACCACCTTGACCTCTTCCTTGGTAACCTCCTCGACCACCATGTTGTCCATTTTCCTCTTGTCCATGCTCTTCTTCTTTCATTCTATAAGTGTCAGCACCACACTCCATCATTAGTTCATAAGCCTGACAATTATTCTCATCATGTCCTACTGATTTACAAAATTTGCAATATAGATTCCTTAGTTTCTGTACATATTTCTATAAAAAGTAACAATCTTTTGAACAATGTTGGCCTCTAGTCTTAAATATTTCACACCACAGGATGGATCTTGCATTCAAGGGATTCGGTGCTCCACCATCCATGTAATTCCTGAAGATAGGGCACTATTCTTTATAATGGCCCTTTGATCTGCATTTTGTACACCATACTTCTTCTCTAACTTCTTTTCTTTTATTGATGTCTTATAACTACAGGATTAGGTTCACCATATGAATCTAAATCTATTGCATGCTTGCATTAGTATCTCTTATAGGTTAAGATTCCAATTTCATCGTAATTTCAAGAGCTTCGGCTTGAGTTCCTATCTTTTATTGCGTCAATGGCAATTTGATATGCGGTAGTAGCGCAGCTATAAACCATTCTTGATGTTGTTGTGGAACTATGTCAAATCTTACTTGATCCAATAACACCTTAAATCTCTTATCAAACTCCCAAACAGACTCATTAGGTTTCTGTTTGATCTCTTTCAACTTGGTGATGCGCTGCGACTCAGACTTTGGCTTCTTAAATTCTCTTATCAGTGTTATTTTAATATCTGCAAAAAAATTGTTTTGATTATTTGAATACTTCATATACCATGTCAATGCTCTGTCCTGGAACGTCATAATGAGTTGCTCTTTCTTTACATTTTCATCGTTGATCTACTTCGCTATCCATATTGCTTCACATAAAAACCAAAACTGTTATGAATCCTCCAATCCAGTTCCTTCGAAAATGGGTAGCTTAATATCATTAGCCATACTTCTTCTTACAGGGAGAGGTGGAGAAGTAAGGGGAGGGGGATGGGGGGTAGGAGGGATAGAGGGAGGGGGAGGGGAAGGGGGAGAGCCAAAAACACCATGGTTATTACTGCATTCTGGCTTTGGAAAATTCTCAAGCTTGAAGGGTGAATACTACAGAGTTACTTGAGGGTTATCAGGGAAGTTTTCTTCACTTTCAGGTTCACTCAAAAGATGGTTATAACCAATCTCTATAAAAGTATTTGGATATTTTCCACGAGATCTATTTTTGGTATCTATTATATATCTCTTTCCACTTCGCATTACTGTGATGCCTTGCTCTGATTTATTTCCTCTTCTACCAAACATAAGTAAACTAGAAATCTAATTGCATCTGTAAAATTCTCTTTTCACACAGAAGCATCTTAATCCAAAGTTTCAGAGATTTCAAATACTTACCTCGCGATCCTTTGAAGGATCGTTGTTCCGCTTCGTTGTAGGACACAGTCAAATCTACTACGAACTCAGTAATGAATCCTCTGAAGATGTTATCAATCCAAAAATTAACTGTCCTTGAAATCCTATTGTCAAAGCTCTTGAGTTGTTGTATCATTTCAGGAGTCCACACTATAAGTTCGTCACCCTTAAAACAATCCTTTCTTTTGGTCAACCTCGTTATCCACTCGTACAGTTCGATAGGAAATGAAGCGAATAAAATTTTGTATTGATCTGTAAAAATATACTTCTGTAACCAAGCTTCGGTTGTCGGATGAGGGTTTTTGTTTTCTCGATCCACAAATTCTCGCTCTTTTAGATCTATCCAGTCTTGAATTTCTTTCTTCGACAGGTTCCACATCCACATATCCTTCACATAGATCCCAATCCCAACAATGGAACCATTTGTTGGCTTGGTTTGGGCTAACCCAGGTTCGATCTATACTGTGCACCAACAAAACCCTCAATCACTGGCCCTTTGGGCAACAACCTACAAGCAGATCGCAATCTCACCCGAAGTTACTATGGGAGGATGCAGAGCTAGGTTTTTGCAGCCTTAAAGGATGTGGATATGTGGTATTATTGTGTTCTTTTATTCTTAACATTCATAAATCACTTTTCCATATTACATTAATCACTTAAGCATATAAAACCATAAACCATCATTGTGTTGAATTCAAATGCAACTGTAATAACTGCAACTCTAAAACAGATAATAATCAAATATACACATGAATACACCAAATTACCATGGTTCACCCCAATTTGAGGCTATGTCCACAAGAACTGTTGCTTATAATAATAAATCTTTGTACAACACAAAGTTCTTGTCTTGCGCACTCAACTGCAGACTCAGGTCTCTGCGCACTCAGGTTCAGAGCCTCTCCTTCACCACAAAACTACAGATCACAATAATACAACCATAACACTGATCTAGATCATAAATATGCCTCTCTTGTTTATTATTTTACCCTATATATATTATTCCATCATAGGGTTATATCATTACAATACCATTGTCCAAATACCATGGACTCCCTAAAACAAGCAACTATGGTCCAAAAACATTAATCCTTTACAAAAATAATGCACTTTTACAAAAAGGAAGGGGTTCAACCCACCCCAAATCCCTTACACCACACGTTATATTCCAAGAATTCAACTGCGCAGTCCACTTCGCATTCCGTTGCTCTACTACGCACTCCATTGCACACTCCATTGTGTGCTTCACTCCACAAAATGAGGAGTCTTTGCAAAAGTGTAGGCCAAGTTGGGTTGTGCCCAACACATAGTAGTAGTTGTGAGGAAATACAGCTATTTATGTTGTTCCATCATACTTCACTCACAATATAACAACTCACCTTATTATTTTCCTCAATTTAAAAGGTCATTAAATTCACTTCTAGGAAAAAGTTTAGGAGCTAATATTCACAAGTGGGTTAATTTTCCATGCTTTTCCAATAAAAATATTTGTGAAGTTCCATTTTATCTAAAAATGATTTGCTCAAATTTTGTAGTGTACAATTATTTTACTTTAAAAATCGCCATTGTTTTATAGAGACTATATCAAATTATTAAAAATTCGAATATTTTTGCAAACATATCATCAAACATTTTATACTTTGCTAGGGATTATTAAAATTCACCAAGATTTCTAAATTTTAAAGTAAATTTCCATCCTTGAAATTTTTCATTTTCACTTCAATATTCCCATTATATCATGAGGAAACGTGTCCTGAGTTTAAGGAAGTAATATAGTGAAATCCAATATCATGCGTAGTACAATATCACATTTTTTAACGAGATAAAGATTTGTCACTCAATTGATTAGTATTTTTCTTAACAAAATAAAGATTAATCACTCCACTGATTTAATTTTTAACACTTGTGTATAGATTTTAATAGGTTTAACATGGAAATTTCATGTGAATATAAGTTTATTACAATTATTTTTCATAATTTTTATTTTTTATAAATGCATTATTAAAAAACATATTTATAATTTTTTAAATGGTAAAGAAAGGAGAAGTATAATATATTGAAATATATACTCGAGTGGACTAGTTTACGTAGTTAAGTACATTGAGCTTTATCATGGTATTAACTACTCGTATGCCTTTTTTCCTTGTAAACTTTTCAATAGATTTCTATTAATAGCAAAAGATACTACATTGAAATCCTTTCATACATCTAAAAGAGTAGCCTAGGAGATCATATCTTCCATCGGGAATAACCATAGCCACACCGGGACTAAAATTTGAGCCTTACAAAATACCAAAAAGGAATTGCAGAAATACATATCCTCGACCCAATGGAAATGTTGTCAAAACATCATAGACTGCTTACAAAAAACATATAGTAACCAACATTGAACACTAATGTGATATGCAAAGTGGACGTATTAGTCTGAAATGATTATTGGTGAGAGAGGAGAAGAGTTAGTGTGAGGAGACGCATGAGTTGGAGCGTTGATGACCGTGAGCATCTCCTATTGCTCATTAGAATCTATCTCTGAATCAGATATCACAAAATGCTCCACCCGAGTCAATCTGATGACAATGTCATCCAAGTTATACCTGATGTCCCTCGAGGTTCTCTTTATCTCCTCCTGACCTACAAACAACTTGTAATTATCTACCTACTTATCTCGAATGACCATGCTCAGTGTATTTTCCAACTACCAAGCAAGCCAATAGAATGGAGAAAGTTAAGACTTCTCTTACGAAACTTTCATGGATCAAGAACTCGCTTGAGGCTACTGCCTCCAATCTATAAATCATATAAATATACACAATCACTAAACTCCTTGGCCTCTAAGTGAAAATTTTCATTTCTCACTTCAAGAGGAACAGACTCAAAGGAATTGACCACAGTCTCCCATCCGAACAACCATCGGTGTCGCGAACAGGACAACCCAGTTGTGTCACCCTAGCAACTAAGAAATCTCTATCATGGATCCATATAAGCATATAACCTATAGATAGAATGGGAATAGACAACTCTCGAAAATTGAACGACGTGGATAGACAATGTGAAGGGAGGGTAGGACCCCATCATAGTGTGAAACACAAACCCTAGAGTAAAACAAGAGATGTAATATTGTGGGCGGAGGAAGAAAATCAGGATCCCACGACACTTACCAATTGATGAATTCTCTAACTTCTCGAAACTCCAAGATTTTTGTGGATGGAGAACTGTATAAATTAGAAACGTTTAGACAACTAAAATTCTAAACAAGTCATAATCATTATCAAAACTAAATGGAGAAGGTACCAGGGTACCACACTCTATAGACTAACACTTGACAACTAAACAAAATCCCAATAGGGTTGGATTTTTTAGGTGACACATAGAAAAACACTGCCACGAGTTCAATTATTTAATTTATTTTAACCAATAAAATATTAAATATATTTAATTGAATCATGTATATAAAAAAATGTTATATAATATTAAATAAGAAATATATATAAGAAATATTATATAAAAAATGCATGTATAATAGAATATTAGAAAAAATCCAATTTATCTAACAAAATAAATATAATACAAATCATTAAAATAATTTAAAAAAACAAAAAAACAAAATATATCATATTTAAATTTATAATAAAAAAAAAATTAAAACCAAAAAAAATATAATGTATCTTTAAAACAATTGCAAAGCAAACATAATATCTCATTAAAACAATTGCAAAGTATATACTTATTAGATATTTTAAAAAAATCAAAGCAATGAACAAAATAAAAAACATGGAATTATACACGAGTTCCACATTGACACATGGAATACACGAGTTCCACATTGACACATGGAAATATACTAGAGGCACTATAGTCAAGGAATTAAGTAAATCATTATAGAAAGATCCAAGACATCTTGTTCTCTTTTCATGTCACATGACTCAAAGCAGCGTTAGGCTGCAAATCTCTAAAAGGAAAGCTTTAGTTGCATATTAAAATTGTAAAAGTGTTTTATACATGATAGTAGATGTGAATATCACCTAATAAACATGTGATGTAAATGTCACCTAATAATATGCAGATACAATCAAATTTTCCATTTCAACATCATGGGAATTGCAATGTGAGGCCACTATAGATGTTCGAAACTTTCGTATTACAATGTTCTTTTCCATGATTCGTATTACAATGTCCTTTTCCATGAGAACAAAAAGAATACATACTTTTTAGTAATCAATCTTTTCCATTTATCTTTCTCTTTTGAAGATATATTATATTATATTATATTATATTATATTATTATTATTATTATTAAAATATTAAAATTATACAACTTTGCATATGTTTTTAGAATATTTAAAAATTATTATCATATAATGATAATCAATATTTTATCAAGTTTTTGTGTCTTAAAGTGTGGGAGTGTTTTTGTGTCCTAAAGTGTGGAGACATTTCTAAATTTTAAGGAAATGGAAGGGGAGAGTGGACATCAAGGACCTTATCATAGGGTGTTATTTTTAAAATTATAGTAATAAATTAAAGATGATAAATATCAACAATAAGAATTCATTTCATATAGATTCATCAATGTGTAACGTATATATTAAATTCAAATTTGTAAATGATATTAATATTATACAGATTTATAAATGAAATATATTATTTTATAAATGACAATATATTTATTCAATTTCATTATTCATCATTTTAAATAGTACTAAGTAAAATAGAAAATACTAAAGTTGGAAATAGTAAATTGAAATTATTCAAAAATAATAAAAGTGATAAGTTAAAAACTTGGTATGAGATCATCGGTAACTAGAGTCAAGAATCAAAAGTTAACTTTGAACACTAAAAATAAAATGAACATCTAGGAGTAAATCACATTGTCTAGTACTCCACATCCATCTACTACATGAGGTCATAGTGATCATTAATGGGAGTGTCACTATTTGAGTCAAAGTCACTCTCATGTGGAGCCAATACCAACCAAACCATGTTACATCTCATCCAATCCATCCTCCTCATTTATTTGTGCACCATGCTCTCAATCTAAATCCCATCATTTTGTTGGTCCCCTTCGATACTATGATGTCTTTCTATGTGCAAGACGTAGGGCACTATGAATTGTAACTAGCTTCTTTGTTCTTTTAGAGGTAAGTATATTCCTCTTAATATTGTCGATGAAGCTATATGTGTACCAATTCCTTTGTCACATACCTAGTTCCCTCAATGACTTATGGAGGTTAGGGGTACCCAAAATTTTCTTTTTATTTTTACTAGATTGACAATAAGATCTAATACCACTTTGTCGCACATGCCCCTTCTAAATTTATCTTTGGACAACACTTGAATAAACTTCATTTTCATCTCTCATACATTTTGTCAATCACTTTACATGCAAACATTTCTTCATATATTTTGTATACAACAAATTAATTAGTATTTATATTATAGACATTTTGTCAAACATTTTTTTGAAATATCAAGTAAGAAACATTGTTATGATTCTATTTGTAACATATTAACTCAAATATACCACTCAATCATGCAACTTTTGATTTTTGCCTTTGAGGTATTTTATCAAATAGTTTGTATGCAAATTGTAATAAAACACCTTTAATGCATTTATTCAAATTATTTGCATGTAAATAGGCATAGATCAACTACAACAGTATTATCATAAAACAATGCTAACATACAACAATACTATTCCCATCCACAAAACAACATTTTCATTGGGCCATTTCATCAAACAATTTGCATGCAATGAATCATTAAACCATTTAGGTATTTCCTCAAACACTTTTCATGCAAACTAATATAGCAACTTCCTCGAGCCATATCTCATTATTATAGTATTCTAAGTTCTAAAAATTGAACTAGATGATTAGTGGGATTTCCCCTCACTATGGTCCAAGTTTCATCTTATGAAATCTTTGAGAAGAAAAATTATAGCAAAAATGCCAACATGACCTATTTGATGCATGATTCTAGGAGCATCCAAAAAGCTTGAGTTCCTCTCTTCATATCACCTAAAATATCATGACCTAAGATTTAAAAGTTAGACCAAATGATCAATGGGATTTCCCCTCACTATGGTCCAATTTTAAGCTTCTAGAACCTCCCAGAATAAAAGTTATAGCAAAAATGTCAACATGGCTTGTTTAAAGATGCATTTAGGATCTCAATTTCCTCTAATCATATTTTGTAAACCTTCATGACCCAAGATCTTAAACTTGGATTAGATGATTATGGGATTTTCCCTCGCTGTGATCCAAGTTTCAGCTTTTCGAACCTCCCATAAGAAAAGTTATACCATAAATTCCAGCATGACATGATTAAAGAAGAATTTAGGAAGTTTATCTTCCTCAAATAGTGTTGTTACAAAATTTAATAGATATAAAATTTTATAACCAAATATTATAACAACTATATCCATGATAAATTTTCTAAAGTGTAAAGGCATGTACACTAAACCACATATTCTAGAAATATCATTAACATTGATATAAATAGTTATATAGTGCAGCCAAAAAAAGATTGGAAATTGAAGTAGGGTGATCCACATTCCACTCCATCATAGGCTCAGTTGTGCTATAATTTTTCTCACAGCTAGCCATCATTGTGCCAAATATGGTTTCCTTAAGGATAACTTAACTCAATTTATTTCACACACGCATATTTGGACCAAATTTTAACACCATAAGTGAAGGACATTCTCTTTCGCACACACAGGAAAACTCAGTCATCAACCTTTCCATATTTGACCAGACTCACATTCACAAAACGACCATGGAGGTTTTCACAACACAATGGAGTCCTTCTATGATCTATATAGTCCCTTGGCCCTCCTGATCCGGATTTAAACAGGAACGCAACAAATTACAAAGATAACCATAAACACATAGATGCAGTGGAAATAATACTTCACTTCATTAATGTAAAATACTGAAGTATGCTTACAAACAGAAATGGAAATAAACCGGCTAGGGCGATGGTAGCTTATCTTTGAGAAGAGATGTGGTGGCTACATGCCTCTGAACTGCCTTACAATGAGGCTCAAGGTCCTTTTTATTATTGAACAATAAGAGCAAATTGTAAACAACCAAAACCCTAACCTGAGGAGATGTAACACCAAGAGTTTATGGGCCCCGTTGGGGTGAGTTGGACAGCCAACTTCCCGGGGTCATGACTTGGTCATATTATCTCCATCTGATGTGCACGATAACTCGTTGGAAAGATCTCTCTGAGGACTATGACGTGAAATACAATTTTAGGTAGCAAATAACTGGCGGTAGATTTCCAAAAAAACGTCGTTTAGGGCCTCAAAATGGTTCCGGAAGTTTATGACCCAAAAAACTGCTAGAAATAGTAAATTGTGCTACAATTAAGGAAATTGAAAAACTGAAAGAAGCAATGGTGGGGGTCCAAGTGTAATTGGTGGGTAGCCACCAATATCCACCTAGATCACCTCCCCTCTTCAGTGATCTATGTGCCACACACAACCAAGACCATTCCCATTCCTCAAAGCCATGTAGTCCAACGAAAAATCAGTGCAACATATTCATTTCTTTCCACATATGTTGTCACTCACAAATTTTAATCATTCATAAGGTTTGAAACTCACTAGGTTCTATCACCAATCCGTTTTCCAATTCAAAGTTTCAAAGCGAGAGAGAGATGTATGAGAGAGTAATAAAAGAGAGAAAAACTAGAAGCTTGAGAATGAAGAAGAATAACCCCTTGATTGCTCCTTGCTCTTATTTTTATATTCATACCTTGACCCTTCATCTTCCCAACTCCTGATCTTCTTGGGAAGACTAACCATCACATAAAAGGGAAATATTCACCCAAGGTGTATTTTTCCTCTTAATTCAAGTTTTCCCCTACCTAAAGCATCATAATTTATTGGTTGTCTCCTTTCTTCAACTCTAGCAAAATAAAATAAAATAAAATTAATGGGTGTCACAATTTCCTCCCCCTTAAAGGAACAACGTCTTTTCCATTCTATGCAAACTAAGGGATATCCCACTTTCATATTAGCAAAATTTTCCATGTCCTTATTTTCCACTTTGAGCAATGTAATTCATTTGTTTCACAGTCTAGTTACATCTAGACCTCTTGGGCTTCTAACACATTCTTGTATGGTTGTTCGTGTTGACACCTAATCCGAAACGGATGGGTGAACTGGACAGTCATCTAGAAGATGAACTGATCTGTCATATGTATGTATATAAATAATATGTTAGCTAATGAATAATATATCACTTCTTTCTTCCAATCATTCTGGAGTTACCCTGACCTGACATGGTATCAGAGCTCAGGTCCCAGTCCCTAAAATAGCTGTAACTCCTGCCTCTGCGCCCTCTGTCCTGACACTGCGCTCTCTGCCCTGCTGAATGTGCGTTTTTGGTGCCTCTGCCCAGGAATACCTGATACTGTCCCTCTCTGCGCATGAATATTTGAATGTAACGGTTATACATTGACTCTCGTCGCTTTTCATCTCTCGCCCAAACTGCAAGTACACCCATCCAACGCTCCTTAGGGACGTTTTTTCCAGGCCGAAAGCTTACCCTTAATGCACTGCTGATTGATGGTTCTCTCATCCATATTCTTCTGAGAATTTGAGCTTAACATGCTCTGAGGACCTGAGAGAGAAACTTGGGCGTTTGCCAGATCTCCCAAACCCGACAAACCGGAGTCCGTTGCTCATCCGGAGGCCTATCTCATCTCCCTCTTCGAGGACTCAAATCTCTGCACCATTTGCGTCGCTGCTCATCACTGATTCAATTAGCGTTACAACTGCAATATTTACGCTCCAAGAAAAGCCAGCGCATGGAGGCATGTGGCCCATCTGGAGAAGATATGAAGCCTGAAGCGTTGATGCGTTCCTTTGAAGCCTGAAGCGTTGATGCGTTTCTGGTATCGTGACCTGGTGCATTTGAACTGCTGCTTGTGTTTGAATGGCATGGTATTTTGTGATATGTTGTTTTATGAAGTTATTGGGCGACTCAGAAAATTCCTTTACAAGCTGCCGAAGCCATCGGGATCACAATTCCAAATTTTAATTGAAATTGTGTTTGGAAATGAGAGCCTTTCGCACCTCTGTTTGATTATGGTAGCTGGTTTGCGCAGTTTGTTTATGCATATAAACATATGAATTTAAACCTGATTCATCTCAAAAAAAAAGTTTGAGAATGACAAGAAAGATGAGTTTAATGACGGTATAATGTTGTGCTGTTGATATGTATTTATGATGGCAGTTTTAAGTATTGTGTTGTAAGCAGTTTTCAAAGGGGTTATATAAGCAGTTTTCAAAAGCATTCAAAGTCATATCGGTCAGAACATTTTGTATATCAAAGCATGTGTGGAGGTGATATAGTGATATTGCACAGTTTTTTTTATTTTTGGTAATGCTGTATTGAAGCATAAAGTGATGAAATTCTGATGCTTTCTGTCACACATTAGAGGGATTTGTAGAATTTTTTTTATCAAGCAGAAGTATTTTTTTTACAGAATGCATTCAATCATCTCTATGGTCGGAATAGTTCTCACTGGCAAGGAGAACTATTCTGAATGGTCTCGGATGGTAAAACACACCCTCATCTACAATGAGCTGTGGAAAGGAGTGTGTGTCGGAGAAGAAGACAAAGACCCTGTGCAGCCTACATCAGATAAAGAACTTGTCATTTGGGAAAACAAGAACAGCAAAGCCTATGCATTGATCGCAACATCTGTAAATGAAGAAGTAAGTCGTCATATTTCATCCTATTCCACTGCCTTTGAAGCTTTACAAAAGCTGAAAGAACTCTATGATTCACATTCTGCACTTGAAGTTGTTCAGCTCATGATTAAACTCTTCACTCTTGAACTGAAAAATAATGATCCCCTTGCTCTTGCATCTGAAATAAAGTCTATAATGCATGATATTAAATCCACTAAGGTTGAGCTGGATATCTCTCTTATTGCCTTTCTCAAAGCACTCTATCCTACCTACTCCAATTATCTTGAGTCCTTACAAGCAAATGGAAATCTTAAAGACATAACCTTTGAGTCTCTTGTGAAAAAGTTTGTTGAAAGAGAGAAAGCCTTTGGAAAGAAAACAGTCACTGAATCTTCTGAAGAGACTGTTTGCCTTGCTCATAAAGAAAAGCATCCTACTCAAGATTCTACAAGAGGAAGAGGTGGACGAAGAGGAAGAGGAAGATACTTCAGAGGCAGGGGGGGCAGACATTCTCAAGCAGAAAAGGCAGATCTCCATTTCATTCGCTACAAACGAAATGGATCACATGATGCTTCTACATGCAAGCTACCATGGGACAAGATTAAGCAGAGAAGAAATCAGCAGAAAGGTAAAACTGATGACACAGACAAAGGTAAAGCACCTGAATCCGCTCACTATATTGAGGTACAATGTAACATTGGAGTAAATGAAGATTTGTTTAATGCTTCACTTGCTTCTTCGAAAAATGACTGGTTGCTTGATTCAGGAGCAACCTGTCATATGACTCATAGGAAAGATTTTTTTGAAGAGTTCACTGACAATGTTGATGGAGCAGTATACTTTGCAGATCAGTCAAAAATCAAGCCATCAGGGCTTGGCACAATCAGGCTTAAACTGCCTGGTCTTCCAGACTTTCTTCTGGATCATGTTCTATTTCTCCCACAGCTCAAGAGAAACTTGTTGTCCCTGGTCCACATCCGCCAGCAAGGTCACTCCATTCATATGTTTGATGGAAAGCTTGAGGTAAGAAAGGCATCTGACCATTCACTTGTCATGAGGGGTATAGAAGAAGAAAGACTTCTTAAACTGCAAGGAACCTCTGCTCATGCACAACATTTTTCATATATTTCTCATCATGAAGAAGGTACACTTCCATCAAGTTTATTATGGCATGCTAGATTTGGACATTTAAACTATGATAGTCTCCGCTTGTTGAAGAAAAATGGTGTTGCTGGTTTGCCTACAATTCCTAGAAAACATAAGCAATGTGATGCTTGCATTCTAGGAAAGCATAGTAAACAGTCTTTTCATGATTCACATTCAAGAGCACATAGGAAGCTTGAACTCATTCATTCAGATTTATGTGGTCCAATGCCTGTTTCTTCTGCAAATGGAAATAAATATATCATGACATTTATTGATGATTACACCAGAATGTGTTGGGTTTATTTATTGAAGAACAAATCTGATGCTTTTCAAACATTCAAGAATTTTCATAAATGGATTGAAAATGATGCACAATCTCATATTGGGTCTATTCGCACTGATAATGGAAAAGAATATACATCAAATGAATTTGAACACTATCTTCGCCAACATGGGATTAAACATCAAACAACTGTGCCTTATAATCCTCAACAGAATGGTGTAGCTGAAAGAATGAACAGAACAATTTTGAATATGGTACGATCCATGCTTTTCTTCAAAAATGTAAAGACAATGTTTTGGGCTGATGTTGTTCTATGTGTTGCATATATAAAGAATAGATGTCCATCTAGTGCTATAAGAAACAAGACTCCTTATGAATTGTGGTATGGACATGTTCCTTCGGTAAAACATCTCAGGATATTTGGTTCCACCTGTTATGCTTTAATACCAAAGGTACATAGAAACAAACTTGGTGCTAGAAGTCGTAAGTGTATCTTCCTGGGGTATTCAAACACATCTAAAGCATACCGCCTCTATGATGAAGTAAATAAAAAGTTTGTTTTATCTAGAGATGTCATTTTTCTTGAATCATCCAAATCTGACAGTGTTGTTGAGCGGCAACTTGATCGCTTGGATAGATTCACAAAACCGAAATCATTCCAAGAGTTTGATAATCAGATTCCACATCTTGAAGGGGGGATTCCTATACTAGATCAACATGTGGAATCTCCTTCTGAAGAACAATCTCCCCTGCATGACACTCCAACAACGGATGATGCTTTAAGTGATGTAATTGATAGAATTGGGAGACTCAATCTTGATTCAGACCCAACTCAATCAACAGAGCAGCCTAGACCATCTCAGAAAGGTCCCCCAAAGTGGCTGACAAAGACACTTGAAAGTGTTCATCCTGATGAAATTGGAAAAACAGGAACCAGAAATACAAACCGACAAGATGGAGGTGATGTAGATAACTCTAATTCACCTGTTGATATGGATGTTACTTATGATTGTGAATTGAAATTGTCTACAGATTTTGAACCAACTTCCTTCAAAGAAGCTGCTTCTCATGATGAATGGAAAGAAGCGATGCAGAAGGAGTATGATGCCCTCATAAAGAATGGCACTTGGAAGCTGGTTGATCCTCCATTTGGAACCAAACCAATTGGCTGCAAGTGGGTCTACAAGAACAAGTACAAAGCTGATGGCTCACTTGACAAGCACAAAGCTAGGCTTGTGGAAAAAGGTTTTGCACAGAAGGAAGGGGTCGATTATGAGGAAACTTTTGCCCCCACAGCAAAATGGGCAACCATCCGGACACTCTTTGCACTAGCTGCTCAGAACGGTTGGAAATTCCATCAAATGGATGTAAAAACTGCATTCTTGAATGGAGATCTAAAAGAGAATGTTTTTATGTCCCAACCTAAAGGATTTGCTGTGAAAGGACATGAACACAAAGTATGCAAACTTGTGAAGTCCTTGTATGGCCTCAAACAAGCACCACAAGCCTGGTATGAAAAACTAACTGAGCATCTTCTGAAACTCAACTTCAATCATTTTGATCTTGATGATGCAACTTTATTTGTCAAGAAAGTTGGCAAAACAGTTGTATATCTTGTGGTATATGTAGATGATCTTTTAATGACAGGGACCAATGAAAGCTATATTGCATCCATAAAGAAAGAATTAGGAAAAAAATTTGAAATGACTGATTTGGGCTATGTTCATTACTATCTTGGCATTGAAGTAACCCAACATCCAAAGTCCATATTTCTTTCTCAAAAGAAATACATTGGAGATTTTTTAAACAGATTTGGCATGACAGAGTGCAATCCCCTTTGTACTCCAATGGAACAAAACTTGAAGCTCACATCTATTGAAGGAAAGGAATTTGAGGATGCAACAAAGTATAGACAGCTTGTAGGAAGTCTCATCTACCTCACTGCTACCAGACCAGACATTTCATTTGTTGTTGGAATCCTCTCCAGGTTTATGCAAAAGCCTTGTGATGGACATTGGTCTGCTGCAAAAAGAGTTCTAAGGTACTTGAAGGGAACTCAAGACCTTGGAATCAAGTATACACAGGTGGACGACTTCAACTTGATTGGATACTCTGATTCAGACTTCGATGGAGACAAAGAAACTGGGGTATCTACTTCAGGATATGCTATGAGTCTTGGATCAGGAGCTGTCTCCTGGAGATCACGCAAACAATCAGTACCAGCAGATTCCACAACAGAAGCAGAATATGTGGCAGCAGCTGAAGCAACGAAAGAAATTGTGTGGCTCAGGAAAATTCTTGAAGACTTGCAGGTAAAACAAATACAATCAACTCCACTCATGATTGATAACACCTCTGCAATAAAGTTGGCCAAGAACCCAAAGTTCCATGATCGTACTAAGCACATCAATACTAAATATCATCTGATCTGACATCATGTTGAGGCCAAAACAATCCATCTCCGTCATTGTTCCACAAACGAGCAAATTGCAGACATCTTCACCAAAGCACTTGGAAGAGAAAAGCTTGAAAGATTCAGAACGATGCTTGGACTCACCAACATCCCTTCAGATTAAGGTGGGGAATGTTGACACCTAATCCGAAACGGATGGGTGAACTGGACAGTCATCTAGAAGATGAACTGATCCGTCATATGTATGTATATAAATAATATGTTAGCTAATGAATAATATATCACTTCTTTCTTCCGCTCATTCTGGAGTTACCCTGACCTGACAGTTCGTTACTTCACAAGGCTTCCACATGGAACAAGATTAGCTCATTGTTTTAGATGACACACCGAATATACACATGATCCCAATGATTATGTACATGAATCTTTGAAAACTAATTCATTCAAGTCTTCCCCTCCTTGCAATCACACACCTTTCAAGTTCATGCATTCCCTTCTTTTCCCCCCAATCCCTTAGGTGATCCATTCCTTGGCAAGGCTTCGACACACAAGAAGAATTTCGAGACTTATAGAGTCTTATAGCCAAGGTATCCCTTTGTCTTGTTATAAATAGCACAAAACATATGTCATAACATAATTCATGGTGTTCAATGTATGTGATAGGGTTCTAGTGTCACCACAATGGCCTTGTCCCTAGGATTTTCAGGTTCACAACCATCATCTATCCTTCTTGGTTATATCATCATCTCATGTGTATCACAAGCATAAAATTTCAATGATATTAATCATAGTTATTTAAATCAAATATTTTTCCTTTTTTTTTTTTCTTTTCCAAACTTGCTTCATTTAGGAATCAAATTTCATAACTACAAGATTCTTCTCATGATATTTAACTCTTGCATATGGTAGTACCTAGCCTTCATTATCATAACCAATGCTATTTCAACTAAGATATGTACTAACAATTAGTCAAACAGTGGTAATATTTCATACATAAAATATTTTGATTGCAGTATATATAACATCCCCTAAATTTATCTCAGAATTATCATACACATAATAATTCAATCGCTTTCAATTGATTTAAAAATAAATTGAAATGAGGTTATCATTTTATCTACTTGCATCAAAATCATTCCAATCATTCCATTATGCATTTAAACATTTATTCCAACAACTAAAGGGTCAAAAATGAAAGATACATATCTCTAAATTCATGAGTAATTAGCCTCCACTTTGCTTTATACAATGAGGTATTCATGAAACTCATTCCACTACTTAAAAATTACTAAAAATCATTATAATATATTTATTTTCATGACATTCAATCATGCAATTGATTGTCTCATGCAAACATGCAAGCACTCAATGCACCAATCAGATGTACCATCATAATTCATAATATGATTTTCATGACCAAATCATGTCATATTAACTCATGATGCATCACAAATATTCTAGCAATATGTACACACTAAAGGATTCTTTCCTTTGTCATAAACCACAATGTATTAATGACAAACTTGCTTTCATTTATCAATAATTCCATACAATTTTCACATTAACTAAGAAAATACAATCCTTCAATTACATGTTCATTTCCAACAAATTAAACATTATACGAGAAAAGCACTTTTCTCAAGCTTAGAAACTATTAGGCCAATACTCATGGACTCATTAACATGATTGCAGTCCCTAATTTTTCTTCATATATCCTACATTTTCATGCATCCTCTCAATGAATTACCAAACATATTTTATCGCATGAGTGTATTATTCATTCATTTAATATGTGCTCAACATGGCAACTCAATGAATGCACACATTATTGATTTTAAAAAATCTTTTTGTGTTGACATTTTTTTTTCTTAACCATGCCCCTTCTTAGGCATTCATGTGATACATGCATTAATTCCGAAAAAAAAAAAAAAAAAAAAGATCAAATTTAGTTGAAAGGAATTATTACCCAATTCCTTTACCTTTTTACCTTTTCTTGTTACTTTCCCTTCTTATTTAGCTACCATCACATGCATTCTCAACTAAGATCTTATTAAGGATTCCACTAGCTTCTTAGCATACCTGATGTTACAACATTCAATAGCCCCTAAAATTATCTCAACCTCACATATTAGTCACAACTCTATCATTTCATCTGCTTATAGACAAGTTTCATTGAATATTCATAAAGGGGATTTGCATTATGTATCCAATTTACACATTCAATCAATGCTTCAACCCCTCTTGTTTCCAATAATTCACATGACCAGTCTCATAAGCATAAGCATAAGCACCCTACTTTAGTTCATGTAGTACAACAAGAGATCGCTCTTGCACACTTTCCATATGAACATTCCATGTGACATGGAACTAATTAGGTAACATTACTATATTTCTTAAAACATAGTAAGTACCAATTTCTATTTGTTTACCATTCACACATTCATATTAATTTCATAAATAAAATAGATCAACCAAGCACAATTTTCAGTTAAGTGAAACTCCCTTCTTTTACAATTTTTGCAGTTGTGACTTCATTATCCCTCTGGTTCATATTGAAATATTCAAGACCTCCTTGACTGATCCTTTATCCACATTCTCTCTCTAATTCAACTCCAAATTTCTTCCTTGTAATAATTATAAGATCCCTCCCCCTTTCACTCTTGCATATCAGTGGTCTCAACACACATTATATTAGTAAAATTGCCTTAGAACATGATCATTGCTTCATGCAATATTACAAGAATATACTCATACCATGCACTTGATCAAGCATTCAAACAATTCAAGAGTCATAATTGATAATGCATAGAACACTTATACGTAGAAAACCACTAACTGGCACCAAACCTCTTATTTTCTCTTAGCCATAGGCTTTGTTGCCCCTATTTTGTTCAATAGTGGATCATTCTTAAGTTGGGACATGAATCCACAAATATATTAGCTTACCAAGATCTTAGTATGATACATAACCAACATTGAACACAAAAAAGGTCAGGGTACCAAACCGGGAAATCTCCAACAAACAAGATCACATCCTCCATCATCCCCAAACTGATCGATCAGGGATGTCCAAAGTCTTATGGCTCTGGTAGTTTCTACTACCTCATGGGTATCCATGTATCCTCTAGGGCCTTAGCCAAGGTAGCAAACCCAACAACCTCCAACCAATAGTCTCACATCCCCCATCAGCCCACTCAATCCAAGGTACTACACCCCCCTTCTCTTATCACAACAGTCCATTGATTTGTGCCACTATCCTTCCAGGGTCTCCAACTTGGGTTGGAAAATTATGTATCAAAGCCCTATGGCTTATAAGGTTTTCACTTTCCTTTGGAACTCCAAGTACTTTCCAAACACCTCTCACAAACACTTGTCCATATACTCCTCCCTCCAGGGCTCCATCCTTCCATAAGGAAACCCAAGGAGAAGTGCACTCACAACACTATCACAACATGCATATCAACATGCATAGGTGCCACTTGTACCATTATCTCATCAACACCTTACGTTCAATAACCTTGATTCGAGAAGACTACATGTAGCACCTTCATTGGCTTCCCAATCATGTTATCAAATTGTTCATGGTTACATGTGCACCATTAACCATTATAAATCATTTGAATCATGTTATGAAAATAGACTACTCCGAGTCTTTATTCATGCACATCCATTAATATATGCACCTAGCATATCTTCATGCATCTAGCATATCATTATTTAATATTTATTCAATGGACATGCATTTTTGGACTATTTCATCTCTTACCTTTTTATCATGCCAATGCTATTATTCATCATCATATGACAACTTCTCAAAACATTAAAAAAATATATTAATACTAGCAAGAGATAAGTTAAGAGATTTCCCTCATAGTTATGGTTGCATCACTTGACCATAGGGTTTTTCAATTTTGTTGGGTTTCTCTAGGGAATCTAGCTAGCATCCTTCATGTTTATCTCATTGCATGGAAATCAAGTCAATCTTCACTATCATCAATGTACTTATATATATAGAAAAATAATTTCACATAAGTACACATGCATGCATAGATATTAATTTAAAACTTAAATTATTTCCTATACTCGAGCCCATCCAGGTTCAATGTTGAACCTTTGCTCTAATAACACTTTGTAACATAGTATTAGAGCTCTCATTTAATCTATTATTGATCCCTTCTAGGTCCAGCATTGAACCATGCTATGATACCACTTTATCACATACCCAATTCCCTCAATGACTTACAGAGGTTACGAAGTACCCAAATTTTATTTTTCTTTTTACTAGCTTGACAATAAGCTCCAATACCATTTTTTTACATACCCCTACTAAATTTATCCTAAGCATATTTGCAAAAGTTTGATTTTAATCTCACACATTTTTTCAAACACTTTACATGTAAACCTTTTTTTCAAATACTTTGTATAAAACGAATTACCTAATCTTTTTCTTGTAGACATTTTGTATGAAATCAAATAAGAAACATTTCTCTTATTTCAGTTGTAACATAGTAATTGGAATATACCAATCAATCTTGCAATTTTGTTGTTTATGTCTTTGAGGTATTTTATCAAATAATTTGTATGCAAATTATAATAAAACACCTTTAACACATTTCTTCAAATTCTTTTGATGAAAATAGGCATAGATCAACTACATTAGTAATATCATAGAATGGTGATAACATACAAAAATACTATCTCCATCCATAAAATAGCATTTTCATTGGGGCATTACATCAAATAGTTTGTATGCAATGAATCATTAAACCATTTAGGCATTTCTTCCAACACTTTGCATGCAAACTAATATTGAAAATTCCTTCGAGAATACCTCCTAAATTATAGCAGTCCAAGTTCTGAAAATTGAACCATATGATCACACAAGTTTCAGCTTTTGAAACCTCTTAAAAGAAAATTTATACAAAAAATGCCAACATGACATGTTTGATGCATAATTTTACGAGCATCCATGAAACTTGACTTCCTTCGATCATATCTCCTAAAATGTCACAACCCAAGATATAAAAGTTGGGCCATATGATCAACAAGATTCTCCCTCACTTTGGTCCAATTTTTAGCTTGTAGAACCTCCCAAAAAAAGAAAGTATTATAACAGAAATTCCAATAAGGCCTGTTTGATGCATGATTTTAGAAGCATCAAGGAAGCTCAACTTCCTCTAATCATATCTCCTAAAATATCACAACCTAAAATCCTAAAGATGGATAAAATGATCAATAGGCTTTCCCCTCACTATGGTCCAAGTTTCAAATTTTGGAACCTCCCAGAAGAAAAGTTATAGCAAAAATTCCAACATGACTTGTTTAAAGTTTCATTTAGGAAGCCCAACTTCCTCTAATCCTATTTCCTAAAATTTTGTTACTCAAGATCTAAAACTTGGACAAGAGGATCAGCAGTATTTACCCTCACTCTGGTCCAAGTTTCAACTTCGGAAACCTCCTAGAATAAAATTTATAGCATAAATTCCAACATGGCATGTTTAAAGAATAATTTAGGAAGCCTATATTCCTCAATCAATGTCGTTAAAAAATTTAATACATATAAAAAGATACAGCCAAATAGTATAAACAACTACAACCATGATAATTTTTTTGAAGGGTAAATGCATGTACACTAAACCATCTATGCTAGAAATATCATTAACATAGAAATAAATATTTATCTATTGCAGCCAAAAAAATACTGGAAATTGGTGTAGGGTGAGCCACGTTCCACCCCACCATAAGCTCAATTGTGCTGCATTTTTTCTCATAGCTAACCACATTTGTGTCAAATCTTGGTTCCTTGAGGAGAACTTAACTCAGTATTATTTCACACACTTAGATCTAAACCATATTTTAACACCATAAGTGAAGGCCATTCTCCTTCACACACACACAGGAAAACTCAATGATCAACCTTTCCATCTTTGACCAGGTTTACATTCACAAAAATACCATGATAGTATGCACTGCATAAGGGAGTCCCTCTTTGATTTATGTAGTTCATTGGACCTCCTATATTTAGTGTTCTATGTGCCATACACAACCAAGACCATCACTAGTCCTTAGAGCCATCTAGTCCAAAGAAAAAGTGCTACAACACATTCATTTTCGATCACATAATATGTCACCCATGGCTCTTAACTAGTCATAAGGTATGAACCTCTCTAGGTTCTGTCACCAATCCATTTACAATTCAAATTTATAAGTGGAAGAGATATGTATGAGAAAGTAATAGAAGAGAGAAAAAATAAAAGCTTATGAATCAAGAAGAAGAACCCCTTGATTACTCCTCCTAATTATTTTTATATTCACGCATTGACCCTTCATCTTCCCAACCTCTAAACTTCTTGGGAATACTAACCATCACATCAAAGGGAAATATTCACCCAAGGTATATTTTTCCTCTTAATTCAAGTTTCCCCCTCCCCAAGGAATCATAATTTGTTGGTTATCCCCTTCTTTTTCTCTAGCATTTTATTAATAAAAATAAACATTACATCATATAATAGATTCTGACATCATAGCATCAATGTTGGCACCCTAACATTATATGTTCTTAATTTCATTACAAAAATTTGGAAAAATATAAAAAAGGGGGTGTCGCATCCTCTCTACTTCAAAAGAACTAGCACTAACACAATAAGTGAATAACAAGATGTTAGATCTCTGGAGAATCATCCCAATTCTTGGTACATCAATCAATGGGATAATCTTGGCCTAAAGTCATTACATTATTCCCCTGCCTCAAGGTTGTTGAAGGGACCATTGAAACATATAAATTGCATCCACTATCTCTTGACTGTTTTTTATTGTACATCTTTGTAATGGTGGCCCAAAATCTCTTCATGATATTTGGATCCTTAATGGGAGTAATTATACTTGGTCTTTCCACATACTATTTTGTATTGAGTGCATATGATACCATGTACAAAGTTTTGTTTATATGAACCCAGTTATGTTGAATAATGGCTCAAATATGGTTCATCTATAACTCTAAGGAGGTCTCTTTCCCACAAATGGATGCATTTACTGAAGCCAACATGCTATCAAAAGTCTCATATATTTCTCCAAGTCTAGGAGAATCTTGGTTAGTGTAGTAAATGACCTCAACAATCAGGCATAAAAATAACACCTTGTAACTATAAAATGTCCACCAATATTTTTCCAATATCCAAGTCTAATGTTCTTCCCTTCATTTGTCATGGATATTATCCACTTATTCCAATCCAGAGTCACAACAATGGATTGCAATGTTAGTTGCACCGCCAACATAATCTCCAATAAAATAAAATAACTAGTATATCTAATCTTTGTGGGCTTGAAAAATTCCTTCTTCAAGTGAGAATTGTAAATGGATAAGGATGTGTGGTGGTTACAAATAAACCACTACACATCTCTCATAGTTGTCACCAAGGTGGATACCAACTAAATTTTACCAACGTATTTTAGTGCATGCACACAACAAAGGTGTCGAAAATTGGTTATCATTAATGTCAACTCCAGCAGAAGCCAGAAGAATCCCCACCTTCCCTACTCTTTGTATGGCATATTATTGTGAGAATGCATGTTATACCATCATCATCTAATAGTATTTGTCATGTCGTTTCTAATAGTAGGTGGTACATCATGTGGCTCCTCAAAGTAAAGGAGATATGCCCTCTTCAAGTTTGAACCTCAATCTCTTAGTCAAGGTGCCCCAAAATGAATGGTAAAGGTAGCTCTATGATTGGTACGCAAACTTGGCATAAAAATAAATGTTGCTTATGTTGAATTTTGGGTAAATAATATGGGTCTTGGAAATTGAAAAAGAGCCCCCCTCTCACCCTTTTCATTGACTAAGTCATCCTTCAAAGATTATTTTATTTTGAAAATGATTTTAAAATGTTTTTCAGGTTATCCTCATTATGGGGGTAATTTTTAAGTTAAATTTGAAAGTATTAGGGCGGGTTGACCCTCCCTTATGCCCCCATTTTTGAAGTAAAAATAGGGCACTTGTATACCCTCAAAAAACATCATTTTTAGTGATATATTCATGTGAATTACTCTGAAATTCTGAGGTCATGGAGAAAATTGAAGATATGAAGCAGAGGCCGAACTACATGGTGTTTTTTGCTTTAATTTTTATCCTTTCTTGTTTGGTGAATCGTTGGGCGAAGACCAAGTTGCTAAGGCTAATATGAGGTCTTTTCTAAGGAAAAATTTGGTCCATTTTGAGGCAAATTTCGACCTGATATGATACATTTTGTAAGGTTGAATTCAAATTAATATGAGGAAAAATTCCTCATGATCTAAAGCTTAGTATAAGGTAGATTAAGCCTAAGTTAGGGAAGGATATTAGGGCCTGTGTTAGCCACAGGAGATTAGGATCGAATAAGGATTATATTAGATGTGGAGAAGAGGTTGAATTAGGTCCATGGTAGCCACAAAGAGAGACAAAATTAGGCCTATGGTAGCCATAGAGAGAGAGGCATGTTTAATCTTGTTTAGTTTGCAAGAAAAAGGTTTGGTTTAGGCCAATGAAGGTCATAGGATAAGGGCCAATTCTAGGCCTATTATGGAAACAAAAAGAGGGTTACTTTGTTTGCAGAAGAAGCAAAAATAATGTGAAATTTTAAGTCATTGTAAGGGCTAATTAGCACATGTTTGAAGGAAGAGAAAGGAGAGCATCATACAACAGTTTAAGGAAATATTTGAGGCTTGATCAGAACTCAATAAAAGGACAGATTTGAGGGGAAGATTTAGGCCTGATTAGCCCACCTTCAAATATATATATGAGGACCAAACCTCTAGGAAAAAACTAAGGCAAAGTTTGAAGTAAAATGGTGGTAGCAGAAGGCATACTCAGTGGCAGCGAGTTTCAGGCTCAAATTCTTCTATGGTATGGTCAGACGCTTTCAAATTTTTTTGAGGTATGAGATAGAGCCTTTCCATTTTTTGAAGTTGTAGATTACAAATGAACAGATGAATGCAAGATCTTGCATAAAGGGTTACCAATTTAAAATCCAGACCTACAATAGTACCTAGCTATATTAGACTTGTCAAAATATAAGGGGTAGATTGTGTATCAGTGGGAGCATTACTGAAGTGTATTTTACAATGATTAAATACTATTATAAGTGGTTCATTATCCCTAATACGGAAGACCACAAATTCCTCTTTTATATTTCATTTTTTGGGTGGTAGGGTGGTGTTAGGGTGGTGCAAGGCAAAGATTGAAGTCTCCTTCAAGTTGGTTCCTGAAAATACTTCAAGGTGGCAGGGTGGTGCTATGGCATCAGATTGAAGATAACAAGGTGTTGGTGCATCCTTCGAGTTGGTGTTGGTAAATATAAGGCATTGGTGCATCCTTTTAAGGAATTGGTGCTTCCTGATAAAAAAGAATGATTTTCTAACTGAGTACTAGGGGCTTGGTGCTTCCCTTTAGTTGGTGCTAATAAATTATTGTACTCATCAAATATATTAGAAATCATTCTGTGGTTTTCTCTCGCATTGTATTTCCACATAAAATTTCCTTTCATTAGAGAATTTTTTAGGTCTAAAATGGGTATCATAAGGAATATTATAAAATAATAGTGGAAATAATAAAATAAGATTAGATTACCCATCAATTTTTGGAGGGAAAAAAAGAAAAAACTACTTTTTCAACTTGTATTTTCAAATTATCTCCTACGATTTTACTCAAATTTCGAGCGGGAGCACTCGTTGGATGTGAAATTTAATTTTTCATCGAAGGAGTACTCATGTTCCATACTTTCGATGGAACCTACTACACCAAAAATGTGAAACACATGAAAAAACACGATTGCAATCACATTTTTCATGTATTTCAAATTTTTCATGTAATAGGGTCTATCAAAAGTATGCAATAGACGTACTCCTTGGATGAAAAAATAAATTTCACATCCAACGAGTTCTCCTGCTCGAAATTTGAGTAAAATCATAGGGAGATAAGTTGAAAAAATAATTTTATTTTTTTTATCGTTTTACCTTTTTACTTCAAAAATGGTGAATCATCCCCCATGGTTGACATCTTCATATTGAATCCTATTGGTTCTTATAAAGTTAATTTTTGTTGAACATTTTTGTTTTGAGACCCATTTTTTTCCTCAAAAAATCTCTAATGGGATTATTGATGTGATGTGATGTGATATTGATTATCCAATTTTATTTTTGTTATTGATATTTAATGCTCTGAAGGTATAAAATTAATTAAAGTGAAATAATTATACGCCCTCGCCTCTCATTATTTCCAACAATTGGTATCAGAGTGGATTCCTTCACAACAGTTTAACCATTGGAAGGTAGACCATAGAGTGCACCAAAAATGGAACCCCATCGTTTGACAAAAAAATGTGTGTTTTGGAGCGAAAGGATGAGATCATTTGTGGAAGCAAACGGATTTGTTGTCTAAGACATTGTATAAAGTGGATACATTGCACCAGCCTCTCTTCCAACAAATGATGTTAGTGAGAAACTTTATGATAACAATGCAAAAGAAAAAATGTTATTTTAAGTGGTCTAACAAATTCAATTTATGCTAAAGTAATGCATTGTAAATAAACAAAAGAGCTTTGCGACAATCTTCAAAGCATATATGAAGGAGATAAGAAAGTCAAAGTGGCCAAGATTCAAATATTCAAAGAATAATTTGAGAAACTAAAAATGAAGGTGAAAATATTGCATCCTACTTTCTATGTGTTGATGAAATAGTAAATTCCATGAAAGGATTGGGAGAACCAATAGAGAACAAAGTGATTGTTCGAAAGGTACTAAGGTCTCTTATGATGAGATTTGATTCTAAGGTATCAGTTCTAGAATAAATATTAGACTTTGAAACAGGTAGCATGAATGAGCTACATGGAATACTTACAACTTACGTAATGAGAAGAAAACAGAAGAACCCATCCAAAAGAGAAGCAACCTTCAAAGCTTCCAATAAGACAAGAAAGAACAAGTGACAGTCAAAGTCAAGCTCCAGTTGTATTTGTAGCAATGATTCAGATGAAGAAATAACCAACTTTGTGGGAAAGCGAAAGAAAGGAATTGGCAAGTACAAAGGTAAGCTCCCCTTAAAGTGTTTTAATTATAGTAAAATTGGTCATTTTGCTTCAAAATTTTCTTCTGTAAAATTTTCAGATAGTGATGAATAAGAAGAAGCTTCTAAGAAGGAAAATAAAAAATAAAGACAAGAAGCAAAGTAAAAGAAAAATATCCAAGAAAAGTCTTTATTCAAAAGAAGACAGATATCCATCTGATGAGGAAAGTAACATCAACAGTGACTTAGAAAGATTCTTATTCATGGAAATTGAGAATAAGGGAAACCCCTAAATATGATGAAGTCGAAGGAGAAGTAGACCTTGATAGAGAACTAGTAAATTCCCTAAAATATTTAAAAATAGAAAGAAAAAAAAAGGTCAAAGCATTATAGAAATAGCTAAGTGAACTAAAAGAGCATTCTCAAAGTCTCAACAAAAGGTCTGAAGAATTAGAGAAGACCATCATCAGCCTAAAGTCCAATTAGAGGAAGCCATAATGATTGAAGAAATTCTCAAAAAATTATTTGGAAGAAAATGTTGAAATAAAGGAAAGTTTGGAAGCAAAGATAGTTTCACTAAGAAAGGAAGTTCAAAAGAAAAACATCCAATAGAATTTTGTAAAAAACACTAAAATGTTGGAGGAAATCATCAATAGTCAAAGGCAATTATACGAAAAATATGGGTTAGGATACAAGCCAACCCATTTTGAGAAGGGTTCAAGCTCCATGATGACAAGAGAAGAAGCATAATAGAAGAGTTATGCAGGTGTCATCAAGGGTTCTATCAAGCACTCAAAAGAGAATGATCAAGATCAATCAGTTAAGAGAACGTGGAATCAACAACTAGTAATGGGAGGTCTCAAGAAGAATTTCTCTAGAGATTTTCACCACCTGGAAGATCCCCCACTCTTAGGTACCAAACCATCTTTCTTGGTTTATGTTACTCCTGCAATAATTTTGGGAATTTACTCTAAGAGTGACTATCTTAGAAATCCTCGTGAAGATTATAATTGAAACTATAATAGATTTGGTTCATTGAGTAATGAAGTGGAATGCTACAAGTGTAACAATTTTAGACACATAGCAAAGGATTGCAGGTTGATCATTCCTCTAAAGAAGCCAAAGCATGGCTTCAACAACCCTCCAAAATAACCTTCAAACATATGGAAAAAGAAGGATGAAAATTATGTGATTCTCTACAAGACCAAACCAAGAAAAGTGAATGGTATGCTGACAGTGGTTGTTCAACACACATGACAAGGGATAGAGATAGATTTGTAATCTTGCAAAAGGAAAGGGATGGATTGGTTTCGTTTGGAAATGATGGCTCAACCAAAATTTTAGGAAATGGTACAATTAAGCTTGGAATTAAGAACGCCATGATAGAAAATGTTTTTCTCATTGAAAATATGAACCATAAATTTTTAATTGTGATTCAAATGTGTGCCCAAGGACACGAGATTCTATTCAACTCAAAGAAATGTGAAATAAGAAAGAAGAGATCAGGTAAATTAGTGGCGACAACAAAAAGGACTCTCAATAACATATACATCTTGGATGAAATTGGAAAGGAAAGTTGTTGTTTGGTGAAGGAAGATGAAATTTGTCTTTGGCACGGGAGAATGGGTCACATGCACTTTGAAAACATTGTCAAAATCAGATAAAAGGAAGCAATAAGAGATATGCAAGAAATCTCCATATTGGAAAGAACCATGTGTAAACACTACTAGCACGATAACAAACAAGGGTTAAAATAAGAAGAATTCCACTTCAAAACCATTAGAGATGGTATGCACTTATCTACATGGACCGATGAGAACTAAATGGTTGAATAGTGAACAATATTTCATGTTGCTTATCGGCAATTACACCAGAATGACAAGTGTATGTTTTTTGAAGAAGTCAAAAGCATTTGAATGCTTTAGGATTTACAAAGAGATGGTTGAAAATGAGACTAATTTGAAAATCAAGTGCTTAAGATCGTATAATGGAGGATAATTGATGTGAAATTAATTCCAACACTTTTTGTGAAAACAACGAATAAAAAGACAATTTTCGGCAACCAGAACACCTCAGAAAAATGGTGGAAAAATGGAGTCGTTGAAAGAGAAAACAAAACTATACAGGAAATGGATAGAACTATGTTGAACGATTCCAAGTTGAGTGATATATTTTGGGTACAAGAAGTAGAAACAACTATTCATATTTTAAACAAAGGAATGTTCACAAGTAGTAGCGACAAGATGCTATATGAACTATGGAAGGGAATACCAGCCAATGTCAAGTACTTTAGAGTCTTTTGGAGCAAATGTTATATAAAAAGGGAAGAAAAAAAGGTTGGAAAATTGGACTCACAAGTAGATGAAGGTATACCTGTTGGATATTCAAGCAAAAGTAAGGCATACAAATGTTATAATCTAAGACTCAACAAGATAGTAGAAAGCATTAATGTAACAATTGGTGAAATGCCTGAAACTAAGCAGGGAATCATAGGTTCAAAAGAGCAGGAAATAGAAGAACAATGGAAAGAAGATGGAATAAATAAGGAGGAACAATCAGAAGAAGAGTTAAATGTCAACCAGGAAGAAACAAAAGATAATTAGAAAAATATTCAAGTACCTTCCAAAGAACCTAAATGTTAGTATCAAAATAATCACCCATCAAATCATATCATTGGAGATGTGAATATAGGAATAGAAACCAGAAGAAGCCAATAAATATGCATGTCATACTAGAGACATCTTTCACTACTATCCACAGTTGAGCCAAGCAAATTTAAACAAGCTAGCCCTGATGAACATTGGATAAAGGCCATGGAAGAAGAACTTAACTAGACTGAGAAGAATGAGACATGGGAATTAGTTCCAAGACCTAAGGACAAGAATGTCATTGGCACAAAATGGTTGTTTAGAAATAAGTTGAATGAAGATGGATATGTAACCAGGAATAAGGAAATAATGGTATGTAAAGGATATGTGTAAGTCAAAGAGATGGATTTTGAAGAAACATTTGCACCTGTGGATAGAATGGAAGAAATTCAGATGTTCTTGTCTTATGCTTGCTTAAGAAGGATCAAGGTGTATCAGATGGATGTAAAATTTGTTTCTTTAAATGGAGAGTTAGAAGAAGAAGTCTACATAGAATAGCTAGAAGGGTTTTCGCTAACCAAAAAGGAAGATTATTCCTACAAATTAAAGAAATCCCTGTGTGTTCTTAAGAAAGCACCTAGAGCCTAATACACAAGACTGGACAGATATTTATAACAACAAGGATTCAAAATAAGAAGTGCAGATAGAAATCTATATATAAAGGTTGATTAAGACAACCTTAATATCAATGAAGTATACGTGGATGACATCATCTTTGGAAGCGACGATGATAGGTTGAGTCATAGGTTTGCGAAAGATATGCAGAATGAGTTTGAGATGTCTCTACTTGGAGAGTTAACCTTCTTCTTAGGACTCCAGATATCTCAAGAAGATGAAGGTATTTCATTTCTCAAACCATGTACATCAAGGAAATGTTGACCCGGGTTTCGAATGGAAGATTGTAAACCTGTAAGCATTCCCATGGTGATCAATTGCAAGTTAAGAAAGGATGATGAATCCAAGGAATCAGACCTTATATATCGATGATTGGAACCCTACTTCATATGATAGCTTCAAGACCATATGTGTTGTAGGTAGTTGGACAGGTGGCAATATTCCAAGCAGGACCAAAAGAATCGCATGTGTTAGAAGTAAGGATCTTTAGATTTCTCAAAGGAACAACAAAATTTGGGTTATGGTATCCAAAAGGAAAAAAAATATTATGATAGCTTATACAAATGTAGATTGGGTAGGAAGTGTTTTTGATAGAAAAAGCACAAGTGGATTAGACTTATACTTAGGTTATTGTCTAGTTTCATGGTTGACTAAGAAGTAGTGTTCAATATCCTTGTCCACAGCAAAAGCATAATACATTATTGCAGCAACATGTTTCACTCAGGTTCTCTAGATGAAACAGACTCTACAATATCTACAAGTGAAGTATGATGAACCCATTTCGATATTATGTAATAACACTAGTTCCATAAGTCTCTCTAAGGATCGTGTGATGCACTCCAAGACTAAGCATATTCTTATCAAATACCACTTTCTTCGAGAACAAGTTGTAGTAAAGAATATTAAGGTAGAGTACATTGGGACAAAGGAATAGATAGTTGACATCTTCACCAAGCCTCTTCCACGAGAAAAGTTTGAGAATATTTGGAAAAAACTTGGAGTATTTATGGGTTACAATTGAATTTCATTCCATTAAGCCAAAAGGAAAAGAGGGGAGAAGTAAATAGAAGGAAGATAGAGGGAGATACTTCATCATGGGGAGTCATATTTTCTATTGATGTCAAAATGGGAGAGAAAGATCAAAAGCATGGAAATAGAAGGAACAGTAGTCTTAGGGGGAGTATGAGTGTTTTCATCAATGCCAAAGGGGGATATTGTTGAAAATTTGTTGTAATTGATCAATGTCAACTCCAACAGAAGCCAAAAGAAGCCCTAGGCTTTCCCTACTCTTGTTATGACATATGGTCATGAGAATATATGTTAGACCATCATCATCTTATAGTACTCGACATTTTGTTTCTAACATTAGGTAGTACACCATGTGGCTCCTCATGGTTGAGGGATATCCCCTCTTAAAGTTTGATCCCTGGTGTCTTAGTCAAGGTGCCCCAAAATGAATGGTAAAGGCAACTCTATGATTGATCCCAAAAATTGGCATAAAAATAAATTTCGCTTATGTTGAATTTTGGGTAAATATTATGGGTCATGGAAATTGCGAAAAGATCCTCCCTCTCACCCTTTTCATTGACCAAGTCATCCCTTAAAAGGAGGATTTTATTTTTGAAAATGATTTTAAAAATTTGTTCAAGTTGCCCTCATTATGGGGGTAATTTTTAAATTAAATTTGAATTTATTAGGGTAGGTCATCCATCTTTTTATGCCCCCATTTTTCAAGTATAAATAAGGAACTTGTATGCCCTAAAAAAACATCATTTTTAGCCATCTATTGATGTGAATTAATCTGAAATTCAGAGGTCATGGAGCAAGTTGAAGATTTGAAGCATAGGACAAATCACATGGTGTTTTTGGTTTTCATTGTAACCCTCTTTGTGTGGTGAATTATTGGAATGAGACTAAGTTGTGGAGGCTGATATGAGGCATTTTATGAGGAATAAGGTAACATGTTCTAAGGAAACATTATTCCTAATCTAAGGCAATATATGAGGCAGAATTTGACATGTTTTGAGGAAAATTTTTGCCTGATGTGAGGTCTCGTCTAAGGTAGCTTAAGGTTGAGTTAGAGGAGGAGATAAGGTCCAAATCAAGCCAGTGTTAGCCATGATAGGTTATGGATAAATAAGGCATGTGTTAGCCATATAGAAGAGGCCAAATTAGGCTTATGGTATCTACAGATAGATGTTGAATTAGGCATGTGGTAGCCACAAAGAGATAGGTCAACTTAAACCTATTGAGGCTATAGGAATGAGGTTGGATTTGGGCCAGTGAAGGATAAAAGATAAGGGTCATGTCTAGGCATGTTTTGGTAGTATAAAATAATATAGATTATATTATTATATTTTTTTCATCCATCTCAATGATTTTAGAGTGGAAAAAGTGGAGAAATCAACTCTCAAGACTAATTTTACCGGTAGGACCTAGTTTGGCAAATTGGGGTCTGAAACCTTCCGGGAGCATTTTGAGGAATCAAAATGTTTTTTGGTGTAGTAAAACATTTTCTCTTTAGTGAAACACTTTTTTTCCTATTCTACACACAAATACCTTTCCAACCGCGCAAGAATCACGTCAATGAGAGTCCATATGTGAAAGTTATGCAGTAAGAAGTTGACCTTCCTGTTTTCACCACCATAATTCGAGAAGATGCAAAGTCATCCCAAATTATTCATGGAAAATGGGATAGCCACGTGATTATTATGAAAAATACTCTAGAAAAGTCTATATTGTAACTCAAGTTAAGAGTTGAAGTATTAAAACCTAACCACTAGTAGGCTATCCAGTTGTGTTATAACCGGACCATTAGGAGGAAAATGGATTCCATTCATTTGAGTGAATTTGTTCCATAGATGAGAAAAAATAGCCAAGAGGGATAAGAGATAGAGCACATAGAAAGGAATTGTACATTTTAGTAGTCAATAAGCCATAGGCTATACTTCTTTGTACTTGCATACATTTTCTATTTAGAGAAAGAAAGTAGAGCGACCTCACCTTCCAACTGGGTTTTTCTCCTGAAAGGGTTTCCCAGGTCATATTTTGTGTCAAATGTATGTGTGAGATTTTATTTCGTTGTTCTCTATTTTCTGCATAATTTTTAATTCACATGCATGCATTATTAACAATATTCTATAGATCTAGAAATCTAAAAAGAAATAAAAACTATAATGGTGGAGAATTTCGTATTTTAAATAGAATTTTATCATATTTGTTGTGATGAACTGACCAGTGGAATATCCACGGCAGTTTAAGGATCATATTGGTATTAGAGTAAGTATATTTTGGTATATTGTGGATATTTACAGGGGATCTAGATCGGTTGGGCCAAAAGTCATAAAACCCTAATCATGGAAGATGCATTTGTGAATAACCCTTGTGATCCTTCAGAGGAGAGTTTTTCATGGTTGGAACAACAAGTTGCTGATATAAATCACAATGTAATTATCATCATGGCGGCCCTGAGAAATCATCTTTGGATATTTGGATAACATGGGGGTTCAAATGTATATCAAATTTAATCAGTAAGGGGATCAGGAGATCAGGAAGAAACAAAGAACTAGCCAAAGAAAGAACATTGAACAAATCAACCCAGTTTGAGCAATCACAACCCCTACTTAAAATGGAAGAAAATGTTAATATCAAGTTGTACATGGTGATATCGATGCTCTAAAGCTAAATCATTGGTTGCATCAACTGGAAATGTATTTCAATGTCCATCAAACTGAGGAAGAAAAAAATATTTCATTTGCGCAGCTGAAATTAGAGGGCCATGCCATAACTTGGTGGGAAATCCACATGGATACCCTGAGGTTGGAGGGCGAGCCTTCAATGACTAAGTGGGAGGACTTCAAAACCCTCATTAAGTCATAGTTTTACCTTATTTGGTATGTATAGGACCAGTGGATCTAGTGGAACTACTTCAAGCAAAATCCAGGGAAAAACATGCAAGAGTATACTACAAAGTTCAAAACGTTGGCCATAATGATGGGTATCTCTCCATGGAACCCAAATGTACTCATCAAGTATTTGTAGGGTCTAAACCACCACCTATGACGACAAGTGATGTTGGCCAAGCTCAAATCGGTGGATGAGGCTTGTGTACAAGCACAATACTTGGAGAACATAGACTGAAGAAAGTGCAATCAAGTGGATTGAAGTACAAGGAGGAATAAGACGCTTCCAAGGAGAGGGAGAAGTAGAAGAAATGGGGAAAATATAAAAATATAATAGCAGCAATACACCAGTGCAAAGATCCCAACAACTACTACAACATTTATAGGCATACATGATAGGAGAAGTGGTGGAAGTTGCATCAAGAGCTTAACCTAAAGAAAAAAAAGAAAGACAATAAGATGAAGAACATCATGGCCACTGATTTGAGAAACCAAGTTGAAAGAAACTCTAACGTGGATGAGAATATTGTTTGTACATTAGTGTATAAGGAGGTGAATCTGATTAGCCTTCAATGACATGAAGAGAAAGAAATGAGCAAAATATTCCATATAAAGATATAGCTCAAGAAGACAAATATTAATGCTTTGCTTGACTTAAGATCTTAGGAAAATCTGATTTCATTAGAGGTGGTCAAGAAATTAAGATTAGAAGTTCATGATCATTGAAGCCCATATGCACTGGGATGGGTAAATAAGGATGTGAAGATGAAGGTAACAAAACAATGTAAAATTAGATTTTCCATCAGTGTTGATTTTATTTGTGAAGTAGAACTAGATGTGGTTCCCCTTGATGTATGTGGAGTCATGTTTGAGAGTCTCTACATGTACATGTGAGATGAAATATTCATGCGAATATCCAACTAGTATCAGCTCGTCAAGGATGGAAAATTGTTCACCACCAATGTGCATAAAAGAAAGTTGAAAATTTTGTTGGTAAGTGCCAACCAAGCCAAAAAATTGATCAGTTCCAATAAGAAGTATGCTTTATTATTTTTAAGGGAAAATCAGTCTGTAGAAGAGTCAATAAGAGGCAAGGCATCCCTGGAGGGGTGTACTGAGAAACAGAAACAATAACTGTAAGAGTTTCTACAGGCATATAGGGATGTGTTCTAGGATCCTAAAGGGTTACCATCTAAGAGGGAAGTGGAGCATGAGATCCAGCTATTGCTAGACTTCGACCCATTTCCAAACATTGGGTTGTACAAGCAGTCTATTATAAAAGCAAGTGAGGTAAAGAAACAGTTGCAACAACTATTGGAATAGGGTGTCATTCGACCAAGTACATCATCGTGTGGGTCACCCATCATCATTGTGCCACAAAAGGATGTGAATTGGAGGATGTGTATAGATTACAAGGAATTGAACAAAATCACACTCGAGAATAGGCACCCCCTGCCAAGGATAGATGAACTATTAGATCAGTTGCAGCAAGAAAAATACTTCGTCGAGCTAGACTTAAAGTTTGGATATCACCAAATTTGAGTCAAAGAAGAAGATACATATAAGATTTCCTTCAAAACCAGGAAAGGTTTGTATGTGTGGTTAGTCATGCCATTTGGCTTATGTAATGCACCAACTACATTTATGACATTAATGAACGATGTGTTACACCCTTTTATAGATTCATTTGTTCTTGCCTATTTGGATGATATACGGGTATACATTGCTACCTGGGAGGAGCACATCTCACATTTGATGTAGGTGATGAAGACATTATAGAAGCACCAACTACTACCAATTCTCAAGAAGTGTGAGTTTGCACAACATTCTTTGGTGTATCTAGGGTATGTGATAGGTGGAGGAGAGCTAAATATAGATCTTGCCAAGATGGAGGGAATCATTAAATGGTTGGTTCCTATTAATGTTTCTAAGGTCAGGAGTTTCATTTGGAAGCATAGCACCTGAGGAAATTCATAGCCTCATTTTCAGCGGTAGCAATACCGCTCCACGCCATAACAGCAAGAGGTAAGAGTTTCCAATGGGGAAAGGGTTGGCAAAGGTATTTCGAGGATCTAAATAAGAATATTAGTCAAGCACCAGTTCTGGCATTACCAAAATTGCAGTAGCCCTTTGAAATGGAGATATATGTGAGTGGGTATGTTATGGGAGTGATCTTGATGTAGGGAGGAAGGCATGTATGCTACCATTCTGAAGTATTTCATGGGATTATTCTTAACTAACCTACCTATGAAAAGGAGCTCTGTGTCCTGGTGAAATATGTAATGGGAAAGGAGACATAAATCCACATAGATCACCAACCACTACAGTACATATAGTCCTATAGTAAGTTACAACAAACCAGGCATTACAAGTGGTTGGGTTTTATACAATAGTTTTGTTTGGTGATCAAGTACAAGAAGGGAAACACAAATAAGTTGGTTGACATGATTTCAAGGCCACCCACATCAAACATCATACATTTGGGAACTCTTCTGCACATGGAGCCATTCACCCATGATGCATACAGAGAGGCATATTTGGAGGATGGGGACTTCAAGGAGGTGTTTCATCAGTTGTAGAGTTAGAGTCATGTGCACGATGGCAACAGCACTATTGACTACCATATCCAAGATGGGTTACTTTACAAGTTGGATAAGCTATTTGTTCCTAAAGGTGATCAATTGCAGCTAATTAGAGAGCCTCAAACCTCCAAGGTTGTAGGTCACTTTGGTGTAGGAAAGATCATGGCCAACATGCATAGGTATGTGTATGGACCCAAGATGCAAGAGCAGGTAGCTCCATTCATAAGAAAATGCATGCTTTGTTGTACCAACAATTCTAGCAACAAGAAATAGGGTCTATATCATCCCTTACTTGTACCTACTCATCCTTGGGAAATAATTTCCATGGAATTTGTGGGAGGTTTACCAACAACCATGAAGGGACATGACTACCTGTTCGTGGTAGTTGATAGGTTCAAAAAAATGTGTGTTTTGATTCCCTATAAAAATACCATCAGGGGGAAAGGAGCAGTAAACTTGTTCTTTGGACAGGTCTAGGTGCACTTTTGGATACCAAGGAGCATCGTTTCATATAGGGACATAATATTTCTCAGTGCATTTTGGATATCATTGTGGGAAAAAATGGACACAAAGTTGAAGAGATCTATAACATTTCATCCATAGATATATGGGTAGATAGAAGTAGTCAATAGGAATTTGGTGCAGCTTTTGAGGGGATACAAATAGATGCGTCTGAAGACCTGGGATGAAAATTTGGTATGTATACAACATTATTACGATAGAGAAGTCTACACTTCTATAGGAAAGTCCCCATTTGAAACTTGTTTTAGATATTTTTTGCCTTCACCTTTGGATATTACATATGGAAAATAAGGAGGTGTGAGGGAAGACCTTATAGGAGACTCAAAGACTGAAAAAAATAAATAAAAAATAAAATAAAAATAAATAAATAAAATAAAATAAAATAATATATATATATATATATATAGTAAATATTAGGCAAGTCCATATATGGGTACAGAGACACTACAAAGTCACAAGAGAAATTTAATGTTAGGCACAATTATTATAGGACAAAGAAATCATTAAAGGTGGGAGACAGAGTACGGCTACAATTGAACAAGGAGAGGTTACATGGGCTTGGTAAGAAAATTAAGGCTCTGAGGTATGGTCTCTTTGAGATAATGGAAAAGGTGGGTGATAATGATTATGATTTTTTTTACCACCATATATGCACATCTACTCATTTATGAATGTACACAATTTGAAACTCTATGAGCCTTCTGTGCTAGATGAGGAAGAGGAACATGTCCTACCTTTTGTGGAGTATTTTAAACAATGCTCAGGAAGATTTGACAGAAGACACAATTTTTCATAAGAGGTCTAGAACTAAAATACAGGGGCAACTTTACCTTTGCTAGATTGTATTGAAAGGACAACCTCCAGGCAAAGCTAAATAGTACACTAGAGAGAAGGTGGAGGAAAATTTTCCTCACCTCATTTAGCAGAATCTTTTGGGACCAAAAGCCTCCCAAAATGGGGAGGTGTGATCCATATTAGATCAATATATTATTTTTCATCCATATCGATGCTTTTAGAGGGTAAAACAAGGAGGAAACAACTCTCAGGACCATTTTTACCTACATGACCCAGTTTGGCAAATTGGGGTTTGAAACCTTCTAAGAGTGTTTTATGGCATAAACTAAAATTTATTGGGAGGTAAAAAAATTTCTCATTAGTGAAACACCTTTCTCTACTATTCTACACACAGATTCCTTTCCAACGGTGCAAGAATCATGCCAATAGGATTTTGTATGTGAAAGTTATGCCACTCAAAAGTTGACCTTCTTGTATTCACCACCATTATTTTAGACGATGCTATGTCAACACCTATTATTCATGGAAAAGGGGCTAGCCACATGATTATGACGAATAAGGATTTATAATATTCTATGTTGTAACTCTTGTTAAGAGTTGAAGTAGTCAAGCCTAACCACTAGTAGGCTATCAAGTTGTGTAACTGGGCCACTGGGAGGAAAAGTGACTCCATTCTTTCAAGTGCATTTGTTCCATATATGAGAAAAATAACTGAGAGTGATAGGAGATAGAGCACACAAAGATTAATTGTGCACTGTAGTAGCCCACAAGCCATAATCCATACTTGTTTATACTCATAAACATTTTTTATTCAGAGGAAGAGAGCAGAGCAACCTCACCTTCCAACTGGGTTTTTCTCTCGAAAGGGTTTCCCAAGTCATATCTTGTGTCAAATTTGTGTGTGAGATTTTATTTCATTGTTCTCTATTTTTTTGTTTAATTTTTAATTCGCATGTTTGCACTATTAACAATATTCTACAGATCCAAAAATATAAAAAGAAATAAAAACTGTAATGGTGTAGAATTTCAGATTTTAAATATAATGTTATCAGATTTGTTGTGATGAACTGATAGTGGAAGATCCATGGAAATTTACATATCATAAAGAGGGTTAATTTGGTCATAGAAGAAGGAAAAATCAAACCACATTTTGAGATATTTTCAAGGCTAACTAGGGTTTGTTTGAAGGAAAAGAAATGGAGCTTCATGCAACAGTTAAAAGACATATTTGAGGCTTGATTAGAACTCAGTAAAGGGACAATAAAGAGCAGATGTAGGCATGTTTATCCCACTTTCAAATATATATTTGAAAACCAAATCTAAGGGAAATTTTTGAGGAAAAATCTGAAGCAAAACAGTGGCAACAGAGGGTATAAGTTTAAGGCTCATCTTCTTCTTTGGTATGGTCAAACCCTGTCAAATTTTTTGAAGTATGAGCTAGAACCTTTCGTTTTGTTGAAGCTAGACATTGAAAATGAACAGATGAATGCAATATCATGCATAAAGGGTTATCAATTTAAAATTAGGGCCTGTAACAATACCTAACTAAATCAGACTTGTCAGAATATAAGGGGCAGATTGTGTATCAGCAGGAGCAGTAGTGAAGTGTCTTTTACACTGGTCAAATACTATTGTAAGTGGGTCATTATCGATGCTATGAGATCCCACAAATTGGTCTTATATCTTTCATTTTCATGGGTGGTAGGCTGGTGCAAGGAAGAGATTGAAGTCTCCTTCAAGTTGGTGCCTGAAATAACTTCAAGGTGGCAGGGTAGTGCTAGGGTAGCAGATTGAAGCTAACAAGGTGTTGGTGCATCCTTCCAGTTAGTGTTGGTAAAGCTAAGGTGTTGGTGCATGCTTTTAGGGTGTTGGTGCATGCTTTTAGGGTGTTGGTGCTTCCTGATAAAATTCAATGCTTTTCTATTTAAGTATTAGGGGGTTGGTGCTTCCCTTCAGTTGGTGCTAGTAAATTATTGTATTCATCAAATATGCTAGAAAGCATCTCGTGGTTTTCTCCCACATTGGGTTTCCACGTAAAACTTCTTGTGTATTTTTTTATGTGATGTGATGTTGATTATTTGATTTGATTTATGCTAATGATATTTATTTCTTTGAAGCTTTAAAATTAATTAAAGTGAAATATTGGTTCACCGTCTCCCCTCCACCCCCCAGTATTTCCAACAAATGGGTCCAAAAAAGATGCTTATATTTACTTTGAATTATTAACCTAGCTGATTTGCACACTACTGCTACATTTACCGCAACTTACATGACATTGGTAGGCTCAACCTCCTAACCCTATTTATAAAGCTTCATCTTTGTGGTTTTCCAAACAATCGATAGCTTTAAGAAATAAAATCTCATCTTGGCATGTAACTATGATGTTGATAAATGGACATTTGGAAATATTTGACCACCCATTATAACAATAGAGTAGCGTAAACTCACCCATGTCTATCTCATCTACTCTTTTTTCCCATTAATATTGGAAACTTTCCTTTCTAAAATCATTATCTTCAACATATGTTCACCTAGAGGAACATGTGAGAGTCTTAATGCTACAATTGCATAGATGATCCAAACTTATGAAGGAATGCAACAGAACACAGATATAAACATAAACATAGAGATTGAGCAGAAATAAAATTTCATGTCATTAACATCAAAGAACCATAAACCTAGAGATTGAGCAGAAATAAAACTTCATTTCATTAACATCAAAGAACTAATATATGCTTACATATTGAATGGAAATAAACTAGCTCGGGTGATGGTAACTCATCTCTGAGAAGAGATGTGGCGGCTACATGCCTCTAAACTGTGTTACAATGAGGCTCAAGGGACTTTTTACTATTGAAAAACAAAGGAAAACCCTAAACAACCAAAACCCTAACCCCAGGATACGAAACACCAAGAGTTTGTGGGCCTCATTGGGGTTGGATGGGAAGCCAACTACCCGAGGTCGTAAATTGGTCATATGATCTCCATTTGGCACGTACGATACCTTGTTGGAAATATCTCTCTGAGTACTACAGGATTTGGGAGAGGTCCGAACCTTTAAAAAAAACGTAATTTAGGGGGTCAAAAAAATTTCAGAAGTTCAGGACCCGAAAAAATGCTAAAAATAGTAAATATTGTTATAATCAAGGAAACTGATGAAACCGACTAGAGGTCTCAGTGGAATAGGTGGGTGGCCACCAATATCCACTTGGATCAACAAAGCATTTCATTATAGTAAGGAGAGTAACTAAAATGGAAAGTATCAATGACAAAAAATAATTGTAGATGGCATCATATGTATATCAAAATTCAACATACCATACAACCTTGTAATAGTTAGTCCTATTACACAAGAACAAAAATGCTTTTATTTGGACGAAGGTGTTCCACTCCCAATGAGAAATGATGGAACAATAAGGCCCATGGATGGTTTATTTGTATCTTTCCTTTTGAATCTTACAATCGTTTCCATGTTCTTATAGACTTGGGATGTGACATTTTGGCTAGAGAAGGTACCCTTTGTATCCACTTCCATCTACATATTCAAAATATTGGATTTTCATAGCGTGGTTTAATTTCATACATACATTAACCTCTTCACCACCTGTGCCAAAAAGGTACCTTCTAACTCGACCATAACTCCAAATACAAGGATAGTCACAAACATTGCATGTCCAATGGTGTGACCCACCATTTTTCTTTCATGGTTTTTGTCAATTGAGGCATTAAGTAATTTGGTTTCATGTAGCAAAAATAGTTTTTTTTTTTTTTAATCAAATGTCCCATTTGTATATTCAACCAACTCCCTTGGTAACAACAAAGATTGACATTGGCTTGGGCTTTACTCAACATTGATGAGGTGGAAACTCCATTCCCACTTCTAATATTTGTCCCACTCCCAACATAACCCTTTTCTTAGGCGTCATAATCATTATCACTATCACTGTTGTTGTGATCCCTAGAATCACTCATGTTAGTAGTTTCAAAATTTTGTGTAGAGTTTTAATTTTTGGCAACCTTCATAAGGGTTTATCCTATGTCATATGCCATGGAGGCCACAAAAATATGAGTGTCTGACATGAGACATGACAACCCTCGAAGTAAGACATGGAATATATATATATATATATATATATATGTGTGTGTGTGTGTGTGTGTGTGTGTGTGTGTGTGTGTGTGTGTGTGTGTATTCCATGTCTTACTTCATATATATATATATATATATATATATATATATAGATATATATATATATATATATATATATATATGAAGTAAGACATGGAATATATATATATATATATATATATATATATATATATATATATATATATATATATATATATATATATATATCCAAAAATGAAATATAGGCAAAGAATCAATTTGTTTTATAATTTAGAAACGAAAACATTTACAATTTTACATGATGATCATACATATTCAATCCTAAAACTCTTTCTCTTGAGCCTATTGTCTTATTAAAACAATGTTCTTTCCAGTGTTTGAAGCAGTTGTTGCAGCCCCACTTCTAGCAGATGGAGCACTAGTAGACCCTAAAGAAAATTAAGGAGAGGGGACAACATCAACAGGGGCATTTCTCCCTTTCCTATGACCTTTTCCAACTTCCCTTAATGATTGAGTTGTGATTTTTGTGAAATGAAGAAGATAATGGAGAATTGTAGGAAAAAATTGATGAATGGTGGACAAACTTTCCCAACATTTGGAATCCCTTCTAACACTACACAATAACCCTGGGTTGCACTCCAAAATATCTCACATGTCCAACCTATTGAGTGAAAGGGAAAACTGTGTTTTTATGGGTCGCATGAATCCATTAGGGGAATTTCGAGGTCTAAAATGGGCCTCCTAAGGAAATTATAAAATAATAGTGAAAATAATTAAATAAGATTAGATTACATCATCAAATTTTAGAGGCAAAAAAAGAAAAAAACCTTTTTTCCAACTTGTATTTTCAACTTATCTCCCTATGGGTTTACTCTAATTTCGAGCGGAAACACTCGTTGGATGCATAATTTGATTCTTCATCCAAGGAGTACCCATGTTGCATACTTTCAGTGGACCCTACTACACGAAAAATGAGAAATACATGAAAAACGTGATTTCAATCACGTATTTTCATGTATTTCTCATTTTTCGTGTAGCAAAGTCCATCAAAAGTATGCAACATAGGTACTCTTAAGATGAGGAATTAAATTTTGCATCCAATGAGTATTCCCACTCGAAATTTGAGTAAAACCTTGGGGAGAAAAATTGAAATACAAGTTGAAAAAAAAAATAGTTTTATTATTTTTTAATTTTTTAATCTTTTTACCTTTTTACTCCAAAAATGGTGAATCATCCACCATGGTTGACATTATTATCTTGAATCCTATTGGTTCTTATAAAGTTTATTTTGGTTGTACATTTTTCTTAGGAGGCCCATTTTAGACCTCAAAATTTCCCTACTACTTTTATAGGGGACACGGTGAGGGCATGTGTCAAGCATGTGTCCTCACATCCATGTCTGACATGTAGAATATGGGATATGGACCATGTTTGAAAGTGTCTTGTTATTTAAGGTTTCTCCTTAAATTTGGTTCACTTAAACGTGTTTTTAATTTTCCACGGATGATTACATCTAATGTTGATATTGAAGGATGGAAGTGAAAAATGGAGATAAAATAAACAAACAAAATGCTCAAGAGTTTAAATAACAACAAGCATTTCAATTTCAAATTTGAGATAAAGGGTAGTGACTCTACATCCACTCTACTAGATGAAGAATTGATCCCTCTACAATCAAATTGATCCACTCCTTTAGTAAGCAAATTGATACACTTCCTTTTCCAATCCACCATGAAAAATGATAAATCACTCTAAGCAATGCTAACATGTTCCAACAAAATGGTTAAACTATCCAGGGAGCCACAACTAGCTCATGTCAGATCAGTCTTATAGAAAAGGGAATCCATGTGCAAGTGAAAAATGAGCTAATGGATTAAGCATTAGAATGCATTATACTTTGTATTTATTAGTATGGGTCACTAGCGAAAAGGAATGGGGGGAGGCCTAGGCATCCTGCTTTTTGAAGGGGTTGCTTAGAAGCACCCCCACCCCCACCATTTTACGAAATGTGCATTGCACATTGATGATTTTGTGTGTGTGTTTCCGCGTATTTCACAAAAAATGGGACCTAATTAAACATTTCACCAAACCCCCAACCCTAGAGGACACATACCCATGGAACATTAATGATAATTAATCATACTTCTTTATCAATTATTGCAATGTAATTTAGTATTTAACCTTAAATTTAAATTTAAAGTCCAATATTATATGCATTGTATGTATAACTGGTTCGGCCAATGAATGTTAAATGTAGATAAACATCAAAACACTTACTTCATGATACAATCTCACATTGCCCACATCATAACTTACCCACATCATAACTTAACTGGATTATAACTTTATTTTAAATTATTATATAATTACATAAAGAAATAATATATAAGTCAAACATACTGCCACCTTTATCATGGAGATTCTTAAATTGTAAATAGGCTTTGATGCAATATCATAGCCTACATACCCAAAAAATTATAAGTCATTTCATATGACTATTATTCATATAATTTTTTTAATTAATCAATTTAATTAAAAGGGCAAAAAGAAGAGTATAACTAATTTTGAGATAAATCTCAATCTTTAATATTGAATATTACTAAAAATATGACTATTGTTCGTATAATTTTTTTAATTAATCAATTTAATTAAAAGAGCAAAAAGAAGAGTATAACTAATTTTGAGATACATCTCAATCTTTAATATTGAATATTACTAAAAATATTTTAAAAATTAAATCCCTGTCATCCATCTATTAATTATATTGTAGTCTATCATCCACAAAATAGCCTTTTTCATGAAGCTAGCAATACAATTTCAAGTACAATTGTGATTCTTTATTGTTTAATATACATTTTTTAATGCATAAATAGATTGGGCACCCTAAAAAAACCTAAGGCACTCGAATTTTATAGATTAAACAACTTAAATTCAAGTTTTTATATACCTTTATTAGATTTTGATTAAAATTAATATACTATGAAAAAATCCAGTTCTTCTATTAATTAAACTAATCCATTAATTATTAATAATTAATTTAAAATTCTTAAAATTCTATTTCAAAATAAACATATTTATTAATTAAAAAAAATCAAATTAATTCCGATAAAATTTCATAAATAATTATTTTTTATAAATTTAAATAAAGTACATATTCCCAATTCATAGAATATAAACCACATTAAAATTAATCAATTTCATTGAATATAAACCACTTCAAAATTAATAAATTTTAATCAAATTAATTTCAACAAAATTTAATAAATAATTATTTTTTATAAATTTGAATAAAGTACATATCACCTATTCATGGATATAAACCACTTTAAAATTAATAAATTTCAACCATGCACCTTTATTCAAAGATAAGTTAATCAAATAATTCACTTTAACATCGATAAATTTAAAACCATATACCTTTACTAATGGATAACGTAATGATATAACTTATATATTAATATTTTTAATATGGAATGTTGGTTTAACCTCAGTCGCTCTGTCCTAACACTAAAGTTGTGGTTGCGAAATGTCATTCTCTCGTACAATATATCATGTTTTCTAATCACGTAGTTTAATGAATGGGAGGAGTCGCTTTAAAAGTTATAGAAATTTTAGTTATATTTAGAGAAAATCTGGTAAGGATTTTTGTAAATCCAAATTATAGTTGTTAAACTTCAAAATTTTAAATGTTCTAAAAGTTTTTGATGGTGCTGAATCCATTTCCATCATCAAAAACACGATTCAAACACTGTCTCTACAAGATTTTTTGAAATTTTTTTGGTGCTGAATCCATTTCCATAATCAAAAACACGATTCAAACACTGTCTTTACAAAAAATTTTGAAATTATTTTACTCAAATTCTAACCACTATCGACCATCCTAACGAAATAAACCATTCATTCCTCCACCTAGTTAGAAGACTCCTTTTCTAATTTCTGTGTCCCACATTCCAAAAAGCTGATGTCATCCTGCAAATTGATTTTATGAACACGTTTTTTGGGCCGTGGGCCTCTACTCCTTCCCAACTCTGTTTTTCGAATTATTAAAAAATCTGCTTCAACTTCAGTGCTCCATATCGCAGCACAGCCAGCCAAAAAGAATCAACTAGCTTACTTTACCATTCCCTATTCATAAAATAGCCATCTTTTTACCCCATTGATCGAATTTAACAATAGAATAAAATAAAATAATGTGATGGGATTAACAAAAAAGCTGATTTTCTCAGTACAGAATCCCTAAAATAAAATCTGAAGGGATTGGAAAAAAAGCTGATTTGGTCAGTACAGAATCCCTCATTTGAGGGCAAGTGTATACAGAGCTCTCACCGACAATTTTACAACCTTTGCAGCTTTAATAAAATATCAAGATATTTTCAATGAAATCCAAAGAAAATAGTTTACCTTTCTTGCAAGTCTGTTTTGATTAAATAATAAAAATAAATGAAATCCAAAGAAAATAGTTCACCTTTATTGCAAGTATGTTTTGATTAAATAATAAAAATAGGTAATGGTTGGTTTTGACTCCGAAGTACAAGTCTTGGGATTACTTTGATAGTATTTTTTTCTTATTTTAATTTTTTAATATGAATTAATTATTTTTAATTTATTATTATTTATGTAAATATATTTTCCACATAAAATTTAATTTTGTAAATTAAAATTTTTATATTTTTATTATTTTTAAATATAAATTATTTTTCTTAAATATTTAAAAATAAAAATAAAAATATATATATATATAAATTATTAAATATTTAAACATTAAATTTAAAATAATCATATATATATATATATATATATATATATATTATTTTGTATCTTTTTTTTCTTAATTATATTAAAGATTTTAAATTTTTACCATTAGTTATAAAACACTTATGCAATACATCTCATTTATGAATTTTTATTTCTTTAAATGCAATTAGAAATAAGGAATTGCATTTTCATAATCATTATATACTATGAGCTATTAACAATCAAAGATGTCAACAATCAACTTCTTTAAAGTTTTAAAACCCTGTGGACCTAGGCCTGGATGCCAATTAGGGAAGGAACTAAAATGTTATTCTTTTTCCAAAAGAATTATGATGCTAGATTATTTGAATTCAAAATTATGTCTTTATCCTAGATCAATATTGGAAACACTCATGTACTCGTTTCTCTTTTTGGTAGTGTTTGTTTTTTTAAAATAAATTTCAACAAAAAGCAGCTGTTGCAGATATCCATCCTTCTATCTTCTTTATTCAGAATCAAATCCAATTGGAAAAGATCTTTTACTTGAAAAAAAATCAATATTTAAGATATTCATTCCATTCCATTTTTTGTGCAGAGAATGGACCTCTAAGCTAAGACCAGCCAACACTAAAGATGAACCATCTATATTCTCATAAAAAGTTTCCAGAGAAACAGACTACTAATTATTATTTGTTCTAGAATTTACTTTATAAATCATTATGAGAAAGGGCATATATAGAATAAAACTGAGTATTTTTATTTAGTTTTTGGGAATTATTTAAATTAATGTGACAGTAAAATGAGATTTGTGAGGTGGAGTCAACAGTTGGAAACAAAATGGCAGCTCAACCAACCTTTAAATTTATGTATATTATTTATGACTTCATCCTTTATTGAGTGCTTCTGCCTTACTTACCTGGATACAGGATATCACTCTTTTCCATTATATTTTTTCCATATTCTTATTTTCATTGTTGATTTGAATTGACAGCATGGATATTTCCAAAAATGGCAGCTCAACCAACCTTTAAATTTATGTATATTATTTAAGACTTCATGCTTTATTGAGTGCTTCTGCCTTACTTACCTGGATACAGGATATCACTCTTTTCCATTATATTTTTCCATATTCTTATTTTCATTGTTGATTTGAATTGACAGCATGGATATTTTCTCATGGAAGTATTGTTGGCTTTCGTGTGTTAATTGATTTAGCTCATATTAATAAAATCTCAATTTCTAGGCTAGTTACCACCACAGATTCATCCAACAATAAATGTAAAACAGAATGCTTATTTTCTCAAAGCTGCCACATTGAAGACTTCAAAGAAATATGGGAGGACAATTCACATTTCTCAGGCCTGAGATTTTCTCAGGCAAATATTGTTGTGGAAACATCTTGTCTGTGAGAAGGAGGAGATTCATTTTGATTTACTTTCATGCATATTTCTGTTATATTGCAAAATCTGTTTTTCTTCATAATAAGATTGCAATACATATTTACTAAACATAAAATAAATCAGAAAAAACATATAAAAGCAATTTCTGAGTGATAGGATTACAAATTACCTCCATTCATGGTCAGGGGATGGCAGCAATCTTACCCAACAATTATGGTCAGGGGATGGCAGTAATCATACCCAACAATTATTCTTCATTTTATCTTGATATCATCTTAAAACTCTTTAAAAAAAAATCTAGGGTTTTAAGCTTTTCTCACAACGGAAGTGAGTTTGTACAGAATTGAATAAAAAATAAAATACAGTTCTTTAGAAGTCTGGATATCACTAGACAGAGCAACATTCAATCATACCCATCATACCCTGTAATGTTAAATCTCATCTTTTATTCCACTAACCATATAGTGCCATTAGATTTATCAGAGATGCACAAAAAAGTTACATTATTTAAGAGAAATGCATACATTATTCAAGAGAATTGGACTTGTACAGAAAATTTACATTATTTAAGAGATACATACACAGTACATTTACATTATTCTAGAGGATTAGATACACAGGAGTATCTAGGACAAACTGCAAATTCCCATGGAGGAGCTCAAAGTCAGGCAGAACTGAGACTTAGGCCTCATAAGTCAGCCACAACTGAGACTTAGGCCTCATATTGTACATCTACATAAGAATGAAAGCCCTCTTAATGATCCCCACATGACTGACCAAATTATCAAACTTTCAATGTCTGTCTCAAAGTATTTTTTCTTTTCTGTTAATTCACAAAAACAAAACATATATACTGTCTAATTTTTAGCATGGGTAAAAACACCAAGAAGAGCCACCCGGCTCGAAACCAGCATCCGATAAAGCTCCTTAATCTGATTTTCCAGAGGAATCATACCTTTCTGCAAGACCTCAGCATATCTCTGCAGCTGCCCAACTGATTGCCTTACCTCATCCATCTTCTCCCGGTTCGAGGCAGAGCTGGCCTTGTCCGCCAGCATCTTGTCTAGCACATTGTACAGCTTCTTAACCTCTGAATGCACACAATCCAATTCATGGAGAAGAGCAGATGAGGAAGCCTTGGCCTTCTTCTTATCAATTTCTTCCTTCACTTTGCTCTGCAGTCTGAGCATTGAAGAAGCCCAGGAAGGGTAACTGCTGGTCAGATGCAGACTGGGCAGAGGCCTTCTGGGTTTAACCAGCAGGGCAGCAGCTACAACCCCACAGACAAAAATAGTGGCGGTCTTCGCTCCATACATCGCAGACAACAGGGAACTGGCCTTGGAACCATCGAGGGATACTGGTGAGGCTAATTTCTCCCCCATTCTTCTAAGCATGGAGCTGCAATTTTCCAGCTTGGATCTCTGCTGCCCTTGTCTGTCAAGCTCTTCATCTTTCTTCTTCATGGCTTCGATGCATTCATGGAGAATGTTTTTTGCCCTGATCAGGTTCTTATCATTTATGCTGTCCTTGTTATCGAAGCAGTGAAGGGCGAGCTGTACCAGCATCTGATAGCGCTCCACGTCTGCGAAGCTCTCCTTGAGGACATTGCATACGTCCAGGAGCTTAACGCTATCGTCTAGATAGTCATTGATCGATTTTTCATCTTTTTCACCCAGAGGGAGCTCCAATTCCGGTATTGTTTTGGCGACAGAGGAATGGGTGAAGAGCACGAGCAGGAGGGCCTTGTGAAGCCAATCCAGGTCCAGGTGGCTGTGGGTGTTTTCTGCGGTCTGTTTCAGGCCTTCCAGGTGAGCTAACATGTCCGATTCGAACGCTGCAAGCGCCGGATTGGATGAATTCGCAGATGCATTCGAATTCCTGCTCGAGAAGAGCGGGTAAGAGATGGAATTGAAGGTCGCACCGATCGACGACAGAAAACCCGACCCCAATTGCGTCATGGTCTTCGGTGAATGAAATCAAGAAGACTGCGAATGGGGATGCTACGCAGACAAACTCGAGGATTCGAACTCCAGACCTGTGATCTCTCAGGGGCAAACAAAAATCGAATGGCTATTGGAAAACTTGATTTTCTGGGTTTCTGATTGGAGTAGATATATGGGCAAAGATTTAAAGGGGTTTCGAGCAACTGGCAAAGGGATTCGGAGAGCTATTGGATGGCATCAAAACTGAAGCTTTTCTTTCTGGTAAAGGGGACCCTTACCCTTGAAACTTTCGTTCTAAAATACCCGATAAATGTGAACAGTATCGCCCAAGAAACGTACACTGCGGTGGCGGATACCGCTGAGATGGGACGAATGAATAAACGAACATCCGTGACTTGACTGCGAATCAAATTGTACCCAGTTGCTATTCTCGGCAGTGACGCAACTGCAGTGTTGGGCACACTGTTGGCTAATTGTCATTGGACACAGTCAATAAGTGGTCTCTTCGAAACTTTAAATACTTTGCTTCCTTTAAAAAATAAACGAGTGCAAAATTTTATAATTAATGAAAAAATATAATTATTAGAAAAGAATTTTTTAACTAAATTGATGTTGATTTTTTATTATAAATTAAATTTACACATTAGTTAATTTATTTCTCTATTCTACACTACTGTATGCTTCCACAGATGTAAGTAGATATATTTACGAAAAAAATTGGGAAAACAATATTAAGAAAACATGGTTGCATTAATATACATTAATAAATTAATGTGCACAGTATAAATTATTTTTTTATATATTTATTTTATATGTGTATATTTTAATTATTTTAAATAATTAATTTTAAAGGTTTTTTAGAATGTTATTTTTTTTTAATTTAATAATAAAATTTTATAATTTTTTTTTTGTAAGTTTGGTATGACTACATTTTTATCATGTTTAATATGTTTTTTTAATTGGGATAGGGAATTGAACCAGTGACTTTACATTAAATAATACTTTAACAAAACACCCCATCACTATTTACCTAAAATTCCATAGATAAATTTATAATTTCACTCAAAATTTATCATTAAATATCAATCCACGGAAAATTTAAAAAACAAATTAATAAACTACCTCACATGTATTTAACAAATTAAAAAACTGTAAAACACATATGATAACAAGTGATTGTATGATCGGGGGCATTATTGGCCTTTCAGGGCTATATTTGGTGATCTGTTTATACAGATTTGTATGTGGCTCGGTCCACGTTTTTGCATATGCTTCTTGCATTTGCATTATGTAATCTTTTTTTTATATGAATATATTATACTTTTTCTTCTGAAAAAAAACAAGTAATTGTATGAATATCACCCGGTCATGTATCCCGCGTGGTTAGGGACGGCGGCTTATAGCCTCCCCACCCGGGTTCAGCCTTCGTGCATGACTCACTGTGGAACCCTCGTGCATGACTCACTGCTCCGCAGCCAACCTTTGTATTGCTCCGCTGCTCTGCAGCTTATGGTTTCTATGGCACTTCCGTAAATATGTATATATCTACAAATATTGAATTTGGGTTGATAAAGCTTCTATAAACAAGTTAATAAAGCTTCTATAATCTTCTATAAATTTATCCCTCTTTCATGTGAAAGAAAGGTTGGGTATTTTTCAAATCTCATCTAATTTTGTACCAAGATTTTTATTTTAAATAAATAATAAATCATTTAAATATTATTTTAAATTAAAATTATATATATATATAATAACTTAAATTAAATTAATGATTTTTTTTAATTTTTTATGAAATCAAACAATAAAAAAAATAAAAAAATCTTTGAAAACCAGATTAAAATTCTTTGAAAAGCAATTAAACTTGTGGATCCTGGACCATAAGATGCAATGGTTTTCCTGTCAATTTATGTGTTGTACTTAATTTTTAGTTTATGAAACTGGTTAGAAAACGTCAAAATGTCCACGTTCCCCTAAACAATTGAGAAGAAAATGTCAAAAATTCCCAAGTTCCCAAAAAAACAGTTGAGAAGTGGTTCAACCCTTGTGTGAGGCATTCAATGAAGTTTACGCAAAATGTTTTCTTATGCTTTGTCTAATTTTTAAAACATAACTTTACGGTTGCCATTTAAATATTTTAAATGTTTATGCATTCATTTTTTTTTTCCATTATATCTCGTTTATATTTATACAAATTTACCGAATCATGATTATGTGTTTCCTTTTTAAAAATAAAATAATATAGATTAGTTTTTACAAAATATTAATTATATTATAATATTAAATAAAAATTCAACAAAGTGTTATGGAGTAATTAGTATTTGTTGTTTAGTCTAAATAAAATTAATTGGAGTTTGAATTGCTAATATTTTGTGAGCCGTTTAATTAAAGTTTTCATAAAGTAAAATAAAAGTGAAAATGAAAATATTGGGTTAAAATAGTGTTTTTGGTGAGTACCTTATTTTATTAGTTGTAATGAACCTTTATAACTTTATTTTTTTGGCAGTGTTTCATTCAAATTGATATGGAAAAACTTAGTTTCAACTTGTTTTGCACAATCATTTGTATAAAGTTCATGGGCATTGTACATGATTGATATAGAGTTGAATGCAATTGTGTTTCTAGCACTGAAGGCATGGGAATATGGAACAAAATATATATTGTTCTCTCTCAAATGGCGTCTCTCAAATGAGTTGGGGTGATTATAATTTGTGATTTAGTATTAAATTATTTTTTGAATTAAATTGTGAAGACATGTTAGTTCATTAATATTTATGAATAATACAGCAACAATTGTTTCACTATTAATTTAACAACTAAATTATAACTAGCACCATTATATAAATTAAATCACTAGTAACTATAGATAGATATCAAAACACTTAGTTTCTAAAACATTTCATTTTGTTAAAATTAAAAAATTCATTAAAAAAAATAAATATTAAAATAAATAAAATATATCATTATCACTTTTTGAATATTTTCCAAATATTATACATTTGTCTATGATTTGTGATTCAGTATTAAATTGACTCAATTTGACACATTTACTTTGAATACAACCAGCAATAAAGTTGTAGTAGAATAAATAGCCTTAACAAAATTCACACATTAATTTTTTGTTTGGATAGAGAAAAGAAGGTAAAACAACTTTAACAAACCAATTGAAACAGATGATAAATTGAAGGCTAACATATCTACAATGACTTGAAGCCGAATCTTGAACTTAGAAGTAGGATCCTGGTAATATCTGGAACTTCAAAGTGGGACTTGAAGCAGAATCTTGAACTTAAAAGTAGGATCCTGGTAATATCTGGAACTTCAAAGTGAGATCCTGATAATATGCTAAGCATTGGTAGAAGTAGTTTGGATCACATACCCAACCTCTCCACCGTAGAATTTGAATCTAATAAAATGAAAAGTAGAATTTGAATCTAATAAAATGAAAAGAAGAACTTCAATAAGTAATATTGGATTAGCTGCCAACAAAGTGTCCACTTGGGCTAGAGTTTTCCTAGAAATCAATCATTGAATTGAAGAAGATCAATTTCTTGAATTCTTCATATACTTTGACCAAATTACTAGGAAAGAAATGCTCACAAGATTCTAAAAACTAATTGTTTTTTACAAATTTAATTATATTTATTGAAATAGAAGCTTTATTGTATTGTTATTACTTCCAAGGAAAAAAAATATATAGAAAGTTGAAGGGAAAAATATAATGTGAAATTAAAAATTAACCAAAAAAAATATGATTAAAGGAGTTATAATTGAAAATAGAGTAACCTTAGAGGAAAAAATATAAATCAAATTAAAAAGTAATAAAACTAAAAATTGACCCCAATATATATATGAGAAAAAGTGTTTTTGTCATCTTAAATTGAAAATATGGAGAAAAAACAATAATTCATGAAAATGGAAATATTAGAAAAATAAAAATAAAAAAGTTAAATAAAAGAGAAATAAAACTAAAAAAAAAATAGTCACTAATAGGAAAATGGAAGTTACTAAACAATTCCCATAATAAAACCTCAACCAATCACCTTACAAATAAATATCTTTAAAAAATGATAAAATTGAATTCCCAATTTTAAACATGGATAAGTGGCATAAATTTTTGGTAAAGACAAATTAATATTTAACTATTAACTATTAACTATTTTTTGGCATATTTTTTAGGAGGAATTTTTTAGAATTGTAAGTTTGAGTTGTGTAATCACAAACTCAAATGTTCAAGGAGTTTTTCAAGGCACTAAATCTATTTATGCATTAAAAATAATTTGAAATAAAAAAACAAAAAACAAAATCTTATCTAAAATTAAAAGGGTGAACATTTTAAATAATAAGAAATCATATTTTTTTTCACAATTGTATTGATGCATCACCAATGGGGGTGGGTGACAGAGAGGATTGAGGTGTTAGAGGCGATCCTACCACTCTACCACCTCAATTGCATTTAAGAGGGGAGCGGCATGGCCAACCTCAACATTCATGTGGATGCAAGTTTTTAAGAATGAGGTGGCAAAGATAATGGGCAATCTCGAGTTCTTTATGTGCCTAGTGTGGTTGAATATGAGGTGTTCCTACAGAGACGTCATCCCCTCTCTGATGCAGGTGAGGTGCAAAAAGAGGGACAATGGGGGTGTTGAAACTCCAAAAACCTACAATCATAAAGAAGGAAAATGTAAGTGATAGGAAGAATCCTCTGAGGTGGGCATCAATTTGGAGAGAAGGTTGGGGAATTTCAGGAACCTAGAGTGGAAATGGATAGCAGATGAATTTGTTCTTGCTCAAATTGTTGGAAGGTGTTAGTTTAAGCTTGTCTGGTTGTTTCTTCATCTAGGTGTTTGAGTGGAAGTTCATACACAGGTAATTAGCGCATTATCCTTATTTTGATTATATACAAGACATTGAGTTCTCGAGCCCAATTTGTTTGGTTATTTATACTCTAGTTTGTAGGGTAGGTAGTAGATTATTGTTTTGGTATGTTAAAAGTCCAGAAAACTCTGGGAGAAGATCCATTTGTCAGGATTCAAATTTCTTTACAATCTCTCTTTATATACTTTGTCAATCTCCCTGAATGCAAGCTTACCAGTTGTGTTAGTCAGGTAATTAACTACTTGGTTTGGGTTTGGCACCCTGGATGGCAACTTGTTTTCACCATTTTGAAGTCATCTTTAGCCAAAAGAGAGGTTTATTTTCTGTGGGGGGTAATTTTTTGTACCTAAGTTGACTCTCTTATACCAACATTTTCCCATTCTCCTGCAAACTCGGAATTACCAACCTGACTTGGGTTTGGCACCCTAGGGAGTGTCTTGTACTAGCTTTTTCAGTAGTGTCTTTGGCTGGAAGAGAAGTTTCCATTTTGTGGGTGAATATTATCATGTTCCTAAGTTGGTTTATTTGCAACAGTGTCTCTCTATTCTCCTGCTAACTAGGAACATTTCGCATCTCAGTCTACATTTTTGTTTGTGTCTATTTTGGAAAGAATTTTGGGCATTTGCATCCTCATTGTGATATGCCATCGAGACAATGTATGCTTAGTTGTAGGGGTAGGGAGGTCGTGGAGTCCAAGAGAGGAATTGATCCCAACAACAAGCTCAGGAAGCGGTTGACATATTCCATTTTGTGGTTCCCCCTAAAATTTGTAATGAGATTCGAAATGTAGAGTCTTGGGTTGTTATGGATTATCAAGATTTTTCGGTTTCAAAGATTCTGGAAGAGGTTTCCAATTGGGCTCCTAACCTTGGTAACATCGAGGGATGAAGGAAACATAGTTTCAATTCCATATCTTTGCATCTGTTACACCTTCATATTCATGATCAACTGATATTTCTTATGTTTTTTTTTGCTTTACAATGACATGTCTCTTGAATAGTGTATGTTTTAAACTTCTTTTGATTCTCCTAAATAATTATAAATTTGGTTTCCTTTATGATAGATTAACACCACGTAAGGAAGGCAATTTTAAACAATGAATAACTAGAAGATATACTTTGTCCAAAAGGATTTTTTGAAGCAATATAAATGGAACTTAAAAATAAAATAAATAATCTTGTATTACTACCCAAAAACCCCAAAAATTTCTAATAATTAAACTTCATTTAAAAAAAAATCATAAATTATAATTTTTTTTCCAAAAAAACTAAAAGTAAATTAAAAGTAACCTATCTGAATATAATTTCAAATAATTTGAATATAAAGAGACCATCAAATTATAAAAATATTTTTTTAAAGAGTCAAACTCTACCTGATTTATAAAATGTATTTTAGTTTTTTTAAATGCCCATTTTATTTCTAAGGAAAGTAATCAAATACACAATAATATTGACATCTTTTATTAATTATATTAAGCATATTAAGTAATTGTCTAACCAGACTTTTTTTTGCCATGAAAATCATGGAAATTTGGGCTTTGATAAAATCCTGCAGGGATTTTTGAAAATCCTGATTATAGTTGTCAAACTCTAAGATTTTAGGTGCCCCAAGATTTTTAATGGTGTTGAATCCATTTCCACCATCAACATTCAAACACTGCTACTACAAAATTTCTGAAAATTTGTTTTCCCAAATTCCAACCACTTTTGACGGTACGAAAATTCTTCCACCTTTGAAAATGACACCTTATAAAAATCTTATATAAAGTTAATCCTAATACAAAGGAAGTGTCTCCAATTGATTAAGTCAATCCTTTGTTTAATATATTATTTAAAAATGATTAAGTCAATCCTTTGTTTAATATATTATTTAAAAAAAAGGGTATGAGATATCATAACATGGAGTTTGTATAATAATTTAATGAAAAGAAGTTATATAATACTTTCATTTAGAGTTATAATTTAATCACATCTTCGATTAAATTATAAATTTATTTATTTATTAAAAAAAATATATATATTAATATAAAATTAACATTGTATGCACATTTCAAAATGATGTGCAAAACTCCTTTGTTTGTTAACCTTAAAAATTATTAAGAAACAATGAGAAATAATGTTAAAAAGAGGAAACACTTAGAAGTTTGTATCTTACCTTAATTAAAGATTGTACCGTCAAATTGGGTTATGGAACTTATTCGTTTATTAATTCTAAAATATTATATATAAAAAAATAAATTAGTAGACATAAAAAAAGTTTTGCTTTTGTGTTGGAATGTTTACAAAATGTACCGTCAAATTGGGTTATGGAACTTATTCGTTTATTAATTCTAAAATATTATATATAAAAAAATAAATTAGTAGAGATTTTAAAATATAAAAAAGTTTGGCTTTTGTGTTGAAATGTTTACAAAATTCATTATGTTTTATAACGTCACTATTTTCACTGGTTCAAAAGATAGAGATTTTATGATTATGATATTTTTTATTATGATTATGATATTTTTTATTAGCTATTTAAAATAAATGTTTATCTTAATTTTTATACTTCTATATTCTTTTTGTATGTTGTTTAACATTGTTATTTTTTATTTTTTGTTCTTGATCTAGTGTTTTTCTGTCTTTTTTTTTCATTGGATCCTTGTTATTTTCTAACTCTGTCAAATTATCCTTCACTTAAGAGCTGAAAAATATTTACGATTTTTTTTTTGAATTAGTACTTTCTATTATCACTGTAGCAGTTGTCCATCTGAGGACTCTACTAATCCTCATTCCAACCACCATCTATTTAACAAACCAACGCTTCTCTAAGTATCCATGTTCATAAAACTCTAAATACCACTAAGACCAGTTTACATGATAAAACATAAAAGCCCTTATGAATAGGCTGACCCAAAGCTAAACAAACAGATAGATTAAGCAACTGACAGACATAACAAATCATTTAGATTATGATCAAGAGATAGTAACAGGAGCTCTAGCACCCGATCCTGCAGGATCTAGAGGTTCAACATTATTAGATTCACAATGAACGTGCCCCTCTACATGGGCAAGTCGTGCATCAATTATGTCCAAACAAAAGTGTTGGTTTCTCAGCATTCTCTTAATGTCTCCCAAGGTGGCAAAGCCATTGTACCTCTCTACATGTTTATTGATGCCAGCCTAAGCCGACAATACCCACATTATGAAAATTAAAATTGCATGATCTACTATGTCCCAAGATTAATCACCTGATCCATGGTGAAATCCCTTTATAACCAAGGTTTAATGCTCCTTTTAAACTCTATGCGGAAACATTTCATGTGACTAACCCAAGTCTAAAACTTTAATAAACCTCTGATTAATTCTTAATCCTTATAACATAACCCTTCGGTAATCACCCACACTTATCAACTATACCATGGTCTTAGGACTTTGGTTAAACCTCACTTAACCCATAATCATTAATTCCCCTTATTTCTATTATAATTCTCATATAATAGAAATATTTCATATAACACTTAAACCTTACCTTTTGGTTGATTCACATGACTTTACACATTTCCCGACGCTCAACCTTTAGCGTGTTCAACCTCCATTGTCGATCTTATTCCTTGATTTGACAGTCATCGCGTCACCCGATCATCAACTTAGCCGGGCAATCTCCACCATTTATCTCTCCTATCTCAATCTAACAGTGATCGCGTAATCTCATGCAGATTACATGCACAATTGATATTAGCCCGAGAGCACGCGAGAAAAGTGGTTTTCTCTTTCCTCCGGGTGCTACGTGTCAACCCATAAGGCTAATCGCGTGAACTCATAGAAATACCATTTACCGCTTTGAGCATGCGCGAGATACCACTTACTGTTTATGTAGACTGCTCCACTATTTTGCACGTGATTTTAATCTCCGCCATCCATCTTCTTAAATTTATTCTACACGACTTAATCTTGATCGTCTATATCCATCACCCTTGTTCGTTGATCTGACTAATCCAACGACTGTGCTCCGCTGCTACATTCTTTTGTCTATATTGTGTAATAGTCCATTTGTTCGGATTCCTGCCTGTGTATTAGTTCTCGCCTTCCAGTCTTCAACTATTCTGATACTAATCTTCAGCTTCGTTCTTCATTCCTTCACACTTTTACGCTTTCGTTGCATAACTCCTTAGGTTTTAAGAAGCCTTACAGTGTATCTTCACTGTAACATTAAGGTTTCTCCAATACTGTTTATGTGTAAACCCGATACACTGTCCCTGCACTTGATCTCTGGTTCTGCACACCTGCAACCCTATGTTATGCAGAATTACTTCTATTTCACACACAATATATAATTTAGGAATTGAAATATCTGTGTATAAATAAACAAATGATTACATCATGAATATATGTCTCTCTCTGGCCTGATTTTCTTATCAGTGGCCTTTTCCCTTTCCTTCCCATAGGCTTACAATCAAACCTATCTAACTCTCGAACTAATTCCTTGCTAGCTAACCCTCTTCTATGCCTTTTAGGCTTATATTTATACAAAAGGATTCTATAACCAATTGCTGGTTTAGATCCATAACCTTCTCAACAAAATCCTAAAATTTCTTCTTTATCTCTAAGGATCCTCTCTAATCCACAAAATCATCAACTAATTCCTAATCTAAGCTTTTACAATTAATTTCCAAACCTATCAATCTCTATGAACTCTCAATTGTCCTAATTCTCTCATGTTCCCCAACATTCGAGAACATTTACAAATATGCCTCACAATACTTAATTAATCCCTATTCTTAATATCTCTCATTGAAATTACTCAAAACCTTAATAATTACATTAATTTGACACATAGGAATCCAACTTCCTTGAAAACACAAGACCCCCTAAGTTAACTAGAATACAATGAAATTGCTGAGCTAGATGCTCTTGCATCAGACTCCCAAGGTTAAAATAATCATGATCTCCTGATCATGTGCTTCTCATATGTTGATAGAAAACCTCTAGGGTCCCAAACTTTGTTCTGTAGTCTGTCTTTGGTTGCTGCTATTGTTTCTTGTTGTTCTCCAGGTCTCCACACTTTATGTTGCATTGCCCCACTAGCTATGCTATCACAGTGTGTTGTTGTCTTTTTCTTGTTGCTGCTTTGCTTTCTTGTTGTTGTCTTCTCCCTTTGAGACACTTTTCTCATCAATTCAATTTCTATGTCCAACTCATTTCTTTGCTGGACTTTTTCCTCTTCCTCTCATACATATCCTTTGCAATCTTCATCAGGTTCTTTCTTCCCTACTGGTTCTTTCAGTCATTTCTCCAGTAGCTCCAATTCTTTCTCCCATTCACTAATCCTTTGATGAGAGTTCAGTCCTTCTTCTTTATTAATTGCCTCAACAGGTTCCCTGGTTATCTCCACTATGCCTATCATCATAATGGAATGATGATCCTTTACTATGTTTTCAGCTAACATAGTCTCTTCTTCAATTTTTCGTTTAACCTTCTACTGGTTACCTTCATTTTGGAGTTGTTGGATCCTTACTACCACCCTTACATCTTTACCCTCTTGTTGCTTCTAAAATTCCATCTCATCTCCAAATAACCTCTGTTCAATTTCTTCGATCACAACATCACACTCATTCATTTTATTCACTGCTCCTGCAAACAAACTATTGGTTTGTGAATTAAAACACTCTTCTGTCTCCATGACTTTTAGAGACTCTCTGCTACTATCAAGTACTGTTGTAACCATTTCTTTTCTATTGCCATTTCCTCCTAGCAACATCTCCAACAATTCAATTTCCTCTCTACATTTAGCAAGTTTTTTATCACCATGCTCTTCATTTCTAGCTTCATCCTTTACATGGTCACTATTGATCACTGATTCAATCAGATTATCTTCCATAGACAATTCTGTCTCATTCATCTTCACAGAAATAAGTTTTTGTTCTCTCCTTATGTTTTCAAAAATCAATACTTCATCAACTCCATGTTGTATAACAGTATTTGAGAACTATCCTCCTTCAACACTTATAATCCATATATTCATACAAAAATTGTCAGGTTGAAAAATGTAAGGCTCAACAACCTCAACTAATGTTTCACATATCAGCTCTTCAGGTTGAACTTCATCTCCTTCTTCCACAAGGAATTGTCCTTTTTTGTAATAACTCCAAATATCAATTCATCAATAATTTTCTTTTGTTGCAACAATTCAATATGTTCCTCATTCGAGAGGCATTCTCCATCATACTCTGCTCTAGAATACTTATCTTCTGAGAAGTACTCTTCATCCTCTATCAGCACATCGGTATGCTAATCCAAGTTCTCCTCTGAACTCTGTTGACTTTTATCAATTTTTATGACAGCTTCATAAGACTACCAATCCTCCACAAAACCTGCAAACACACCAAAACTATTAGATTCAAAAATACAAGGTTTTATAGCCTATTTTGCTACCTTTGTCCACATTTCTTCATGCTGCCTTGAGCCATCCCAATAGTTCATTGATCTCCATTCTTCATCTTCACCCAGGGCTTCACCATGTTCTGCTTCACAAATATAAACTTCCATTTCCAACTCAGCTTCTCTGAGTTTTTCCACTAGCCACTTCACTTGCCTCTGTTGTAGCCTTCTCTGTAATTTACGCCACTTCATTGCCTTTTTCCTCAAGACCCAACCTTGTCTTTGGTTTTCCTCTAGTATCATCCTTAATACATCGATTTTTTCTTTTATCTCTTCAATCTCTTTGTCAAGCTCCTCTTGACTCATTCTCTTGCCATTTGCCTTGGCATCTTCCTTCTTCACCTTTCTTCTATTGTGGTCTTCCTCAGAACCTCTGTTATCTTTGTTATGACTATCAGTAGTCATTTTCTCCTCTATATTCATGAGCTCCTCACTCACTTACTATGAGTTTTACTAAAGCCTCTACAACAGCGAGTCCTCCCTACTGCCACTTACCTCACCAAGCTTTCCTCTGTACTCGATCTTTTGGAAAGCACTTGGTTCTCTATCTCTGGAACCTCTTTGAGCACTTCTCTCTTCTCCTTTTAGGCTTCAACTCATCTGCACCTTTAAGAACACAATTTTCCTCTTTATCGAACCTCTGTTGGAATTTGTCAAGATTCTGCCACATTCTTCTTTCACTCAGAAACTCTTACCAACTTCCTTCATTCCTTAGCAATTCTATCCACATCCTCTATGGAATTGCCTTTGTGATCTTCCTATGAGCTATAACAATACCTCTACAGTAACAAGTCTCCTTTTTGCTACACATGCCTCACTAACCTTCCCTCCTCTGAGCTCAATATTTTGGCATCTCTTTGGTTCTCTCCTCTGGAACCAATTGAGCACTCCTTGCTCTAGGTTGCTGCAATCTTCTCACCTGCTATCTTCAAGACCTCTACATGATCTTGTTCTACCATTCACTTGCACTTTGAATGGATTTTTTTTGTTTCTTTTCATCTGCAAATTCTCCCAATATTCTGCTACATTTTATCTCTATGTGCCTACTATTTGTCAGATTTAAAATATGATCTCCTCTTGCTTGTATACACACCTTCAAAACATAACTATGTTCTAAGTTTCTCAAAGAATTCCTACACTCAGAATTTCTTTGTTCTGCTCTGATACCAAATGATGCCAGCCTAAGCCGACAATACCCACATCATGCAAATTAAAATTTCATGATCTACTATGTCCCAAGATTAATCACCTGATCCATGGTGAAAACCCTCTATAACCAAGGTTTAATGCTCCTTATTAAACTCTATGCAGAAACGTTTCATGTGACTAACCCAAGTCTAAAACTTTAATAAACCTCTGATTAATTCTTAATCCTTATAACTTAACCCTTTGGTAATCACCCACACTTATCAACTATACCATGGTCTTAGGACTTTGGTTAAACCTCACTTAACCCATAATCATTAATTCCGCTTATTTCTATTATAATTCTCATATAATATAAATATTTCATATAGCACTTAAACCTTACCTTTCCATTGATTCACATGGCTTTACACATTTCTCGACACTCAACCTTTAGCACATTCAACCTCTGTTGTCAATCTCATTCCTTAATCTGACGGTCATCACGTCACCTGATCATCAACTTACCCGGACAATCTCCACCGTTTATCTCTCCTATCTCAATCAAACAGTGATCGCATAATCTCATGCAAATTACATGCACAATCGATATTAGCCCGAGAGCATGCGAGAAAAGTGGTTTTCTCTTTCCTCTAGGTGCTACGTGTCAACCCATAAGGATAATCGCATGAACTCATAGAAATATTGTAGTGGTTTTCTCTTTCCTCTGGGTGCTACGTGTCAACCCATAAGGATAATCGCATGAACTCATAGAAATATCGTTTACTGTTTTGAGGGCGCGTGAGATACCACTTACAATTTCCGTAGATTGCTCCACTATTCTGCACGTGGTTTTAATATCTGCCATCCATCTTCTTAACTTTATTCTATGTGACTTAATCTTGGTCGTCTATCTCCATCACTCCGGTTCGTTGATCTGATTGATCCAATGATTGTGCTCCGTTGCTACGTTCTTTTGTCTACACTATGTAACAGTCCATTTGTTCGGGTTTCTGCCTGTGTATTAGTTCTCGCCTTCCAGTCTTCAACTATTCTGATTCCAATCTTCAGCTTCGTTCTTCATTCCTTCGCACTTTTACGCTTCCGCTATGTAACTCCTTAGGTTTTAAGAACCCTTACAGTATATGTTCATTGTAACATTAAGGTTTCTCCAATATTGTCTACATGTAAACCCGATACACTCTCCCTACACTTGATCTGTGGTTCTGCATACCTACAACGCTATGTTATGCAGAATTAATTCTAATTCACACACAATCTATATTTTCGTCAATCAACACACATCACACACTCAGGAATCGAAATCTCTGTGTATATATAAACAAATAATTACATCATGAGTTTTTGTCTCTCTCTGGCCTGCTTTTCTTATCAGTGGCCTTTTCCCTTTCCTGCCTATAGGCTTACAATCAAACCTATCTAACTCTCGAACTAATTCCTAGCTAGCTAACCCTCTTCTATGCCTTTTAGGCTTATATTTATACAAAAGGATTCTATAACTAATTCCTGGTTTAGATCCATAACCTTCTCAACAAAATCCTAAAATCTCTTCTTTATCTCTAAGGATCCTCTCTAATCCACAAAATCATCAACTAATTCCTAATCTAAGCTTTTACAATTAATTTCCAAACCTATCAATCTCTATGAACTCTCAACTTTCCTAATTCTCTCATGTTCCCCAACATTCGAGAGCATTTACAAATATGCCTCACAATACTTAATTAATCCCTATTCTTAATATCTCTCATTAAAATTACTCAAAACCTTAATAATTACATTAATTTGACACATAGGAATCCAACTTCCTTGAAAACACAAGACCCCCTAACTTAACTAGAATACAATGAAATTGTTGAGCTGGATGCTCTTGCATCATTTATCCTTCAGAAACAACCCCAACATGGTTTTCATTTGCCAATGCAAGGCCACTGAATTCAAGTATTTCTTCTTGCTTCCCATTGTGTGGTCAGGGTTGAAAATCCATGTAGACATATCCTCCCTGATTTTTGAATCAAAGTAGGATTGCCTCTGCACCCTAGCTTGAGTTTCCAATTTGTGGTTTTCCCTCCTTTTTTCTGGCAGCATTGCATTGAAATATTTGGTGTGGAATCGTAAGTGAAAACCCTTGCTCTTCACTATGCCTGCGGAGTATTGCCCATGCCCCCTCTCTTACAATGCATATGCTCCCTAGGCAGCATGGTAGCAACAGGGAGGCACACCTGAAGCAACTGCCAAAGTTACCTCTACCTGCAAAGAAACACGACATGAAACCAAATGTAACCTTACTAGGGCTAGAGCACCAAGCCATGATATCGTCAGCAACACTCATGACACAAACCTTTCATTGAAGGAGACTCCCTATATTCTGCATCGTAGACGCGAAAACCCTACTAACGACCCCATTTATAAACTTCTAATTGGTTATAAGACCTTCTAAGTCCAGAAAAAACCACTGCACCTAGAATCCCAAACTCAGAGGTAAAATTTCTAAATACACAAACTTGACCCCAATTGTAACATCCTCCTCCCACATCTACCCAAGTAACTGACCACCCGAGGTAAACATGTGACGAGAAGTTACTATGATATGATTTGAGCTCCTAAGTCATGTTAAGGAAGTGGAACCGACAAAAACACACCATACAGACCTTCAACATCAGCAATAGGACCCCAGGAACCAACCCAACCTTTCTGCCAACCAGTCCCTCGGTCCCACTGATATTTTGGTCCACTTGACCCCCGGACGCTCCCATGCTATAGGCCTGCCATCATCCAGGAGGCTCTGTACGCTCTCATGACAAGGCATGCAAACGTACATGGACTATTTTGCTCAATGTTGTGCCAATGTCCCCGAGATTTGAGCCACTTTTTCAGGCTCAAAGCCCAGGTCACTGCCCATAATGTTTTTGTCACCATCAAAACAGTAAGATAACAAGGAAATGATAGTGAAAAATGCAATTACTTGAATAAGACCTTGTCTAGACCCCTATTAGTCATGACATACATTTCTTCAAATGTATCACGAATATGTAATCTACATGTGTAAATAACATGTCTAATCATAAGGGTCTCATACTTAGCTGAGAATCACTAAGAAACATTGATGCCTCAACATATCAACTGTCATTTCATCCATTAGGTCATAGATACATTATTCATTCATTTACCGGTAAAAACATGATGAGATTCATACATAGCTACTGTCATAAAACATATATATAACCAGCATAATAGCAGCAGAAATACCAATGAAACCATAGCTATATAAACCACATATAACCAGTATAATACTCATAGAATTACAACGAGAAATAACTTCATATTGATGATGCAAAATACAAACTCGGGATGGGACTTCCATGTTCCACCCAACCATAGAATGACTGAGCCAAAACTCTCTTCATCCATTCACCCTCGTGCCATATTCTAAGCATGAATGTGGGATCTCATAGAACACATCAATCAAAAACCATCTAGGGCTTCCAGAGGCCATCCACCTCAACCCATCAAACAGTGATTCCACCTCACGGTCAGACATCACAAAACCATCATCAGATTGGTCTCTATCTAAGCCTTCCAATGCTTCCAGAGTGTTTTTCCAACCAAGGCTTCCAAGACTAGTAACTCAACCCACAATTTTTACAGGCTTCTAGAGCATTTTCCAACCAAGGCTTCCAGGACTAGTAACTTAACCCACCAAGTGCTTCCAGAGCCTCTGTCTAACCAAGGCTTCCAGGACTAGTAACTCAACCCACCAAGTGCTACCAGAGCGTTTTTCCAACCAAGGCTTCCAGGACTAGTAACTCAATCCAAGTTGTTACAAGGCTTCCAGAGCATTTGTCCAACTAGGGCTTCCACAACTAATGACTCAACCCAAGCTAAGGAAACATGAGAACAAACCAAAACAAAAAAACAAAAACAATCCACAATCACCATGACTATCCAAGAAATGGCAAGGCTAGGAAATCCATTGTCAATCTCAGTCATCCTCCATGCCAATGACATTTCACAACCAACAAACCACATGCATATGCCATGCATGCCAAAACTAGTGAGAAAAACATACATGCAACTTTGTACCTTCAAGCAAAACTCATTGTAGTTGTTGATCCGGATGTCCTCTGACGCTTTCCTGCTCTTGATTTTCCTTCTTTCTCCAAAAATCCAAGTATGCCACACCCTTCAAGAGTTATTCAAGAAAACTCTAAGTGTCCAAGAGTATGAGAGAGAGAGAATAGAGAGAGAGCTCCAAAATTGAACTGACCAAGCCCACCCACTGATCCTCATAAGCCTTTTTATTAATGAGGCCTCTATTTTCTTCAATTTTCATAATTTTCCTTCATTTTCCTCCTCACATGCAACCTGTGACCTTTCACCTCCCTTTTCTCCTACTTTCCATTATTTTCTTAAATAAAATGCCAATAAATGCCTCAAGCCTTACCAAAGCCTTTGTCATTGCCTTTGTGAATTTCCTTTAGCCATAATAACTGAAATGAGCACCCACTAGGATTTTTTTCCCAACATTCATCTTGGAATACGTGTCCCATGATCGCAATCTTATATTTTTTTTTAGATGGATTTTTAACCAGGGATGTTACAGAACCCTCCCCCTTGGGGGAACACTATCTTCAATGACACCTATAACCAACAAGGCTATTGAAAACAAAACATACTTCCCATGGAGCTTTATAATATAGCTCGTTGCAGTATTTACAATGATCATATCCTAAAACATGACAAACATACCTTTTACTGGAGCTTTATAACACAACTCATTACGATATCTACAATAATAACCACATATATGTAGGTTATAACCTGATACAGAAATTACTTGCATACGAATTCTAAAACACAGAAAATAAATAATGCGAGAAGATAATACATAAAACACATATACACAGAGATTTCCCCTGGATCCCAAAACCGGGACTACTAGCTTGATTTTTCATTATATTCCTTTCAATGTTACAATACATATTTATACATGTCGAAGCATCCAATACCATGGACCGAAAACCATCGCATCCAAAACCATGGACCAAAAACCATAGGTAGGTTCGCCCAACCTAATATAGGGTCCAAAAAAAAAATTTCCCGAGGCACTGCCCCAGACCTCATAGAGGGGGGCTACCTGCCCCCCTAAAACCCCCTGTGACCCCCCCGTTGTGAAATCGCTGCTACGAAGGGGGGGATCTGCCCCTTATCTAATCCCCTGATTCACTACGTAGGTTAGTCGTGGAAAGAATATAACACAACCCAACATTCTCCCACTTGTTGTTTTCTTTCCACAGGGGGCCACAGGAGAGCTTAGTCATTTTTCCAACCCTGAAACGCCCATTGTTTCTCTGCACCAAGAGAACTTCTCAGAGCTTACGGATTTTGTTAATGCATCTGTAGTATTCTTCAAAGTGTCCACCTTTACCAGCAACACCTTTTTGTCTTCTATCATATCCCTCACAAAGTGATACTGAACGTCAATGTGCTTTGTCTTTGAATGATAAGCAGGGTTCTTTTCCAAGAAAATTGCACTTTGGCTGTCACAGTCTATCCTTATAGCTCCTTGTACTAACCCCATACTTGAACACAATCTCTGCAACCAAACTGCTTCCTTGCTTGCATGATTGTCTGCCATGTATTCTGTCTCTGTAGTTGATAATGCTACTACAGATTGTTTCTTACTCATCCAATTGACTGCACCTCCAAATAGGTTAAACACATACCCACTTGTAGATCTTCTCTGATCCAGATATCCAGCCCAGTCTACATCAACAAAGCCACGAATATCTAACACTCTATCCAATCCTGGTCTTCCTTGGTAGCATAAACCATAATCACTAGTGCCATGCAAATACCTGAAAACCCGCGTCACTGTTGTCTTGTGCTCCTTCCCTGGTTTTGACATAAACCTGCTCAATACTCCCACTGCATGTGCAATGTCTGGTATAGTACAGACCATTGCATACATCAGGCTACCGACTGCACTTGCATATGGAACATGGGACATATCCTATTCCTCTTCTTGTGTCTTGGGACACTGTTCAGCAGATAACTTTACACCTACAGGAATAGGAACCTTCACCGGTTTACTATCCTGCATATTAAACCTCTACATTATTGTCTCGACATACTTCCTCTGGTTTAACCAATGCTTCCTCTTTGCCCGATCTCTTTTAATTTCCATGCCCAAAATATAGTTTGCAGCACCAAGATCTTTCATGTCGAATTTGGAGGACAATTGGGTCTTTAAATCCTGGATAATTTCTTTGTCATTTCCAACGAGCAACATATCATTCACATACAAGACCAAATAAATAACAAGGTCACCAATTAATTTAAAATACACACAGTGATCTACTTTGCTTCTGGTGAATCCAAGTCCCCGTATAAATGTATCAAATTTCTGATACTACATCCTTGGTGACTGTTTTAACCCATACAGAGACTTCTTTAACTTGCATACTAGTTCTTTCTTACCCTTCACCGCAAAGCCTTCAGGTTGCTTCATGTAGATCTCCTCTTTGAAATCCCCGTGAAGAAATGTTGTCTTCACATCCATCTGTTCTACCTCAAAATCAAAAGCAGTAGCAACAGATAAAAGTAATCTAATAGAAGTTACCTTGGCAACAGGAGAAAAAATATCACCAAAATCAATTCCCGGCACCGGGGAATAACCTTTTGCTACCAACTGAGCTTTGTATTTCTCCACCTTTCCTTCTGCATTTGTCTTCTTCTTGAACACCCATTTGCTGCCAATGTGTTTCCTTCCAGCCGGCAACTCCACCAGATCCCAAGCCTCATTTTTGTGCAAAGATGCCATTTCATCAACCATGGCCTCTTTCCAGAGTTTTCCATCCTCTGAATCTACTGCTTCCTTCACAGTTATGGGATCATCATCAGTAATAGATAAAGCAAAATTTGAATAGAAAGCAAATGGACTATACCTTTCTGGCTACCTTCTTTCTCGAACTGATCTTCTTACACCTGGAGTTTGTGGCTCTTCATCTTCTGATTCCTCCACTATTGTAGAGTCTGATTCTTCCTCCTTTAGCTAAAACTCTATCTTCTCAGGTTCCTTTGGTTGGACTTCATGTTTAATAACATCTTTCACCTCTTTGAACACCAAATCCTGGCTGTATACAACCTTCCTTGTTGCTGGGTTCCAAATCTTATAACCTTTTAAACCATCCTTATACCCAATAAAGATGCACTTTTTAGATTTACTATCTAGCTTGGTTCGTTTCTCCTTTGGAACATGTACATATGCATCACATCCAAATACCCTCAGATGTGAAAGAGAGGGTTTCTTACCAGTCCATACCTCTTGTGGAGTCTTATCCTCCAATGTTGATGAAGGTGATCTGTTGACCAGGTAACATGCTGTCTCCACCACCTCTGCCCAGAATTCCTGTCCTAACCCGGCACCACTGAGCATGCTTCTTTCCCTTTCCATCAACGTCTTATTCATTATTTTTGCAACTCCATTTTTTTGAGGTGTATATGGAGTAGTATTCTGCTGTGCTACACCACACTTCTTACAAAATTCTTCAAATTCCTTACTGCAAAAATCTCCACGTTATCTGTCCTCAACACCTTTATCTTCTTCTCTGTCTGGTTCTCCACCGAAGCCTTAGATTCTTTAAACCTATCAAAGACTTTAGATTTCTTCTTAAGGAAATATATCCATGTATTCCTTGAGAAGTCACTTATAAATGATACATAGTACACATACTTACCTAGTGATGGAACCTTCACAGGTCCAAACACATCACTGTGCACAAGCTCTAATATCTGTTTCGCCCTCTTACCACCAGAGGGGAAACTCACCTGATTCTGCTTCCCATATACACAATTTTCACAGAAATCAAAATCCAGAGAGCTATTACTCATACCTTCTACCATACCTTTACCATGAAGTATTTGAAGGCCCTTCTCTCCAATATGTCCAAGCCTTTGATGCCACAACATGGTCTTCTCTCTAGAGACCACTAGATTTTCTGCTCCACTTTCAGGAACCATAGAACTGTTGCACCCATCAACAACAGTGCTACCTTGTAGCCTGTACAGAGTTCCAGTCCGAACTCCCCGCATCCATACCAGTGCTCCTCGAACCATCTTGCAGGTATCCTTTTCGAACACTGTTTTTACACCTGCATCATCCAACTTGCTTATAGAAATCAGATTTCCAGCTAATGCAAGAATATGCAGAACACCTAGAAGTGTTCTAACCCTTCCACCTTGCAACTTCAACTTTACTTTTCTGCGACCAACGATTCTAGCGTTCCTATCATCCCCTAAGAAGACATCACGACCATTGTATTTATCATACTCACATAACCACTCTCTATGGGGAGTGAAGTGAAAGGATGCACCTGAGTCAATCAACCATGCCACATGATCTACATGTGTACTTGAAGAAGCCAAGTACACATCCCCACCTTCATCTGAGGTGGTTTTTGCCTCTGTAGAAGGAGCATCATCAGATCCCTTTCCTTTATCAGGAGCTTTAGATTTACAGTCCCTTTTGTAGTGCCCTTCCTTTCCACATTTCTAGCACACCACCTTTATAGGTTTTCCTGGAGATTTAGATCTCCCTCTAGATTTAGATCTCCCACTCGATGACTTATTTTTGTTTCTGTTCTGGGACCGTCCTCGTACAGACAAGGCATCACCATTCTGGCTCTCTATATTTTTTTGTCTCATCTCCTCCGTTAGCAAGGCTGAGACTATTTCATCAAACTGCAAGGCAGTTGCATTGCTACCTATTGTAATAACCAGACTATCCCACGAATCTGGTAGAGAACACAACAAACTGATGCACTTATCTTCATCTAAAATTTTAATATCAACAGATGCTAACTGACTTACCATAGTATTAAATGCATTCACATGATCTGTCACCGAGTCTCCATCTTTCATCCTCAGGTTATACAACTTTTTCTGCAAGAACAATTTATTCACCAGAGACTTAGATTGGTACAAAGTCCCTAACTTGTCCCACAAAGCCTTCACCGTAGTTTCCCCTGATACATTCAACAATATTGAATCTGAGACACACAATCGTATTGTACTCTTTGCCTTCCGATCCAACTTCTTCCATTCTTCATCGGACACTCCCGTTGGTTTGGTACCCGGATCTATCGTGATCCACTGATTTTTATCCACCAACAAATCCTCCATCTTGAGTTTCCACAACTCAAAACTCTGACCATTAAATTTCTCAATCTCTGTCTTTCCACTGCTCGCCATCTTCTTTCACCACCAGAATCGATCTCGTAGATCTCCCACTGAACAGGGTATACCACAGGCCCGAGCAAAACCCCTCAACAACAAAGGCATCCCCTTGAAGCCAAAACAACTCTGATACCAAATGTAGGTTTTAACCCCGTACATAAATTACCTGCATACGAATTCTAAAACACAGAAAATAAATAATGTGAGAGGATAACACATAAAACACATATACACAGATATTTCCCCTGGATCCCAAAACCGGGACTACCAGCTTTATTTTTCATTATATTCCTTTCAATTTTACAATACATATTTATACATGCCGAAGCATCCAATATCATGGACCGAAAACCATCGCGTCCAAAACCATGGACTAAAAACTATAGGTAGGATCACCCAACCTAATATAGGGTCCAAAAAAAACCCGGGGGATCCCGTAAAGGGGGGCTACCCATCCCCCTCAAACCCCCCAGACAGGGGGGGTTGCCGCCCCCCCTGTGACCCCCCTGCTGCACAATCGGCGCAACGAAGGGGGGGCTCCGCCCCCCCTCTAAACCCCCAATTCACTACGTAGGTTAGTCGTGGAAAGAATATAACACAACCCAACAATATACACACATACGCATTTGCTTCACCCAACAAATAATCATATTGTCTATGGAGCTTTATAAATCCAACTTGATACAATATTTACAGTAATACACACATTTACACATATGCACATTTTCTCAACCAAAAAATAAAAGGATACGATGACTGCATCCTTAACAAGGGAATCTAGAGGCTCACACCTCCACCCTCAAAGTAATACCAGGATTCACCTCCTTCCCAGGAAGTCCAAAATCCACTGCAAGTTCAAATATGCACCTAATGTCTAGCGCTACAATCATGCACCACTTTTCCTCTCAATGAACAATTACCGACTCATTATTCTAGAGCACACTCCCAATGTGCATTTGATTCCATCTGGAAATGCTAATGACCAAAAAAAATATATCCCTGGTCTTCCCTTCTCTACTATAGTGTCCCTTGGAAAATCCAGTCACCCCCTTTTGTGTAGTCACTCACCTTCCAAGTTCCGTTGGCACCCCCATCCCGAGCAGTCCATCCCTTGGCAAGGCTTCCTCGCATCGGGAGACACAAAAACCAAGGCATATCCCTGCCTTAAATGGTCATAACATGCTCATGGAAATCAATGGACACTATTAGGTACTAGTGTCCCACAATGACCCTATTCCTGAAGTGGTTTACCAGCATATTGTTGCATGTTCCAATTCCTTTCACTGACCCTGCAAGAATTCTTGCAGTCGATTTCAACCACCCAACCAATAATTTCCATTCTTCTTGTACCAAGCACATAACTTCCATTAGATTCAAAATAAATTGAAGTAACTTCAAATCATACCTCATTGGTGACTCATCAATAAGGTATACTTGCAATTTTGTTCACTTCCTGTCACAAAAAGTCAAACTAACATCTTTGACCAAATCATCATGTATAAACATATCACATCAGGTTAGCTCAAAACACAACCATCATAGATCAAAATCATAAATCACATGTAACCATCATAAACCAAAATCATAGATCACATATAATCATCATAGACGTTAATCATAAATCACATGCATAATAATATTGAAATAAAATATTGATACTTATCATTTAATCAATCCTTATCTTCTACCTTTGTCCTTATTTTGTACGCAGTCCGGATTGGTTGCCACACCCGATAAACACCCAGTGCATTTTCCTCAACCATGTGCACATACACATAGTGTGCATCACACACATATAACTAGATACGACATACAACACCATGAAATACATGCACCTACACCTGACATACCACATATACACCTAAACCCAGTGGACGACACAACATAATACATTTATACCCAATGTACAACACCACACAGTACATGTACCTACACCTGGTGTGCAACACAACACAATACATGTACTACAAAGAGTACAACACAATGAGTACACATGTCACGATATCACAACTACACAATGCACATACATAGTACTGCATGCCTGCAACATAGCATGTATGACATGCACATAGTACCACACGTAAACCAATACCACATGTACAATATGTACACAATACCACCTATACACAACACCGCCCTCACAACGTGTACACAACATCACATGTACGCGACACCACACATGTACACAATGCCATATGTACATCATACCACCTGTACAACGTGTACACAACGCCAGATATACACAACACCACATGCACGACATGTACATTGCACCGCATGTACACAACACCATATGCATGACATATACACCGCACCACCTGCACACAATACCATATGTACAACATGTACACGACACCACATGCTCGCAGCACCACTTGTACAATCATGCACACAACACCATATGTACATAGCACTGCATATACAACATGTACATAGCACCCTATGTACACAATACTGCATATCCAACATGTGCACAACACCATATGCACAGAACACCGCATATCCATCATGTGCATAGTACAATATGTACAGAACACCATATCCAATATGTACATAGCACTATCTATACCCAACACTCCATATGAAATATTCACACAAAGCTATATGTACCACCTTGTACATCATATTGCATTAACAACACGTACACACACTATATATACACAATACCACATGCACAAAACATCATGGATGCAACATGTACAACATATACAAAATATGCACAACAGTAATACCACACATCCAAAACCACACTATCTCTACCAAGAAACCTTGCTTCTAGTGTCTCTGCCATCCATGCTTATCATAGCATGACACAGACCACACTGCTTTCATTTCGCTGATGCATGCCTCGGTATAGTCTGTTCATAACATAAACATAGGCATAATACAAGCATACAATAACAATTCATATTCACATGATACTGACCTTGTATATTTGTCATGGCTACTCTCCACACTTGATTCCCCATAAGACCAGGAACCTCGTCATACCACTCACCTGCATAAGAAATCATTCCTCCACAAGAATGATCCCTGATAACCCTGTCGAATAGTGACATAAATACATGGATACATACATACATATAGATAAACATTAGCATAAACAATCATGATCCTATCAGACAACGATATGCATACATACGCATACATACACATAAACACCAACATAGAATAATAATGATCTAGTCAGCCAGCGGCATACATACATACATATGTACATATAAACATTAGCATAAAATAATCATGATCCATGATGACCCTGTCAGACATGACATACATACATACCTAACATTAGCATAATCACGATCACAACGTAATTACTAGATATCAAGGTCAAGGTTATGAGAACTTCGTTTACCTATGCACACCATGCATAACATTGAGAACAAACGTTCCCAACATAGCCAAGGCATTTGATGCCTCAGATCCATTTATTTCACGTTTCTTGTTACATTTCTTATGATTGTTCTATCACCGTCCATTTACACCAATGGACCCAACCAGTCCAACTGGATGTCATGCTCTTGCCTTCAACTTTCCTTATACATGAATCGAGCTTCATCTAGGTTTTACCTTACCTATTGGGTTCCACACAGCTCTCCCAACGTTCCATCTAATTTCCTATTTCCCAAACCAATTTCCAAGACTCAAAACTCAAAAGGAAATCACAAGAAACAAACAAGAATAAAACCATGAAAACCAATAACAATATGACACCACAAACAAAGTGACATGATCATGCACTAGAAATAACAAAACTACAAATCAAGCACAAGCAAATCATAAAAGACCAAAAGCACAAGACTAACAACAGACACCATGACTCAATCCCCATGGTTCCCAGTGCTTCTAAAGGAAATCTCAACCCGAGCCTTCTTCAAGATTTCATGGCAGTCATGTTTCCATGTAATCCCCTACATCATATTGCCATAAAAACATAACTGTCAGTGCATAAATAAACATAACACATACTAGTTACCTTACCATGTTGTGCCAAGCACATTTCCTTGTAATTGAACCCTCCATGCCATATCTCAAGGGACTCCATTCCCTGGATGAATCAAACCATAGCTTAAAACCAACTTAATATATATGTCAAATACATGTTCATGACTATAGAACATAGCCACATAATGTCAGACAAAATCAAGGTTAAGAAGACTTCTTGTATGCAAATCACTCATTCATTTTAAATTAGGGTTTCTAAATATAGCCAAAGTAATTCTTGCCCAATTCCTTTCTTTTACCTTTTTACCTTGTTGCAATTGAGGCTTACTATGTATCGTCACATCACCCAACTATTAGTTATATAAACACATCAATTGTTACCTTGTCACACTAATACCAAACATGTTTCCTACAACTGTTTACACATGTCAACCACATGTTCCAAATATCAAGATAATCATATCTATCAATTTGAAATCAACCTTTACGAAGACTAACAATCATGTCATAATCCATAGTCAACTCATATTCATTAGACATAATGCTACAAATGTCACCTACTAAACTCAAGTACATATCAACTATCTCAACACATTAGTACAATCATCTTAAAACATGATCATTTGAACACATACCCATATCATGCGATTAATCAAACATTCAACAACAGATAGACAACATGATAGACACCAAATCTCAAACACCAAATAGACAACATGATTAAACATTTAAGCACAAAGTAGATGGCATAAGCAAGCTCATACCTCAATGTATCTCAAGGGAGACTATCTTGTCTGCACAATCAATCAAAGTTAGCATGATATAACTCCACAACATATCAACTCAACCATAAATAAGATCATGATATCCATAACAATAACTAAATAACATGTTCACATCATAAGCCCATAAACATTTGTTGTTCATGCATAACAATCACATATGTACAATCAATCTAGATTAGTACAACACAATGTCACAAATAAGTCAACTCATACATGAATGTCATAGCCCTAACCATTTGCATAGACCAATCCAATTAGTATGATACATATAACAACTAGATATTAATGTTATAACCCTAATTATCAAGTTACTAACATATAACAACAACAAGTTATATATCATGCTCATCAACAACATATAACCTAATCATCAAGCTAACTATCATATAACAACAAGAAGTTATATATCATCCTCAACAACAACATATAACCTAATCATCAAACTAACTATCATATAACAACAAGAACAAGTTAGATATCATGTTCATCAACAACATATAACATAATCATCAAGTTATCTAACCTAAAACAACAATAGCAATGCATACAACCACATGTTACTATCATTCATGACGATCTAACACATGTGTATATGACTACATTGAACAACTAGTATTTATCATACATGTAACCATAATAATAATAGAATGACAAACATGTATATAACCCTAATGCATTTAACAATCCATTAACTAACATACCTGCATGCCAAACATACAATACATGTATGATGATATTCTCTTACCTCGAGGTCTAATGTTGCAACTTCACTTTAATGATCTGCATCTCCTACTTTATCTCATCCAACACATTAGCATCATATCATATTAATATTATCATGATGACCTAATTGCATACAATGACCTCACAATGCATGTCTAATCTACCATACATGCATAACCATAACCATGACAATGCATGCATATAGACATTGACACACATAACAATGCATATCCATCCATACACTCATGACGACACATCCCACAACAACCCCATCAACCTTCACATGGCGACATCACTACAACCATGATCAACACCATGCAAAGGCAACAAGCACATGGTACTACAACACAAGAGACACACATGAAACTGACATGAATGCATTACCAACACACACCCCATCTAGTCCTAGGGGTGAACCATGCTTTGATAACACTCTGTGGTATCAGATACAACCCAAAGAGAGTGCAACCTCCTTTGACACCACTCTGTAACACCCTCCTCACACTTCTACCCAAGTAACCGGTCAACTGCATTAAACATGTGACGATAAGTTACTATGATGTGATTCAACCTCCTAATTCACAATAAGGAAGTGGAACTGACAGAAACACACCATACAAACCTTCAACATCAACAATAGGACCCATATAAACCAACCCAACCATTCTGCCAACCAGCCCATGGGTCCCACTAACGTTTTGGACCATTTGACCCTAGAACTCTCCAATTCTATATGTCTGCCAGCATCCAGGAGGCTCTGAATGCTCTCATGACAAGGCATGCCAACATCCAGGGACTATTCTACTCAGTGTTGTACAAATGTCCCCAAGATTTGAGCCACTTTTTCAGGCCCATAGCCCAGGTCACTGCCCATAATAGAATGTCACCATTAGAATAGTAAGATAACAAGGAAATGACAGTATAAATGCAATTACTTGAATAAGACCTTGACTGGACCCTTACTAGCCATGACATGCATTTCGACAAAACTGTTGGATACCTAATCCTCTAAGGGTTGGTGTGGAAGCTGAACAACCAAAAGGAGTCCAAGGGACCACTTCGAATATAAAACCAAGGGTCACTCCTATGTATTATAAATATGTATCATTGTGAATAAGAAATATAATTGCATGCTTTTCTTTCCTATTTTGTCTCTACCGTATGTGTGTTTAACATGGTATCACAGCGGGCGATCTCCTGCCCTGCTCAAATTTGAACCATTGTTTTGTGGCTTTTGTAGATCTTAGCACTTCTCCTTAACAGTTTTGTGCCTTTCGAAACTGCTTCATTGAAATTTCGGTTCTTCTCTGCTTTGGATGCTCCTTTACCTGAAAATTTGGTTGTTCTCTCTCATGAGCTACCCAACGACATAACTGTGCAGCAACTATCATCTTCCATAACTGCTCCTGCATGAAATCATTTTCCATCCAAGCCATTTCCTCAGGCTACGCCTACTTTAACGCTTTGAAATTTGTGCCTACTCCCTGGCTCCAGTGGATTCCAAAAACACTCTCTACCATTGTAGAAGTGTAGCTCTGCCATTCTGGATGCTCTCTGACACACTGCTTTGTTGCTAGCATCAGTCGTGGTATTCATTCCATTCTCAGGCTCAGTGTTGCGCTCAGTTCCATATTCCACCTGCTCAATTCCGTTACAGTTGAACAGGTCAGGAATAGATACAATCTCTTCCAATCTACGCTTTGTGATTTCAGGCCACTCTTTTCCGAGCTCTAGAAAGACAAATAATCTTTCCAGACCCATTATGAGCCTGAGCAATTAGATTTTGGTAAGGTGGAATAAGAATCATTGGAAGAATTATTGCTTGGATCTTGCTCGACTTCTCAAATCCCATCTCCGAGTACAGACCTCTGAGTAGTTCAGGTGAAAGGTTCAACTCCTCAAACGTCTTTCCTAAAGTATAAGGAGTGTCACCAGTAGTGACCGCTCTGATATTCGAGTCTTCTGAATTGACTGCGTGTACAGGCCCTTCCTTTTTGAAAACAACTTCAGCTTTGTCCAACATTCGATTCCTGTATCTGGGTTACAATTCCTAAATGGAGCGTTGAGTCCATGCGTAACTCCTGGTCTCCATTGAAGTATGATGGTCTTTGTGTGTTGAATGGTGCGTTGAATGTATTACGTTGGAGCATATGCAATATTTAGTATATTATGTTGAATGTATTGTATTGTATGCTTGAGTAGTGATACACTTGCATTGAAGAGTTGATTGCTTGTATTGGTATATTGGTGTCTCTGCTTTGAGGGACATTCAATTCTTATGTTGAACCATTTAGACATGCACTTTGAAGATAAAACCATTTATATATGCCTTAAATCATTTTGAGGGTCCATTCATATATACATGATTCAGACTATTCATACATGAAGTTGAGAGTCGGTGCATAAAAGTCAGTTAATTGTATCTGCTAGTTGGTCTATATAAATGCAATTATTTGACATAAAAAAAAGGTATTCCCCAGTGGCGAGAAAGATAGTATGCGGTTCGATGCTTAAATATTGATATGGGTTTTCTCCTTTCCCATGAAGAACTAAATTCTCTTACAAAAATGGTTGCCTGAGTTTGGAGAATTAGAAGCACTGCAGAATAGCTTCACAGCGGTGTGGAGAGCAGAGAGACTCTACATTATGTCCGAAGTGGAATCGATTGAATTGAGTTAGAACACAAAATTACAAAGATACTCTATGGAAGCTAAAGCGATTGAGTTGAGTTGGAACGCATAATTGCAAACATACTCTTTGTATTCCACAAAGCCCAACATAGAAATCCCTACGATGTCCTCCTATTATTCATTGTGCTTACTTGCTGTTGTTGTTCAATCGTCTACCTGTCACTGTTGTTGCCGATAGCTATTGTTCTATTCCATTTCCTGCACCACTCTGCACTTGCATCTCAAATTTAAGCTTCTCATTTATCCATAACGATGGACAATGGTCAATAATTACAGCTTATTCTGCTTCGCATCCAGATTGTTAGTTTCAATGACAGGAGGAGTATCAGTTTGAAAAAATTGGTACATTGGTATGCAAATCAAGTTGATAGAGAGAACTCTAGAGTATTATGTTAATGTCGTTCACTGGACCCATGGAACGTGTAGTACTGTAAACTTTTGGCAGTGCAATATATGGTGGCACACTGTCAGAGTACAACATACTGGTCTTGGGATCAACAAAAATAGTTATCCCATTAGCAGCTCCAAAAATATATGGTGTATCATCATACCAAGTTTTGCTGAGATCTGAATCTTCAACTGGTGAAAGAGATTGTCCTCCATTAATATATGTGATTGTCGGGATGAAGGTCTTCTCTGATTGAATTCAGTGAAGCCTGTCACTTAAAACTGTTAGGAACGCCACAGAAAAGTATAAAGAGCACAGAAATCACAAATGCCGCTTTGCCCATTTCCATTGCATCGATGGAGGTTTTGAATCCATAGTTCGAAGCATTGTTCCCTTTCTCTTTTTATCAGGCTTTATATATTAAGATATTTGTCTCTTAAAATCCTATGATTGCTGCTCATTCTGCATCAACATAACTGTGAAAAATTGGGCTAGACTAGGAAAGGATTGGTGCAGCCAATATCTTGTGTGGTGAAATTCTTATTTATGGACATCATGTTTAGTTTAGCAGAAGAGTTATAGCATGTGGGGTTTTCGATATTTGAAATAATTTAGAGATTGGAGACTATTAAGAACTTCTTTGTATTGGCATTGTATTAGAGTTTGGAGTGCGTTGGGGTCCTCATTGTTTTACTATTTTTTTTTTGAGGTTAAAAAATGGCTCCAATTGGTGCAATATTAGAGTTACTGGACAATATAATACTCTTTACTATGGATAATACAATCAAAATCAGCAAGGATTTTCTCACCGATATTCACAATTGTTTATAAGATGTACATGACAAGATTGAATTTTTGCAGCTTGAATCTCAGCTACAAAAAGTAGAATTACAACAATCGAGTCGTCATTATGAACCTGTTTCTGTTCAGAACAATGAAACAAACTCCCATAAATAGCAAGTCAATAATGTTGCAAATTTAGATTCAGTGTCTAATGCAACAACAGATTTGCATGCAAAAGCAGTAATTCAGCATGCACTTCCCAAGTCGGCCATCAGACCTTGGGAAGATCTTGTTCATAACAAGCACAAAAATGGTCTTGGATATGACAAGGAAGTGTCCTTTCATATTCCAGATTACTCAAAGCCCATCCAGTTTCATAGTGCTGGATTTCTTCATGACAGTTCACCTCCAGTTGTTCCAGATTATGCCCCTCTTCCACAGCAACAGCAGCAGCAATAACAATAACAGATTGTGAAATGCCAACACTATGACCGAGTTGGCCGTCTGAAAGATCATTGTTTTGATCTTCATCCATGTAAGAACTGTCATAAAACCAGTCATTCTTCAAACAGATTCTTCAGAAACAAACCTCCCGCAAGAACAAAGATTCATCTTGGATGGATCACTTCTTGGCAATGGGCATCAACAGGCAAGAAGATATTCTAGTCATATGTCAGAACTTGTTCTAGAGTATTAAACAGTCTTGTAGTTGAGTTTTCTCCATCATCTCACCTTGTATCTGACAGGGGGGGAAATGATGGTTATCTACAAGCTTCAAAGCCACACCAACCGAGCCTGAGCTAGAACCTGCCATACCAGATTCAGAGTTGTAGCCATAGACAAATATTCCTTTGAACATGCCTTCAGTCAGTGATACCTCTTCAAAGAATTAGGGGCACTTCCTCTAGCAAAAGACTTAAGCTTCTTTCCAGTTTTGGAAGAGTTCTAGGAATTGCATTAAACATTCCAGAGTTGTTGGTCATCCTTAAACCATCACAGGTTGAGACCTCCCTTTTCAGGTTGAGGTTCTCCTTTTTATGCAGGGTGAGACCTCCCTTTCATGGTTGAAGGTTTCCCTCTTCAAAACATTAGGAGCACTTCCTCTAGTAGAAGACCTCAACTTCATGCCATAATTGGAAGAGTTCCTGGAACTGCACTAAGTGTTCCAGTGTTGGTGGTCATCCTTAAATCACCGCCCTTTATACCAACATTTCAGAGAGCACATTCAGCCTAGTGCTGCCATGCATTTTTTGCACATTTTGTATTACAGCTCTCTTCTTGGACTCATACATAACCCTTCGGATTAAGGGGGAGAATGTTGGATACCTAATCCTTTAAGGGTTGGTGTGGAAGCTGATCAACCAAAAGGAGTCCAAGGGACCACTTGGAATATGAAACCAAGGGTCACTCCTATGTATTATAAATATGTATAATTGTGAATAAGAAATATAATCTCATGCTTATCTTTCTTATTTTGTCTCTGCCATATGTGTGTTTAACAAAAACATATCACGAATATGTAATCTACATGTGTAAATAACATATATGAGCATAGGGGTCTCATACTTAGTTGAGAATTGTTAAGTAACATTGATGCCTCAACACATCAACTTCCATTTCATCCATTAGGTCATAGATACATTGTTCATTCATTTACCAGTAAAAACATGACGAGAACCATACATAGCTATTGTCGTAAAACATATATATAACCAGCATAATAGCAACAGAAATACCAATGAAATTACAACCTTATAGACCACATATAACCAATATAATATTCATAGAATTACAAGGAGAAATAACCTCATATTAATGATGCAAAATCCAAACCCGGGATGGGACTTCCATGTTCCATCCGACCATAGAATGGTTGAGCCAAATCTCTATTCAACCATTCACCCCTGTGTCATATTCCAAGCATGAATGTGGGATTTCATAGAACACATCAATAAAAAACTGTCTAGGCTTCCAGAGGCCGTCCACCTCAACCCATCAAATAGTGATTCCACCTCACGACCGGACATGAAAAAATCATCATTAGATTGGTATCTTTCCAAGCCTTCTAGGGCTTCTAAAGCGTTTGTCCAACCAAGGCTTCCAGGACTAGTAACTCAACCCACCAAGGGCTTCCAGAGTGTTTGTCCAACCAAGGCTTCTAGGACTAGTAACTCAACCCAAGATGTTACAGGGCTTCCAGAGCGTTTGTCCAACCAGGGCTTCTAGGACTAATAACTCAACCCAAGCTAAGGAAACATGAGAACCAACCAAAACAAAAAAAGGAAAACAAATCCACAATCACCATGGCTATCTAGGAAATGGCAAGGCTAGGCAATCCACTATCAATCCCGACCATCCTCCATGCTAATGACAGATCATAACCAACAAACCACATGCATATGTCATGCATGCCAAAACTAGTGAGGAAAACATACATGCAACTTGGTACCTGCAAGAAAAACCCGTTGTAGCTGCTAATCCTGATGTCCTCTTGCACTTTCCTACTCTTCCTTTTTCTTCTTGCTCCAAAAATCCAAGCATGTCACACCCTCCAAGAGTGCTCCAAGAAAACTCTAAGTGTCCAAGAGTATGAGAGAGAGAGAATAGAGGGAGAGCTCCAAAACTGAACTGACCAAGCCCACCCACCGATACTCAGAAGCCTTTTTATTAATGAGGCCTCTATTTTCTTCAATTTCCGTTATTTTCCTTCATTTTTCTCCTCACATGCAACTTGTGACTTTCACCTCCCTTTGCTCCAAATTTCCATTATTTCCATAAATATAATGCCAATAAATTCCTCATGCCTTTCCAAAGCCTTTTGCCATTGCCTTTAGCCATAATAATCGAAATGAACACCCACTAGGATGTTTTGCCCAACATTCAGCTTGGAATACGTGTGCCATGACTGTGGTCTTATATTTTTTTTTACATGGATTTTTAACCAGGGTTGTTACACCAACATTAAATAAATTACATTTAAACAAGCAGAGGTGGGAGATGACTTGAAAACCTGAGCAAGGGGTCAAAGGCTCGTGAATCCTCCTCCCAGTTGTGTGCCAAAGACCCCAAACCCATGATTAACTCTCTCCAACCACCTACTCCACGAGAAAGTCGCGAGCCTAGGCTTCATCATTGCACCAACAAACATGAACTAGAGCACGAGGATCCATTCACTAGAAACCAAAAAAAACAACAACATCAAAGAGGTCGATGACTCAACCTCGCCTCCTTTGTTCAACCCTCTACCAAATACCTTGAACTCCATTTCATAAGTGAATTTGAAACATTCAGGAGCCATCTAGAAACGTGCATGTATATATTCGCTAAGGCTAACCACACACCCTCAACATAAATAACCATGTTATTATTATTACAAAATATTATTATAAAAATTTGTGTAATAATAATTATATTTAAGATGAGCATGTCCCCATGTTACATCGACTTATAAATCCTCCTTATTTGTCAACCCTAAATATTTTGTGAAATATCACGATAAAGAAATAATTATAAAATAATATATATGGAATAATATAATCTTAGGCTACACCATATGTCAAATTCACTTTCAAAATAAATTTATTTGCTAATAGAAAAATATGCCCCGAAAAGCTGATCATTTTTTAAAAGTTTCTAACAAGAAACTTGTGTGGTCGAATATGTAAATCTTGAGGATTGGGCAAAATGTTTCGTCCACATTCAATTATTTTTATTCAATACCAATCCTTTAAGAACATTCAAAAATGCAAAATCTAATTATTAAAATCATAATCTTAATAAAAAAACATACCTTTTACCAAATTTACATTTAAATCCGTTACGTAAAATGGATAAATTTCACATAGATTTTATCCGACGCCACTGTCATCTGTTTACTTGTGCGGGAAGAAAACGCAATTTGCGTACTTCTATCGCGAGGCGCCGGGTATGATGCTATCACTTACCTCTCCCGAAAGAAACAGAAAATTCCGCTCATTGCCACGTCGGAACAGCACCGGCATAATTTCCCTTACACGTGTCATGAAACCCATGTGATGTGACAAATATATAAAATACTTTTATGGTACATATGGTTACGATCACAGTGACACGACAGTGAAATTGTCGGGGTTGATATTTTTAGACGCTGACGTGGAATATAATTGTTGGAAGGTAGATGTTTAGGTTTTTTTTTGTATGTCGTTGTGATGGTAATTGACTGCAGAATATTTAGGGTTTCCATATCTGGTTGTGTGTTAATATTACAACTTCAATTTACGGATGTTATGGTGTGGATATTTGGATGTTATGGTGTGGATATTTAACAAATACACTCTACAAAAAAATTCACTTCATTTCAGTGTTAGATCATTGTTAGAGATGTAAGACCATATATTTATTATGGATATTAGTATAGATATTTAATAAAGTTATATTTATTTGATATTAGTATAGGTATTTATAAAGGGTATGTGTTTTTTTTAAAAAATTATAATGAAATTAAAAAAATAAAATATGTATTTTTTATAAATTTAATAATTATATTAATGAACGGAAATTAATATTTTTACTTTATAAATAAAAAAAAATTTTAATAAAATTTAATAATTACTTGATTATAATTTTAAAATTAAATAATAATAATAATAAAATATAAAATTAATACTATTATTTTAATATATATAATATAAAATTGAGTAAAATCTAAGGGAATCATTCTAAAGAAATTATAATAAACCTTAGATCTTTGATAAATATCTACTTTCCCTTTATGAAACATGATAAAGGTTGTGAAGTGAGTCAAAAAGTTATGTGGAATTTGAGAGTGAGTACAAACATTTGTTTTGGTAGATTGTATGGTCCATTCCATTTATGACATTCATGTCAAAACATCTAATTGTCAGTACCCTGTAGCGTATAACCCCGCACTTTGTCTCTGTCGAAAATTTATACTTTTTAATTATTTAATATCTATATCAGAGTAAGCAAGTCAATCAAAGATTAAAAATGATAATTATTAATGTATTCTATGTCAAATTATATTGGAAAAGAATATACAAGTCTTTCAAACGAATCCAATAAAGTAAGGAAAAAGTAAGTACAATATACTTTGCATTAAAAATGTTAAAAAAAGTAAGTAAAGAGAAAGATAGTTACTATGTTTAGTTTGATAAAGATTAGAAGCAAGGAAAAATAAAAGATTGGTTATATATATATTTTTAATGAATGTGCATATATTTTTTATATATTTTTATTTTAAATTGTATATTGAGAGATATGTTTATTTTGGAAAAGAGTTTTTATTAATAATTATTAGGTAGATGGTAGGATTTTTTTTAATAATATGTATAAATATTTTTAGTAATAGTTAATATAGAGAATTTAAATTTATATTAAAAGTATTTATATCTTTTTTTTTCAATTTAATTAAATAATATATCATATCAACAAAATGTCATTAAAGTTTTATTTTTCTTATTCCTTTAATATGTTTTTCCTATTACATGTATTTTTAAACGTATATATGATTAACTTCTATATTAAGTCTTTTTATAATTAATAACAACAATAATAAGGATTTAAAATAAAATTATAATTTAGTTAAATTTTATAATTTTTGTAATATTGACAATTTGAGATGAGGGAGTTTCATTTTAGCTTCTTTGCGTGGTTGTAGCAGATGAAGGATTTGTTAGAGCGGACTATTTGGCTTTCTCCAATTATGTGACCAACCCATGGTTTTTTCGAGGCTCCCTCCTAGGCTCCTAGTCTTCTATCACATGCTGTGATGGAGGACTTCACACTGTGTACTGGAAAAGGATAAAGCGAGTTCCAAGTACCAGGGATATAATATTTATTTCTTGTGGTTTCTTCCCAATTTTCTATTCAATTTCTTGGGTCTTTGTTGTCATGTTTACACATATGGCTGCTTAGCCTTTACAGGACCTGGGTCAGGGTACCCACTGCCCATTAAACACAACTTCTGTTGCACACACTGTCCAGACAGAGTTGGAAACAAAACCTCATTTCAGATTTTTATAAGGTATATGGGGGAAAATCCACTATTATTTGGGAAAAATCTTCTGCCTCGATTTTATCCCTAAAAAAGATCAGTGAAACGAAATGGGGCATTCCCATAATTTCTCAATGCTTGCAATATGAAGGAAAGATCCTCCATGACCACATTCTTCTCAAAGAAACCTGTATATCTAAGAAATCTACAATAATTTTAAATTTCAAACTATGTGGAGGTGCTCAGAATACCGGGCTAGTCAATGGTTCAACTATCTCATTCAAAGATGCAATCAAAGGGAGGGTTCCTAGTTTAGTGAAGCAAAACAAAAGATATCTAAATCAACATGTTCCATGCCCATATATTGTGGACCAAATGGAGCAAGCTCCATCCTTGGAGGTCAATATTCCGCAGATATCCTCCCTATTCACAACATTGGAATCAAAAGCCATTATTTGCAGATTTAATGGCTTCTAGCCAAAACCTGAAGCATTACATCAATGGGTGTTCTCTTCATGGACATCAAATTGTGATGTTTACCTATGTTCTAAAGGTTTTTTTGTTGTCCATTTTGACACTAAAAAAGAACTTGACTTTGTACTTAATGAAGGGCTTGGTTCTGGGGTGGTGCTAGACTATCTATCACTATGTGGGTCCCTAGTTTTGATGTGACAACTATGGTGATCACTACTATGCTAGTATGGGTTAGACTCCCAAACCTTCCCCTTCCTTTCGGCACTACCAAGTCCTTGAAGACATTGGGAACAAACTGGGTAAATATAGAAAAATGGATATAGAAAGGATAGGAAAAGGCATTTTCACCTTTGCTAGGATTTGTGTAGAGATAGATATTACTAAAGTTTTACCAGATCACATCACTTTGAAGCACAAGAATTTCCAGTGGTCACAAACTCTATATTATAAGAACATGACCTTCAGATGTCGTGTGTGCTTCCAAAAAGGTCATCTTCAAAACATGTGTCCTATGGAAAAGAAGATCCGAAAAAGGAAAAAGAAGCAGCCAAAAAAACCAAAAGGATGGTAGTTTAGTGAACCTCCTCTTTCAAAAGATCAGAAAGAGGAAATAAAGGAGACACAACCTAAACAAACCACAAACAAACCTGAAAGGGAGGTTGTGCTTTAGGAGGGATCGACCATTCCACCAACATCGAGTCTAGAATTTGAAGAGCATCAGCCTTTGTGAGGTCTAGGTGGAACCAAATGAACACATTCCTCGGAACATTCAAATTCAGACAAAGAACCCCCACAAATTAAGAAGGGTCGTGATCTAGCATTGGTTCTAGTTGATCTAGATCCAAATGGATGGCAATAGGTTCAAAGAAGGAAGGGAAAAAAAGAAAAAATCAGCTCTTTTGTTTCTTCATAATATTTCTCTTTTAATGTTTTTTTTTTCTTTCTTAGCATGACTAGATGCTCATGGTTATTTTAGCTCCAGACACTCATTTATGCTCATTAGTGTATTGTATCGCTCTTACTAGATTTTTAGCATAAACACTGTGTGTTTACAAAATGTAATTTTTGTTTCTATAACTAAAAGTGATGGGTTTTTTCTGCGGGAAAAAAAGTATGGTGTTGATCAAGCTAGATCTTCTTCGATTTCATACAACTCTATGCTGAAGTTTGGTTCTGGTCTTCCAGTGGTACAAAAAAATTATTTCCTTAATGTTCATGTGGATGAGGAAGCTTTCTATCATGAAAAATATTTTTTAGAGAATGATTTGGTTTGTAGGTTTAATGGGTATTGGTCATAGTTGGCCGATCTGCATAAATGGATCTCTGAGACATGGAAGTCCCTTTTGACAGATAAGATGAATATTTACCCTATTGCACAAGGTTTATTCACTGTGGTTTTTAATAAGATTGAGAACAAGAAGGTTATCTGTGAAGTTGTGTCGTGGTTTTGGGGGAGTGATGGCCTCTTCATGCAACCTTGGACTCCCACTTTTGACCCGGTAATGACTTCAATTCTTATAGCCCCAGTTTGGGTAAGACTTATGAACCTTCCCTTACATTTCTGGAATCACAAATCACTTTCCTCCATTGGGAATGCGTTGAGAAAATTCTATCATAGTTGTCCTGAAACAGAAAAAAATAAAATTCAAGAATACTTATGCTTGCATTTGTGTGGAGATGGAATTCAAAAAGGGTTTTCCAATGAATATTAATTTGATGGCTCCAAGCTATGTTTGAGTCTAAAATCTCGACTATAAGGATACCTCATTTCGGTGTATGGCATGCTATGAAACAGGGTATGTAATTAAAAAATTCCCCAAGTGTTCTTAGAATAGAAAAGATCGGAAAAAACCTCGAAGGCCCAAATGGTGGGAAGGTGCACATGGTGATCACTATACGATATTCAAAGAATAAGATATTTAGGACAAGAAATAACTAGAAGACAAGAAGGAAGCAGATTCAGTCAAAGAAATAGTAGTTGTGAAAACATAATCTAAGAAAGAAAAATTGCTTGCCAATGTGGATCCTCTGATCCTTAGTAAGGATTCCCCGGATGCAACATTACTGGAAAAGTAGCAAACCCTCGTGGAAAATAGACTCTCTCAAGAAACCACAATGAACCTTTGTTGAAAAGGAAACTTCTTGGGTAGATCATGCGAATGAGGAAGGCATCAAGAATAATATCATGTAGTTGCCGAAGAACAATCCTCCGAAATTTGCAAAAAATGTGGGTTGGATTCAAGTTGGGAAGAAAGGAAAAATAATTTCTCCAAGAAAAACAAGAATTCAAACTAGATCAAAATAAAATTACAGTGAAAAATGGAATGTAAATGTGTTTGTATTTTTGGGGTTCTTTGGAAAATATTTAGTTGGAAAGGGGTTGAAGTTTTTGTGTCATGGAGAAATTGTTTGAGGGTTTAGATTGAGACTATGTGCTCAATATCAAACCCGCAACGAAGATTGGAATATCTAAAGGTTCTGGCCTTGTAATCCATATTTTTTTAGCACAAATCTCTACCCGTTTCGTTTAAAACAAATATTAACCACTTATATCACAATAAATTAAATATGATAAAATTAGTATAATCAAATTTAATAATATATCTTATTATATAATTTCGATTAATTATTTATACATATGTTTTTATAAATATTTATTATATATATTCTAATCATTTTCATTTTATTTTCTTTTATCATACTAAGCCTTTTGGCATTTTGTTTCTCATAATTTTTATTGGAGTTGTCTATATGTGAGACTTTTTGGAGTTTCCAACAGATTTCTTGTCGGAATCTAACGAAAATATTTGTAGTGAAATCTTGATTTGTGTTATTTAAACTGGCTTTTTGATGACATGTATGGATTTAACACCCTCAAAAACCCCTGGGGCACTTCGACTGTGAAGATTTCACCCGTCAAACTTGTGATTTCAATGAATCTCCGTCGGATTCTAGACAAATTAGACCTAAAAGTACACTAGAAAACTTTTCAAAAAATCTCACTTATAGGCAATGCCATTTTTATCTACAATTTAAGGTGTATGATGTTTTGTTAATATGTAATGTAATTCACTCCCATTTACGATTATTATATCAATATATTTACTAAAAAAATATTTTAATAGATATAATTTATTTATTTTGAAGTATATTATCACTTAATTTATGTATTAAATCATTTTATATTTCCTTACTAAAAATCAATTCTATGTGTGCGTGTTTGTGTAATGTCAATTCCATATCGAACATGAAAGGACTTATAAATAACATTTAAACTTAACAACTTTAATAGACTTTACAATTGTTTTAACTATAATTTCATTCTTATATATATATAGACGACGATGATGATGATGATGTTTATTTAATATTAACATTTTTTTAATGTTACTTATTAACTTCATGTTGGGCATTGCAAGAGTTACACATCTTCCTCATCCTCATACTCAATTAGTGGGAGATCCAGTAGTGGGTTGTAACCTGCAGTAGTGGGGTGTAACCAACACTGATCAACTAGTAAATTGAAGATTCACTCATAATTAATTCATGCATGTCAAATCAGAAAAAGACCCAGTTGAGATTAGAGTTCAGGGACAGTGTACTATCAGTTGTATAATCATCCGAATTGTACAGGTGGTGCATGCAATCAAAGGAAATCCTATGAGGGTTGCACAATTCATAATTGTGGGATTTCCAAATTAAATATGGGCTAATTTCCAAGGAAACTACACAAAGAAATAGGAGCTTGGAAGGTAGCAGAATTAGCTAAGTATTGGCTTGAGCTTGTTTAGGAAGCAGTGAGATAGATAGAGATAGTGCAGAGGTTGCGGGCTTGAGAAAAACATTGTAATATTCTCATATTTTATGATTAATACAATAGAAAGATAACAAGGGTTTTTAGTTGCGGTTTTTCCCATAAAATTATTGTGTTATGTGTGATTGAATTATTTCTCTTTTATGCTTTGTGATTTCATCGATCATTTATTGTTTCCATTGATGAGTAGAGTAGACTCAAATCAATTTTTTTAGCATATTACAATTTGCAATTTGAATCTACAAGGAATTTCTACATGGTATCAGAGCTGAAATCATTATAGAAGAGGATATTATGAGTGTGTCTTTTGCAGGAGAAATCGAATTTGCAGTATCATACTTTAGAGCCAGCAGGACGTCGTTCTACGGATTGAGACTCAAATATACCCTTGATGGTACTTCGAACTATATTGCTTGGAAGGACAGGATGGATGTAGTGTTGGAAGGCAACAGGTTTAAGGAATTCATAGAAAAAGATATTCCTAAGCCAGTCGATGCTTAGGATTTGGTAGAGTGGAGAAAAAGCGTGGTAAAGGCGAGAAGGATTATCTTAGAAGGAGTTCGAGATCATATTGTCTCGAACCTCCATGGTAAGGAAAATCCATTTGCAATGTGGAAGGCCTTGACAAACCTGTTTCAAAACAACAGTGACCATAGGAAGCTAGCACTGAAGGATAATCGCAGAAAGATCAAGATGGAGAAGTGCAACACAATACCAAATTACTTGACCAAGTTCATTCAATATTGAGATGAGCCTAGAAGTTTCATTGTTATAGTTGGTGAAGACGATCCAGTGAACCTAGCACTTCTAGGCCTTCCCAAGAGCTGACATAGTTACCAGGACTCAGTTAATAGGAGGGAGAAGCTATTAGAGTGGGAGCAATTATGGTCCGACTTGGTACAAGAAGAGATTCGATGGAGAGCTAGAGATGGATCCTCATCCAAGCATGATGATGAGGAGAATTGTGCCTTAGATGGAAAGACAAAGAAAGGGAAGGGGAAGTCATCCCATTCAAATCGGATTCCAGTCAGGGCGGCAAGAAGAAGGGCATGTCGAATATTAAATGTTTTCACTGTCACAAGTTGGGACACTATGCCACAAAGTGTCCGCACAAGAAGGCCGGTAAGAAGCCCTTAGGAGGAGCGGTAGGTGAAGCTCTTGCTTCACAATTCAAACTAGATTTCACCCTTATCGCTTGTATGGTGACATCGATGATGGATGGTGTGTGGTACCTAGATAGTGGAGCCTCATTCCATATGACCGACAACAAAGATTTATTCAGTGACTTGGAGGAGAAGGACCTCCAGATGCACATAGAGATGGGAGATGATGGGAGGTATAATGCAACCAACATTGGTATTGTTACCTTTTAGAGGGGGTCCGGTACTTCTCTAACATTAAAAGATGTCATGTATGTTCCAAGTTTGAAGAAGAATTTGGTTTCAGTTGCCATGTTGGAGGACCATGGATACGATGTGATATTTTGAAAGGGAAAGGATTTCCTTCGTCACATAGCCTCATGATAGGTGAAGTGAATCAGGGTTTGGGTGAAGAACCTCTATGAATTAGATGTAGAAGACTGTGCTTCTTTGAGCACAAAAGCAAAGAAGGTGCAGAGCCGAGACATCGTTGAGTTGTGGAATAAAATATTAGGTCACTTGAACCATGGAACTTTTAATATCATGCAAAAAATTTCTATAGGACTTCCCAAGGGTACACTAGAGTAGAGAGACACATGCAAAGGGTGTACATTAGGGAAGTACACCAAAGCTTCCTTTCATGATAAAGACAATCGAGTGCAAGATGTAACACTCTCCTCCCATATCTACCCAAGTAACCAACCAACCGAGGTAAACATGTGACGAGAGGCTACTATGATATGATTAAACCTCCTAGGTATCCTTAAGGAAGTGGAATTGACAAAAACCCATCAAACATACCTTCCACATCAGTAACAACACTCCTAGGAGCCATCCCAATCACACAACTATCATGTGCCTGGGTCCCACTAATTTTTTAAGCTATTAAACCTCTGAACACTCCCATTATATGGTCATGCCAACATCTAAAGAGCTATGGAATTTCCCACGAGCATGCATGCCTACATCCAAGGAATATTTCCAATAGACTTGTGCCAGAGTCTGCGGGATTTAAGGCACTTTTCAAGCCTAGAATTCTGGCCATTACCTAGAACTTGTTGTAGCTTCCGTAATCCATTAAACACGTGATGACAAGAATAATAAACCAAAAACTAACTCCGCGACTAGGCCTGACCATCCCCAACTGGGACTGACATTTTGTCAAACACTTGGCACTAATACAATCTACAGGTCTAAGATACAAGACAAAGCATGAATGGTTGAAAACTCTTATGAGACATGACAAGAAGGATCACCACCTTCTCCCTTGAACTATTATGACATCAATTAGGTCTTTCATCCATCATTTTAACAATTACAAGTAAATACATGAAATAACCATGACATGAACTAGTCAATTAACCATGCTTATAGCCAACATAAAACCAAGGAAATAAAAGTGAGATAATAACCATTAAATCCACATATAAACAAGTACAAAATCAAGAGAACTTAGCTTTTATTAAACATAGGAAAATTCGACCAAGTTTGAGACTTCCACGCACCACCTGACCGTAGACATGGCTGAACCAAATACTTCTTTCAGCCAGTCACCCTTGTGCCATATTCCAAACATGAATGTGGGATCTCATGGATAAAACAATCCAAAAACAACCAAGGGAATCTAGAGGTTAAACCACCTCCACCCTCACCAAACCGTGATCACACCAAAATCGGTGCTCCGATCACAAAACCGAACCAAACTTGGAATTCCATCCAGAATCCATCACTATCCTTGAGGAATTTTCCATCTCCTTGTCTCTTAGGATTTACCACAATCCAATCCCAGATCACTATGCCCTAAACTGAGACACCTCCCTCAGGATTTACCGTGTATCCCTCCAAAACTGGTCAAGCGATTCCTAGGCCTTTGGGAATGAATCGTGAGATCAACTCTACCCCAGATTTTGAAATTCATCTGGCAATTCCAAAGCTCAAAAATGAGATCAACATTACAACACACCATGGCATCCGGAAAAAGGAAAGGTTAGGTTAAAAACCACTATCATAACCCAGAAAAACCATGCCACCAACAATAAGAGAACCATACACTAACATGCAAAGCCATGCATGTCAAAACCAACAAGGAAATCACACATGCAATAGGTTACCTGTAAGTATTCCTACTGAAGCTGCTTGATCCTTGCTTTCCTTCCTTTCCCTTTGCTTGCTTTTCCTTCCTTGCTCCAAAGCTAGAGTGCTCCAAGAAAAACTCTAAGTGTCCAAGAGTGATAGCGAGAGAGAGAGAGAGAGAGAGAGAGAGAGAGAGAGAGAGAGTAATGAGATAGCTCCAAAACTGAATTGACAAAAAGTTACAAATTGATCCTCATAAGCCTTTTTATCAATGAGGCCTCTATTTTCTTCATTTTCCATTATTTTCCTTCAATTTCCTCCTCGCATGCAACCTGTGACCTTTTACCTTCCTTTTCTCCTATTTTCCTTTATTTTCATAAATAAATGTGCCAAAATACCTTTTTTCCTTTCCAAAGCCTTAGCCATTGCCTTTGCCAATTTCCCTAGCCATAATAAACCAAAATGAACACCCACACCAGGATGTCTTGCCCAACATTCAACTTGGAATATGTGTCCCTTAACCATGGTCTTATTTTTCCTTTATTAACTTTTATTACATGGAATTTTCATTAGGGCTATTACACAAGCGATCCTTGATGGAGTTCACTCAGATGTGTGTGGACCGTTCTAAAAAACATCCACGACCAAGCACATGTATTATGTAATATTTGTTGATGATTTTTCTCATAAGTGCTGGATTTTCTTCATGCATATGAAAGATCAGACGTTCACTAAATTTTGTGAATTTAAAGCACTTGTCAAGAAAGATGTTGGCAGGAAAGTGAAATCTCTCAGAAGCGATAACGGTGGAGAATATGTGTTGAATGAATTCAAGAACTTCTGTGCATTATAAGGCATTCAATAGAAGTTAATAACACCTCATAACCCACAGGAGAATGGGGTGGCTGAAAGGAAGAACAAAAGTATTGTGGGAGTTGCATGGGCGATGTTACATGATCAGGGCCTACCATTGCACTTTTGGGTTGAAGCATGCAACACAAACTATTTATTTGCAGAACATAAGTCCTCATTGCATTCTCGGGATGAGTACACCAGAAGAAGTTTTTTTCGGTAAGAAACCATATGTGGCACACTTCAGGATCTTTGGTTCATCAATCTATCATCATGTTACCAAGGAGGCATAGAAAAATCTAGAGCCAACAATTGAGTTGGTCATATTTTTGGAGTACACTGATACACCTCACAACTATCGAGTGTACCTGCCATCCAATAGGCTAACTGTGGTTCGTAGAGATGTAAATTTCGATGAAGAGAAGACCAAGATATGTTCCCTCGAAAGGGAGCTTCAGTTACATTCAGATGAGGAGCTTTTAGCTCCAAAGGAGGAACCTCAGGATGATGTGGAGCAACCACATGCAAAGGAGAAGAGAGTGGAAGCACCCACTCATGTAGAGACTTTCATAGATGGAAGGAAGTGCACCAGAGAGGCTGACATATTGATGCATGATGCTAGAGAGAATGTGGGAGCACCCATATCACAACATAGGTAGAGAAGGTCACTAGATTGATACACTGGCTACATGGCTTTGATGAGCAAGAGTGTAGAGGTTGAGCCATCCTCATTTGAAGAAGAATTGCAGAAACCAATATGGGTTGATGCCATGGTTGAGGAGTATGACTCCATTAGTAGAAACAATGTTTGGGAAGTGGTCCCAAGACAAAAAACAAGTCAGTGGTGAGTTCTAGATGGATTTACAAGGTAAAGCAAGCAACAAATGGGAGTGTGGAGAAACATAAGGCCATATTTGTGGCTAGAGTATTCTCGCAGGTGGAGGGAATTGATTACAATGAGACCTTTTCTCTAGTAGAAAGGTACTCTTTTATCATATCTATTCTGGCACTTTCAGCGCAGATGGGATGGAAGATACATCAGATGGATTCGAAGGCATCATTCCTCAATGGTATGATTGAGGAAGAGGTGTATATTGAGCAGCTGGAAGGATTTGAGGCCTTCAATAGAGATTCACATGTGTGTAGACTCAGGCAAGCATTGTATGGACTAAAATAAGCACCCCGTGCTTGGTACACCACAATTGACAGTTATTTCACCGAGTTGGGCTTCACCAAAGTGAAGCATATGTGAACCTTTACCATATTATGGTTGAAGGTAAATTGTTGATTATATTATTATATGCCGATGATTTGATTCTAACAAGTGATGAGAAGCTGATGAAATATTACAACAGAATTTGAGATGAAGGACTTGAGGCTCATGCATTCTTTTCTTGGTATGGAAGTATGGAAAGGAGATGGGGGATTGTTTGTCTCTCAGGGAAAGTATGCCAACGAGATAGTGAAGAAATTCAACATGGAGAGAAACAAACCCATGGAGACTCCTCTAGCAGGTAATTGGAGGAAGGAAGATGCTACTTCAAGTGAAGTAGTGGAGGCTACTATTTATAGACAGCTTGTGGGTTGACTTATGTATTTGGTGAACACATGAACAAACATGTGTTTTGTAGTTAACCAACTTAGTCAAGCCATGGTTAAGCCAACCAAAATTGATTGGAAGGCAACTAAACATGTGTTGAGATACCTCAGAGGCACCACTCAGTTTGGTCTTTGGTAGAGACAGACAAAGGGAGTGAAGTTTCAAGGCTTAACATATGAATATTGGGCAGGGAGTCCATATAACAGGAAAAGCACATTAGGGGGAATATATAGTATTGGGTCAACAACAGTTTCTTCGTACAACAAGAAGTAAAGATAAGTTTCACTCAGTTCGGTAGAAGCAGAGTATATGGCTACTAGTCAAGTAGCTTATGAGGCTATTTGGATGAGGAGGATCCTTGTTGGGTTATTTGGTCAGTAGATGGATCCTACAGTGATTTACTGTGACAATCAGAGTTGTATCAAACTCTCTAAGAATCCAGTTTTTCATGATTGGTCTAAGCATATCGACATCTGGTATCACCATCTACGAGATTATGTGTAGAGGAGAATCATGTTGCTGGAGAAGATTCCTACAGAGGAACATGATGCAGATATTTTGACAAAGGCATTGTCAAGCTGAAAATTTGAGTTTCACAGAGGCATGATCATCGTAGTAGATAATCCCTTTCTTGTTGAAAGGGAGTGTTGAAAATGCAACAAGAAAATCCTAATTTAATTTTGCCCTTGAATTAAATTAGGAATTAAATTGTAATTCCACATCTCATGACAACTTGTAATAGTTAAATAAGCTAATTTGACTTAGTTGGCTCAGTTAATTCGAGTTGGGAGTCTAACTAGAGTCATGTAGAGTGTCTCCTACATTTTAGGAGTCCCGTTTGAGTTTATTTTGAGTTGTAATTATTTAATTCAGTTTAACTGAGTTAAATTCAGTTAAATTAGTTCCAACTGATGGAGGAATTAGTGGGAGATCCAGTAGTGGGGTGTAATCTGCAGTAGTGGGGTGTAACCAACACTGATCAACTAGTAAACTGAAGATTCACTCATAATTAACTCATGCATGTCAGATCAGAGAAAGACCCAGTTGAGATTGGAGTTCAGGGATAGTGTATTGTCAATTGTATAATCATCCGAATTGTACAGGTGGTGCATCCAATCATAGGAAGGCCTATGAGGATTGCGCAATTCATAATTGTGGGATTTCCCAATTAAATATGGGATAATTCCCAAGGAAACCACACAAGGAAATATGAGCCTAACAGGCAGCAGAATTGGCTAAGTATTGGCTTGAGCTTGTTTGGGAAGAAATGAGATAGATAGAGATAATGCAGAGGTTGCTTGGGCTTGATCAAAGAATTGTAATCTTCTCATATTTTCTAATTAATGCAATATACATATAACAGGGGTTTTTAGCTGTGGATTTCCCTGGAAAATTATTGTGTTATGTGTGATTGAATTCTTTCTCTTTTATGCTTCGTGATTTCATCAATTGTTTATTGTTTTCACTAATGAGTAGAGTAGATTCAAGTCAACTATTTTCGCATATTACAATCTACAATTTGAATCTACAAGGAATTTCTACAAATTATAAAAAAAAAAACAATGAAATGTTATTTCTATATTCAAGCACTCTATGTAATTTATTATTATTATTATTATTATTTTTTATTTTATTTTATTTTTATTTTTGTGAATTAGAAGATCCTTCCATTGTCGAAGAAAAATTACATGTAGCCTTGCTTTTCAAAGTCCAAAAAGTGTGGTTTATCATAAAAGGGCTATGAATCATGGCCTGTCAATCAAAGATACTATGAAATCTACTAATCAACATCAAACTATCAAAGACTTTTCAAAGTCCAAAAAGTGTGGTTTATCATAAAATTACAATAACTATATCTGACAATAACAATAATTGCAATAAAAAACATACTTATGCTATGAACATTCATGATGAAAACTTTAGGGTTTTTTGGTTTGAGAAAGAGAAAATGCCTCCAATATTGGCATGACTTTCCCTGAGTTGACTAAATTTTCTATATATTTTTGGACCAAGGCATTCATTCTCTTGCCCTAATTTTTCCTATCCTCTCTTGGGAGGATCTTTGAAAGATTGTGTATAAAATCTTCAATAGGGATTTGAAGAAGTCATGCCAAATTGAGCATTATACGTTTGATGGTCTAGCATGGATTGTGGATCTTTATTGAGGCAAACAATTTATAGAGAAATCATGCATGGAACATCCAAATCCATGTCTTGTAGGAGGTCTTCAATCTCATCCTCTTCCATTACTAAGATAATTGGCTCCTTTGTAGATAATTTTGCTTATTACCTTCTTGATTATTTTTCTCAGGCTTTGTTTGAGGTGACAAATATTTGGGAATACCTATAATGGTTGAATGGGGGACTCATTGATTAACTTCTTACAGTGGGGTCTTGTTTGGAGAGAATATAAACTCAAACATGTTTCCAAATCTGGGGTTTTGAGCATAACTTGTGGCTTCCTAAGGTCCCAAATTCCTTGTCCTTAAGGGGGAATTTTTCAATACCCTCTTATTCTTTATGAGTTAATGTATCTATTGGTAAATCCTTTGTAATTAGAGGATAGTCTCTAAAAAGATTTCCATATTCACGACAATGTCTGCAACTAAATGGGGCATTTTCATAATCCAGTGTCTATTTCCAGAGATTATCTTGATAATAAATTTCTATTGAAGCTAGAAGAGACTGTGAATATTCATATAGAAATAGATCCTTGCATAGGATGTATATCTACCACTGTTAATTTCCTCATAAACCTTGATAAATCTACCAATGACATTGCCGATTTCTTCAAGGATTTCTTCCTCCCAATATTCCTTTGTAAGAGAAAAGAGTCGAACCTACACCAAGGTAGCAAGGAATTCTTCCTTCTTAGTATTGTACTGGTTTTTCCAAAATCACATGAAGAACCCAACATTATCAAAAAGTTAAAGCCCTTCTTAAAAAATATTCATTATATCTTCCAAGCTGGAAAAAATTATTTTGAAGAACCCTTTTTCTCCTAGCTCCATAGATATTTGTCCCTTGAGGTTCCATTTATTTTAGATCCAATCAATCAGGGACTTTTCATAGGGCCATAATCTAATGAGCTTGCATATCAGAGCATGATCCTGCATATATTGGATGTATTCAAGAATCTTGTTAGATATAACCTCATACTTTAGATCCAACATTCCTACAAAATCCTAATAAAATCTAATTGAATTAGGGCACTAATCTCCCTCTTATGGAACTAGCCATGAAAAATGACACAAAAGAACCACTAGTCGAAAACCTCGCCAAAAAATTCCACTTCTTTAAAAGAGGGAGATGGGGTGGGTTTTAATCCACTTATGTGTGCACGGGTCACAATACCATTTTTAACATAGTTTCTCTAGGTACAACCACACGTTTGACCACTACCTCAAAATTCCCCATGGTTTCAAGGCTAGGCCCTCACGATAATTGAACATTTCTCGACAATGAAAAATTCTTTGCTTCCCAGTATTAGATCCAACCCCTTTGGGCAAACAATTTGTATAAATATTATAAAAAAATTGACCATTGGACTAAATTAAAATAATAAAAAACTTATTCTATAAATACAATAATAATGATGATATTTGAAAAAAGGAGTGTCCCAATAAAATATTCAAATATTAGATATGTTTTATTAAAATTTTCATATTTTTTTTTATAATTGTGTTGAGAAGGTTTTTTGGTATATCTTCCCGTCTAAATTGCCCAAATCTAGCATGGATTTCTTGGAATCATAAGTTCTAGTCGTAAACTATCCACAATCCAAGGCCCCCAAGGGTTTTTTCGGGGTGTCAAATCCATATGTAGTAAAAAACTCATTTTAAACAACAAAAATTAAGATTTGGCCAAAAAAAAATTTATGCAATTCCAACCAATAACTCCAAAACGTAACATGTTTAGACTATGCCTTTAAGATTTATATGTCGCCTCAATTAAAAGATATTATAAGGTTAAAAATAATATAGAGCCTAGTATGGGGGAGATATTGAAGTATCTATAAATAAGTGTAAACATTTAAATCTTGGTTCAATTAATAATAAAAAGTTAAAAGTAATAAAAACAACAATTTAATTTGTTATATTGTAATTTTGCTTTGCAGGGAAGCTTAGTCCCTCCAACTCAAAGTGCATAAATAATTGTAACTGACATTAGTTAATATTAAATTAATAGTGGTCGATAGACAAATCATCCTATAGCCTTAAGAAAAAGAACATGCATAAATTTTGGTGGGTAGTAACCACTAATATGTTTACACATTAACAATTTTACTCCTACTTAAGTGTCAAGGAAAACATAAATAATGGTGGAAGTAACTCCTAGTAAGTATATTTATTTACATCTTATTCCTATCGATTTTTTATGCAAAGAATTGCATAGATTATGGTGGGAAGTAATTGATGGTAAATATGTTATTTAGTTTAGTATAAGCTATTTTCAAGGACTTTGTTTTTGGATGGTTTTCCTGAAAAGATTAAGAGTAAAAAATCACTCCACAAATATCCAAACATCATGGATAAACATTGCAACTATATCCATAAATTATGGCATAAAATATGTAAGGAAACTATCCACGTGACATTATATTATGCAAAGGCTTCAATGACACCTTCAAGTTATGGTCTAATCAAATGTTTGAAAATTAGTTTTTTTGATAATATTGAAAAATGAATATTTATTTTTCAAAGTTAAACATTAGAATTTGCATTGGTTAATGCTAAACTAATAGTGATCAACAGACCTCAATTGTTAGAGTCCTACCTTGGAAGGGACTAAATTTCATTAATAAGTACATAAAAATTTAATACTTACAATAAATTTACAATATAACAAGATTCTTAATCATGGATATTCAACCCCACTTTACCATGTATATTATTAACTTGTAAATATGTGTTCTTACAATACCATGGCTTATCAATACCACATGCCCAAAAATCATAACTCATTGCACAACAAAAAATTAAGATGTTAAATATATTAGACCTTACATATATCATTGATTACATAGAGTGACAATTCTCGATCATATGGAGAGAGAGAGAGAGTGTAGAAATTCCCACTATAGATCACCTGATAATGCAATATACTAAAGCAAAATACTTGATCTACTTCTACAAACAAACTTGCGGAAGCTTAATCGATTTTGAGCAAGATCAAATAGAACACATATAACAGAGAAGAAGAAATCATACACATGAAACACAGAAGAATACTCTGGGGAAAGCCTGAGCTAAAAACCCTGATCTCTGTATTATCATACAAGTGGAAATATGTCCGGATTACACAAAGCTTTAGCTCACAAGCTATTCAACTCTCAGTACAATCCCTCTGCTGCTCATAGACAGTCAAAGGCTTCTCACAAACCTTCTCCTCTGCCCTCTAAGCCTCCTATTTCCTTGTGCAGTTTCTCCTGGGTCCTCTAGCTGCAACCTGTGTGATAATCACCTCACACACAACACTGACCAATGAAATAACTATGCAATCCTAAAGAAGATAATTCCTTCTGCATGGATGAGTTTCCTATATAGGAAAATTCCTCCAATTGATAGTGCATTGTCCCTTCCTTTGATCTCAACTGGGTATCTGACTAAACTGACATGCATGAGTTATTTATGAGAGAATATTCAGTTATCTAAAGTACACTAGTTACATGCATGCATGCATTAACTAATTGAACTCACAATCAGTTCCACAAACTGTTGGAACTAATCTAACTGGACTTAACTTAGTTAACTAAGCTAATTAATTACAACTCAAAGTACAACTCATCCCGATCTCCTTAATTAAGGGATAACTTCCTCAATCAAAGGGAAAATTTGATGCATGTCTTCACATAGACTTCATGTTTGATTTTCTCCAACAAGTTAACTCAATATGAATTAATTAATTATTTTTCAAACAACTGCTGAGACCAAATTCGAATTTTAATTCTCAATTTTAATTTAAGGACAAATTAAAATTGGAATCTATCCCAAAATGCTATTTATAGCAATGCTATTTTTAGCATTTCTATTTTTTGCTATTTCCAACAGAGTTGGAGTATATTTTGAAATGCTATTTATAGCAATGCTATTTTTAGCATTTCTTGTTGCCATTTTCAACACTCCCTCTCAATAAGAAAGGAATTCAACTCGAACTCGATCCTGAACCTTTGGAATGTCCTGCATGCAACACTTCTCTCAAGTCTTGTTGCTCTAGCAACTCTAGAAACAAAAAATATCCAACCCGAATTAGAATGATGCCTTTGTCATCAAAGTCTTTGACTGCTAATGCCTCTGTTGACTGAAAACTCTGCACCTCTATGCTCTTCAATATCTGACTGCTCTAGCCTCTATCACTTTGATCTATGACTGCATCAATCACACTGATTCCTCCTGCTGCATCCGTGCTGCTGCTGGTCCTGTCTCCTAGCATTGCATCTGCACTGCACCTCCTCTCATCATCTTGCATCGTGCTTCCCACTACTGCATTGCAACTCAGTTACTGAGAAGTAAGTAACTAATCTCTCAACTAAACTCCCTGTTGGGCTAGAAACACCCTTTGATGTTGAAGCTCCCTCTGTCACTGATAAGTGTTCCCTCTCTAACCTCTACGCTGCTGCAACAACTCCCTGCATATCGCACCATTGCACACATATCTGTACCATCCTGCACTGGTGCAACACTCCCGTGCCCCTCGCATTGCTGCAGCTTGCTAGCTCTGTGATGTCTTGGGACTCCTGCACTGCAGCTCTCTCTGCCGCTCCATCAACATCCGTCTCTACCCACTTATCCAGTCCTGCTACTCCTCGTCGGGGCTCCCATAGCAAGGTCTAATCAAAGAGGTTGGGTACCTCAAGGATCTTTCCCCTTTTTCAGCCTTCTTGGGACTATATCTTCACATCGCCCCACCTCACACCTGGAGATATGGATGCATGTGATCCCTCTGCCCACTTGGCTCGAAATTTCCCCCTACTGGAGGTCTCTGCATGAGTGGATGCCTCCACTCAGTCTCCTCTCGGCTTCTCCAGTTGTGGCTGCTCCAAAACCTCCTGAAGCTGCTTCACCAATTGTGTCTCCTCCACAATTGTCTGAGACTTCTTTTGGCACTGCATGTTGAGAGGTAATGTACTCTCCCTCTTAACCACCAAGTCTCCAACAGTTGCCTTGCTCTTCAAGGCTTTGCATGCATCTTGAACCTCAAGAGCATACAGGTTCTTGACTCGTGAACCGATCTGCTTCACCTGTCTCGTGGTGACGTGTCTAAGGAAAACCTTTCCCTTACTGAAGACTACATCATAGCCTTTGTCTTCCAGCATTGCGATCGATACCAAGTTTTTCCTCAGTCCTGGCACATACTTCACATCTGTCAAGGTAATGCGAGCTCCATGCTCCCTCTGAAAAACAACTGTGCCTACTCCTGAGACACTATACTTTTCATCATTACCCATCTCTATGAGTATCTGGAGATCTTTCTCCTCCAAGGTACTGAACAAACTCTTATCACTGGTCATGTGGAATGAAGCTCCACTGTCAAGAAACCAACCACATCCCACCATGGATGAAACCATGCATGCGATGAGGGTGAAATCCAACTCGAACTATGAGGCCAGTGCCTCACCTTCTGATCCTTCCTTGGATCCCTTCTTGGATTTCTTTAGTGGAAAATTTGTAGCAAAATGGCCCACCTCATGACAATGAAAGCATCACACTTTCGATTTGTCAAACTTCTTCCCACCATAGGAAGAACTTGATTTGGGATGAGAATCCTTCTCCTTCCCTTTCTTTGCCTTACTCACTAAGGCGCAATTTTACCGAGTCTTGGTAGCTATGCCAGCTCATAGGAAGATTGAGGAGAGAAAGACTCACCATTTCATCATCGACTGTCGTGATCCCTACACTTCCAAGCTCATCCTTGCAGGTGGTGAGCTTGTTCAGATATGTAGAGATCGTGTTGCCCTTTTCACACGTGATTTTCCGAAGCTTGTCTTTCAGCGCCAACTTCCTCTGATCGCTATTGTTCTGATATAGATCTTTAAATGTTTTCCACATTGAAAATGGTGTCTCCTTCCCATGGAGACTCGAGAATATGTGGTCTCAAACTCCCTCCAGAAGGATTCTCCTCGCTCTAGCCAAACATTTCTTCCATTCCCCCAATTCTGTAGCATTAGCTGCTTCTAGCTTGGGGACTTCTTGATCAATGAAGTCCTTTAGACCGTTTTCCTCTAACACTGCTTCCATGCGATCCTTCCAGGATATATAATTCGAGCTGCCATCAAGGGCATACTCGAGTCTTAAACCGTTGAATGCCATTGGTGAAATTTGAGATGTGATAAGAATTCGAATTCTATAATCAGGAACTTGAAACTTCGTGCATCTCCCTTCTTTGTATATTGTTCTTTGCTTTGATCACCTTTGCTCCAATACCATGGAGAAATTCCCACTGTAGATCACCTGATAATGCAATATACTAAAGAAAAATATTTGATCTACTTCTACAAACAAACTTGCGGAAGCTTAATCGATTTTGAGCAAGATCAAATAGAACACATATAACAGAGAAGAAGAAATCATACACATGAAACACAGAAGAATACTCTGGGGAAAGCCTCAGCTAAAAACCCCGATCTCTGTATTATCATACAAGTGGAAATATGTCCGGATTACACAAAGCTTTAGCTCACAAGCTATCCAGCTCTCAATACAATCCCTCTGCTGCTCATAAACAGTCAAAGGCTTCTCACAAACCTTCTCATATGCCCTCCAAGCCTCCTATTTCCTTGCGCAGTTTCTCCTAGGTCCTCTAGCTGCAACCTATGTGATAATCACCTCACACACAACACTAACCTCTGAAATAACTATGCAATCTTGAAGGAGATAATTCCTTCTGCATGGATGAGTTTCCTATATAGGAAAATTCCTCCAAATGATAGTACATTGTCCCTTCCTCTGATCTCAACTGGGTCTCTGACTGAACTGACATGCATGATTTATTTATGAGAGAATATTCAGTTATCTGAAGTACACTAGTTACATGAATGCACGCATTAACTAATTGAACTCACAATCAGTTCCACAAATTGTTGGAACTAATCTAACTGGACTTAACTCAGTTAACTAAGCTAACTAATTACAACTCAAAGTACAACTCATCCTGATCTCCTTAATTAAGGGACAACTTCCTCAATCAAAGGGATAATTGTTGCATGTCTTCATATAGACTGCATGTTTGATTTTCTCCAACTAATTAACTCAAGTTGAATTAATTAATTATTTTTCAAACAACTGCTGAGACCAAATTAAAATTTTAATTCAAGGACAAATTAAAATTGGAATCTATCCCGAAATGATATTTATAGAAATGCTATTTTTAGCATTTCTATTTTTTGCTATTTCCAACAGAGTTGGAGTATATCTTGAAATGTTATTTATAACAATGCTATTTTTAGCATTTCTTGTTGCCATTTTCAACAGAGAGATAGGAGGGGAGGGAGTGTAATGCCCCACTTAAATCTTATCCTACAAATTTTGTTAATGTTTACATTATTTAAAAATATTGAGAAATATTGGTCTAATATAAAATTCATGATTTCCATTATTCAAATTCCCCACTTACCTTCTCAAATTGAATATTAGGTAGGATATGGTCTCCTTCCATTATTTCAAAATATATTTATTCATTTCACATTCCCCAATGTACCCTCACATTTACTAAGGAGAAGACATGGTCCTCTCCATGTAATTACACTTCACATTCCCAAATGTACTTTTTAGATTTACTTGGGAGAAGACATGATCCTTTCCCATTAAATTCTCAATTTTATATTCATATCACAATTCCAAATGTACTCCTAGCTTAGAAGAGAAGTCAACCAAGGATGGGTGAGAGTTAATGACATTAATGAGAGGTGGTTGAGGAAAGAGGGTATAAAAAGGGAAGGGGGAAGGAAGAAAGGGGGGGGGGGGGGGTTGGAGTTTTGCTTAGGATTGTGGGGGTTGGTTGTGATTGTTTGGCCTTGTTATGATTTTTGGGAGACCTTGGAAACCTGTGGAGGTTTCTTGGGTTTGAGAGGAGGAAAGTATCATTATCTAGTTTTGCACATTCTTCTTGAGGACACACTATATCTGGTTGGACTTGGGCACGGAGGGCTAAGGAACCTGTGGAGGTTTCCTGGGCTAGGAATTTATTTCCTAGTTGGTTGGGAGGTAAATCTGGTTGGGTCGGCCAGAAGGAGCGTTCAGCTGGAGCTATCAGACAAAGGTATCGTCATCAACCGCCGGAACAGGTATTTTTCCATGGACTACTCTTGTTAAGTTGATATCAATGGAATGCTCACCTTAATTTATGTTGCTTATGATAAAATGATTAGATGTTAAATGTTTAAAGCTATGTGAAAAGGTCAGCAAGCTACTTTTATTATTTATAAATTAACAGGAAAATAGATCTGTTAGTGTATAACGAAATAAAGACTCTAATAATAGGATTCAGGTTCTTACACATGGTATCAGAGCTAGGTTCAAAATCTGGACCCAAAGCCCACTAAACCCCAAAGACCGCTAGAAGGAGGGCTTGAAGGGGGAGTTACAAGATTAGAAGCTTGACAACTCTTTAGAGTTGAGATTATTGTTGCATTAGTGCATGAGACAGCTTACTGTTCTGGTGCAGTCTATCTATCTGCCTTTCTTTGGGAGCATGGACAGGTTTCGATGCCATGGAAATCATTGTGCAATGTGCATTTTATTGTAAATTAATGTTTTCTCAGTCTTGTATTGAATGAACATTTTATGGAAATGAGAAAACAACCAAGAATGTGGACTTCATAATTTTATTTCTCCGTCTGGAACCGCGGGCGCTTATATGCGACTTTTTGATGCTAAATCAGAAGCGCCAGGTCCATGCATTTTCCTGTAAATATCATCTATAATCTTTGCCACCTCATCCCTCCCAATGAGATTTTGTTGCCCATTCGATGTAACTTAGACCCTTCTTCATCAGAGAGCATTGCCAGTATTCTTTCGACAAGTACCTGTTTTTTCCCTTGTTTTGCCATGCCAATACGGCTCAGAACATCCTTTAGCTCTTTGATGCGAAACAAGGCCAGTTTCTCCCGGCAATGGGAAACAATGTTGTCCATAGTCGTGGCAGATTTCAAACACAACAAACCCTGGCCTTCTGCTATCTTTCACCGCAGCCCCAGCCCCACTGCATATCCCCGATTCGAACCCTGGACCTCTATCAAAACCCTCAATTCAAGGTTACAGAGCTTCCTATTATAAACCCCGCTATATATCTGTCAAAATTAAACGCACTGACATATCCATTCACAAACCCTATCCAGCTCAAATTGCTCAATTCAGTAATTTGCGCGTACGGCCGTGAGGTGCGGCGTAAAGGGGACTGGCGCCCGGGAAAATCGGGATCTTCAGAACCGAGGGTTATGACGAATGACAGAGTCAATTACGGATGAGAAAATTGCAGAGAGGTCAGATTGGCTTTTCCTTGTTTTCACAGAGAGGAAAAACATTCATAAAACCACGATCTTCGAACAATTTAGCCGAAATGAGCACACCAGACGCCGAAGAAGATGCTCCCTGGTATTAATTGTAATTAAACAATTAATTACAACCCTGGGCCCTCTATAGCTGATTGCTGATGAATTCTGCAACCCTGTGAACTGTAATAGTTTGCAAGTAGCTTAAGAGCGAGTTATGAGCTGCTTATAAGGCCGTTCTTCCTGCAATGATGGCAGAAAGTCTGAGATATACTATCCATAGTTACTACATGGGTTTCTTTGATTTAACCCATGGAAATTGATCCACTGGCCACTATTCTGAGACCTTTTGCAAATTTATGAGATCAAAACCCTGTTTTCCTACTTGTCATATGTGTTATACTTGTGGTTGTTACTAGTATTGATCATTGTGAGACAGAGTAGTAACTAGTTTTATTCTAAGTTTTAGGAGGCTGTTCGATTTAGTTGGACAAAACAGATTCTCTCCCAACTAATGAGCCCAAGGAAAATAGTGTGTCTATCTTAAGCGAACAAGTGTTTGTTCGAGTTGCTAATACGGTTGAGATCCAAATCCTAGGAAGGTTTACAAAGCAGGTGCCTACATGACCATACCCGTGTGCTAGTGTGAACCTTGTTGCATTGTTCTTACAGGATCTGAGAACGAGCCCTTTTACGATCTTCTACATCCCAACACTGCCCCTTTCTCCTCATCGCCGCCGCAGCTGCAGAATAATAACAATATTAGCAGCAGTGAATTGGTCAAGCTGATGGATGATCTGGGGTTTGAGAAGGATATCGTGCTTCCCCCTTATAATTCTCAGGCTCAAAACCCTTCTACGGTAACAACTTCCAACATTCCGCATGTATATTCTGTTTCTCTTTTAAGCTCCTTCGCCTGTCGGTCATGTCTTTTGGCTTCTTGATTTGGTTTTCTGGTTCTGTGATTTTCCAGTTATGTTTATTTACTAAGGAATTTCTATATTTGAGGTTATTTTTGCACGTTTGTGAAATTTGTATTTATTCTCAACTTTGTGTTTGGGCGATATTGAAGCTCTGTAGTCTGGTTGCAAAGAATTGAATGACCGGTGGATCCTTATGAATGTAGTCGGAAGGAAAGATTCAGAAATTATCTAGGTTTTGTGGATCTGGAGAAATCGGAAGACCCAATACAATGCTTTGTCACTAGGTTATCCCAAAACATCCCTCCCTCAAGAACTGAAATTAGACTGAAACATGTGTTTTTGCACCCAAAAAAAATAAAATAAAAAATGAAAGGGTATTTTAAAAGGCTTTACAAGATGGTCAGAGGATGGATAAATTGAAAGCTGCAGCCATTTCTTTTGCACGGAGGAAACGTGAATTAAAAACATATAGATAGGACATTGCAGGCAACTATTTTGGAATTCATTGAATGATAATACTATTTCCACCTGGATAACATTCCTCTATATTCAACCTAGCATACGAGACAACTGTATAATATTACACTGTGGATTGTTGGTTTTCAGAGCACACAAGAACGAAACTAGGCATACGAGACTTTTTTGGTTGACTTCCATTTAACATATTTGGGACTTGCCATTAGCCGTATTAAACCGTTTTGATATCTCTTGTGCATCTTTAGCATCGGTCATGAAAATACTATTATCCTTCTGTCATATATCCTCTCGTAACATGTTAGAGGTATTAGCAGCTGAGCTTTGATATTTATCTAGTGAATAGTTGTATAAATTAAGCTTCAGTGGCTGACACCCATTTAATTGTATTCTTCTTAATCACATGCATGTATTTTTCAAAGTGGATTCCCTTTTATGTCAATCACTTTTGTTGTCCTGTTCATTCCTACCACGCAATCATACTATTGTAAATCTGCAATGGAAGGAATGCTGAGTGAAAGAGTAGTCATATAATTTGTGAAGTTATATGCAGCTTTATCGTCATTCTATATGTGAATCACTGTTTAAATATATCCCTTTGGTATTATCAAGCTGTTTTGTAGTGTACCCAGGTCTCACACCAAGCACCATGGTGTTTGACATACTGATCAACATTTCCTTACACTTTTTAATCAAGGAATCATCCTTACCTTGGCAATCTCTAGGTGACACACCTGGAAATAAATTAGCAAACAAGTGAGGGGAAAAGGGGGCAAAAATTTGTTTTACCTGGCAAAACCTTATTCCATCTACTATCTTATTCATTTCTTCAAAATACCCGTCATGGCTTACAATCGATAAAGTCTCAGCGATGCCCTCCACGTTGTCAAGGGCTATCTGAAAAGTCTCAAATGACGGGAGCCAATGCCACCAATTTCTTTTACATCTGAATTCTGACCAAGACTTTGAGTTAAACATGAACAACAGAGTCCACAAGGACATGACAGATCCAGAGAATGGCAGTTCATGGCTGCTGAAAATATTCTACCACATGATGTTTTACCTGTTCCTTGAGGACCATGGAACACATAAACTGGAGCAATCTTTCCCCTCACTATAGCATTCATGAGAGCCTGGGCAGCTAAATTGTGCCCAACCAATTCTCCAAATGTCTTTGGAACATACTTCTGAGACAAGCTCCTACACCTATCTTGAGATCTCAAACAATCACTGCCCATAATATCTTGTCCATGTCCCAAATGGCTGATCAATCTAGTTTCAGAAACCATGTCTGAAACGAATTTTATGGTCAGCATAGAGATCTAGCTCACCATAATTTATGTTGATTATAATGTAAATGACAAAATTTTGTTTGTTTAAAAGCCATGTAAGTAAGTAAGTTATCACCTCTTATCGTATTTAATTCAGAAAAATTAGATCCATTAGCAGACCCTAGGATAGGGCTCTTACAGAACTTGTAGTGACGAGTGTGAATTGATTCGAGAAACAAGGAGATCAAGCTCCCAAAGAAGACCAACTTAAGTTGTCAAGAGTGAATGTTTATGAGTAAAAAGGGACTAAAAGAAATACTTTGTTTTATCATTTCAAAAGCTTCTGATACTCTGTTTTTAGAAATGCTCTTCAATACACTTACTCTGCCCGAAATATTGCATTCAAAGTATATGCTGGTTTGAAGAGAACTCAGGAACGTTATTTTAGGTTACTTTCAGGAAAGCATATGCTTTGTCTGTCTCTGTTACTGCCTTTCTTTGTACTTGACATTTTAGGTTCCCATCCTTGAAGATGAGCTCAGGAACGTTACTTTTTCTACGGTGAGAAACAACTCCCATGGTGTAATGGTTTCCCCATTCATTATATGACATGTTAGAAAATATCTATTAAGCACAGTGGAAAAATCAAAGGTTTCAGGGAAAATCCCTAAATTCTACATTCATCACTCTGATTCCTAAAAAGGAGAATGCCAGGGACTCAAATACCGATCCCTTTGTGACACTCAGTGTACAAGATTATTATAGAATTATACCTTCTGGGCTGAAGCCTATTCTTCCAAAAATAGAATTCACAAGGATATCCAACGCATCAACATTTTATGCTCATCTACAAGTAAACTCCCGGACTTCCTAGAACAAGTACCAGCGAACCAAATCAAATCAGAGCATCAAAATCTACAAATAAATGTCTGCGTATTTATTGAGCAAATAAAAAGATGCTAATAGCATTACGCATTATGATACATCATAGGTCCCTTAATCGGGGGCAAGCCTTTATCCATTCAAAGTATGTTTGAAAAAAAGAATGAAAAAGAAAATCTTAAAGTTGTTAGATCGCTTTCCAAAATCCGTTGAAATATGAGAAAACTACATAAGAAACTAAAACAATAATGTGGGTTGATTCATCCCTGCATATAGCCATTCATCGAAAGGATCCAGGGGTGGAACCGAAAGGCACAAACAGCCTGCAAAGCATGACCCCTTACAGATCCACAAGAGGCAAAGATCAGCCCATGGATATATAAACAATCTTAAAAGGATATTATCTCACTTAAAAGAATATTATATCTTAAAGAATCTAAAACAATAATTGAATGGGTTTAACTCTGGCAAATGAGGATTCAAGTTTGATTATTTGCCCCATGCCCACATAATCTAGAAAGAGAATGCGCACAAAGATAACCATAAAATAGTAAAAAGTAGTAGAGTTAAAAAAAAAACACCTTTTTCTGGAATTTATCTATAAGCAGAAACAAATTCATGTCAAACAAATTCAATAGGCATTAGAGTATACCTGGACTACTCATTTAACTCCATGAAGAAAACCCCTGAATATATTAAGTACAAATAATTCACAGCATTCTTCATTGATAGAAGTTGATAACTTTGCTGACAAGACAGGTATGCCTTGAGTAAGCCCAACCTCTATTAAGCAAAATGACAAGTTGCATGTGTAAATGCAAGATTCAATGATAGACAACAGGTGTTGTGTTAACAACTCAAATCAATGATGAACAACAGGTGTTGTGTTTACAGCAACTCAATTCAATGATAAACAACAGAAGGTGGTGTGTTACCTGTTATTATGATTCTTATGCAAGTCCAAGAAGTCTAATTACGCATTACAGCAATGAAGGGCCAGAAAAAAATTAAACTGTACCTTGAATTAAAATTAAAGCAAATTGTCAAATCGCTCTTATTTATAAATCTGCTTCTAAAAAATAGTAAGTACTGGGTAAATCCCAATTCATTAAGTTTTGTAGCCAGAGCTTGTGTTCATCTCGACTGGTTTGCTGTACAATTTCTTTTGTCTTTAGAGGCGATTACTTAAAATCAGGATTACTGCTTCATGTTTCCTACATATATCATTCAACCGAATCCCCTTTTTCTAGTTTTACACCTGTTGTATTTTAAGGAAGCTCATTTATACTATAATTCAACCGTCTTTGAACTGTAGCCATGTGTTGTATGAATGCATGAAAAACCTCCATATGATTTCCTATTTTGGTCACTGGTTTATCCTTTACCAGTCATTAATTACTGGACTGAACCCAAATTGCCCTACTCCAAATTCAGCATTCCTCAGGGATGCCTATGAGAATTACATTCCAGACCACATAATTCTCTCAAGGTTTGGGTAGGTGAGGTTTGCTGGGATCGAACTATTCATATCATAATGCGCTATACCTGTGTTCAGTCCTGTAATATCCTCTTTCAGCCTAATTTAATGAAACCTCTGTTCTATCGTCCATATCAATGCATGTATATGTACTCCGTTAAAATGATTCTGTCTGCTGTGAGTTACTGGCATTTTCATCATTGAGGATTTGGTTTGTAAGTTAGTACCACAATCATCTTATGCAGGTAAGGAGAAACACTCAATTGCAGACCACTGTTATGTCCTTAAATATTCTGGGTCTGAAACTTTTCATGGTAAATTTTCAAGTCTAAGAAGGTGGACCAGAAGCATTTGACAATTTGCAAACTCAACAAAAGGAAACGAACCGTCTGTATTTATAACGAAGAGACAATGGCCGTCATTAATACATTGGGCAATGGATAGAAAAAAAAAATGAGCAACTAAATTCACTTGCAGAAACTAAAAGGGGGAAAAAGTGAAAAAAAAAAAAAAAAAAACTGCAGTACATTAAGTTTATACATTAACCAAATTAATTTTCAGTAGACCAAAATAGGTAATTAAGGATCAACCCCTTTATTTTGAATTCATAAAGGAAAAAAAAAGGGCTATAACGTTGTAGTTTGTGGCTTCTAGAAGTTTATACATCAACCAAATTAACTTTCAGTGGACAGTTAATTGAGTTTCACCCTCTTTAATTTGAATTCATTAAGGAGAAGAGAAGCCATAACATTGTAGCTTGTCGCTTGCCTGGAAGGCACAACATAGTTCATGTGTGTTCCACAAATATGGAACAACCAGATGTACATGATGACTGAGATAGTTAAGCTAACGAATAAATCAAACCCTTACATTTAGCAACTTTGTTGACTTCAATACCTCTTCCCAACTTTATGAGATTCGTTTCTTTAACATTTAGATTCTGAAATAAGATTGTTTGAACATGGTGATTCAAAAATAATTAAAATCATGGATATTGTCATGGAAGCTGGAAGCTGAGCCAATTTGGATCACCAAGCACAAAGATTGCAGCATTAGTTAATGCCTAAATACCTTGTCAAAAGAAACAGATGGTCTATGCAATTGTAACCAAGGGAAGGCACTAGTACTATCATGACAATCTGGAACAACACTTTCGAATAAATATACAGTTAAATACTCCTTGTTGTAAGTTTGGCTCTATAACGGTCACGGTAAATCAGTAAGCCAGTTGTTGCTAATTTTGAGCTCTTTACATATTCTGAAGGTCTTTATTTCTTTCAGAATTATCATGTGACAGCAAAAACAATCTCCCGTTGCCAGAGAAGTACCTTTAAAGTTTACAAAGTTTTCATTACTTGCAAGCTAAAATCACGCATGCAACCTGCAAATGGTCAATCATAGTTGTTGCTAATTCTGATGATGGCTAAATTTTTGGATCTACAAAATTATCACTTCTTCTTAAAACTGAATTAGTATTTACAATTGTTTTTTTTTTTTTTTACAATTTCATGAGCATAAACATTACAGGTTTAGGATTAATGCTTGTTTATATTGTTCACCTTTAATATGGTGTTTTTCTCTCTCCTCGCTTCTTATATGCGAAACCTCCAAACTTCGTTCTCGCACCATTCTTGTTTCCCGTTCCGTTTCCCGTTTCTCGTTTTTGGTAACATAGGTGTCATTTATAGTTTGAACAAAACAACATTGATTCTTGGACCTTAGTTTTATCAAATCAAATTTTAACCTTATGAAATTAAGTGTCATCTCTTGTCAGTGGCATTTATGTACTGCAGTATCTTAGTGATATTGTATACGTTATGTGTTGTGGCCATGCATCACATTATGGTGAAGATTTTATAAATTCATCTTCTCTTCTCCACAAACATTAATATGCATAAAATGCATAGATTTGTTGGATGGTGAATATTGTGGAATCATATTGATCTTATTCCAAAAATCTGTTTATGTTTAGTTTATGCTAATGTCTTCTTGGTTCTTGCATTAAATAACCATGTAACCCCTTAGTTGTTTGGAAACATGGCTTATTATTATATAAATATAAACACAAAAATTTCAAAATCAACTCTACTTTAAAAACATCTTTAAAATAGGCAATTATTCCATTTGTTTAATTATTTCTCATTTGACAGCTCATATTGTGAGCTGCATTATATATCATGAAATTGTTTTAATACTAGTAAACAATGACTTAAAAAAAAATAATTAAATTTAACCTTTGATATGTAAAGGACATTTCTCTCAAATTACAAAAAAAAAGAGTATGAAAATCATGCTGGAAACAATTTTTGAAGTTTTGAGTCTTTTATTTTCAAAGATTAACTAATTGGGTTGGGAAAAAACAAAAAAACCAACAAATTGGAAGAATGGGACTTTTATATTCACTAAGGTATTAAAGAAATTATATGCATAAAACTTATACTAGCACCTTCTAGTGGAATTGATAGTGCACTAATCCGTTGCTTGCCATTATTTTGGTTTGGTACCACCTTATAGGATATTCGGGTTCAAATTCTATTTTCTATGACAGGTAGTTGAATCTATTTCAACTCTAATTGTTATTGAAGGGTTCCACAAGGATGTCACATGAGCATTTATGATACCCCCTTTTTAACGTAGATAGCCACCTATGTTAAGGTTCTTCCATGTTGTTAATTATGAACGTTATACACATTTGGTTGGACACGTGAAAATCAATTGATGGATTTGGTATTGATGATGGAAATGTTGGATGTATGACCAAATGTGTGACTTACTTGGTTACAATTTATCTGGTGCATAACTTGTCAGAGTTATTGTTGCATCGTATAGGCTTATATAGATATGATTTATCTAATCAATGACTTAGTGGAATTATGATTTATCTGATGTAAGATTTATTTCCAGTATGAACAAAAAAAATTGACACGTGGACATTGGGCTTAATAAACATGATGTTTAAGATCATGTATCTATATCTATTTTGTGGTTGTATATATGCATGGATGAGAACTAAACTACAGGTTGGAAAGAACCGTATGATGACCAAGATCTACTATTCCATTGGGGAAAGTTGAGACGACCAATGAGTAAAGGTACGATGTACATTGTTCTATTACATTTGGTATCTACTTGATATGCACTCTTATGACATGAGTAAAACGCAAATGACAGGTGGCAAGATGACCTGACTGGATTATTCGATGACAAGTCCAACCAGCTCTGTAGTGTGGTCCGTGCTCTGAAGGAGGGGTGGAGGTGTTTCCCACCGTGTATCCTCCGAAACCTGGAATCGTGGGGAGGACAGCTGAACGCTCCCCCTAGACGTGTGATGACGATTGCCAGATGCCTGCTGGGGAAAGTTCGGTCGAGGTATTCGACGCTTCCACCATGTCGGTTTTATTAGTGGTTAGTATGGCCGTTGCCACTGATAGAGCAGCAGAGGATGGATAGGGTGGGAACGGAAGTAGGTCAAGATGGATAGGAGGAAATAGATCAGTTGGAGACTCTTGATGGGAAGTAATGTCATTGTCTGACTTATCAAATTTTAATGCTATAACTCTCTCTGGTTTGCTATGCTTTCAAACTCCTTGTATCTTTTCATTCTAACTTCAGGACGAAGTTTTCTAAAGGAGGGGTGTATGTAATGCCCCACTTAAATCTTATCCTACAAATTTTGTTAATGTTTACATTATTTAAAAATATTGAGAAATATTGGTCTAATATAAAATTCATGATTTCCATTATTCAAATTCCCCACTTACCTTCTCAAATTGAATATTAGGTAGGATATGGTCTCCTTCCATTATTTCAAAATATATGTATTCATTTCACATTCCCCAATGTACCCTCACATTTACTAAGGAGAAGACATGGTCCTCTCCATGTAATTACATCTCACATTCCCCAATGTACCATCACATTTACTTGGGAGAAGACATAGTCCTCTCCATCTTATCATCAATATATATATTTATTCATTTCACATTCCCCAATGTACCCTCACATTTACTAAGGAGAAGACATGGTCCTCTCCATGTAATTACATCTCACATTCCCCAATGTACCATCACATTTACTTGGGAGAAGACATAGTCCTCTCCATCTTATCATCAATATATATTTATTCATTTCACATTCCCCAATGTACCCTCACATTTACTAAGGAGAAGACATGGTCCTCTCTATGTAATTACACTTCACATTCCCAAATGTACTTTTCAGATTTACTTGGGAGAAGACATGATCCTTTCCCATTAAATTCTCAATTTTATATTCATATCACAATTCCAAATGTACTCCTAGCTTAGAAGAGAAGTCAACCAAGGATGGGTGAGAGTTAATGACATTAATGAGAGGTGGTTGAGGAAAGAGGGTATAAAAAGGGAAGGGGGAAGGAAGAAAGGGGGGGGGTTGGAGTTTTGCTTGGGATTGTGGGGGTTGGTTGTGATTGTTTGGCCTTGTTATGATTTTTGGGAGACCTTGGAAACCTGTGGAGGTTTCTTGTGTTTGAGAGGAGGAAAGTATCATTATCTAGTTTTGCACATTCTTCTTGAGGACACACTATATCTGGTTGGACTTGGGCACGGAGGGCTAGGGAATCTGTGGAGGTTTCCTGGGCTAGGAATTTATTTCCTAGTTGGCTGGGAGGTAAATCCGGTTGGGTCGGCCAGAAGGAGCGTTCAGCTGGAGCTATCAGACAAAGGTATCGTCATCAACCGCCGGAACAGGTATTTTTCCATGGACTACTCTTGTTAAGTTGATATCAATGGAATGCTCACCTTAATTTATGTTGCTTATGATAAAATGATTAGATGTTAAATGTTTAAAGCTATGTGAAAAGGTCAGCAAGCTCCTTTTATTATTTATAAATTAACAGGAAAATAGATCTGTTAGTGTATAACGAAATAAAGACTCTAATAATAGGATTCAGGTTCTTACAGGGAGAGATGGAGAGAGGTGGAATTGGAGGGGGAGAGAAAGGGAGGGAGAAACAAAGAGAGAGAGAGAGAAAGATAGGAGAGAGAGGGGGGAGAAGGGGAAGAGAGAGAAATACACAGAGATGGATGGGGGAGAGAGGGAGAGAGAGAGAGAAGAAGAGAGGGAGGGAGTCAATGACAAAGTTGGAGGGTAGAGAGAGAGAGAGAGAGAGAGAGAGAGAGAGAGAGAGAGAGAGATGAGGGGGAGAGAGTGGGGGAGGTGGGATAGAAAGGGAGAGAGAGGAAGGAAGAGAGAGAGATAAGGAGAGAGGGAGGGAGGGAGAGATGGCATTGGAGGGGGAGAGAGAAGGAGGGAAGAACAAATACATAGAGAGATAGAGGTGGAGAGAGATAGGGAGTGACAATGGAGAAATGGAGAGAGAGAGTGAGCAAGAGAGGAGAGAAGGAGGAAAGAGAGAGAGAAGGAGAGTATAGAGGGAGGATAGAAGGGAGAGAGAGAGAGAGAGAGAGAGAGAGAGAGAGAGAGAGAGAGAGGGATATATAGATATGGAAGGGGGAGATAAGGGAAGAAAGAGAAGGAGATAGGGAGGGAGATGGTGACAGAGTTGGGCAGAGAGAGAGAGAGAGAGAGAGAGAGAGAGAAATATTATATAGTATTATATAATATTGAATATTATTAACCATAGAGAAAGAGGAAGTAAGGATTTTACAAAAGGTACAATAAATTGGATTTAGAAAGCCATGAATATTTCGGTTTTTCACTAAAATAGATGCACTAATTTTAGTGTAGATGTTGATTTCTGGTCATATTTGATTGGTTACACTAGATGCATTGATTTCAATGTAGTTTTTGATTTGTAATCTTATTTGGTTACTTGCACTAGATGCATTGATTTTAATGTAGATATTGATTTTTAATCCTATTTGATTGCTTGCACTAGATGCATCGATTTCAATGTAGATATTGATTTCTAATCCTATTTGATTAATACTTGCACTAGATGCATTGATTTCAATGTATATGTTGATTTCTAATCCTATTTGATTGCTTGCACTAGATGCATTGATTTCAATGTTGAAGTTGATTTCTGGTTTGATGTAACTAGATGTACGATGTACATTAATTTCAAAGTAATTAGATTAATATTGTGCATTGATTTTAGTGTAAGCACAAAAAAACTATTGACAATTTGCATTGATTTATGTGTTACAATAATTCAACTAGAAATTAAATACTTGAATTTTAATCTCAAATAAAATGTTCACTTACCTGAAATGTTTACTTCTTGAAACTGTAAACTATTTGTAATTGAATACATTCTTATTATTCACATTTTCCATCATTCAACATTGTTATTTAGTTTTCATTCAAACAAGGTAATATAACACAACTATCAATGAAAATGACTTGGGGTTTAACACTCCATAAGTGATAATGATTGACATTGGAGAAAACTACTATTAATATTGGAGAGAAAGAGAGACAAGGTATAACATTTATTGTAATACCTCGAGTTAAAGATTTGAATGGTTTATGATTTTAACTACCCTTTTTTATATGATTGGTGGCAAAAAATGGCAAAACTAATAGGTGTGACAATAAGAACAATAGAAGAAAATGGTTTGAGAAGTATCCCAATAAACAGTATTTGTAATTAACTACATTCTTATTATTCACATTTTCTATCATTCAACACTGTTACGTTGTCATTTTTCATTCAAATTGTTTATTTCATCATTCAAGTTATTAACAATCTCTATAATCTTAAAAAATTGAGGTAACATAGTAAATTTAAAGTTAAAATGACCTGATTAATCTTAGACATATTTAACATATTTAAAATGATTAAAATAATTAGACGTTCAACAAATTTTGTGTGACCATGCATGACTGAAACGAACCTAGATCCATCTTAACCCTAGATCTATTAAGTACCAAGAGGGATCAAATCTCTCGAGGTGCTAATCTTTCCTCAAGTTTTGCACTCAAAAAAGAGGTTTGCAACTCGAAATATTTGATCCCTCTCGACACTTGATATATAAGGGGTTAAGACAAATTTGGATGAGAAAAAGTTTGCACCTTGAAATATTTGACCCCTCTAAGTGCTTGATAGATCGAGAATTAAGATGACTTTAAATTGGATTATATATATATATATATATAAATATATATATATATATATATATATATATATATATATATATATATATATATATATATATAAATATAAATATGCAGTAATGGAAAATTAATAATATGAAAATTATATGTAAACATTAAAATCAATTAAAAGTAAAAAATAACAATATGAAATAACTCAATAATGATAAATAATAATAATTTACAAACCTTAAATATTACCTAATAAAAGTATAAACCTTAAATATTAAATAATAAAAGTATAAAGAACTTTTACCATTTTCAACTAGTATATTTCCATTTTCTTAAAAAAAAATTGTTATATCAAATTTTACTTCTTATATATATATATATATATATATATATAGCATAGGGAACTAACACCCTCCATGAGGTTTGATCCTAGGTGACCTTGCTAAGGAGGCCTATCCTCAACCAATTGTGCTAGTGGGATTTACATACTTGATTTAACATATTGAAGACATATTTTAGTTATAATTAAAATATACTTGATTTGATTTGTAATAAGTTTACAAATAGTCTTTAAGTGCGACTTTTCAGAAAGTTTTCTGGTTTATTTCCTGATCTAATTTGTTTAGAATCCGACAGGGATTCATTGAAATCACAAGTTTGACAGGTGAGCTCTTCACAATTGAAGTTCCCCAGGGGTTTTTGAGGGTGTTGAATCCATATATGCAGTAAAAAAAAATATTTTAAACAACATAAATCAAGATTTGCCACAATTTGTTTTGCTAGATTCCAACTAGAAATACGCCAGAAACTCCAAAAAGTCGCACTTAAAAACTACTCCAATAACTTTACATAATGCCAATTCATGTGGCATTTGATTCATTATGATAAGCAATGATTTATATGAGAGTTATCATGTTATATGTTGTTGTTTATGTAATGATTTAAGGGATAATATATGCTTAATGATTTAGGAATCATGATAGTTTATTATTTGTGTTATTTTCTTTATTATGATAAGTAGATGATTTATATAAGAGTTATCATGTTATATTTTGTAATGATTTAGGGGATCATATGCTGCTTTGCTGAGACACACATTCTATAGCCCAGTTTGAGAGTGCTGTGTGGTTCTATCTATGCTGAATGTGAAGCTGACACATGTCCTTTTTAAAATAAAAATAAAATATATTTTAAATAAAAAATAAAACAAATATCGGTTATAATAAAAAACAAAAATAAATATACATGGTTAGCATGTAGGATATGGGGTAAAAATATTTCACTCTCAATCTCAACCATAGATAAAATATACTTGGTTGGTATGAAAGAGATAAAAATATTTCACTCTCTCAACCATAAATAAAATATTTATGTCCACGTATAATAAGATAATTTTATATTAACTTTAGAGAGATAAAATAACTAAAAGTAAAAATAAACTTATATTTTCAAGTTTGAGTGCGAAGAAGATGTATAATTCTTATGTTTTTAAAAATATTTTAATACAACATTTAAATAGACTATTTGAATATGTATATTAACTTATTTTTCCAAAATATATATGTATATGGGAAGAGAAAGTATAAAAAACTAAAAAAAATATTTTAGTGTTAATCATAATAAAATATTTTAATGTACACATAAAAGAAGTAATTTAAAGTAAAAAAAATTCAATTAATTTGTAATAAAACTATGTAACTCATTTAAATTTCAATATAAAATTATAATGTGACATTTAAAAAATATAATTGATGATAAAAAAATTCAATATGAATCATAGATAAAATATTTCAATGTAATGGTTAAATTAAAAAAACTATGTATATACTATATAAAACAATTGGATAAAATAAAATCTTATGTTAGAACATTTCAACTAGTCCGACTATTCTATATGTTGGAAACTTAACTAGTGTAGTCTACACAATCCAAGTGGTCAAGGAGTTTTTCAAGGTGTGGATCCATTTATGCATTCAAAAATGCAATTTTTTTTAAACAGAACATGTAAGGGTTTTCATATTAATAAACCTGGATTAGGGACCAGAACCCTTACATAATATATTTCATACAAAATTCCTAGTGACAGAGAATCGTTAAAAAATATTGCAAGTTTTGGGGCTACTATTCCATCCTAAACTAAAAACATTGACACTATAGACTCTACAAAGAATACCAAGTATTAGAGAAAAATTACATAACATCATTAAAAAACATATATGCATAGGACGCTACCTAGAACCATGTGTCCTTAAGCTGAACAACGATTATTTTTGCCGACACCATTTTTTCTGAGATGACAACTTTGTTTCCCTTTAGCGATGGTGTAGGGACCTTCATCACCCAAATCCAAAAGCAAATTTGCATATCATGAGACTTCCATAGTAGAAAAACAAACACCAAGAGCATGCACTTCCTCGTTTAGACCTTCAACCAATTTTTCCATTTCTACCCGATGACGAAACAACTTAGCTTCCAGGAAGAGATGGAATGAAATCCTCTACCTTTCATCCAAATCTTTAAGCTTCTTAATGGAAACTAGTAGAGCCTGAGAAGCATCTAGAAGCTTGTCGAGAACAAGGCGGGCATTGACATTTTCCGAGGGGATGACAAAATTTTCCATTACATACCATAAATTAGACACCCAACTATATAACTCACTGGCAATGAAAACACTAACTTCATAACCAAGATGAGGTGAGAACAAAGTGATATTTTGAGGAACCAAGGAATTCTATCTATAGGAAAATGCATAGCCATCCCACAAGCAAAACATCATCAGTAAATCTAGAGTCATTACCCAAAGATCAGGTAGACAGAGATTTGATAAGAGAGGAATGACATTGAATGACTGCCTTAAATTCATTCTTCTGCTCAAGGTCCTAGACTTCGTAGCCAAGACAGTCCACCACATATCCCACCTAAGAGAGATTAAATTAATAATACATCACTGCCTTGAATCAGATGAAGAGACCTGCCACTTGTGAGCCCAATCAAGAAATTAGTGAGGGAGCATTAATGTTTGTGGCTGGAAGGAAAAAATCCTCGAAGCTTGATACACATTATTTACTGAGAACATGCCACTTTGTAAGGGAATGGAAATGAAACTGACCATGTATCCATTTCAAAAAATCCCCAAGCTTATGTGAGTTGTATATCCAATGTTTGAGGTTTGAATATCTCTTTAAGACACAATAATGAGGAAGAAAAATGCCCCCATCCATATGACTATAATTTGAGACTTTCATAGTGATTAGGGAACTAGAGAGAGAATGAGACTATTATCCACTTCAAGGCTACTTTGTTCCATAGTGGAACCTTTTCTGGCTAAAATATCGACTACAAGGTTCAAAGGTCTAAAGATATGGAAAAATTCCATTTTTCAAATAGTGATGCAGAAATAAGCACCCTTTGATTCACGAGAGGGGAATCTGAGCATATTGCTTCCCTGGCCTTCCTCATTTGGTAGATGACAAGCATCGAGTCTCCAAAAACTATCAATATTAAAATTTTATTTTCTATGGCCACCTCCAGGCCGTTCCATAATGTAAGATATTCTGCCATATTATTGGTTGCCAGGCCTAGACCCTAGGCAAATTACATCGCTATTTTTCCATCAAGGCTATAAAGAACCCCTCTCGCTCTTGCCTCCCCTTTAAAATGAAATATATATATATATATATATATATATATATATATATATATATATATATATATATATATATATATATATATATATATATATATATATATATATATATATATATATATATATATACATACATACATACATACATACATACATACATACATATATATATATATATACATAGATACATATATATATATATATATATATATATATATATATATATATATATATATATATATATATATATATATACATACATACATACATACATACATACATACATACATACATAACCATAGACCAATCAAGGGGTAAGGGGGACTAAATTCTCTCCAGCTACACATCTGTTTTCAAGATTTGCACTCTAAAAAATTTGCACAAAATATTTGATTCTTCTTTTGATTCCTCTTGGTGCTTGCTAGATTCTTCTATACTAGTTTAATGATTAAGGGAGCATAAGAATCATGATAATTTATAAGTTATGTTATTTGAGTGAATTGTTTTATGATTTAGGGATTATGATGATTTATTATTTATGTTATTTGAGTGAGTTGTTTTAGTTTTTTCTTTTAAAATAATTATCATAATTTATGAATATGTTTTTTTTAATATTTAATTTTAAATTTTAATTATTTTTTGGTAAGTTTAAAAATTACATTGCTCAAACACAAAAGAATTAAATCATTTTCCATTATTACTCTATTTCTGGCACAATTTTCCCTATACTAGCAATATTACAGTAGAGATGAATGGTACAAAGAATAAAAAATAAACGTAAAGGGACAAAAGATGCTACTAAAAAGGTGAATCACCCAAATTGGGGTTGGTCCTCAAGGTGACATTTCTTTCGTTTCTTTTTCTAAATCATGACCTTCTGAAGGTAGTTTGATCAAAGAGATATGCAAATTATCATTACGCGTTAAAAGAGATTCCTTGTCAGAGTTCGAAGAAGCTGATTCAAGAGTTCATTTCAATATACCTGAAGAAGCATTATTATTTAATATCTATGTGCTTGCCAAAGGAGCATGGTCCACACTAGGAATTTGTTATCACTCAGAAAGTTTCTCTTGGTTGTAACAAAAAAATCTCTAAGGTACCCTCTACAAACCAATCTTACAAACTGAAGGCTAGCCCCCTTCAATCCAGAGAGGGCCCTCTTTGAAACTCTAATCACTAAATTTATCAGCTGACTATACATTTACACAATGGCTAGGTCTTCAGTTATTTCATGTTGGAGTAGGGTTTGGTTGGGCATGAGGAAGATAGTCCATTGGGCAATGGATTCAACCAGCTAGGGTTTAATGAAACTTACCAAGATATTCGTTGTATGATCAGGATTGACAAAAGCAAGGTAGATGGCACATCATAGACAATTTCAAGTCATCGTTGTAGCTGAAAGAGGAAAATAGGAAAACAATCCACTACAATAGGGCATATGAAATGAATCCTAAAGTAGCTTTAGAAGATAGGAGTGCAAATATTTGAATCTATGAGACAGAGCATCAAAAACCAGGATGAATTCTGTAACATTTATTCTCATTCAAATATCATAAGATATTACATTCAAATGATATCACAGAGAAGGAAACACTGAAACATGTAGAAAATACAAACTAAGAGATACCATCACATGAATCTTTGTGTCATTGATCAAAATATTATGATCTTAGCAAATTGTAAATTAATGAAGCTTTCAAAACACAGAGACAATAAACTATATTTTCATCAAAAGGAGGTATAACTTGTTTTGGCTTCTTGTAATCCTTCTGGTAGCTCCCTGTATGTTTTTATCAGTCTTTAGGGTTTCTTTCCCTTTTCTGCCTACATACTTTGTTTTCCTGTTTTTTTTTGGCCTTCATTCTGCTCTTTGAAACTTTCACAATCTCTTCATCTTCATAAAGAATCACTGTCTCCTTGAGGTCAGGGTTGATTTTTTCCTTTAAAATCTATATAAGTTTGTTTATATAGCGAGTATGAGGTTTTCTGGAGTAAACCCTAGGCTCTGTTTCCATTTCCTCATCCCATGTTTCCATTTCTCATTTTTTCTTGTTGTGTGCTTCACCTCCTCTTCTTCTAGTATTATCCTCTGTTGTATTCTTGTTCTCCTCTCATAAAACCTAACATCTATTTCATTTACAGAATTTTCCGCGTGTTATTCAACAGGGTGGCTAGGATCTCCCTTTGTTTCCTGAGCTAGGGTTTGTACATAAACTTTAGTTTGGCCTCTTCTTGGTCTTCTGGGTGCAGGGTATCTTATGCTTCTTTGTCTCAAATGTTCTACCTTCTTGTTTAGCTCACGGGTATATAATATTTTTATCAGTCCATGATGAAAAATATCATGAGGTTTTAGCTTAGGTCTGGTTCTAGATTTAGTGGACATCTTCAACAAACTTTGATGAAGAAAATAGGGAAAATTCATCTTACTAAAACCTACTAAATGACATAAAAACATCATGTGATACAAATAAGCCTTAGAGTACCTGCCTTCATAGGTGAAAAAGAGTTGCACAGTCCTGAGAGCGTTAGACCATTCAGGATTCAACTTGTTCTGGAGGAATCCTACATTCCAGTCTTGGTTCTGACAGTCTTCCTTCAAGAAAAAGTTCAAGTCCACATTCTACAATCTCTGTTTTTTAAACCACCTTTCACCTGCAATAGGAAAACCCGTGGCCTATGCAATAGATTCCTCGGTGACTGGAAACTATAGGGTTCTAATTCTCGTTGTACTACCATCAAAAGAGTGTATGAAGTCATGACACCAACTTAGGTTGTGTCCATTGAAGCATTGGAATATTGATTCCTAGCCTGCATTTCGAAACAGAGTCAACATTTCTGGATAAAATTCAAAGTACATTACATTGAGCTCAAAACACTTCACATGACCTGATTGACCCATATTTAAAATGTTTATGACCTTTTAAATTCCTCTACCACCTTGAATTACCCTGGTTGGATGCTGCAAATTGCTCTAGAACCTTCATGCGCACTATAAACAAATTTTTGGGTTTGTTGGAAAAGACCATTTTAGGGTAAAGTGGGAATTTTAGGGTTTAATTTTAAACTTCGTTCTTGGGCTTCAAAATGTAGCTATCTATCAAATCATGGATGAAAAGGGATAGGGATTTGTGAAAAGCTGCCTAGGAAGTTGAAATGATAGGTTTGGAAGCTCAAAATCCTAAGTTTTAATTTTTTTAGTGAGTGCTACACAACGCTAAAAAATGATTTTGTAGTGCCAACTGAGGGTTTGCGATAGGTTAATTTCGCTGCAACAAGCTTAGGGAAATATTAGGGTTAGGTTAAATGACTTGATTTGACATGCCCCTAGGCTTATATTGCAATTTACACAAAAAAACTTTGTAGGCCCTTTACATAACCATGACTTTTCATAATGAACTTTATAAATATAGCTTTTCGACCTTTAGGGAAAGGTGCAAACCTGATGCTAACAAAATCATAGCATATGTTTAAGGCCTTGCCCCTTGGATATTTTCCCCTAGATGAATTTCATCATCAGTTTCTTCATCGTCCTTCTCCGACATAGAGGCCTTTCCCTCTATAGGACGAGGGTTACAGGGCTTCCAACTTTTAGATATGGAATTGCAAATATTACATTTCTATTGAGAATTAAATATTGGGCAAGAGTTTTGTAAGTGACTTGTTTGATAAAAGAAGCGATAATGAAAAGTAGTATTCTCGTAGTCCAGAGCCAGAGTCCAGTGAAAATCATCGATTTTTAAATTGATTTGGTCGGGCAACCCTTTGTTGATATTGATTTCAATGCAAATTCTACCATTGGTGTGGTGTATACACCAAGCTGCGCATGAGAAACATAAGTAGTAAGATAACCCAAAGAATCTCCAATGCCCTGAAAGATTGTGTAGTTCCATAAGTGAGTTGGTAGATTAGAAAGTCTGACCCATATTTGCATCTTGGTAATGACCACTGTGGAATAGTCAAAATATAAGAACCAAGGTGTTAAGAACAATCCAACATTACCCAAAATGAAAACTCTTTGGATAAAAAAAATAAAAATTAATTTAAATATTTTCTACTTTGTTGAATAAAACTTTGTGATCCCTTCTCTTATATTTTCCACTTCGTTGAATAAAACCTTGTCTCATCGTTTTTTTCGGATAAAGTTAAACGTACGAAGTGTACATGTGAGAAGCCATAACCACAATAATATTATATTGTTATTTTTTTAAACATTTTTGTTGTTGATTTTTTAAACATTTCTTAAAATACCTCAAAGTATTTAGAAACTAAAATACATGCTTAACTACCCTAATAACGACATAAAGTAAAACAAAAAGCTAAGTAGGAAATAATTAACACTCTTCATTTTACTTATTAAGATTAACAAAATGATTTAAGCTACAGGACCATGTTTCTACTTTTGAAAAAAATATTTGGGGTTTTGTTTTTCTAGTTTCTCATCGTGTCATATGGGATTCGATAGTGTGTCATCTAATGCTAGGAACTAGTCATTTGGCCTCCATGAAATGACATGGTTAATTTGCTTGCCTATTGATCATGATTGAGATGTTGAATACTCCTTTATAGAGAGAATCAAATTTATTATCTATTATGTTTAAATTTATATAATATTTTCTATTTTTGACATACTTTCTCTTCAATACCTTGAGCAATGAATCATTTGTTTATCTAATATTATTCAACGAGTCTAAATTTTTTGATTTCTTAGTCCTTGAATAACTTGGGTTAGGAACTCACTCTTTAAATGTTGGTTCTAGTTGCTCCTCGGTAATCTATTGCCTCTGTTTTTTATAATTTTCTCCATATATTCTATCTCTTTTTTGGTTTCCACAAAGATATGATAGTGGAAAATATTGAGGAGTATGAATAAGAGGGGATGCGTGGGAGATTCCTTTGCCAACACCCTTCTTGCTACTAGTATGGATGGCCCCTATTCCTTTTGGATTCATTGAGAATGTTTGCATTGAAATTAATGCTAAAGGGGGCCAAAGGGCATAAGAAACACTTTGAATGAACAAAGTGAGAGGCTACTGCACTCAGGTTATGTTGGTTCATCACATATCTACTGAAGATAGTTCATTAAGTTGACTAGTGGAGCATTTGACGAGACAATCAACTAGATAGTTGATGGGTTTACTAGCAGAGTAGTGGACAAGATGATCTATTGGATAGTCGATGGGATGACTTGTGGAATAGTTGATTGAGTGGTCAACTAAATGGTAATGGGTTGATTCATGGCATGATGAACTGAGTGATTCATAATATGTTTGACTGGATGTTGAAGCTAACTGGGACAACCAATTGAGATGATAAAATTTTATGGCTTTGCTGAAATTAGTTAAAACTATGGATCGTTGTTTATGGACTAGATCTTCCCTAATTCAAAACAATTGATTATATCTAAAGAAGTATAAATAAACACCCTGTGGGCACTACAAGGAAAATACCTTCTAGCATAGTTTTTTGTAGAAGCCCATATAAAAATAATCCAAAAATCCATTTGTAGTGGAGGTCACTGGTGGAGGTGGGCAGGCGGATGTTTAGCAGATGTTTTTTGGATGGTGCATCTAAAATATACAAACACACCGGTGCTTTACTATCCATACAAGAACTAGTGCTACATATAACATGGTGCACTGTGGAAAAATTATTTTTATAAAATAAATAAAAAAACACAGTGCGCTAAATAACACAACACATCGGTGCTTGAATAGTCGATAGGACTAGTGCCCTTCATGTAGTAAAATGACCTAGTGCATACCGCTAAGGAGCATCTCCGTAGTTTTAAATTTCATAAAAATGCGGTACTGTTTTTCGACGACACTCCAGTGTGGTAAATGTACTAAAACGCCTTGGGGCTTCTTATAAAGAGCATTGCTAGGCGGTTTTTAATTTCTAAAAATAGAGTGGTGTTACAGTAAAACAAAACATGGTGTGGTACTTGTATAAAAATTCCCTGGGGCGTCTTAAGAAAAACACCATGATATTTTTTATATTAAAAAAAAGTGGTGCATCTTGGATCTATTATGCACTGGTGTGGTTAGCGAAATGCACCAAAGGAGGAGGGTTAAATAAAAAAAAACCTCCCGGCTGTAAATTTCATTTTTACTATCTACAACGTTGGAGAGATTTGAAGCACCGGCGCCACTCTTTCCTCATATAAGCACCCTGACATCTATGATTCTCTTGCTCACCATCCTTCCCTACCATGCTTACTGTCTAAGTTTCTAATTTTTTCAAACCGTGCTAAAATTTGGTTTTCTCCATTACATGTCCACAATGCCTCCTTGACGACCAAATGTTTAGGTAATTTCTATGTTTCTTTCTAATTTAATGTTTTAGCAGATATAATTGCAAATTAGGTTAAATTTTCCACGATTTTTGAAAAAAAAAGATTTTCACCACGCGGTGCGCTCAATATGTTCTCCTCACATCGATAGTGATGCACCCTGTAAATTTACAGGGTGCACCACATTTCGATGTGTCAACATAACACATCGTAGTTGTTGAGGTGCGTTTTATAAATGAAAATGCACCGGGAAAGAGATAAATTGTACGTCGGTGCATCACACTTGGTCCGTTTATATTTACCAAATGCACCACAAATTAATATTTTAAAATACAGCTATAGCTTAGTGTGTTTGATAACCCGAACTTTTCGTACTAGAAACGAGAAGGTTATACATGTGCACTGTTGCCCAAGTGTGTCGCACCGCTATAAAAATTGAATTTGTGAACCAATAGTGGTGTGTCATACTTATGTGTGCATTGATATCAGTGTGGTTATATTCAGAAGCACACCGAAGTGGTGCATGATTGTGTTTTGAGGTCACCGATGAGTTCTTTATTTTTTTAATTGAAATACATGTTTCATTTAATAAAAAAAAATTATATTTTATGTATGAGGCTGATGTATTTTATATGTCAATCATGTAGCAATGACATCAGCAAAGGGAGCAACAACAAGAGCAGAAGAAGAAGTAGAAGGCATGTAAAAATTCCTTGTAGATTCAAACTGCTTATGTAATATGCTAAAACAAAAGACTTGAATCTACTCTACTCATCAACGAAAAAATTAATTGATCAAGAAATCACAACATAAACATGAGACAAGATTCAAACACATACGCTCATAAATTTATCTAAGGGGAAATATTTCCGCTCAAAACCCCTTCCTCTCTGTATTGCATTAGATAAAAAAACAGAGAAGAAATACAATGCTTGTTCAATCCTGAACAACTTCTGCACGAGTATAATTTATCTCACTGCCTCACAAGATGACTCTATCCAATACTTAGCCAATTATGATGCCTGCCAAGCTCCTATTGCCTTGTGTTAATTCCTTGGGACTTATCCCCCTAATAATTAGTGAAATCCCCATCCTGAATTGCGCAGTCCCTATAGGCCCTTCTCTCACTACATGCATCACTTGTACAACTCAAAAGATTATACAACTGATAGTACACTGCCCTTGAAATCCAATCTCAACTGGGTAACTTGAATTTCATGCATGCATGAGTTAATTATGGTTGATTTATCAATTAGCTGGTTAAACACTAAAGCTGCACCCCATTGCTAGACCTCCTACTAGTTCCTCCAACAATTGGAACTATTTTAACTAACTTTAACTCAGTTTATCTAAATTAAATTATTACAACTCAAATTAAGCTCAACCTAGGCTCCTAAAATTTAGGAACCACTCTACATGACTCAAGTTAGGCCCTCAACTCAAATTAACTTAGCCAACTAAGTGAAATTAACTTAGTTAACTCATTCTTGTTGTCTTGTGATGTGAAATTACAATTTTCTCCTAATTTAATTCAAGGGAAACTTAAATCAAGATTTTCTTGTTGCCATTTCAACACTCCCTCTCAACAAGAAAGGGATTATCAGATACCCCAATCATATCTCTATGGAACTCAATTATTCCTCTTGACAATGCCTTTATCAAAATATCTGCATCCTGTTCCTCTGTAAGAATGTATTCCAACAACATGATCCTCCCCTGCATACAATATTGTAGATGGTGATACTAGATGTTGATGTGCTTGGATCGATCATGAAAAAATGGATTTTCAGAGAGTTTGATACAAATTTGATTGTCACAGTAAATCATAGTGGCATCCATCATCTGACCAAATAACCCAACAAGAATCTTCCTCATCCAGACAGCTTCACAAGTTGCTTGACTATCAACCATGTACTTTGGTTTTGTTGAACTGAGTCTAACTAATCTTTGCTTCCTAGTCTACCAAGAAACTATTCCCGAACTAGTACTAAAGATACCTCCTGATGTGTTATTCCTATTTGATGCACTACCCACCCAATCTGCATCTGTGAAGCCTTGCAACTTCACTCCCTCTGTCTGCATGTACCAAAGACCATACTAAGTAGTGCCTTTGAGGTATCTCAACACACATTTGGCCTCCTTCCAATACAGTTTGGTTGGCTTAACCATTGCTTGACTAAGCTGGTTAACTGCATAACACATGTCTGGTCATGTGTTCACCAAATACATAAGTGAACCCACAAGATGCTTGTAGATGGTAGCCTCCACTACTTCACCTGAAGTAGCATCTTCCTTCCGCCAAATCCCAGCTAGAGGAGTCTCAATGGGTTTGCTGCTCTCAATGTGAAATTTATTAAGTATCTCATTGGCATACTTTCCTTGAGAGACCAAAAATTACCCATCTCCTTTCCATACTTCCAAATCGAGGAAATAATGCATGAGTCCCATGTACTTCATCTTGAATTATCTTGTAAGATCCTCTTTACAAGATAATACTATAATCAATAATTTACCTTCAACCACAATATGGTAAAGGTTTGCATTTGCTTCACTTTTGGAGAAGCCCAACTTGGTGAAATAGTTGTCAATCCTGGTGTACCAAGCACGAGGTGCTTATTTCAATCCATACAACTCCCACTTGAGTATGCACACATGCGACTCTGTCGAAGGTGTCAAATCCTTCCGACTACTCAAGGTAAACCTCCTCCACAATCACTCCATTGAGGAAGGTTGTCTTCACATCCATCTGGTGGATATTCCACCCCATTTGTGTTGTAAAAGCTAGAATTGATCTGATTGAAGAGTACTTTGCAACTGGAGCAAATGTCTCTTCATAGTCAATTGCCTCCACCTAAGAGAACCCCATTGGCTACAAATCTGGCCTTGTGTTTCTCGATGCTTCCATCTGTTGCTTGCTTCACCTTTCATATCCACCTCGAACCTACCAATGACTTGTTCTCTCATCTTGGACAACTTCCCAAACACTGTTTATGACTATGGAATCATATTCCTCTACCATGGCATCAACCCATACTAGCTTATGCAATGGTTCCTTGAATGAGGATGGTGCTGTCTCAACTAGCTCACTCATTAGACCCATGTACCTAGTGTACTAATCTGGTGACCTCCTCTACCTGTGCTGAGATGTGGGTGCTCCCACATTCTCTCTAGCATCATGCAATAATCTGTTAGCTTCCTTGGTGCACTTCCTTCCATCTTTGGATGTCTCCGCATGAGTGGGTGCTTCCAGTCTCTGCTCCTCTACTTGTGGCTTCTCCAGAACATCCCGAGGTTCTTCCTTTGGAGCCAAAATATCCTCATCTGTATGCAACTGAAGCTACCTCTCAAGGGAACATCTCATGGAATTCTATTCATCGAAATTCACATCTCTATGAACAATTGTCATCCTGTGATATGGATGGTACACCTGATAGTTGTGAGGTGTATCATCGTACCCCACAAATATGCCCAACTCAAATGTTGGCTCTATATTTTTCTTTGTATCCTTGGAAACATGATAGTAAACTGATGAACCAAAGATCTTGAAGTGTGACACATCTGGTTTCTTCCCTAAAAATCTTCTTCTGGTGTACTCATCATGAGAATCCGATGAGGACTCTTGTTCTACACATATACAACTGTGTTTCATGCTTTAGCCCACAAGTGCAACGGTAGGCCTTGATCATGCAACATCGCTCGTGCAACTCCCACAATAATTTTGTTCTTCCTCTCAGCCACCCCATTATGTTGTGGGTCATGGGGTGCTATTAACTCCCGTTGAATGCCTTCTTTTGCACATAAGTTATTGAACTCATTCAACACATATTCACCACCATTATCGCTCTTGAAAGCCTTCACTTTCAAGCTAGCGTATTTCTCAACAAGTGCTTTCAATTCAAAAAAATTGGAGAATGTATGGTCTTTCTTCTGCATGAAGAAAATCGAACACTTATGTGATAAATCATCTACACATATTACATAATACCTGTGCTTGGCCATGGAGGCTATCGAGAAGGGTCCACACATATCTGAGTGAAATCTTTCAAGGGCTGCTTACACTTTACTGTCCTTATCATGAAAGGTGGCTTTAGTGTAGTTCCCCAGTGTACACACTTTTCATGTATCTTGCTGCTCTAGGGCACCCTTGGGAAGTCCTGTAGAAATATGTTGGATGATCTTCAAGGCTCCATGGTGCAAATGGAAAAGTATTCTATGCCATAATTCACCGATGTCTCGACTCTTCACCTTCTCTGCTTTCGTGCTCAAAGAAACACAATCTTCTATGTCCAATTTGTAGAGGTTCTTCACCCAAACCCCGATCCTCTTCACTTGTACCATGGAAATATGTCTAAGGAAATCCTTTCATTTGCTAAATATCACATTGTAGCCATGATATTCCAACATAGAACTGAAACTAAATTCTTCTTTAGACCCAAAACATACATGACATCTTTTAATGTGAGAGGATAACTAGAATCCATCTGAAAAGTAATGGTACCGATACCAGTTGCGCTATACCTTCCATCATATCCCATCTCGATGTGCATCTAGAGGTCCTTATCCTCCAAGTCACTGAAAAATTCTTTGTTCCTCATCATATGGAATGAGGTTCCACTATCTAGATACCACACACTACTAATCACCAATGTCACCATGCATGCAATGAGTGTGAAATTAAACTCAAATTATGAATCTAGAGTTTCGCCTGTCGCTCTTCCTGAGGAATTCTTGCTGTCCTTCTTATGCAGACACTTCATGGCATAGTGTCCCAGCTCATGACAGTGACAAGTTTTAATCTTTGATAAGTCTTTCTTCTTGCCCGCTTGACCAGAATCTCCTTTGGATTGGGATTTCTTCCCTTTCCCTTTATTTTCCTTTCCTGCCAAGGCACAATTCTCCTCATCCTAAACCTTGGATGAAGTTCCATCTATGTTGCTCCTCCTGATCTCTTCTTGCATGATATCAAACCATAACCACTCCCAGTTTGGTATTTTGTCTCTAGCATTCACAAAATCCTGATGGCTGTGCCAACTCTTGGGAAGACCCAACAGAGCTAGAGATACCATATCTTCTTCAAGAACAGTAATAATGACCCTACCAAGTTCATCATGACACTTTGTGAATTTGCTTAGGTATTGTGGAATTGATTCAGCCTTTTGCATCTTGATGCCACGAAGCTTGTCCTTCAATGCCAATTTCCTATGGTCATTGTTGTTCTCAAACAATTCAGTCAGTGTTTTCCACATCGTGAATGGAGTTTCTTTCCCATGGAGATTTGAGACAATATGATCTCAAACTCCCTCCATTATGATCCTCCTAACTTTAGCTACATCCTTCTTCCACTGAGTGAGATCCTGGGCATCAATTGTTTGGGGTTTAACTACATCTATATTGATGTAATATTGTAGCCCGTTATCATCTAATACCACCTACATATGGATCTTCCATGCCACAAAACTTGTGGTTCCATTCGGAGCATAATCAATCCTGAGTCCGGTGGAAGTCATCTTCTCAGTCCTGGAGAAAACCTATAACATTGATCTTGTAATTCAAACCTCCTGCACAAACTTTGAATTCTCTTGTTTTCTATTGTGATTCTTGCTTTGATACCATGTATAAATTCCTTGTAGATTCAAACTACTTATGTAATATGCTAAAACAAAAGATTTGAATCTACTCTACTCATTAGCGTAAACAATTAACTGATCGAGAAATCACAACATAAACATGAGACAATATTCAAACACATATGATCAGAGATTTATCTAAGGGGAAAAATTGTTGCTCAAAACCCCTTCCTATATATATTGCATTAGATCATAAAATAGGGAATAAATACAATGCTTGTTCAAGCCTGAACAATCTTTGCCAAAGTATAATCTATCTCACTTCCTCACAAGCTAACTCTGGCCAATACTTAGCCAATTTTGTTGCCTTCTGAGCTCTTATTTCTTTGTGTCGTTTCCTTGGGAATTAGCCCCCTATTAATTAGGGAAATCCACATCCTGAATTGTGCAATACCTATAGGCCCTTCTCTGACTGCATGCACCACCTGTACAACTCAGAAAATTATACAACTGATAGTACACTGCCCTTGAACTCCAATCTCAACTGGGTAACTCAAATTTCATGCATGCATGAGTTAATTATGGATCATTTATCAGCTAACTAGTTGGAAAATGAAGATGCACCCCACTGTTAGACCTCCTACTAGTTTCTCCAACAGTTGGAACTATTTTAACAAACTTTAACTAAATTAAATTATTACAACTCAAATTAAACTCAACCTAGGCTCCTAAAATTTAGGAATCACTATACATGACTCTAGTTAGGCCCTCAACTCAAATTAATTGAGCCAACTAAGTGGAATTAACTTAGTTAACACATTCTTGTTGTCTTTTGATGTGGAATTACAATTTTCTCCTAATTTATTTCAAGGGAAAATTAAATTAGGATTTTGCTGTTGCCATTTTCAACAAGGTAGACCCATACAATATGCTTCGATCGTTAGAGGCTAGAGAGAGGGAGAGGGATTTATACCCTCACCATATTACTGCAGTGACCCAAGCACTCTTGAGGGATGTAGGCCTCCTTAAGTACCATGAAGAGGCTACATCCCTGAAGGCACACTCTGCCCTATTGGTGCAACTGATCCGCTGATGAAGTGCCTAGGATCATGCTTTCCATGTCGGTCCTAGGGCGTGGTATAGGCCCACTGAGGAGGACATATAATTTAACCCTGGCCTATCTAGGATATGGGAGGATTTTCCCTAGTTCCCTAATGTCCCCCATGGGTTGTAGCTGAGTCTCAACTTGCCTACACTCAAAGATAAGTTGGGCCTCATGCGGTCGATCCAACAGATTTTCAGGTTCGTGGTGGACAACTATGGATTTATTCTTTTGCTACACATGAGGTTATGTGCCCTTCGTTATTAGTAACCACCATTGCATACTCTAGTAGTAATGGGAAACACATTAGTTGCCATCTTTTGTATTATTTTGATTCTTTGATTCAGGTGCCACATTGCACCAAATGGTCTGCCATTTTTTTGAGGCATTTTTGCATGGATTTAAATAGATTTCATGTGTTAAGACGTGGGAGGGCGACCTTTCCTGTCGCTTTCGAGATTTTTTGTTTATTTTTTGAGAGGTTTCTAGAGACTAGGCCTACATTTTACCGTTTCCCTCCTAGGACGATCATTGATGTCCAAATTTGCATGTGGGGGAAGATGATGCCCAAGAGGGGTCTGCTGGAGTATTCGGTGAGGATTTCTACCGGGGCACTGAGGCTACTGACCAGTGAGGATGACCATGTGTTTTTTGTGTTGGTATTTCCATACACGGGGATTGATTGGAGACAATGTCCCAACATCATATTCACAATGACTGAGACTCCAGATGATAGAGGTGTTGTTGGGAAAAGTATCCAATTCGGAATGCCCCTATCCCACTCTAAGGTGTGATAGTGCCTTAGCAACAAACAAGGAAACTTATTTGAGTATTTCTTCTTTATGAAATGTAAATGAGGAGAAAAGATGTAACTAACCTGTGTCTTCCGCTAGTTTGTTGATCCAATCACTCCTCTCTTCAGTGGCTCTCAGCTCCTTGCTCCTTCACCGGCCCAGCTTCACCGAATTCCTTGCAAGATCACAAGAGAGAGAAACTACACGAAGATACAGATATACATTCATAAAAAGCTCAAGATCAGATTAAGCTAAACATGTAAGCATAACAAAACATCATTGGTACACAACATGTAGGAGAAACTCAAATAGTTTATTGACAGAATAAGAAAGTCCAAGAGGAGATACAACCAAGTGAGTTCCGATCCAGCATCTACCTCCCAGCAAAGGAATCCCTTCCTCAACTCCAACAAAGCATAAATCACCCAATGTACTAATCTCAATCTCAAACCAACAACAATTCTCTGCAAAGTACAAAATTCCAGCCTCCTGAACATCTGGGTGAGAGATCCATATATAGATGTAAGCAGAGAGGATGAGTCAGCTTATGTTTTGACTTGTGGCTTCTCTCTGTCAGTTCTTGCTTCCACTTGGAGGTTGAGAGCCTCTTACTCATCACTAGTCGAATTCATTGAGGCAAGTGTCATTGGAGAAGATTCTGGAAGCTTCCATGGTCTTTCCACCTCGTTGAATGAGCTTGCCATTTGTCATTTCCCGCTCAGCGCACCCTGGTAGTGCTTCCACCTGCGTTGCAATGCACCTAGCCAGTGTAGCCTCTGCATTTCAACGCAGGCAGCTAGTGGAGCCTCTGAATTGATCCTGAATTGACTGTTTCTGAGTGGTTTTTGGTGGAGAACTTCTGGGAGAAGCTGTCATTGGTTGGCCTTGTTACTTTAGGGGTAGGAACAACTCTTTTAGGGACTTTGGATCCCTTGGATTATGGACATTTCATGCTCAGTGCTGTAAGGCACAAAAATGTCTATAACAGTTGCCCCCTAAAATATGAGGCCGTTTATCGGGTGAAATGCTTTATTAGGAGGATCCGAAGTTCTTCCAATGCTGGGAGGAGACCTGTAATAAGATACAATACAATACATTATTTTTCATACTGTTTTCATGATCTAGCTGAGGCGGGCATTCCCATGCTCAGCTTTATAAATTCATTTTTCTGTACATAGAACAGACAATCGTCTGATGGTAGACTGATGATTTTGATGAAATCATCATCCTTTTGGTAGGATGATTATCTGTGCTGCAATGCTGTACATGTCAATGTATTTATTTTTCCTGAATATATATCGCAGCCCGGATGGATGAAACTAGATCCGGGGTCTTCAATCTCGTCCGATCTTCACTCTAAGTACAAGTCGATCCATGTGAGAAATGTTCTGAAGTCGAACATGGAAAGACATCGCTTGATTACCAGTCAATGATGTAAACTGTTAACAAGTGTGAGAGGAATCACCGATAATGATAATGACCCTCAAGGTACTGCAGTACAATTCACGTGGTGTGAATAAAGGACTCGGCGTCGAACACCACGCATAATCTTTCGGTCGAAGGTCATTGATGTATACCTGTCGCCGGAAGTGAGAAACTTGCCATTGAGGCATGCAAGCTTCAAAGTACTGAAGGGGGTGTTCCTAGATCAACTTCTTGGATAATGAGCTGATGTCGACAAGAAGCGATCCGTCAAAGGAGGGCCTTAATGTATCCCACATCAGAGATACGGAACAGAGCAAATGATTTTGATGGAGGTGAAAACGATATGATGATATATGGTTCACGGTGGCGGTCATGAAAGAATGAAGTATAATGTATGGTAGTGGATGGGACACGGTTGACTTCTCTGGATGACTTCTCTTGAACATATCGGCGACACTCTTGTGATGGATTGGTAGCATTTACCCCAAAGGTGGATGGTATGGTGAGACCATGGTGATGTGACCGGTGAATGAAACAACCCAACCCGACTCAGGCACGGAGTGGAAGTGTCATGTTCAAGAGTGACTTGCTACCAATAAAAGTTCTTTGAGTTTCTCCCAATTTTCCCCAGTCATTGCTGACCAGTACCTCTTTATTTTTGTCAAGCTTGAGGAGGATAACATATGCTTGTTCTATAATTTTCCCTTCGGGCAAACCCATCGCTATGTTTTAACGAGCCTAGCGATAATGAAACTCGTTCTCGTCTAAAGACAAGTTTGTCGCTATTAATGTTTTTTAACGAGTTTAACGACAAAGATAACTCGGTCCCTTTTCATTTTTAGAGAGTCTAAAAAGGTACGTAAAGATAACTCCAAAGTTCCTTTTTCGTCATCTAATCCCTTAAGTCCGAAAAAGTATAAAACAATACAGAAGGGATGAATTTTCGATAGTTTTTACGAGCCGAACAAAACAAGCGCTCGATCTTTTTATGCAATAATCCCTCAGGTCCAAAAAGATTAAAATCTAGAGGGGGGATAGCACTTCCGGTCGCTTTAACGAGCTGGAAGGCCAAAACTCGGCAATCTTTTCATATTTTACGAGTCAGATGAAAAGAGCTTAAAGAAGACTCGTCTTTTGAGGAACGAGTGATAAAATGGGTAGCAGCTGATTCCAGGTAAGGGTTGGAATTTTCCAAGCACGACAGTGTCACAAGGATGGCTAGTGAAATCACTCTTCGCAGCTGTTCCTCAAAATGGGTAAACAATCATATGGAGGTGAACGATTGGCCAATGGAAAAGTGGAGGTGACGGTGCAAACACGACCAAGGCTTTAATGGCTAATAATGTTACATTCACGGTGGTTATTTACCGGAGGATAGTTCATTTTTTAACGAGCTTAAACGTGGGTCGAAACACTTGCTCTATCTTATGTTTATTTTTTAACGAGCATGAACTATGTGCTAAAACTGCTCGATGTGGGTTTATTTTTTAACGAGCTTGAACCCTGCAGTAACACTGCTCATGATAAGTTTGTATGCCCCCAGCATAATAACGCAAATCGAGGTGCATGCCCCCCAAGCTTCATTGCATTCAACTTGGTGGTTGGAATGAAGGTTTACCTTTGAGATTTGGAAAGGGGATTGTTTCATTTTTTAATGAGGTTGACACAGTAAAAGAACTATCCTCATGACTCCTTGTTTCATTTTTTAACGAGGTTGACACGAGATAAGAACCGTCCTCGGAGCCCACTGTATTTACAGTATTTGATAGAAAATCGAAAACTGAAGGATGATAAAGGTCATCTTTAGTATCTTCTCCACAATTCGGGAGAAGGGAACGATGGTGGGAATCATTCCATGGTGCCCCGTCAATTACCATTGATTGAAAGATTCCTTCGTTTGTAGAATGTACAAGTGATGAAGGATTTGAAGAGGTGCCATATTCCTTAGACCTATCTATCCAAACACTCAATGAGTGTTGATTTTGGTTTGCCCTCCAGGCCAAGAAAATTGATTGCTACAATATTTCTATTAGGGCGATGATCCATGCTGACAAAATGTTTAGGAATCTTCCGAATCCATTAGATATAGAAGATTTCATATTGTAGGTTTCCATTGTGGCCACTTTGGCCAGATTACTTGGAGGCGGTAGGGCAAAAGTACCCATTAAGGCAGGGTCTTTTAGGAGGCCTATTCCAATATTTTGAAGCGGATGATCGCTTCCATGGATCATTGGAATGCTTCCCGTAACTTGTGAAATGTTGGGGAGAAATGTTTGTTGGTCGATGATTGTAATTATTCCTTGAAAGGGAAATGCAATCTTCCTGAAGTAGGTCGACACAACTGCGGCCATGACATATATCCAGGGCCTTCCCAGTAGGATGTTGTAATCGAGGTTTCCGTCGATTACTTCAACATCAACTTCTACTGTTTTGCCCCCTAGTTCAACTTTCAAGTTACTTAAAATCCCGTATGGAGTGTATGATCGTCCATCAAATGCTTTTATCAATGTTGAAGATCGCGACAAGGGTGGTGAGCCTAAATTTTTCCAGCAACTCATCGACATAATACATGTGGATGCCCCCTCATCAATAATTGTTCGACGAACAGTTTTGTTGAGGGATTTCACTTGAATAAGGAAAGCTAGTTGAGCTGGTAATTGAGGGTCATATCCTTTATGATCAAAGGCCACAAGATTGGAATCCATTGGGCCAATGCCACCTATTGCTGATAATAAAGCTTGCTTTTGGGAGGGGCAATTTTGCGGTACCTCAAGTGTCGACATAGCGGATGGCGATTGGGCCAAGTCCTCTACTATATTATAATTCTGTGCTACTTTTGCACTAGGATTAAATGTCGATTTGTGTACTACTCCCTTTGGCGACTTTATCATTGGTTCAAGAATGATGGGTGGCACAACTTCAGTCAAAGTTGTTGTCGAACTACCAGGTTGTTCATTAGCCTTGTTATTCGACAGCTGTGGATTCCCGTAATCTTTATTCCTCGTCAAAGCATCATTTTTCTGCTTTGAGATAGACAACATAAGAACTTGGGATCGAGAAGCATTTTGATTAGAAACCAGTTTGGTTCCCGGGTTTGGAAACGGATTAGTTAATACTGCTGAGGTTTTTGAACTCTTAAAGAGTTTCTTAACTTCAGCGTTATGTGGACAATCTCTCGTCCGATGATCCTCATCACATATATGACACCCCGCAGGGGGTTTCCTTTTCCCAGAAGGGTTTGTAGAAGCTTTATCGTGCTTCTTTTTCCTCCCTTTCTTTCTCTTCTTGCCCCCTGGTTGTTTTAGTTGTTTGCCCTTGTCGGCATTTACTTCCGAGGCGAGAAGTTCGTCTTTTGCATTTTGATCTGAAATCTTACGGGCTTTCTTGGACGTAGCCTTTGTCGATTCCGTGTTTGTCGTGCTAATCACGCCATCGCCGGCGTGAGAGTCATTGTTTGATTTAGGAGGAGGAGGAATTGAGAATTCCGGTCTAGGGGCATCAATTATTTTGTCGTAGAGCGTGCCAGACTGAGTATAGACCAAGTCCAGATATTGCGCACGAGCGATGACTTGCTCTTCCGTTACGACTCCCCCCTTTGCCACATCTTCCGTGATTGTAGGAAGTAAGGACTTGATAAACCATTTAGCTAATAGCTGATCGAGAACGTACGTTTTTACCATCCTACGACGACGTCGCCACTCATGTATATGATCAGATATGTGAGTGGCCGTTGTCTGTTTGAAGTTGGTTAAGATTTCCGTTCCCGTTTCATACCTTATCAGTAATTGAAAATGGGTTAAGAAAGTCGTGGCTAAGGTACTGAAGCTGTCAAATGAAGCTCTAGGCAATTCGATATACCATTTTGCCGCAGGACCCGTTAACGTCCTCTGGAAAAGGCGAAGCCTTATTAAATCATCGTTTAGGGTGTTTGATGAACACCATAGATGAAATGTCATCACGTGATTCGATGGATCCTCACCTGGATTTCCATTAAATTTAGGAATATCTGATGGAAGTTTATGAGGGATCGTTGGCCACCAAGGGGCGTAAGCAATTGGATCATTCGTCAGCCAGTTTAGATCTGGTAATTCTAGAGTTGCTACAAAGGGAAACTGTTGATTCAGGTTAGGTGAAGCATACCCAGGATAAGATGGAATCGCCTGAGCAGTGGGTCTTTGCATACCAGCATAATGTATTTGATGCTGGCAACTTTGACAAGGTTGATGGGCATAACCATTATAGTATGGTTGTTGATAACCGCTTTGGAAATGCAGTTGTCCATTACTTACAAAGACTTGTTGCTCAGGTCCTTGATATGATTGTTGGAATTGCGGTTGTTGAGATTGAACCAGCCCTGGTTGTTGGACCATTTGCTGTTGTCCAATACTGGATGATTGACCAAGATGAGGAGTCATAGTACTTGTTTGAGCCTGAGTCGCTCCAGATAAGGAGGCACTAACCTGAGGTTGTGATTGAGTTGTCGAGACAAGAGGTTGTTGTACTGCAACCTGAGAAACTTGGGGTTGACATACAACAGGTAGCGCTTGTACTTGCGACGCAATCACCATACCAGGTATAGTGAGAATATTCGACACAGGGTGGACTGGTTGCATTGAATATGCAACCCTTGGTTGCTGAGGCAGTATTGGTACCCAACCGCTGGATGTAATTCCAGTTTGACCTGAACTTTGTTGTAAACTCCCATATGGCTGTTCTCTGGGAGGGAACAATGAAAAGGCATACTGCCCTCCATATGGTGGAAATCCAGTACTTAAAGGGTAGATTGGCCTTTGAAGACACATTGGATCAATTTGTTGAGTTTCAACATAAGAAATACCAGATGATAATCCGGATGAAGAAATAGGAACTAACCATGTCATCGAAGCAGTCCCTGATGGGACTCCGGCTTGTTGTTGATAACTTGCCGGGACAGATGGTATACCATTGAACATCGTTGGAGTAGCAGTAGGAGGCTGTGCCACTGCTGTGTCAGTCGCCACGGTCCTAGATGTTGACGGTTGTTCAGACATTTTGAGTCTATCCAAAAGATTACCTAGCGATTCTACAGGAACTTCCACTGGTGGTAGACTAACTTCTGATGTCGAAGGAAATAGAGTGACCCCGACTCCAAAATGTGTTGGAGTACTTGCTTGCGGATCTTCTACAATTTCCTCTATCACAATCAAACCAGGTGGAAGGGGAAGACCGTCAGGTCCGTAAAATATTTCTGGTGCCGAAGAAGGGGTTAAATCGACAGCGACAGATGTTTGAAGAGCAAGACTCTCTGAACCGGTTACAGATGGAACTGGTTTAGTAACACAAGTGTTTGCTCTCAGACTAGGATCAGTATCACTGTCCCTCTGTGGCTGTTGAACTTCTTCTGTAGAGGCAAGGTTTCCAGAAATATTTGGAGTAACCGGAATCTCGGATTGTTGGAACACTTGTTCTAACTTTAATAGGAGATTTCGAACCGGTTAAACGAGTTTGCTTTGTCTGTACTGTTTTTGATTCCGGAGACAAAGACGGTTGACTCGTAAGCCTCCGCGAACGATGGGGTTCAATTGACTTTCTTCCACGATTGAGGATTACTCGATCAACTAAAATACAAAAAGGGGAAATGTGTTTCCGAATTAAATGAATTTTAGACGCTTTGGACACAACTTGCTTTTTCAATTTTAAAGAGTCGAGAAAAAGCAAAAGATGACTCTAGTCTCCTTCGATTTTTAATGAGCCTGAAGTGACAAGTGCTCAGATGGACTTTTTCCATTATAGAGTCTGAAAAAGGCCAAAAGGAACTGCTCTGGAGTTCTAGGTAGAGGGTGTGCCAAACTTTTCGCAAAACCGCAGAATACTTTTTAAGGTACGGGCGGTCAATCTTCCCGAACGTTGTGTTCAGTGCATTGCGATCAGTAGGGCGGCCGACACGGCTTCCTAAGGATAAAGGTTTTATGTCTATAGGGGTCTCCCAATATATACTCGACGGTACGTGGGAGCACAATCCGTACTGGCGCTTATCGTCTCTCAGGAGGAATCACCCAACCATCAGCGAGACCGACAGTAACCAGGTTTTACGACGCCGGAACACGTCTCTAGCCTAGACCTCTATGTTGTGCGTTAAGTTACAAAGCGTTGTTAAGTTCATTCAATTTATTTTAGGTTGATCTTTCTTAGAAGTTTGCCTTTTTGGATCACCACGAGATGTATGATACAATTCCTAAATGCAGTCTAAAGATGATAAGCAAGCTTTTATATCTTTTCAACAATGAAAATCCTAGCGACAAGGGGAAAAGAAAGACACCATCTTTTCTCAAAGAGCATAGAGCACACAGTAATGCACTTTTCCCTAAATCAACATACAAAATGTCAAAATGCAAATGCACATATGCATGTATTTGTTTTCACTTTCTTAATATTGATGCCTAAAAAGAAAGTTGTTGTACAAATTTGAATTCAATTTCAAGTGAAAAACATAAACAAGCTCCTTTTTCGAAATAAAAAAGACGATTACGACACTTTATGATTTACTTGTTTCGACACTAGAAATGCATAAATTCAAACCAAACGACAAAAGTAAAAGCTTAATCAACTGTGAACAGCAAACAAACTCACTCCTAAGATCAAAACGACACTTACGACAGGCCTAGATCTAAGGGCGATAGTATGACTAGTTTACTTTTGTAATGGGAAACTGCAAATGATGTAACAAATACACAAAGAAAAAACACAGTTTCTTTATAAAACTGAGGCAGAATTGAGGCAAAGAAAAGGGGTTTCAGATAGGTACACTGACTGATAACAGGCTGTAAAAAACAGAGATAAAACTGAGCAAAAGGAAGCAGGGAACCACAGCTGCACAAGGCAAGGGCTGATCAGCGCACCCTCAGCATAGAGAAACTGAACTTCAGCGCAGGTATCCTTCACGGGACCTGCGTTGAAATGCAGAACCTCTTCATAGAGTCTGCGCTGAAGCAGAAACGAGAATTGTCTCTGGGTTCTGGGTCACGGTTTGCAGTTTAATCTACAGTTTTTGGCCGGATAAAAGCTATCAATTATGTACAATTAGGAGGATGATTTAAAGGAGGACTAAGATCTATCACAAAGGGCTGTTAGATTACTTGTGGATCAGTTTGTTCAGATCATAAAAACAGGCCCAGTGAATGGACTAGAGTAACAGATCTCTACTCTGCATTTGAAAATGGCAAATGCATTTCGATTCGGCACTCCTGAGTTTATGAGAAGAACAAAATAGAAACACAAATAAACTAACAAGATACGATCCCCAGTGGAGTCGCCAATTTGTTGTTGGGAAAAGTATCCAATTCGGAATGCCCCTATCCCACTCTAAGGTGTGATAGTGCCTTAGCAACAAACAAGGAAACTTATTTGAGTATTTCTTCTTTATGAAATGTAAATGAGGAGAAAAGATGTAACTAACCTGTGTCTTCCGCTAGTTTGTTGATACAATCACTCCTCTCTTCAGTGGCTCTCAGCTCCTTGCTCCTTCACCAGCCCAGCTTCACCGAATTCCTGCAAGATCACAAGAGAGAGAAACTACACGAAGATACAGATATACATTCATAAAAAGCTCAAGATCAGATTAAGCTAAACATGTAAGCATAAAAAAACATCATTGGTACACAGCATGTAGGAGAAACTCAAATAGTTTATTGATAGAATAAGAAAGTCCAAGAGGAGATACAACCAAGTGAGTTCCGATCCAGCATCTACCTCCCAGCAAAGGAATCCCTTCCTCTCCTCCAACAAAGCATAAATCACCCAATGTACTAATCTCAATCTCAAACCAACAGCAATTCTCTGCAAAGTACAAAATTCCAGCCTCCTGAACCTCTGGGTGAGAGATCCATATATAGATGTAAGCAGAGAGGATGAGTCAGCTTATGTTTTGACTTGTGGCTTCTCTCTGTCAGTTCTTGCTTCCACTTGGAGGTTGAGAGCGTCTTACTCATCACTAGTCGAATTCATTGAGGCAAGTGTCATTGGAGAAGATTCTAGAAGCTTCCATGGTATTTCCACCTCGTTGAATGAGCTTTCCATTTGTCATTTCCCGCTCAGCGCACCCTCGTAGTGCTTCCACCTGCGTTGCAATGCACCTAGCCAGTGTAGCCTCTGCATTTCAACGCAGGCAGCTAGTGGAGCCTCTGAATTGATCCTGAATTGACTGTTTCTGAGTGGTTTTTGGTGGAGAACTTCTGGGAGAAGCTGTCATTGGTTGACCTTGTTCCTTTAGGGGTAGGAACAACTCTTTTAGGGACTTTGGATCCCTTGGATTATGGACATTTCATGCTCAGTGCTGTAAGGCACAAAAATGTCTATAACAAGAGGTAATATTAGTGTTTTATTTAAATTATTATAATTTCATTTTATTGTTTTAATGAATTAAAATAATTGTTTTTCTAGCATGTTCTTTAAATTGTTTTATCAAATTATTTAATGAAATTATCTAATTATTTTTGTGTACTATATATTTTGTAGACATCGAATCATTTAATGGGAACATGCCTCCTCCCCACTGCCAGATGGAGGAGATAGTTGAGGCTCAAGAGGGTGAGCAACATCCTCAAGGGGGCGTGGGCATCGAGGGCCGTAGGGCTGGTCTACGATTTCGGATGGACTATTGTGACATATTGGCCAGAGTTTTGGTTTGGGAGAGAGTCCGCTCTGTGAGTCCTCGAGGTATCATCGTGGATCTGATGTTCTTGGATCTATAAATGTGCATGTGGGGGAAGATGATGCCCAAGAGGGGTTTGCTGGAGTATCTGGTGAGGATTTCTACCATGGCACTGAGGCTACTGACCAGTGAGGATGACCATGTGTTTTTCATGTTGGCATTTCCATACACGAGGATTGATTGGAAACAATGTCCCAACATCCTATTCACAACGACTGAGCCTCCAGATGATAGAGGTAATATTAGTGTTTATTTTAAATTATTCTAATTTCATTTTATTGTTTTAATGAATTAAAATAATTGTTTTTCTAGCATGTTCTTTAAATTGTTTTATCAAATTATTTAATGAAATTATCTAATTATTTTTGTGTACTATATATTTTGTAGACATCGACTCATTTAATGGGAACAAGCCTCCTCCCCCCCACCAGATGGAGGAGATGGTTGAGGCTCAAGAGGGTGAGCAACATCCTCAAGAGGGTGTGGGCATCCAGGGCCGTAGGGCTGGTCTGCGATTTCGGATGGACTATTGTGACATATTGGCTAGAGTTTTGGTTTGGGAGGGAGTTCGCCCTGTGAGCCCTCAAGATATCATCGTAGATCTGATGTTCTTGGATCTATAAAGGGATTTTTTTGTAGGAGATGATGTCTCTTATGCGACATATCATTGGAGCTAGTAGGGTACTAGCAGTGATGAGGGATGCAACACATAATGCAGCAACAAATACATTAGACGAGGGTGGTGATGATGATGATGATGATGATGATGATGGTGATCATGATGCTTCTAGTAGTGCCATCCCATCGAATCATGGCTGTTAGGGTGTCGATGATCCTTCTGGTAGTACACCTCCTTGTCATTTTCTCGATGATGAGATGCCAGAGCTAGAGGATATGCCTTATGTTTCTCCTGATAAAGTAGAACCACCACCTCCTCTTCGACCTCAGAGTTTGACAGACTGCATTGAGGCAGTAGTTGACCATCCATCGTTTTCTACTGCAGACCAACCACCTCCTCCTCCACCTCAACTGAGTTCGACAAACATTGATCAGGTAGTAGGTGACCATCCATCGTCTTCTACCATATACCAGGCTCGCACTACTACGTATATTGTATCAGATATTTGTTTTAACTTATTTGACTTGATATATATATATATATATATATATATATATATATATGGTGCATTTTTTTTGTTCATGCTTATGTACTTAATTTATATGTTGGTGTTGATGTGTATATTGTTAGGTCATATTATATATGTTCATTTAATGTGCTTATAGATAGATGTGTATGTGATAGTAGTTATTTGACATGAGATTTATATTATTTGAGGATTTTTCTGGTGATGATGTTAGATTAAAATGTTGTGTTTTGTTAGATGTGATCACGATTATGATTCCCTGTTAGACTATTAGATTTGTGTACTGGCTAATGACGTTTATATGTCCTAGAGGTGTATATAATTAGATGATGATAGTGAATTCAAATGTGTATATTAGATTATGTTTATGTTTGTTAGATTCTTATCATTCTGATGTTTATTTTATGAAATAATATTTACTATAGATTATGTGTTGGTGAACTTATATCAAACTTTTATATATGAAATTGCATACAAAACGACTTAATTTAAAAAAAATGCAAAGATATTTTTATAAATTACAAAGTTTACTATGGTTGAAACTATGATTGTAAAATTACTATAAATATTTTTCTATTGTTTATATAGTTCATTGATATTCAATATTCAAAAATACAATTAAACTAATTCAATATTGGTTTATAAAATTCAACCTATTATTAAATTTAAAAAACTTAAGTCATAATTTTTTATAACTTGCAGCCTAGATCCTTTAACTCTAGATCTACCAAGGGTCGAGAGGGATTCAATCTCTTGAGATGCAAACATATTTTAGAGTGAAAAGAGATTTGATCCCTCTAGACATTTGGTAGATCCAGAGTTAAGATGGATCTAGACTGGTATAATATCTATGTAGTTGAAATTGAAACATTTTATTTATAATTCACGTTCTCCACATTAAAATGTTAAAATATGGCCACTCATATTTTTTTCCTCTATGTATACATTTAATTATTTTTATTATTAATATTTTCTAAAATATTACATATCAAATCCATATTAAACATTGAAAAAATTAGAAATATCCCTCATACATTGAATTAGAAAGCAACTATTAATGGAATAAGAATTCTCTTAATCTTTCTCACTAAAGTGAAAATATAAGAAAATTTTCAATTTAAATTACTTTATTTTTCTCTATATAAAGTATCTATAAAATTATGTTATTTAATATGGAGATTGAAATATTTTACTTATGGTTTCTAGTAATTTATTTATTTATTATTATTATTATTTTTTATAAATACATTTTTGTTTTAAATATCACATGTAAATGGAACATAAAATGAATTACACATAATGTAATATTAATAATACTATTTATTGCCATGTGAAAAAATTACATTTCTTCCTTGTAGTAAAAAGTAAATTATATTTTTTTACTCATTACATTTCTTCCTCATAATAAAAGCTTTTTTTTTTTTTTATAGTTTCATTTACTTTATATATCTATATAAAGTTATATAAGATTAACATGTAAATTGAAGTATTGTAATCATGGCTGACATTACTTTCTTTTGTTATTACTATTTTTGATTTGTTAATTTAAATTATTATTTTTCTATTTTTAAATGTAACATTACGTGACATCATCTCTCCCATACTAAGCTAATCTTAACGCCTCTTGGTGCAATTAATGTAGATTTAATATAACTTAAAAAAAATTCTATTTTTATAAAATTTAATTTATTACTAAAGTTGTGAGATTTTCAAGCAATTTAAATTTTATATTTATAGCAATTTTTTCCAATTTCAATTAGAAATTTCTCTCTCTAAAGATGAGGATAAAGAAATGTAAAATAAATCTTGTGAAGTTATTTGTAGTTGGGGATTTGCTCTATTAGAAGTTCTCTCTTAAAAAGGCAAGTGAACTTTTTTCTATTAATAAAGATATAACATTTTGATGCTATTTTGGTTATTTATCTGCTATTGTATTGGTTTAAATTTAACTCTTTTTAATGATAAATATGAGTTAAATAATACAAAAATGATACTATATTAGATTTAAACTTTTGATAAATAATATATTTGGTTGTTTCTTAATGAACAACTCAAAAACTATTATTTTTTCCACATACTTGTCATGAGATAGTCGTTAAAATTCATGTTTTTCACATTTCTCCTAGCTAATATTACATAATGTTCGCAATGATAAAGACATGTCTACTTTAAATAATTTAGTTATCAATACATCAAAAAATAGGTATTTATTTTACATAATCTAAATAGGAAAAAAATGCATCACCAAGTATATTTGAAAGTCAAACAAATACTCTTAATCACCATTCCAAATGTGGTGCACTTGATGTGTTCTGATCACATCGGTGCAATCATATTTACCAAATGCACCGCAAAAAAATATTTAAAAATATAGATACAACTTGATGCGTTTGATAACGTGAATGTTCCGTATCAGTGCGAAAATGTTATAAGTGTGTAATGGTGCAGATGTGTGATGCACTGCTACAAAAATTTAAATTTGTGAACCAACAACGGTGCATCATAGGTATGTGTGGATCGTTTCCGGTGCGGGTTTGTTTTACAGTGCATCGGAGCTGATGCATGACTGTTTTTTTCGCGCACCGATGATTTTTTTTTTAATTGAAAGTTATGTTTCCATATTAATAAATACATTTTTCATTTAATAAAAAAAAGTATTTTATGTATGAGGTTAATGCGTTTTATATGTCAATCATTTAGCAGAGATGTTAGCAGAGGGAGCAGGAGAAACAAGTGAACCCATACAATATGGTCCGACCATGGGAGGCTAGAGAGAGGGAGAACAACTAATTGTTGTCCTACAATACACACTCCAAGTGTCTTACTTGGATCTCAGAGGTCCCTGCTACAAATGGCCATGGCACCATGGATTTTAGAAATGGAACTATGAAGATAGTGGTACAGAGAAAATATATCAGATTAGGTTTGCATGGGTCTTATCAGTGACGCACCAAACACCATGAAAACTTACAGGCGTGCCTTTCATGCCACTGTTGTATCATACAATTCAGATGTCCTTCAAACCAACAACATGATGTATATGGCTTAAGCTTGTGACTTTCAATGACATGTTATTGATTGTTAACATTTTCATAGAGTTATCACTACATGATGATTTATATTGATTTTGAATTAAACAAGAAGAAAAAACATGTGACTAAATCAATAAGCATCTAAATTCATTATTTTTTTCTTCTCATTTTCCTATTTGAGAAGGGTTGTGACCTTGAATCTTTATTATCATAGATAATGTACGCAATTGGAAATACTTAGTTTTAAGTACTGTAAAAATGTTTCCACTACAAAAAAACGTGTAAAAACATTTTTGAATCTTACCAATTATATTATAAACAGCCAACAAGACGAATACAAAAATAATATTAGCGAAATATTGAAAACAAAAACATACAAATATAGTATAAATGATGAATAAGACAAGTACATATCACTCTCCATTGTCATCACATTGATTATCTTCCTCTCTTGGTATGATAACACTGTTGTGCTCAAAATATGTTTTGATCGAGGGTTGTGTCTTAATACAAACCACCAATCCCTATCCAACACATCTAGGTAAAAAAAGCATCTGGTTGTAGTGTTTTTGGAAAACATAAGGCTCCCTAGCTTCATGCCACATCTTTCTAGATTTGATAGATATCAAGCCACTATTGCGATCTTCCATTACATTATTCCGATCAAAGGTGTCCCACGACTTACAGCTAAAAATAACACATTGGAACAAATAGAAGTCCACTTGAATGATCTCTTTTATCTTTCGAATGTAACCTAATGTCCCCTGCATTAGGTTTTTATCGTGGTGGCTAGCACGATTAGATTGGTCGAACTCAACTTCCACTCCACAATATTGTGTCATACATCCATCATCGACATCCTTTGTGCAAAAATGATGTCCATATGACCACATAGATGGGAATAAATGCACCTATAAAAAAGTGAAAAAATCACAGTGTCATGTGTCTAATAACCCAAACATAATTAAAAATATAAAATGTAAATAGATGTTACAATTCAAAGGCGCAATATGAAGTTAAAACTGTACGAAAAGAGATCATAATTACTAAGTTGTTGCACCCAATCCCTATGTTTAGCACGTCCTCTTCAGCACGCGAGTAACGACTAGATGCACTGTATTTCTTTCTGACTTGATCAACAACCCAACTATTAGGGCATGTCATTGACATAATTTCTCTTAAATGACTAGGATAAAGCACACTTCTACCATTCAACCATTTGAATTATTTCTTGTCACTATCCCATTCCATCCTCTTCTCTTCCTACAATGCGACCCACGATTGTGTCGCTTCCTATTGTAAAGAATGGATTGTTGAGGGATTCAATTTCTGAATTTGCTGATGAAATCAAACCAACATATATGTATGAGATCAAAACATGCATTAATATGAAGTTCAATGTGAATAGTTACTCTCTAGTAATTTGACAAATGATAAGCCCACACTTACTCTTTATCATGAACCTCTTTCCATTCGTTTTGAGAAGCTCCCCTTCTCTTTTGTCTTCATCCCTTTCATCATTCCAAATCACCGCACTTGGTGTGTTGTTTATCTACTTGATGTAATCATTGGAATAATAGAAAGACTCATATGATATATACCCCTCTACCATAGACGCCTCGAGTTTTTCCCTTTGTCGAACAAAACCTTTCAATTTCTGCATGTACCTCTCTAAGAAGAACATCTAATGACAAGAAACAACCCCAACTAGTTCAACCTCATTTACTAGGTGAATTAGAAGATGAACCTGCAAGTTCATGAAACTCATCGACAATTCCTTCTCAAACATACAAACAATATCAACTATCTCTTGACGCCACCATGGAATGCTAGCCATATGAATCTCCTTTGATGTGATCTAATGTACAAATGTAGATAATCTAGATGTGGCACGCCGTAGGTCTTTGGGGAAGTCATGGTTCACAAATCCAAAAATGAGCATAGGATAATGACATTGGACAATAAATAATACATTATACAAAAATTAATTATAAAATATCCCATTACATGAAAATAAAAAAATAAAAAAACCATGTTTTTGACATACGTACTCTTAGAAGGTTCAAATGGTCATGCAATTTCAACCCCAAAAAACAGTCTTCCACAGTGAAGAAGTGTCGTAGTGAAGATCCATATAAAGAAGGCACCCTCATACTCATTACAACTTCCTTTTCCAAAGAAAAATCATCTTTCTTTAAAATCCATGGGACACCACCTTCTTTGAAAGACTAAGAAGGACCAGCCTCTCCTCCAGTTTCTTGTCTTGTCCAATGTTTCTTTTAGTTTTTGAAGAAATAATATATCTCCTAATAGCCAATGTATCACTTTATTTCAATCATATGTGCCTCCATAAAGAAGATGAAACATTTTAAAGTATATGCATGGGATCTAGAAAGTGGGCAATTTTAAGATGCTCCCACTATTGGAGCTCATGAAAGACAAATTTCCTTTTCATCCCATTGGGAAATTTCTCAACATAAGTGTCGAAGAATTCTGGATCATCGAACATGGGCTCCCCATTTGAATTGAACATTTCTGCAAACTCCTTCTCCTTCTCTCTCTCATATGCTCTAAGCCACTCATCTAGTGTCATTATTGCAGGCCTTTAGGTTTTCTCTGGTTTACCATTGAAAGTAGATGTTGCTCTTTTGTAAGGGTGTTCTTCTGGGAGTAATAACTTGGAGAAGTCATACATTGGCTTTCATAGGTGGTCGGACCACTTAGCCTTGAGAGAAAATCCACAACATTTACAGCCATGATACCCTTTTGTTACAAGACGTACAAAATTATTGTATAGAGGTCGACATGTTAGTGACCATGAAGATATGAACAATTGCAATGAATTGAATTAATATGAAAAACAATATTTTTACTAAACAAATCCATAAGAATGTAATTTACCAGAGAAAACTCCTAAGCCTGGATAATCATGTATGGTGTAAGCACATATGCCATACAATGTAAAACTCTTCTCTATTGCAATAGGTCTTGATAGATCGTACACATATATCCCTTCCCATAATTACTTCAATTCATCTGTCAATGGTTGTAAGTAGACATCCATATTCGTCACTTGTTTTCTACTAGGGACTATGACCAACATAAGATTATTATTCTTCAAGGACAACCATGGGGGGATATTGTTATTGATCACTACTACATGTCAAATAGAATAGTTGGTGTTTTGGAGGGAATATGGGTTGATTCCATCCATGGTTATGCTGAGTCGTATAATTCGTACTTCATCCTTGAATTTTTTAGGCCATGTATCCTCTATATGCTTCATGACTATTAAATATGTTGGAATTCACATAACTCCTGACTCACTTCTATGTGAGGTATGGAATCCCTGCAACATAGCTAATTATTTGCAATGAAAGAGTCTTTGAATCATTTGAATTATAGGAATGTGCCTCAATATATTATGAGGAGGACCATGTGAATTACCCTATTCTTTTGAATTATGGTAACTGTCATGCCCACATTTTAGACATATCTCTTTGTCTGCATATTCTCTTCTATGTAGAAGATAATCATTCAGACATGCATGATATGATATGTACTCAACACCCAACATTTTAAAACATTGATTTGCCTCTTTGCAGCTACATGGCAAGACATTATCACTTGAAAGAACCTTATCTTTGAATATCCTGTAGTTGGCGAGGAATATAATTGTACAATGTCAATATTTAACATTCATAAAATAAACCATTTTTAATTTTGATTGCGTGACAAAATATAAGGAACTTGATCAATCATGTAGGTCAATTACCTCAATATTTCTGAGAAACATGCATTCGACATTCCAAACTTTGCTTTCACATTCTAAAACAACATCGTTGTCCCCAACTGAGTAGACTTTGACTTGCCAGCAAGTCCAACGACAGGGATGGTGGAAGCAGACTTTAGGCTTTCAAATAAGGTATCATTGACATGAGCATCATCCCCTAGCTAATTGTTCTTGAATGCATCTAACAACATTTCCGCCATGGCCGTCATATATCTTAAGTAATCATCCATATCAACCTCTATCCGATTTCCTCCATTGCCAACTTGTGATGAAGAACTACTGTTTTTGTATTCATTCCTAATTAGTGAATCTGGATGTAGTGGGAATTGAATAGGTGGTTTATTCAACCATTCTTTGTATGCTTCCGGTGGTGGAAGCAGACTTTAGGCTTTAGAATAAGGTATCATTGATATAAGCATCATCCCCTAGCTAATTGTTCTAGAATGCATCTAACAACATTTCCGCCATGGCCGTCGTATATCTTAAGTAATCATCCATATCAACCTCTATCCGATTTCCTCCATTGCCAACTTGTGATGAAGAACTACTATTTTTGTATTCATTCCTAATTAGTGAATCTGGATGTAGTGGGAATTGAATAGGTGGTTTATTCAACCATTCTTTGTATGCTTCCTCTCTGATTCTTACTCTTAATGCAACATTCTTTTGAGTTGACAATGTAGTGGGGTGCACAAAAACATGGTAGGTGGGTCACTCATCATCACCAAAATTCTAATTTCAAAAAATATTGAATTTCATTAGTATAATATCAATGATATTAGTAAACATGTCAATGCAATTGGTTTGTTGAATTACATTATACCAAACAATTATTACAATTATTGATCCAGGATTGTTGCTGGAAGATGCCATGTTCCAATTGGTAGGGTGAAGAGGTTGTACATTTTCATCTACCAACTACTTGAGATATGTTGTTTCTGATAAGAGCTTCCGAGGTTTTTGAAATGGAGGAATATTTTATCTACTTGAAATTGATTCTAATTAGGATCCTGCAAATTTGGATACTTTTTATTCAAATTGACGTGGATTAAAAAAAATCAATTAGATAATCTAAATATAAATAAAATATGAATTTATTGGAGATGAAAAGGGAGAACTCCATGAAGGACTTTGATAAAAAATATGGAATGAGTTGGAATTTGAAGAATTGGTTATTTGATATTAGTGAGATTTTGTCCCTACATTTGAGAAAAATCACAAATAAATTTTTATGTGTATATCTAAAATTAATCTCTAAAACCATATACCACAATCTGAATTTTAATATAGTTTTCAAACTATTTTTCAAGGATAAGGCGACTTTAAGGAGAAAATGTATATTATGAACCACTATAATTCATGTGGATGCATCCTAAAGGATAATTTGATATTAACATGCCATTTTATGTGAAATTAAAATTTCAGATAAATTTTAAACTCAATCAGTAATCTTATTAGAACAAAGTGCACCAATCCATTTAAAAAAATAATAAAACTAGAGCGTTCAAATAATACGGTATTGGACATTCCGAAAAAAAATGTTATCATATTGGTGCTCTTCTACAAAAACGTACTGCTACAACCTTGTTTCCAGATTTTAGAAAATGAAAATGAATTCAACCAACTTGGTGCTCTTATAACAATTAGAGCACCAATGCTTTTAAATAGAAACCACACCATTGTGCTAAAAGAATTAATCACATTGTTTCGTAAAAAAAATGTATCATGTAATGTTGGTGCGCTTTTTTAATAAATGCACTGGTGCGCTTGACTATCAAATCACATTGATGTGCAGAGAAATTGAATAAAAAAACAATTTTTTTCTTTTTTTAAAGTTAAAAAAATGAGCAGCAATTGATTTTCGAAATCCAATTTCATAAAGTCTTTTAAATAGTAAAAAAATATTCACCATTTCATTATTTTACCCAAAATTTTGAGGGAATGATTTGCAAGAGAGACATACTAGGAGCACTGTGCAGTAGCAGAATAATTTGGTGGCGATTCATTCAAAAACCTGCATAGTAAAAATTTTAAATTTTATTGTTTATTTTACTAATAAAAAAATTTACAATTTTTGTTAGGGTTTAATTAAAAGAGGGACCATCTGGAAGAGAGATATACTGGGAGCACTATGGAGCTGCAAAATATTTTGGATTTGCTGAAAGATCAAAGGTTGAAAGGTATGGTGATTCACTCAAAACCCTCGATAAAAAAATTCTTAAATTTTACTGTTAAAATATTTTACAATTTCTGTTAGATTTATTCACAATTTAGGAAAAAAAACCTTGTGTAATAAAAAATTTGCTATAGATTTTTCTAGTAAAAAACTTTACAATCTCTGTTTCTATTTAAATTTAATTAAAATAAAAAAACTAAAAAATTCAATACTTACTTTAAACCTTTGATTCTTACTGCAAAATTTCACCTTAGGGTTTAACTTCCTCTACCACTTCATAATCAAGGTTTTCCAATCTAGGCATTTTAGAATTAATGGGTTTGTGTACTTACTATATATAAGGTGTTTAACATGAATTAGATCCAAACCATACTGGCCCTTCCCTTTTTTTTTTAAAATTGGCTATTCCATGGTGCGCCCTCTGTAATATAAAGCAACAATGCTCCTTGAGTAATACAATGCACTGATATATTATAACACCTTTGTTTCTGTCTAGTTTTCTCATCATTGCTCTCGGTGTATAACACATCAACGTGCTTTTTCCAAAGCTCTCGGTGTAATATAACACATTGACGTGCTTCTTCCAAATAGCACCATTAAATCATTACAATGTGTTTAGCCTTACAAATTGCACCATCATAATTTAAAATTAATTTTCCATGACTACACATTGACGTGCTTCTTCCAAATAGCACCATTAAATCATTACAGTGTGTTTAGCCTTACAAATTGCACCATCATAATTTAAAATTAATTTTCCATGACTACGCTAAACAATTAAACGTACTGGTGCATTGATTCAGATAAAAGCACCGGTTAGCAAAGTTTTTTTTGCTGAAAATTATTTGATTTATTTGGAAAATATATTTAATGCCTTTTGTATTGAATGGTACAAGTTGTATATTGATAAAAAATGTCTCAGATAAAAGCACCGGTTAGCAAAGTTTTTTTTTGCTGAAAATTATTTGATTTATTTGGAAAATATATTTAATGCCTTTTGTATTGAATGGTACTAGTTGTATATTGATAAAAAATGTCTCAGAAGGTCTCAACTAACAAAAATATTGATCGACATAATGATAACACGTCAAAAATATATAGAAAATACAATTTCTTTGTAAATTCTTAACAAAATTAATATGTTTGAACTATATGTAAGTTTAACTAATGTGTATTGGTTGGTGTGTGTCATGTAGAGCCACAAAATGAACAAGGCCGATAAGATTATTTATGATGTGTGTGTAGAAGAGTGTAAAAGCTTGTTATAAAAATGGCAGAATGATGAATTAGGTGAATGAATTTTTTTTGAATTTTAATTAATAATATAATTAAAAATATTAGATAACGCGTTTCAAAAAAAATATTAATTCATATATGTTTAATATTCTAAAGGGAGTAACAACGAAATAAAAGATCAATGTCATTCTAAGAAAAGAAAAATTATAGAACATGTAAATGACGATGGATTGGTCTTTAGCTCATATGGAGTGGCGTTGAATGTTTATGAAAGGGGGGAATTTTTTACATAACTATGATGGATCTAGTGGAAGGAACATATAGACGTAATTTCCACTTACAATACAAAAATCAATCCAATGATTCTAAGAACCAAATTATATCTAAACTATATGAAGCATTTCTAGAGCAATGATCAATTAGACATCTCTCATTTGCAATAGAAAAAAAAATACAACAACATAAACGAATTGTTCAAAAGGTAATATTCTTAATTATATAAAATGATTTTCTAGAATTATATGTATATATTATTACAAAATATTCATTTATTAATATCAATTTTGTTATATTTAGTTTTCATATGTCATTATAAAAATAGTTATTACCTTTTTCAGGAAGATTATGAAAATCTCAAATGATCAACTCATCGATACGTGAAACATGTCAGTAGGAGTGTTTAAAAAAGTGGATAAGGAGATGGTGAAAGAAATGGACACAATCATGATTGACTTTGTACATATAAAAATAATAATTTAGCATTAAATATTGATTCTCAAGTATTTTCTTGCAGAAAAGAAAACAAGATGGAACACATTCAACACATAAAACAGGATGACAAGGGAGAAAAGACTTGATTTCAAAGTTTGTGAGTAATTGTTAATATTTCCTTATAACAACTCAAGGTTTCATTTTTGTATATTTTAAGTTGTTTTACAAAAAATTACTATAGATTTTACAAGTAAAAAATATTTGTATTTAAATTTAATTAAAATTAAAAAAACAAAAAAATTCAATACTTACCTTAAACTCTTGATTCTAACTGCAAAATTTCACCTTAGGGTTTAACTTCTTCTACCACTTCACAATTAGGGTTTTCCAATCTAGACATTTTATAATTAATGGGTTTGTGTACTTACTATATATAGGGTGTTTGACATGCAAAGTAGATAATCACTTATTGAATTAGATCCAAACCATATCAACTCTTCTGTTCTTTTTAAACAACTATTCCATGGTGTGCCCTCTGTAATATAATGCAATAGTGTCCTTGAGTAATACAATGCACCAATATATTATAACACCTTTGTTTTTGTCTAGTTTGCTCATCGTTGCCGTCGGTGAAATATAACACATCAATGTGCTTCTTCCAAATAGCACCATTAAATCATTGCAGTGTGTTTAGCCTCACAAATTACACCATCATAATTTAAAATTAATTTTCCATGACTATGCTAAACAATTAAACGCATTGGTGCATTGATTCAGATAAAAGCACCGGTTACCAAAGTTTTTTTGCTAAAAATTATTTGATTTATTTGTAAAATATATTTAATGGATTTTGTATTGAATGGTACAAGTTGTTTGTTGATAAAAAAATGTCTTATAAGGTTTCAAATAACAAAAATATTGATTGACATAATGATAACACGTAAAAAAATACAAAAAAAGGCAATTTCTTTGTAAATTCTTAATAAAATTAATATGTTTGAACCATATGTAAGTTTAACTAATGTGTATTGGTTGGTGTGTGTCATGCAGAGGCATACAATGAACAAAGCGGATAAAATTATTTCTAATCTAAGTGTGGAAGAGCGTGAAAGCTTGATATAAAAATTGCAGAATGATAAATTAAGTGAATGAATTTTTTTTAATTTTAATTAATAAGAAAAGATCAATGTCGTTCTAAGAAAAGAAAAATTATAGAACATGTAAATGACGATGAATTGGTCCTTACCTCATATGGAATGGTGATGGATGTTTATGAAAGGGGGGAATCTTTTTAAAAAACTATGATGGATCTTGTGGAATGAACATATAGACGTAATTTCCACATACAATACAAAAATCAATCTAATGATTCTAAGAACCAAATTATATCTAAACTATAGGAAGTGTTTCCAGAGCAATGATCAACTTGACATGTCTGACTTGCAATAAAAAAAACATTCAACAACATAAAAGAATCGTTCAAAAGGTAATATTCTTAATTATATAAAATGATTTTCTAGAATTATATGTATATATTATTACAAACCATTCATTTATTAATATCAATTTTGTTATATTTAGTTTTCATATATCATTATAAAAATAGTTATTACTTTTTTAAGGAATATTATGAAAATCTCAAATGATCAATGCACCGATATGCGAAACATGCCAGTAGGAATGTTCAAAAAAGTGGATAAGGAGATGGTGAAAGAAATAGACAAAATTATATCATAGGAGGAGCCATCTCAACAACAATGTACTTCAAATGTATGTAATCATGATTGGCTTTGTACATATAAAAAATAATTTAGCATTAAATATTAATTCTCAAGTATTTTCTTGCAGAAAAGAAAACAAGATGGAACTCATTCAACACATAAAACAGGATGACAAGGAAGAAAAGACTTGATTTCAAAGCTTGTGAGTAATTGTTAATATTTCCTTATAACAACTCAAGGTTTCATTTTTGTATATTTTAAGTTGTTTTACAAAAAATTACTGTAGATTTTACTAGTAAAAAAATTTACGATCTCTGTTTCTATTTAAATTTAATTAAAATTAAAAAAAACAAAAAATTCAATACTTACCTTAAACCCTTGATTCTTACTGCCAAATTTCACCCTAGAGTTTAACTTCCTCTACCATTTCAAAATCGGGTTTTCCAATTTAGGAATTTTAGAATTAATGGGTTTGTGTACTTACTATATATAGGGCATTTGACATGTAAAGTAGAGAATCACTTATTGAATTAGATCCAAACCATATTAGCCTTTCCGTTTTTTTTTTAAACGGCTATTCCGTGGTGCACCCTCTGTAATATAATGCAACAATGCTCCCTGAGTAATACAATGCACCGATATATTATAACAACTTTCCTTTTGTCCAGTCTACTCATTGTTGCTATCAGTGTAATATAACACATCTACTTGCTTCTTCCAAATAGTACCATTAAATCATTGCAGTGTGTTTAGCCTTACAAATTACACTGTCATAATTTAAAATTATTTTTAAAAATTAATTTTCCATGACTATGCTAAACAATTAAATGCACTGGTGCATTGATTAAGATAAAAGCACTAGTTACCAAAGTTTTTGCTTGCTGAAAATTATTTGATTTATTTGTAAAATATATTTCATATCTTTTGTATTGAATGATACAAGTTGTATATTGATAAAAAAATGTCTCAGAAGGTCTCAAGTAACAAAAATATTGATCAACATAATAATAACACATAAAAAATATAGAAAAGACGATTTCTTTGTAAATTATTAACAAAATTAATATGTTTGAACTATATGTAATTTTAACTCTTGTGTATTGGTTGGTGTCTGTCATACAGAGCCACAAAATGAACAAGGCCGATAAGATTATTTCTAATCTAAGTGTAGAAGAGCATAAAAGCTTGATATAAAAATTGCAGAATGATGAATTAGGTGAATGATTTTTTTTTAATTTTAATTAATAATATACTTACGAATATTAGATAACACGTTTCAAACAAAATATAAATTCATATATGTTTAATGTTCTACAGGGAGCAACAACGAAATAAAATATCAATGTCGTTCTAAGAAAAGAAAAATGATAGAACATGTAAATAATGATGAATTGGTCCTTAACTCATATGGAGAGGTGCTGGATGTTTATGAAAGGGGAGAATTTTTTTACTGAATTATGATGGATCTAGTAGAATGAACATATAGACGTAATTTCCACTTACAATGCAAAAATCAATCCAATGATTCTAAGAAGCAAATTATATCTAAACTATAGGAAGTTTTTCTAGAGCAATGATCAATGAGACATCTCTGACTTGCAATAGAAAAAATATACAACAACATAAAAGAATTGTTCAAAAGGTAATATTCCTAATTATATAAAATGATTTTGTAGAATTATATGAATATATTATTACAAACCATTCATTTATTAATATCAATTTTGTTATATTTAGTTTTCATATATCATTATAAAAATAGTTATTACTTTTTTCAAGAAGATTATGAAAATCTAAAATGATTAACACACCGATATGTGAAACATGCCAGTAGGAATGTTCAAAAAAGTGGATAAGGAGATGGTGAAAGAAATGGACACAATTTCATCATAGGAGGAGCCATCTCAACAACAATGTACTTCAAATGTGTGTAATCATGATTGACTTTATACATATAAAAAATAATTTGGCTTAAATATTAATTCTCGAATATTTTCTTGCAGAAAAGAAAACAAGATGGAACTCATTCAACACATAAAACAGGATGACTAGGAAGAAAAGACTTGATTTCAAAGTTTGTGAGTAATTGTTAATATTTCCTTATAACAACTAAGGTTTCATTTTTGTCTATTTTAAGTTGTTTTACAACAACCATCCTTGAATGTCTTCAAATAGGTGCTAACATATAAATAAGAGCCATTAGAAAAATTGAATGACATTGGGTTAAATAACAGTTGTGAGTATATTTTGGAATATCAAAAATTAATTGTGGAATTTGTAAGTATCTATGTTGTTTTACTTCTCTGAGTTTATAATTAATAGAAAAAAATCCTTTATATTAAATCTATGATTTATAATGGGGTTTAAAACATGCAGGAAACAAAGTATGGAACTACACCAGCAGAAGACTTGTTGCAACAAGGCATGAGACTTGGTTTTGAAACCATGTGCACAATTTATGAGTCACTTCTTGCTATGGTACATTGTTATTCGATTTACATTGATGTATATTATTTATTTCAATTTTCATTATTCTCACCAATGTAGATACACTCATTACACTTTATTTTTATGTTTTCAGATGGAACAAGATAAAGAAGATGAAAACAATTGATGCAATCAACAAAACATTCCTCCAAATAATCCAAGTTATGGAAGTAGCTTGAGCACTGATAGTAGTTCCATCGAAAAATGATGATCTATTTGGATATCAATGCAACTTGTATTTTTTAAAATAATTGTATGTGAAAATCCAACATTTTGTTTAACGTAATGGGCATAGTGTCCTAATTGAAAGCCAAGTGTTTACCAATAACAATCCCATTTTGTATGACAAATAGCCTCTTATTGATATATAACAAAATACATTTTAATTTATTCTATTGCGCTATCTAATGTCAATGTGAAATGTCACACTACTGATTAAATATATGGATGATCAAATATTATAATGAAGAGATACGAAATCCGATAATATAAAAAATTAATCCAAACACCATATAAAAATGCACTAATCAAAGTTTAATTTATATGAATACTTGTATAAGATATATGATATTTTTTGATAAATAACATATTTAAAAAATTACAATAATTGCACTGTCACAGGTCGATGTTTCCAAAAAAGAGAAAATCTCATTCAAAAAATCGGTGCGTCTACAACATAAAAATGCACCGGCGCGTTATTTGATATAAAAGCACCATGACCATATTTTTGCATGATCAGTGTCTTTTTGGAAATCGACAACATTGAGGCTTTTATTTCTTCAAGCACCGACATTGTTTGAAATTAATGCCCCAATGCATTGTAATTATTAACACACTAGTGCTTTCATAGAACTAACACCTTGTGCTACAAAATATTATTTCCAACCTGGTGCATTATGAAAACTAACAACACCGGTACTTTTGTATAACTAACGCACCAAGGTGTTTGTACAAATGATACATATCAACACTGCAAGTTTAAAAAAAATCACCTTCACAACAATTACTTTTTGCATGCTCCAGTGTAGTTCCTTACAAGAATGCCCTAGAGCTTTTTTATATATCATCACCGGTGCGGTATATATTATGCATTGATGTTCTTTGCATTCAACACCTTGGTGTATTTAGTTATGTATGTTTCCTGGTGCTTTTATATATGTAGCACACTGCTTCTACTTGTTTCATGAGGTGCACTGCACAAAAAACATCTGCTAAAACCTCTGACCACTCAAATTTTTTCGGTTGTGATAAATTTTCGTTAAAATCTCCACTAAAACATCAACTATCGCAAACAAACGTTTTAGCATATGTTTTTTTGACAATTTTTACCAATTTTATAACACTAAAAACCTCTGTCATAACCTTCGCTAGAAGGTCTTTTCCTTGTAGTGGGGTTGATTAGATATGATGAATAACTCTTGGTGAATTATGTTATCATGAATTGTGATGTTCTAATCCTAATGCTCTATGCTCAAGTGTTGCAATAGTGTCTTTAGACACCACCCATCGTCTTGGAATACATTTACGTTTTTTATTTTGTTTTCATTAGACTGCTATGGATTACACATTTTTCCCAACATTGTATCAAAGCATATGGTTATGATCTACCCATATTGTCCAAAAATATTGCTAATTTTGATCCATAGTGATTAGCTCTAGGTTGTTAATTTGTCAACTTTAACATAATTTTGACAAGATCTGTCAAAAAACTAAGATGACTTTCAAGATAGATCTTATTATTCTGAATGGGTTTAATTATGCTATATGGGCTCTAGATATGGAGACTTCACTAAAGTTAAAGAGATTTGGTAATATTTCAATATCGTGATTCCAAATCTAAAGGATGACCAAGTGAAATTTGTGATTGACAAAAATAAAGATGATGTAGTTGGGGCCATTATGACTTACATTCCTAGAGAGATTCACTTTCATAAAAGAAAGATCGACTATCCTCATGAAGTCTAGAACAAGATGAAAATTTTGTTTGATAAATTCGATGAGATCCAATTTATGCTGATAGAGAAAGGGTTGATCTCTCTTTATTCTCATTCCTTTGAAAGGATTGGGACTATTTGGCTCATGTTAAAGAATTGCAATTGAAATTAGGAAAATGTGGGAAAAAAAATCCGAAGAAAGATGGTCAACTCATTGAATTAGTTGTGATGAATCTGAGAACATCTTATGAAGTGTTCTTTTTCCCAAATTTTGCACCAATTGGAGATGATGAAAGGAATACAGTAAGGAATATACTTTTGGTTCCCTTTGTGATATATTGATTAAGGATAAATATAGGTTTCTTAATGAAGAGAAGATTGATGGTAAACATTAGTCTCACTTACTTAAAGGAAAATATAAGCATCATTACAAGGAAAAAGGTCATGTCAATACCCCTATAAATAGACAAGAATGTCTCAACCAAAAAGCTAAAGGGAAGAATCCAAGAATAATTGAAAGAAGAAGACATGCCACTATTGTGGAAATCAAGGGCATGTTGAGAAAACCTTTTGGAAAAAAAATTACAACTTGGAAGAGAATGTCGAAGTAGCTTGAAGGAGACATGTCAGTTGTATGTTCAACCAAACAGTTGGTCAAAATATTTACATTAAGAGTTGGAACCTCAAGTATTTCTCACTCATATCTCATAGAATAAGTGGGTAGTTGATTCTAGGTGAACACATCATATGGAAAAGGATGTTGTTTTGTTCTCATCCTTGAATAAATCTATTGAAAAAAAGATGTCACGGTGATTTTTTCTCTTTAAATTGTTGGTCATGGTAATATCACTTGTTGACATGGTAATATTGGCAATGTTTATAATGTGCCTAGTATGAGTGAAAATATGTTGTTGTTTTCTTAATTGACATAGATTAGTAAGATTTTTGAGTTATGGCTAGATTGATTCTTTGGTAACAATATAGAGTAATGGGTTGATTATCACCCATAGATTTCTTGACTCAAAGGATGGACTGTACACTTTTTTGAATCTATATAAACTATTTCATGAATAATTTTCTCTCATTTCTTAGATTGAGAAACACAACTAACTTTCGCATGAAAAAATTGGACATCTAAATTTTAAAATTTTAAAATTTTAAAATGAATGGTAACATAGAACATGGTTATTGATTTACCCAAAGTACTTCCACTTCATGGAGTTTGTAGAGGATGTGTGCTACAAAAGCATCATGAGACCCTATTTGACTCTAAAACATGTGGCATGCATAGAAACCATTGGAACTTATTCACAATGATATTTATTGTATCAATAAGCCTTCACTAGATGGTAGTCAATATATATTAACCTCTATCAATGATTTCTCTATATTTACTCAGGACTATTTCTTGAAAAACAAAGTCACATATTTGAAAATTTTAAGGAATTCAGGGCATTGGATGAAAATAAATGTAATTGACCCACGAGTTCAATATTTGATAATGGTGGAGATTTGTGAATCAATAGTTTGAATAATATCTTGCTCAGTCAAGTATTTCTTGGTAGCAGTTTGTTCATACTCCTCAACATTATGGCATAGTCAAATACACTATAAATTTAGATAAAACAACATCATGTCAACTGTATGATGGGTCCCAAACAAACTCCATCATATCTACACATATATCATTCCATACAAAACACCAACCGTAGACTTTCAATAGTATTTAATCCATCGAAATCCATGATATTCATAACATATCAAATAATGGAAATCAGACACAGTGAGAGTTAGCTGGACACTAAGAAATCATGCAACACCATGTAAATAGCCCTGTAATTCAAGAAAGTATCAACAAACATAGGTTTCTCCAAGCCCTTCATAATCATGAGAGCATGTATACACATCTAATCATAGACAAGAAATAATAACACATTCTCCTTTAACAATGTTGATACATACATTGTCATAACATATAGCAATAACATTCATCATTCATGGTGCAACATATATGTGTGCAAGTAAGTACACTTATTTGTATAGCTTGAATGATTGGAAATTGAGGGAGAGACTTTAAATCTCCACCTAACCATAGGCTAGTTACATTGTAATATTTCATGTAGCTAACCACCCTTGATCTAGATTAAGAGTATGAGGAGTTAAGTTCTCAAGGGAATTCACACTAATACAAGTCAAAAAATAAAGAAGGAGAGGAGTCCACTATCTAGGTGGTTTATCAATTGCTTCCAATAGTAAGCACCATAGTGGCCCTTTATTCCAATATAAATTAGTCACATATATTCACCCAAGGCTCAACGAAATACAACATAGTTCCAAGAGATTGAATACACTATATGGGTAGTTTATTAATTGGATTTCGAGGAAAGCACTACATGAGTCAAGATCCCACTATCCAGGTGATTTATCAACCTACTAAGTGTTATAGACATTTTTGGGCACTGCAACCCCAATCATAGATGTCCATAAACCAAGGTCTCCTAAGTCCCTAAAAGTGTCGCTTCACACCCTAAAGGAACAAGGTCAGTTGATTACATCATCTCCCAGAAGTTCTCCACAGAAAACTACTCATAAATGGTCAAAACTGGACCATACTGATTGCTCAGTGCTGAGGGTGAGATGCATCACACCTATTACACATGGGGGGTGTGATGCATACTAAAAATTCCTTCTACAGGGTGCGATGGACGAGAGTAGACAAATGGCAGAGGCAGTTTGCTAAGTGGATGATCTTGGAATCTTCTAGAAACTTCCCCAGGACACTTGTCTCTCTGAATTCGCCCAAGGATGAGTAAGACATCATCAATCTCCAAGTGGAATCAAGAACTATCAGAGAGAAGACACTAATCAAAATCCTAGAAGCTGACTCACCTCCCTGCAATCATCTATATATGGATCCCTCATCCCAGAGATCCAGAGGCTGGAATTTTGTATCTTGTAAGGAAGTGCTATTGGTTTCTTGGTGGAATATCATAGTGTTGGGTGATCTAAGCTTTTCATGAGGTGAAGAAGGGCTTTCATACTAGGAGGATGACGCTGGTTCAGAACAATTGGTTGTAATCCTCTTTGCTATTCTTGATATTAATAAAGCTATTCAAGTTTTCCTCCACATTCTTGTATGTTTGATGATATATGCATTTGTGTGGTCAATATATATCTGGTCCTATATTTTTTATGATTGTAGATCTCTGTTCTTCGATAGTATTATGCTGCTTTGATTCCATAGGTGCTCTTTGAAGTTGGGTAGACGAAGGCAAAGCGGAAAGGATCTGTCAGAAGGGAGAGGAACCAAGCAAGGAACTAAGCGCGAGACTGAGGTTGGTGTCCTTTGTTCCCCTCTTATCTACTTCTCATAAAGGAAAGCAAAAGTAGTTTTAGTTTGTTTGTTTCTAAGATAGCTACCAGTCTTAGTGGGACTAGCAGCTCTGAGTGGACACTAGATTTCCCGATAACAAAATGGCGACTCCGCTGGGGATCGAATAGATTGTTTGCTTGTCTATATTTGTTTGTTTTATAAACTTACAGATGGAGCCTGAAGTCAAGCCAGCTAGCCTTCGAACTGCATTTGCTATGCAAGTGCAAAGTAGATCAATGCTGCTTCAGTCTATCTCCAGGTTTTGTTTATAAATTGAAAAATCGATTTGCAAACCTTCTAATTGCCCTAGTGGTGGCTCTAGTAACCTCATTAGATCAGCCCCTATGATTTATATTTACTGAACATCATTAGCTCAGCCTAAATCCCTGAACTAAGCTGCAAACTGTGACTCGGAACCAAGTTGAAGTCTCGTCCCTGGACCATTGCACTTTCTCCTCTTGGGAATCTAGATGCATCACACCTCCCGTGTGCAGTAGGTGTGCTGCATCGCACTTTCCCTGTGTTGGAGGTGCGCTGATTAGACAAGACCTCTTCTGCTCTCGAATTTTGGTTTCTGTGTTCACTCTCTTCAGCTTTATTCAGGAGTTTTGCTGTCTGTGATCAGTATACCACTGTAGAAACTCCCTTATTTTGCATGATTCCACCTCCATAGTACAAAGAATTGTGAATGTTTTTATGTATTGTCCACCATTTACAGTTCTCTTTTACAAAAAAGTAGCATAATCAAACTGTCGTCTTTTGATTTGAAAGTGTCGCAAGTGTCGTTTTCAGTCAAAGAAAATAATTCTATTGTTCTTGATGGCCAATTATACAGTTACTCTTGTATTTGATTTGAATTAGTAGTTTTTCAAGATTCGAAAGCAATTTTCAATTCAAAATAGCAAAGTGTCGTCATTATCTTCCTTTTGTTTTTGAAGAGAAATTTGTTAGTACTGTCGCTTTGAAAAGATGATTCAAATTTTTACTTAGCATTCTTCTTGTCATTCAGACATTAAGAAAGCTGAAAACAAATACATGCATGTGCATTTTCATTTAGACTACTTGTTGGTTTGATTTAGGACAGTGCATCTAGTGTGCGCTCTCTGCTCTATGTTGAAAGAATATCATCTCTCTTTCTTTAGTAGCTAGGATTTTCATTGCAAAAAGAAGATTAAATGATTGTTTATCATCTTAGATTGCATTTTAGGAATTGTATATTTACATCACGCGGTGAACCTGAAAGGAAAATTTCTTAAGAAAGATCAACTGTAAAATAAATTTAATGAACATAAAAATGCTTTGGAACCTAACGCACAACATCTAGAAGTCTAGGCTAGAGACGTATTCTGGCGTCGTAAAGCTTGGTAACTGTGGCTTTCATTGTTGGTTGGGTGATTCCTCCTCTTTGAGATGATAAGTGCCAGTACGGACTTGTGCTCCCACGTACCGTCGAGTATATATTGGGAGACCACAATAGGCTATATCCTTTATCCATAGGAAGCCGTGTCTGTCGCCCTATCGATCGCAATGCACTGAACACAACATTCGGGAAGATTGACTGCCGTACCGTAAAAATTATTTTGCAGTTTTGCGATTGGTTTGTTAATCCCTCTGTCTAGATTTCCAGAGTAGTCTCTTTCGTTCCTTTTAAGACTCCTTAAAGGAAAAGGTCCATCTGAGCACTTTTCACTTCAGGCTCATTAAAAATCGAAGGCGACTAGAGTCATCTTCTGTTTTTTCTCGACTCTTAAAAATTGAAAAAACAAGTTGTGTCAAAGCATCTAAAATTCATTTAATTCGAAAACATTTCCCCCTTTATTTTTAGTTGATCGAGTAATCCACAATCATGGAAGAAAGTCAATTGAAACCCCGTCGTTCGCGGAGACTTACGAGTCAACCGTCTTTGTCTCCAGAATCAAAACTATTCCTGACAAAGAGAACTCGTTTAACTGGTTCAAAGTCCTCGGGTCTGGTAGGAACAAGTGTTTCGACACCCTCGGAGACTCCGGTTACTCCAAACATTTCTGGTACCCCTACCTTTACAGAAGAAGTTCCGCAGCCACCAGAGGACAGTAGGACTGATCCTAGTGTGAAGGTAAACACTTCTATTCCTGAACTAGCTCCATCTGTAGCTGATTTGAAAGGTGTTATTCTCCAAACATCTGTCGCTGTAAAATATATAACTTCTTCGGCATTGGAAATATTTTATGGACCTGACGGTCTACCTCTTCCACCTGGTTTGATTACTATAGAAGAGATTGTGGAGGATCCTCCATCTAGTACTCCATCGCATTTTGGAGTTGGGATCACCCTATATCCTTCTTCGTCAGAAATTAGTCTACCATTATCAGAAGCTCCTATAGAATCGCTAGGAAATCTTTTAGATAGACTAGATATGTCTGAACAACCGTCGACATCTAGGACTGTGTCATCTAACACAGCAGCGACAGAACTTCCTGCTGCCACTCTGACAATGTTCGCTGGCGTACCATCTGTCGCAACTAGCTCTCAATCGCTGGATGGAATCCATCTAGGGGCTGTTTCGATAGTATGGTCTGTTCCCGTTTGTTCGTCCGGAATAATATCTGGAATCTCTTATGTTGAGTCTCAGCAAATTGATCCTTCGCAGTGTCAATTTGGGCAGTCCGATCCTCAAAGGCAAATCATTCCCTTAAACACTGGATTACCGTTGTATGGGGGGCAATATGCCCTTTCATTGTCTCCTCCAGGAGGTCAAACATACGAGAGTTCGCAACATAATTCAGGTTATGATGGAATTACATCCAGTGGTTGGATGCCAATACTGCCTCAACAACCAAGAGTTGTATACTCAATGCAACAAAGTCTGCCTATGTCAATATCCCCACTACACCGGCTATTGTGACGGTGTCACAAGTACAAGCGTTACCTGTTGTATGCCAACCTCAAGTCTCTTAGGTCGCAATCCAACAGCCCCTTGTCTCTACGATGCCACCACAATCATCAATTAGTGGCTCCTTAACTGGAGTGACCCAGGCTCAAACGGGTACCATTACCCCTCGTCTTGGTCAAACAACCAGTATTGGACAACAACACATGCTCTCACAACCATGGCTGGTGCAATATCAACAACCGCAATTCCAACAAGTTTACCAAGGATCTGAGCATCAAACCTTTGCAAGTAATGGGCAGTCGTATATTCAAAACGGTCAAAATCAACCATTTCATAATGGTTATGCCCATCAACCTTACCAAAGTTATCAGCATCAAATGCACTATGCTGGTATGCAAAGACCCACTGCTTAGGTAATCCCATCTTATCCTGGGTATGCTTCGCCGAACCTGAATCAACAGTTGCCCTTCATGGCAACTTTAGAGTTACCAGATCTAAATCGGCTAACAAATGATCCAATCGCTTACGCCCCTTGGTGGCCAGCGATTCCTCATAAACTTCCGTCAGATATTCCTAAATTTAATGGAAATCCGGGTGAAGACCCGTCGAATCATGTGATGACCTTTCACCTGTGGTGTTCATCTAACACTCTAAATGATGATTCGATCAGGCTTCGCCTTTTTCAGCGAACGTTAACTGGTCCGACAGCAAAATGGTATATCAAATTGCCTAGAGCTTCGTTTGATAACTTCAGTACCCTAGCCACAACCTTTTTAACCCATTTTTAGTTACCTATAAGGTACAAAACCGGAACAGAGCTTCTTATCACTTTTAAGCAAACGAAATCCACTCACATATCCAATCATATTCATGAGTGGCGATGTCGTCGTAGAATGGTAAAAACATATGTTCCTGATCAGCTATTGGCTGAATGGTTTATTAAGTCATTGTTACCTTCTATTACAGAAGATGTGGCTGTTATAGACAATTTTGTGCCTTACAGCAACAAGCATGAATTGTCAATAATCCAAGGGATCCAAAGTTCCCTAAACATGATGTTCCTACCCCTAGAGGAACAAGGTCAGCAAACCAACAACTCTCAGATCAGTTCTCCACCTGAAAACACTCAAAAACAAGCAATCCTGAAATCAAAGCAGGTGCTCCACTAGGTTTCTGCGCTGAAACTCAGTTGCTCCATGGTGTACCTGCGTTGCAAAGCAAGTGGGACAAAGGCCACCTGCGCTGAGCGAGAAGGGACAAGTGGCACAGTGAGTCATTACTTTGGAATCTTCCAAAAATGACACTTGGATCAGGTATTTCGCCTTGTGATGAGTCAGAGGCTCTGTTTCTCCAAGTGGAAGCAAAGTTCTCCAAGTGGACTCAAGAACTGAAGATCAACTAAAGATTAACTGAAGAGAGAGAGGACACAAGGCAGCTACACATCAGTTGCAAGCTGACTCAACCTTTCTCAATTCATCTATATATTGAGCTCTCTCCTATGAGCTCAGGAGGCTGGAATTTTGTGCAAAGTAATGATATGCTGTTGGTTTCACTATTGAGTTATTGGGTGATTGTTTGAGAGAGGTGAAGAAGAGCAATTCTTTCTGCTGGGAGGTGTTGCTGGGTTGGAGCCTTCAATGGTTGTAATACTCTCAGAACCTTTATTTCTTCATTAATAAAAGCTATTGAGGTTCTTCTATGTGCTCTTGTTTCAATTATATATTGTGATGATTGCATGTTTGGTTTATACTAATCCATGAACCAGTTATGATTGCATGCCTCTTGTAGTTTCCTTCTTTGTTATTTTGCAGGATCTCATCGTAGCTGGGCGAGCAGAAGAACAAAGAGCTAGGAGTAAGCGGCCAAAGAGAAGAGTTTGGATTCGACATTAATCGCAAGGCAACGGTTAGTGCTTTCTCCATTCTCTTTTGCTTTCATAAAGAAGTAAACCTTAAGTAGTTTGTTTTACAGTTGTTGCTAAGGAACTGTCACCCTTAGAGTGGGATAGGGTCATCCGAGTCGGATACTTTTCCCTACAACAAACTGGCGACTCCGCTGGGGATCGTATCCGTTTGATTGTGTTTGTAGTATTTTGCTATTTATTTCCTGAACAAAAGAGTACCAAATCGAAAAGCTTTTGACTATATCAAAAGCGAAGTAGAGGGCAGCTACTCTTGCTCATTTTCTGAGCAAATTCATGATTTGAAGAGCTGATCTACAAGGATCCTTGTAAGCTCTTAGTGATAGCTTTGCACCTTCCTAATCATCCCTTTGAGTGTGCTTGACTGATTGCTTCTGATTTGAGCAAAAACCGTGCATTTTTGAGAAAATTATGACCCGGAAACTGTGAAAACACAATTCTCATTTTCCAAAGCAGGTAGTACACAGGCTACCTGCTTTGCAACGCAGGTCCCAAAGGGGCTACCTGCGTTGAGAGCCAGACTGGCTGTGCAGCACCTGCGTTGGCCCAATTTTGCCTAGTGCTGTTGGGGTTTCCTCCTTTTCTCTTGCCTGTTTTCACTATAGATTTGGCTGCCAGTTACCAGTCTTGCACCTGTTCCGAAACCAACATTACTTGCCATCATTCTGCCTCTGTTATATAACGAAATTGTACTTGTTCTTTTGTATTTCTTAATCATTTACAATTTCCCATAACGAAGAGTAAACTAGTCTTGCTTTTGGCCTCTTAGATCTGAACCTGTGTTAGGCATTTTGCTGGTCTAAAGAGTTAGCTTGTTTGCTGTCCATAGCTGATTAGTCATTTTACTTTCGTCATTATGGTTTGATTTCATGTATTTCCAGTGATTAAACAAGTGAATCTTAAGGTGTCTTCTGATTTTGGACAAACTTGTTTGTTTTCGCTTTAAATCGAAATCAAAGTAACAACTTTCTTTTTGTAAAACATCAACATTAAGAAAGGGAAAAGAAAATACATGCATTGTGCATTTTGCATTTGAAAAAGTTTGCATGATGATTTAGGAGAAAGTGCATTAGTTTGTGCTGTATGAGCTGTGTGAAAAGAATTTTCCTTTCTTCTCCCTCAGTAGTTAAGATTTTCATCAGTCAAAAAGATTTGAAAAAGCTTGCTTCTCATCTTAGGCTGCATTTAGGAATTTGTCATATACATCTCGTGGTGAACCTTGAAAGGCAAACTTTAAAAAGATCAACTTAAAATATACTGAATGAACCTAACAACGCATTGTAACATAACGCAAACATCTAGAGGTCTAGGTAGAGACGTGTTCCGGCGTCGTTAAACATAGTGACTGTCGATCTCTACGAAGGTGGGTGATTCCTCCTGAGAGTCGGTGGCACTAATACGGACTTGTGCTCCCACGTACCGTCGCGTATATACCGGGAGACCCCTATAGGCAATTATCCTTTATCCATAGGAAACCATGTCGGACGCCCTACTGATTGCGATGCAGTGAACACAGCATTCACGAAGATCGACCACCCGTACCGTAAAACGTATTCTGTGGTTTCGCGAAAGGTTTGGCACACCCTCTGCCTAGATCTCCAGAGCAGTTTCTTTTGGCCCTTTTCAAACTCTATAACTGAAAAGGTCCAACCGAGCATTTGTCACTTCGGGCTCGTTAATACATCGAAGGAGACTAGAGTCATCTTTAGCTTTTTCTCGACTCTTAAAACATGAAAAAGCAAAGTTATGTTTAAAAGCGTCTAATAAAATTCATTCAAATCGGAAACACAAATTTTCCCCTTTATATTTTAGTTGATCGAGTAATCCGCAATCGTGGAAGAAAGTCAATTGAATATCCGTCGTTCTCGGAGGCTTGCGAGTCAACCGTCTTTGTCTCCGGAATCGAAAACAATCCGGGCAAAGCGAACTCGTCGAACCAGTTCAAAATCTCCTTTAAAAGTTAGAACAAGTGTTCCAACAACATCTGAGATTCTGGTCACTCCAAACATTTCCGGAAACCCTGCCTCCATAGAAGAAGTTCAACCGCCACAGAGGGACAGTAATACTGATCCTAGTCTGGGGGCAAATACTTGTATGACTGAACCAGTTCCATCTGTAACTGGTCCAGAGAGTTTTGTTCCTCAAACATCTGTCGCTTTTGATACAACCCCTTCTTCGGCACCAGAAATCTTTTACGGACCTGACGGTCTTCCTCTTCCACCTGGTCTGATTGCGATAGAGGAAATTATAGAGGAACCGCAAGTATCCACTCCAATTCAATTTGGAGTAGGGGTCACTCTATTTCCTGCTACAACAGAAGTTTGTCCATCACCAGTGGAAGTTCCTGTAGAATCACTAGGTGATCAATTGGATAGACTAAAAATGACTGAACAACCATCGACATCTAGGACTGTGTCAAATGACACGGCGACGGCAGAATTACCTGCTGCAAATCCAACAATGTTCGCCGGCATACCATCTATCCCAACTAGCGCTCAGTCGCTAGAAGGAGTCCACCAAGAGACTATCTCGACAGTATGGTCTGTTCCTGTTTGTTCCGGAGTAATGTCTGGTAACTCTCATGGTGAGACTCATCAAATTGACCCTTTTGGGAATCTAATTAGGCCATCCAGTCCTCCAGGACAATCAATTTCCTTGAGTTCTGGATTGCTACCGTATGGGGGGCAGTATGCTTTTTCATTACCCCCTCCGGGAGGGTACCCATACGGGAGTTCTCAACCTTATTCAAGTTATGGCGGAATTGCAACGAGTAGTTGGGTACCTATGCTATCCCAGCCACCAAGAGTTGTATATTCTATGCAACAGTGTGTACCTGTGACAAACATCCCAACTACACCGGCTATTGTGACCGTGTCGCAAGTTCAAACAATGCCTGTTGTATGTCAACCTCAGATTTCTCAGGTTCTCATGCAACAGCCCCTTGACCTTGCAACCCAACCACAATCGCCTACTGGTGGGGCAACACAAGTACAGTCGGGTACAACTACCCCACATCTTGGTCCAATGGTTAGTGTAGCACAACAACCCATGGTATCACAACCATGGATAGTGCAATACCAACAGCCACAATTCCAACAAGTATATCAAGGTTCTGAACAACAAATCTTTGCGAATACTGGACAACCATATATCCAAAATGGTCAAAGTCAATCACTTTATAGTGGTCAAGTCCATCAACCGTATTCATCATACCAACATCAACTCGATTATGCTGGTATGCAAAGACCAACTGTTCAGGCGATTCCATCGTATCTTGGTTACGCTTCACCTAACTTGAATCAACAGTTACCATTCGTGGCGACTTTAGAGTTGCCTGATTTACATCGGTTAACCAATGATCCAATTGCTTACGCCCCTTGGTGGCCAGTGATTCCACACAAACTTCCATCCGACATTCCTAAATTCAATGGAAATCCAGGTGAAGACCCGTCGAATCATGTGATGACATTTCATCTATGGTGTTCGTCGAACACTTTAAATGATGATTCGATAAGGCTTCGCCTCTTTCAGAGGACATTGACGGGTCCAGCGGCGAAATGGTATATAGAATTGCCAAGAGCTTCGTTCGACAATTTTAGCTCCCTTGCCACGACGTTCTTAACCCACTTTCAATTACCAATAAGGTATGAAACGGGAACAGAGATATTGACTAACTTCAAACAGACAACCGCAACTCATATATCAGATCATATACATGAGTGGCGACGTCGACGAAGAATGGTTAAAACATACGTTCCTGATCAGCTTTTAGCTGAGTGGTTTATAAAGTCGTTACTTCCGGCCATAACGGAAGATGTGGCAAAAGGGGGGGTCGTAACAGAAGAGCATGTTATCGCTCGTGCACAATATTTGGACTTGCTATATACTCAGTCCGGCACGCTCTATGACAAAATACCAGACGCCCCTAGACCAGAGTTTTCAATCCCTCCTCCTCCTAAATCAAATAGTGACTCTCATGCCGGCGATGGCGTAATTGGCACGGCAAACATGAATCCGAAAAGGACCAATCAAAAGAAGGCCCGTAAGGATTCGAATCAAAATGCACATGAAGAAATTCTTGCTTCAGAAGTAAATGCCGTATCGACAGATAAAGGCAAAGAAACCAATCAACCAGGAAGCAAGAAAAATCAAAACAAAGGGAAGAAGAAGAAACAAGGAGAGTCATCTCCTCGAAAAACTTCTTCAAGCCCCCCTCGAGATAGGAAACCACCTTATGGGTGTCAGATATGTGATGAGGATCACTGGACGAGAGAATGTCCATACAAAGCTGATCTAAAGAGATTCTTAAAGAGTTCGCAAACTCCAGCTGTGTTAACTGATCCGTTTCCCGATCGAGGAAAAAATCTGGTTGGTAGTGGAAATGCTTCACCGTCGCAAGTGGTTATGTTATCGATATCGAAGCAACAGAATGATGCTTTGATTTCGACAAGGAACAAAGATTACGGGAATCCACAGGTGTCGAACGATAAAGGTAAAGATCAACCTAGCAGTTCGACAACAACTTCGGCAGAAGTTGTACCCCCCATCACACATGAATTAACAATAAAACCGCCAAAGGGAGTAGTACACAAGTTGACATTTAATCCTCGTGCCAGAGCGGCACAGCATTATAATATAGTGGAAGATTTGGCGCAATCGCCGTCTGCTATGTCGACTCTTGAAGTACTACAAAATTGCCCATCCCAAAGGCAGGCATTGTTATCAGCAATTGGTGGGGTGGATCCTAAAGATTCCAATCTTGTATCCTTTGATCACAAAGGATATGATCCTCAGTTACCAGCTCAACTAGCTTTCCTCGTCCAAGTGAAAGCCCTCAACAAAAATGTTCATCGAACAATTATTAATGAGGGGGCATCAACATGTATTATGTCGATGAGTTGCTGGAAAACTTTAGGATCTCCAACCTTGTCGCGATCATCGACAACATTAAAAGCATTCGACGGAAGGACATATACCCCTTACGGTATCCTTAGTAACTTGAAAGTTGAACTAGGGGGCAAAACAGTAGAAATAGATGTTGAAGTCATCGATGGCAATCTTGACTATAACATCCTACTGGGAAGACCATGGATTTATGCCATGGAAGCTGTTGTGTCGACCTATTTTAGGAAAATCGCATTCCCCTTTCAAGGAGAGATTACGATCATTGACCAACAAAATTTCCTCCCTAATGGTTCACAAGTTACAGGAAGCGTTCCTCTGATCCATGGAATCGACCATTCGTTTCAAAATATCGGAGTAGGCCTACTAAAAGATCCTACATTAATGGGAACTTTCACCCTTCCGCCAACGTTCATTGTGGGAGAAGTGGCGACAGTAGGAACCTGCAATATGATATCTTCCGCACAAAAGATGTCAGAAAACGATATCAGCATGGATCATGCAAAGGTTTTGTCCCCAAGCCTAATGGAAGTATTGTAGCAATCAATTTTCTTGGCCTGGGGGGCAACCCCAAATCAACGCTCATCAAGCGTTTGGATAGATAGGTCTAGAGAATATGGCACCCCTTTAAGTCCTTGGTCGCGAGTGCATGGAACCGACAAAGGAATAGTCTAATCAATGGTAATTGACGGGGCACCATGGAATGATTCCCACCATCGCTCCCTTCTCCCGGGTTGTGGGGAAGATACTCAAAATAACCTTTATCATCCTTCAGTTTTCGATTTTCTATCGAGTACTGTAAATACAGTGGGCAATGAGGATAGTTCTTTTACTATGTCAACCTCATTAAAAAATGAAACGATCCCCTTTCCAGATCTCAATGGTAAACCTTCATTCCAACCAACAAAGTTGAATGCAATGAAGCTTGGGGGGCATGCACCTCGATTTGCGTTATTATGTTGGGGGCATGCAAACATATCATCGAGCAGTTTTAGCAATGTTCATGCTCGTTAAAAAATAAACGCAAGAATCGAGCAGTTTTGTACAGAGTTCATGCTCGTTAAAAAATAAACACAAGTTGTGAGCAATCTTTCCCTACAGTTCAAGCTCATCCAGAAAAAATGAACCGGTAAACAACCTCGAGAAATGTAACCTTTGAAAGCCATATTAAAAGCCCTTGGTCGTGTTTATATGCCATCACCTCCATCCGTTCATTTGGCCAATCGTTCACCTCCATATGTTTGTTTACCCATTTTGAGGAACAGTTGCGAAGAGTGATTTCACTTAGCCATCCTTGTGACACTGCCGTGATTGGAGAATTCCAACCTGTACCTGGAATCTGCTGCTATCCCTGTTCATCACTCGTTCCTCAAAAGACGAGTCTTCTTTGAGCTCTTTTCACTGACTCGTAAAATATGAAAAGTTTGCCGAGTTTTGGCCTTCCAGCTCGTTAAAGGACAAGAAGAGCTATCCCTCCTCTAGATTTTAATCTTTTTGGACCTGAGGGATTATTACACAAAAAGATCGAGCGCTTGTTTTGTTCGGCTCGTTAAAGAAATCGAAAATTCATCCCTTCTGTATTGTTTTATACTTTTTCGGACTTAAGGGATTAGAAGACGAAAAAGGAATTTTGGAGTTAACTTTTCGTACCTTTTCAGACTCTCTAAAAATGAAAAGGACCGAGTTTTCTTTGTCGTTAGACTCGTTAAAATGATTAAATAGCGACAAACTTGTCTTTAGACGAGAACGAGTTTCCCTATCGCTAGGCTCGTTAAAACATAGCGATGGGCTTGCCCGAAGGGCAGGTTATAGAACAAGCATATGTTATCCTCCTCAAGCTTGACAAAAATAAAGAGGTACTGGTCAGCAATGACTGGGGAAAAATTGGGAGAACCTCACAGCATTAATGGTAGCAAGTCGCTCTTGAACATGACACTTTGTCCTCCGTATCACATCGGGTTGGGTTGTTTCATTCACCGGTCTCATAACCATGGTCTTCGCCACACCATCCACAATTGGGGTAATGCTACCAATCCATCACATCAGTGTCGTTATATGTTCAAGAGATGTGGTTCTGTAAAGAGTCAACCGTGTTCCACCCACTACCATACATTATCCTTCATCCACTTCATGACCGCCACCCTGAATCATACATCACAGTTTGTTTTCACCTCATCACAATCACTAGCTCCGTTCCGTGTCACTGATGTGGGATTCATTAAGTCTCTCCTTTGACGGATCGCTCCTTGTCGACATCAGCTCATTATCCAAGGAGTTGATCTAGGAACACCCCCCTCAGTACTTTGAAGCTTGCATGCCTCAATGGCAAGTTTCTCACTTCCGGCGACAGGTATACATCAATGACCTTCGACCAGAAGATTTTGCATGGTGGTCGACGCCAAGTCCCTTATTCCCACCATGTGGATTGTACTGCCGTACCTTGAGGGTCATCATCCTTATCGGTGACTCCTCTCGCGCTTGTTAACGGTTTACATCATTGACCGGTAATCAAGCGATGTCTTTCCATGTTCGACTTCAAGAAATTCTCACATGGATCGACTTGTACATCGAGTGAAGATCGGAAGAGATTGAAGACCCCGGATCTAGTTTCATCCATCCGGGCTGCGATATATATTCAGGACATAAAGACATTTGATATGTACACCATTGCAGCAGATGATCATCCTTCTCAAAGGATGATAATTTCAGCAGAGAATTATCGGTCTACAATCAGACAATCGTCTGTTCTATGTACCAAAATGTGTTTATAAAGCTGAGCATGGGAATGCCCGCCTCAGCTAGATCATGAAAAATGTATGAAAAATAATGTATTGTATTGTATCTTATTACAGGACACTTCTCAGCAGATTGAATGAACTTCGGATCCTCTCAATAAAGCATTTCACCCGATAAACGACCTCATACTTTAGGGGGCATCTGTTATAGACAATTTTGTGCCTTACAGCAACAAGCATGAATTGTCAATAATCCAAGGGATCCAAAGTTCCCTAAACATGATGTTCCTACCCCTAGAGGAACAAGGTCAGCAAACCAACAGCTCTCAGATCAGTTCTCCACCTGAAAACACTCAAAAACAAGCAATCCTGAAATCAAAGCAGGTGCTCCACTAGGTTTCTGCGCTGAAACTCAGTTGCTCCATGGTGTACCTGCGTTGCAAAGCAAGTGGGACAAAGGCCACCTGCGCTGAGCGAGAAGGGACAAGTGGCACAGTGAGTCATTGCTTTGGAATCTTCCAAAAATGACACTTGGATCAGGTATTTCGCCTTGTGATGAGTCAGAGGCTCTGTTTCTCCAAGTGGAAGCAAAGTTCTCCAAGTGGACTCAAGAACTGAAGATCAACTAAAGATTAACTGAAGAGAGAGAGGACACAAGGCAGCTACACATCAGTTGCAAGCTGACTCATCCTTTCTCAATTCATCTATATATTGAGCTCTCTCCTATGAGCTCAGGAGGCTGGAATTTTGTGCAAAGTAATGATATGCTGTTGGTTTCACTATTGAGTTATTGGGTGATTGTTTGAGAGAGGTGAAGAAGAGCAATTCTTTCTGCTGGGAGGTGTTGCTGGGTTGGAGCCTTCAATGGTTGTAATACTCTCAGAACCTTTATTTCTTCATTAATAAAAGCTATTGAGGTTCTTCTATGTGCTCTTGTTTCAATTATATATTGTGATGATTGCATGTTTGGTTTATACTAATCCATGAACCAGTTATGATTGCATGCCTCTTGTAGTTTCCTTCTTTGTTATTTTGCAGGATCTCATCGTAGCTGGGCGAGCAGAAGAACAAAGAGCTAGGAGTAAGAGGCCAAAGAGAAGAGTTTGGATTCGACATTAAGCGCAAGGCAACGGTTAGTGCTTTCTCCATTCTCTTTTGCTTTCATAAAGAAGTAAACCTTAAGTAGTTTGTTTTACAGTTGTTGCTAAGGAACTGTCACCCTTAGAGTGGGATAGGGTCATCCGAGTCGGATACTTTTCCCTACAACAGTGGCAAAGGGAGGAGTCGTCACTGAAGAGCAAGTCATTTCTCGTGTGCAATATTTAGATTTGATCTATACTCAGTCTGGCACGCTCTACGATAAAATCCCTGATGCTCCTAGACCGAAATTTTCCATTCCTCCCTCTCCTAAATCAAACAAAGACTCTCATGCCGGGGATGGCGTGATAGGAACGACCAGCACGAAAACTGTAAAGGCTAAGTCGAAAAAGGCCCGTACGGTTTCAAGTCAAAATGCAAATGAAGAACTTCTCGCCTCGGAAGTAAATGCCGTATCGACTGACAAAGGAAAAGAAACCAAGCAACCAAGAGGCAAGAAGAAAAAGAAAGGGAAGAAGAAGAAACAGGAGAAGTCGTCCCCTGAAAAGTCTTTTGCAAACCCTTATGGGGATAGGAAACCAAATCGTCTATGCCTTATATGTGATGAGGATCAATGGACAAGAGAATGTCCATATAAAGCTGAGCTTCGAAATTCTTCAAGAATTCAAAAACCTCGGCGGTATTGACTGGTCTGTTTCCAAATCCAGGAACAAATCTGGTTGCTAGTGACAATGCTTCCCTGTCCCAAGTGCTAATTGTTGTTGGGAAAAGTATCCAATACGGAATGACCCTATCCCACTCTAAGGGTGATAGTACCTCAGCAACAATCGAAGCAAAGCTATCTAAGATTTCTTCTTTATGAAAGTAAAATAGGGGAGAAAGAGATCCACTAACCGATGCCTTTCGCTAATGGTTGATCCAATCTTCTCTCCTTGTTGCTTGCTCCCAGCTCCTTGCTCTTTCACTGGCCCAGCTACACCAAGATCCTGCAAAATGGCAAGAGAGGGAAACTACAAGAAGCATACATTCGTAATTGATTCAAGGATTAGAATAAATCAAATATACAAGTATAACAATACACCATTGAGACACATGCATATAGAAGAACCTCAAATGCTTTATTAATGGAAGAAGTAAAGTTCAGGAAGTGATACAACCATAAAAGGCCCAATCCAGCATCACCTTCCCAGCAGAAAGAAATCTCCTCTTCACCTCCTTCAAAGCAAATCACCCAATAGTTCTAAACTCAAACCAACAACACTTCCTTACATTCACAAGATTCCAGCCTCCTTAGACCTCATGAGAGAGCTCTATATATAGGAGTTTTGGAGAAAGGATGAGTTAGCTTGAGGCTGGCATGAAGCTGACTAGTGTCCTCCCTCACTTCAGTTATTCTTCAGTTATTGAGTCCACTTGGAGGTTCTTGCTTCCACTTGGAGATCTAGACCCTCTTACTCATCACCAGTCGAATTCCTTGATCCAAGTGTCATTTTGGAAGCTTCCTGGGCATTGACACCTTGAGGAATGACTGTGCCACATGTCCCAACTCGCCCAGCGCAGGTAGCCTTCTTTGCAGTTGACATTCAGTGCAGGTAGATAGTGGAGCAGTTGACATTCAGCTCAGATGCTCAGTGGAGCAGTTGACATGATCCAGAATTGCCTTGTTTTTGAGTGTTTTCAGGTGGAGAACTGCTATTCAGTGCTGTGGTTTGCTAACCTTGTTCCTCTAGGGGTAGGAACAACATGTTTAGGGACTTTGGATCCCTTAGATTATGGACATTTCATGCTTCATGCTGTAAGGCACAAAAATGTCTATAACAGTTGCCCCCTAAAGTATGAGGTTGTTTATCAGGTGAAATGCTTTATCAGGAGGATCCGAAGTTCATTCAATCGCTGAGAGGTGACCTGTAATAAAATACAATACAATACATTATTTTTCATTCTGCTTTCATGATCTAGCTGAGATGGGCATTCCCATGCTCAGCTTTATAAATTCATTTTGGTACATGGAACAGACGATCGTCTGATGATAGACTGATAATTCTCTGCTGAAATTACCATCCTTTGAGTAGGATGATCATCTGCTGCAATGATGTACATGTCAAATGTCTTTATATTTCCTGAATATATATCGCAGCCCGGATGGATGAAACTAGATCCGGGGTCTTCAAACTCGTTCGATCTTCACTCTAAGTACAAGTCGATCCATGTGAGAATTGCGCTGAAGTCGAACATGGAAATACATCGCTTGATTACCGGTCAATGATGTAAACCGTTAACAAGCGCGAGAGGAATCACCGATAATGATAATGACCCTCAAGGTACTGCAGTACAATTCACGTGGTGTGAATTAAGGACTTGGCATCGAACACCACGCAAAATCTTCTGGTCGAAGGTCATTGATGTATACCTGTCGCCGGAAGTGAGAAACTTGCCATTGAGGCATGCAAGCTTCAAAGTACTGAGGGAGTTGTTCCTAGATCAACTTCTTGGATAATGAGCTGAAGTCGACAAGAAGCGATCCGTCACAGGAGGGCCTTAATGAATCCCACATCAGTGACACAGAACGGAGCTAATGATTTTAATGGAGGTGAAAACAATCTGTGACATATGATTCAGGGTGACGATCATGGGTGGATGAAGGATAATGTATGGCAGTGGATGGGACACGGTTGACTCTTTCTGAACAACATCTCTTGAACACATAACGACATTGATGCGATGGATCGGTAGCATTACCCCAAATGTGGATGGTTTGGCGAGACCATGGTGATGAGACTGGTGAATGAAACAACCCAACCCGATGTGATACGGAGGAAAAGTGTCATGTTCAAGAGCGACTTGCTACCATTAAAGCTTTGAGGTTCTCCCAATTTTTCCCCAGTCATCTCTGACCAGTACCTCTTTATTTTTGTCAAGCTTGAGGAGGATAACATATGCTTGTTCTATAACCTGCCCTTCGGGCAAGCCCATTGCTATGTTTTAACGAGCCTAGCGATAGGGAAACTCGTTCTCGTCTAAAGACAAGTTTGTCGCTATTTAATCATTTTAACGAGTCTAACGACAAGGTAAAATCGGTCCTTTTCATTTTTAGAGAGTCTGAAAAGGTACAGAAAGTTAACTCCAAAATTCCTTTTTCGTCATCTAATCCCTTAAGTCCGAAAAAGTATAAAACAATACAGAAGGGATGAGTTTTCGATAACTTTAACGAGCCGAATAAAACAAGCGCTCGACCTTTTTGTGCAATAATCCCTCAGGTCCAAAAAGATTAAAATCTAGAGGAGGGATAGCTCTTCCGGTCACTTTAACGAGCTGGAAGGCCAAAACTCGGCAATCTTTTCATATTTTATGAGTCAGTTGAAAAGAGCTCAAAGAAGACTCGTCTTTTGAGGAACGAGTGATAAACAGGGATAGCAGCAGATTCCAGGTACAGGTTGGAATTTTCCAATCACGGCAGTGTTACAAGGATGGCTAGGTGAAATCACTCTTCGCAGCTGTTCCTCAAAATGGGTAAACAATCATATGGAGGTGAACGATCGGCCAAATGATGGTGGAGGTGGCAGGTGCAAACACGACCAAGGCTTTTATGGCTGATAAATTTACGATCACAGAGGTTATTTACCGGAATAGGTTCATTTTTTATTTAAAAGTGAGCTTAAACTCTCGGGGAAACATTGCTCACTGCTTTTATTTATTTTTTAACGAGCATGAAGACCGCGTTAAAACTGCTCGGATCTTGCGTTTATTTTTTAACGAGCATGAACTTTATGCTAAAACTGCTCGAAATACTAGTCATAAGATAAGAAATGTCTCCTGTGAGATCTCTATTTTTTAAGGAGTTTCATCTTCACTAAGCTTTACTCCATATCCTTTCTTTATGCAAGTTCAGAAACGACTAATCCAAAAAACAGATAAATAACCGCTCTTTGCTTGCACTCCAAAAGGTTTGCATGCCCCCAGGTATAAAATACAATTTCAAGGCTGCCCCTCCTCCTTCCCACCTCTCTTTTTCTTTGGGTGTTCACAGCTACTTGTCGTCTTGCCAGTCTAATGTTAACGATACTTGTCTTCTCGTTATTTTTAACGGGTCTTACGCGATACTTGTCTTCTCGTCAGCCCAACTTTTAACAGATCTTTCGCAAGATCGCAAGAGAACAACTACTTGCGACAAGAGAGCAGCTACTTGCGACAAGAGAAGAACACTACTCAAAGACAAAACATTTGTGTTATTGAGGGAGGCTTGCCTCTTTCTGGTTACCCAAAGATTGTTTCGTTAATCTTTCAAACAAAACATTTCCTCGGCACTGTCTACCGAAATAGACAAGGGTGAATGACTGTTGTCAAACACGTAACCTTGACAAAAGAATCCTATTCTAGAACAACCCCTCTTCCATCCACGGACGGGGTACGGACTAGTCATACTCTCTCGCGGAAATTCTACCTTATACCCAAGGTTTTCTCTGCCCGAAGCAGACCAGGATGCATGCCCCCTGGGTTCCAGTCCCATCTTTCCGAATCACTCGCACTCATCGGGAAGGAGGACTGGGGGTGGAGACATTTCTTGATTGAATAGACCATTCAGGGTTGGTATGTGACTATTTGCGATGCGTGATCCCGGAAATGAAAGTTGGTCTACGAGCTTGACCATTCTTCCTTCGTGTGGAAAACACATTACTCTAAAGAGTGAGGAGACTATTGCTCCCATGCAATATATATAGTCTCGTCCAAGGAGTAGGTTATAATCCAAGGGTCCTTGAATGACCATCACGTTCATTTGAACGGTCTTCCCTTTCAATGTAACAAGCACATTGGGGAGGATCCCTAATGGTCGACTGGTTCCTTTGTCGAAACCCGAGAGATTTCTTATCTCAGGCAAAAGCGCCGGGGAACCCAGTGCTTTCCAAGCAATAGAGGAAAGGATACTCACAGATGCCCCCTCATCAATGATAGTTCCAGCCATTACCATTTTGTATATTTGGACCATGATTCTGAATGGTATGCTGGCTGGTAACCGGGGTCTGCCTAATTGGTTCCAATCAAAGGACACAACTAGGTTGCTTGGTGGTGGGACCGAATACACAGCCGGATATGACCCTGACAATGTTCCTTCCTGCGATAAAGGAATGGGCGCATTGCCCTGATGCTCATCAGAGTCTGTGTTGATGAAAAGAATCTGGATGGTGTCATCCTTATTCTCTTCGGTGAGGGTGTCATTTGAAGATGAATCTTCAGTGACGGTGTCATTTGACGATGAAACTTCTGAAGGAAGAACCGGGTCAACTGCCATTTCGACCTTTGGACTTTCGTCCGGTCTGGATTCAGTAGGTTCATTTTCAATGACTGACGTTTCAGCTGACCACTTGAGCGGGCCAGCTGTATTCTCAACCAACGTAGGACTTGGCACGAGTTTTTTGTATCCATGAGGAAGTCTCAACGGTGAAACCGGACGACCTTCCAAAACTCTCTTCGCTTCGTCTAAGAAGGGACAACGGTGGATGGCGTGATCGCCTTCACACAGTCTGCAGGGGGATCTTGCTCCCCCTCTTTGTCTCGAACCTTCACTTTCGCTGGTTGACGGTAAGCATTCAACATGGCTATCAGAGGTTGATGCTCCCGAATTGTGCAAACGAGGGGACCAGTCCCTTAGTATCCGGGGAATACAGGGACAATCTCTATGGAAGTGGTCTCCTCTACATATGACACATGGCGATTTAGGCCCGGTCTGTGCTGTGTGTGGATTTTTGTCAGATGTCTTTTGCTTGCCCCCAGTCGCCTTAGGCTCCTTCTTCTTCTTTTCTCTCTTCTTCTTCTCCTTCTTCTCCATGGGAGCTTGGCTTTTGCCGGCTCTACCTTGCGAAGACGAAGGATTGGAGGAAGAGTTATAGGAAGTAGAAGGCTGGTGGGCAGCTCTAGACTGATCTAACTGTTGACTCGACTGTTCAGGAACCATGGTGTTCTGAACTACATTGGTTGAGAATAGCCAAACCGGCAGGCCAATTGTCAGTCCTGGAAGCGACAATGTGGCCATGTGGGGCGCACCAACTTCTCCCCAAGAGGAGAAAGGACTAGGATTTCCATCACAGGGAATTCCTTGGTTAGTGCGTTCCATGTTCTCAACCTACAGATCAACGCAGGAATAGGAGGTGATTATGTTCCGTTTAAAATAAATTTTATAACGACACTTTAGACACAACTTGCTTTTTCACTTTTTAAGAGTCGAGAAAAAGCTAAAGATGACTCTAGTCTCCTTCGATGTTTTAACGAGCCCGAAGTGACAAATGCTCGGATGGAATTTTTCAGTTATAGAGTTTGAAAAAGGCCAAAAGAAACTGCTCTGGAGTTCTAGGCAGAGGGTGTGCCAAACCTTTCGCAAAACCACAGAATACGTTTTACGGTACGGGTGGTCGATCTTCGTGAATGCTGTGTTCACTGCATTGCGATCAGTAGGGCAGCCGACACGGTTTCCTATGGATAAAGGCTTTGTTCCTATAGGGGTCTCCCAATATATACGCGACGGTACGTGGGAGCACAAGTCCGTATTGATACTTATCGCTTCACCGTGGAGGAATCACCCAACCACTCAACGCTAAGATATCACGTTTAACGACGCCGGAACACGTCTCTAGCTTAGACCTCTATGTGTTTGCGTTATGTTTCAATGCGTTGTTATGTAAATTCAATTTATTTTAAGTTGATCTTGTTTAGCAGTTTGCCTTTATGGATCACCACGAGATGTATAATACAACTTCCTAAATGCAGTCTAAGATGATAAGCAAGCTTTTCAATCTTTCAACTTTGAAAATCTTAACTACTGAGGGAAAAGAAAGACATCATCTTTTCACATAGATCATAGAGCACACACTAATGCACTTTTCCCTAAATCAACATACAAGCTGTCAAAATGCACATGCACAATGCAGGTATTTCTTTTCTCTTTCTTAATGTTGATGTATTACAAAAAGAAAGCTGTTGTATAATTTTGAATTCAATTTCAAGTGAAAGCAAACAAGCTTTGTCCAAAATCAAAAGACACCTTAAGATTTACTTGTTTCGACACTAGAAATATATAAATTCAAACCATATGACGAAAGCAAAAGCTCAATCAGCTATGAACAGCAAACAAACTAACTCTTAAGATCAAAACGACACTTATCACAGGTCTAGATCTAAGAGGCCACAGCAAGACTAGTTCACTTTCGTTATGGGAAACTGCAAATGATGTAAGAAATACACAAAGAAAAAATACAGTTTCTTTATACAACCGAGGCGGAATAGTGGAAAGGAAAGGTGGTTTCAGATAGGTACATTGACTGATAACAGGCTGCAAAAACAAGGATGAAAACAGGGCAACAAACAGCAGGGAACCCCAGTTGCACAAGGCAAAACTGGTTCAGCGCAGGTAGTACATTGTCAGTTTGACATTCAGCGCAGGTAGCCCCTTCGGGACCTGCGATGAAATGCAGACTGCCTTCACAGTGCCTGCAATGAAGAGAGAAACTCTCGTTTCTCTGGGTTTCCGGGTTACAGATTGCTCAAAAATTCACAGTTTTTGGCCAAATCAAAAGCTATCAATCAATTACACACTAAAGGGTAATTAGGAGGATGAAAAGCTATCACTAAGAGCTGTTCAGAGTCCTTGTGGATCAGCTCTTCAAATCATAAACATGCCCAGAAACTGAGCTAGAGTAGCTGTCCTCTACTTTGCATTTGAAAGATCCAAATGCAGTTCGATTCAGTACTCCCTGTGTTTAGGAAATGAATAGCAAAAACACAAACAACCAACAAGATACGATCCCCAGCGGAGTCGCCAGTTTGTTGTTGGGAAAAGTATCCAATACGGAATGACCCTATCCCACTCTAAGGGTGATAGTACCTCAGCAACAATCGAAGCAAAGCTATCTAAGATTTCTTCTTTATGAAAGTAAAATAGGGGAGAAAGAGATCCACTAACCGATGTCTTTCGCTAATGGTTGATCCAATCTTCTCTCCTTGTTGCTTGCTCCCAGCTCCTTGCTCTTTCACTGGCCCAGCTACACCAAGATCCTACAAAATGGCAAGAGAGGGAAACTACAAGAAGCATACATTCATAATTGATTCAAGGATTAGAATAAATCAAATATACAAGTATAACAATACACCATTGAGACACATGCATATAGAAGAACCTCAAATGCTTTATTAATGGAAGAAGTAAAGTTCAGGAAGTGATACAACCATAAAAGGCCCAATCCAGCATCACCTTCCCAGCAGAAAGAAATCTCCTCTTCACCTCCTTCAAAGCAAATCACCCAATAGTTCTAAACTCAAACCAATAGCACTTCCTTACATTCACAAGATTCCAGCCTCCTTAGACCTCATGAGAGAGCTCTATATATAGGAGTTTTGGAGAAAGGATGAGTCAGCTTGAGGCTGGCATGAAGCTGACTAGTGTCCTCCCTCACTTCAATTATTCTTCAGTTCTTGAGTCCACTTGGAGGTTCTTGCTTCCACTTGGAGATCTAGACCCTCTTACTCATCACCAGTCGAATTCCTTGATCCAAGTGTCATTTTGGAAGCTTCCTGGGCATTGACACCGTGGGGAATGACTGTGCCACATGTCCCAACTCGCCCAGCGCAGGTAGCCTTCTTTGCAGTTGACATTCAACGCAGGTAGACAGTGGAGCAGTTGACATTCAGCACAGATGCTCAGTGGAGCAGTTGACATGATCCAGAATTGCCTTGTTTTTGAGTGTTTTCAGGAGGAGAACTGCTATTCAGTGCTGTGGTTTGCTGACCTTGTTCCTTTAGGGGTAGGAACAACATGTTTAGGGACTTTGGATCCCTTAGATTATGGACATTTCATGCTTCATGCTGTAAGGCACAAAAATGTCTATAACACTAATGTTGTCGGTTTCAAAGCAGCAAAATGACGCTTTGATATCGACAAGGAATAAAGATTACGGGAATCCATAGCTGTCGGACAACAAGGCTAATGATCAACCTAGTAGTTCGAAAACAACTTCGACCGAAGTTGTGCCACCCATCATTCCTGAACTAACGATAAAGCCGCCAAAGGGAGTAGTACACAAATCAACATTTAATCCTTGTGCCAGATCAGTACAACATTATAATATAGTGGAGGATCTAGCTCAATCGCCATCCGCTATGTCGACACTTGAGGTATTGCAAAATTGCCCCTCCCAAAAGTAGGCTTTATTATCGCCAATAGGTGGGATTAACCCAATGGATTCCGATCTTGTGTCCTTTAATCACAAAGGATATGACCCTCAGTTACCAGCTCAACTAGCTTTCCTTATACAAGTAAAAGCCCTCAACAAAACTATTCATCGAACAATTATTGAAGAGGGGGCATCTACATGTATTATGTCGATGAGTTACTGGAAATCTTTAGGATCTCCACCCTTGTCGTGATCTTCGACGACATTAAAAGCATTTGATGGATGAACATACACCCCATATGGGATTTTAAGTAACTTGCAAGTCAAACTGGGGGGAAAAATAGTAGAAATAGATGTTGAAGTAATCGACGGAAACCTCAATTACAAAATCCTACTAGGAAGGCCCTAGATATATGTTATGGCTGCCGTTGTGTCGACCCACTTTAGGAAGATTGCATCTCCCTTCCAAGGAAGTATTACAATCGTTGACCAACATACATTTCTCCCCAACAGTTCACAAGTTATGGGAAGCATTCCGATGATCCATGGAAGCCTTCATTCACTTCAAAATATCGGAGTAGGCCTACTAAAAGACCCTACATTGATGGGAACTTTTTCCCTACCGCCTCCAAACAATCTGGCGGAAGTGGCCACGGTGGGAACCTGCAACATGATATCTTCTAGATTCAAAGGATTCCTGAACATTTTATTAGCATGGATCATTGCCCTAATAGAAATATTGTAGCAAACAATTTTCTTGGGCTGGGGGGCAAACCCAAATCAACGCTCATCAAGTTTTTGGATAGATAGGTCTAAAGAATATGGCACCTCTTCAGATCCTTGGTCGCATATACATTCTACAGACGAAGGAATCATTCAATCAAAGATGATAGGAGAGGCACCATGGGAAGATTACCACCATTGTTCCCATCTTCCGAATTACCACGAAGATTATTCCAACAACCTTAATCATCTTTCAATTTTTGATTTTCTATCAAATACTGTAAATACGGTGGATTCCGAGGACGGTTCCTATCTTTTGTCAACCTCATTAAAAAATGAAACGACTCCCTTTCCAAATCGAGTCTTTGATTACGATCTCGTAAAATCCAAGTCGAGTCTTTCAAAGATCTCGAAGGTAAACCTTCATTCCAACCACCGTGTTGAATGCAATGAAGCTTGGGGGGCATGCACCTCGATTTGCATTATTATGCTGGGGGCATGCAAACTTATCACGAGCAGTGTTACCGCAGGGTTCAAGCTCATTAAAAAATAAACCCGCCACGAGCAGTGTTACCACAAGGTTAAAGCTCGTTAAAAAATAAACCCACCACGAGCAGTTTTTATGCAGAGTTCAAGCTCGTTAAAAATTAAACCTAAGCAATGAGAAAATGCTTCCCCCATAGTTTAATCTCATTAAAAAATGAACCAATTTCCGGTAAATAACCATTGTGAATGCATTATTATCAGCTTTTGAGCCCTAGTCGTGTTCTCATCATCACCTCCACTCTGTTTTAGCCGATAATTCACCTCCATTTGATTGTTTACCCCTTTTGAGAAACAACTGCAAAGAGTGATCCTGTTAGCCATCCTTGTGACACTGCCATGATTGAAAGATTCCAAGCCTTACCTAGAATCAGCTGCTACCTGAAATCATCACTCGTTCCTAAAAAATGAGTCTCCTTTAAGCTCTTTTCATCTGACTCGTAAAATATGAAAATATTGCCGAGCAATTGGCCTCTCCAGCTCGTTAAAGCTACTGGGAGTGCTATCCCTCTATATTTTAATCTTTTTGGACTTGAGGGATTATTACACAAAAAGATCGAGCGCTTGTTTTGTTCGGCTCGTTAAAATTACCGAAAATTCATCCCTTTCTTATTATTTTATAATTTTTCGGACTTAAGGGATTATATGACGAAAAAAGATTATTGGAGTCTCCTTTACATCCCTTTCAGACTCTCTAAAATTGAAAAGGACCGAGTTATCTTTGTCGTTAAACTCGTTAAAACCAATAGCGACAAACTTGTCCATATAGACAAGAATGAGTTTCACTGTCGCTAGGCTCGTTAAAACATAGCGACGGGTTTGCCCGAAGGGAAAATTATAGAACAAGCATATGTTATCCTCCTCAAGCTTGATAAAAATAAAGAGGTACTGGTCAGCAATGACTGGGGAAAAATTGGGAAGAAAACTTGAAGAAACTTTATTGGTAGCAAGTCACTCTTGAACATGACACTTTCACTCCACATCCGAGTCGGGTTGGGTTATTCCGTTCACCAGTCATATCACCATTGGTCCATCGCACCATCCATATTTGGGGTTAACGCTACCAATCCATGTCAGTGTTGTCGGTATGTTCAAGAGAAGTCCCTCAAAGAATTCACCCGTGTCTCATCCATTGCAGTACATTCACACTCCATTCTTTCATGACTGCCACCCTGAACCCTGTATCATCAGATCATTTTCGCCTCTAAAATAATTTACTCCGTTTTGTGTCGTAGATGTGGGATTCTTAAGGCCCTCCTATGACGGGTCGCTTCTTGTCGACATCAGCTCATTATCCAAGAAGTCGACTTAGGGACAACCCTTTTAATACTTTGAAGCTTGCATGCCTCAATGGCAAGTTTCTCACTTCCGTGACAGGTTTACATCAATAGCCTTCGACCGAAAGATTTTGCATGGTGTTCGACGCCAAGTCCCTTTTTCACACCACGCGAATTGTACTGTGGTAACTTGAGGGTCATCATCATTATCGATGATTCCTCTCACGCCTGTTAACAACTTACATCATTGGCTGGTAATCAGGCGATGTCTTTCCATGTTCGACTCCAGAACATATTTCACATGGATCGACTTGTACTCTGAGTGAAGATTGGACGAGTTTGAAGACCCTGGATCTAGTTTCATCCATCTGAGCTGCGATATATTCAGGAAAATAAAGACATCAAATGTACATCATTGTTGCATAGATGATCATCTGAATCAAAGGATGATGGCTCTATCAGAATCATCAGTCTGCCACACAGACGGTTGTCTGTCTTATGTACATAAAAATGAATATATAAAGCTGAGCATGGGAGTGCCCGCCTTAGCTATATCATGAAAAATATTATGAAGATAATGTATTGTACTGTATCTTATTACAGGTCACCTTCCAGCTCGAAAAAACTTCGGATCCTCATGATAAAGAATTGCACCTGACATCAAAAGATTAACGACCTCCTGCTTTAGGGGGCAACTGTTATAGACATTTTTGGGCACTGCAACCCCAATCATACATGTCCATAAACCAAGGGCTCCTAAGTCCCTAAAAGTTTTGCTTCACACCCTATAGGAACAAGGTCAGCTGATTACATCATCTCCCAGAAGTTCTCCACAGAAAACTACTAAAAAATGGTCAAAACTGGACCATACTGATTGCTCAGTGCTGAGGGTGAGATGCATTGCACCTAGTACACACGGGGGGTGCGATGCATACTGAAAAGTCCTTCTACAGACGAGAGTAGACAAATGGTGGAGGTAGTTTGCTAAGTGGATGATCTTGGAATCTCCAGAAACTTCCCCAGGACAATTGTCTCTCTAAATTCGCCCAGGGATGAGTAAGAGATCATCAATCTCTAAGTGGAATCAAGAACTATCAGAGAGAAGACACTAATCAAAATCCCAGAAGCTGACTCACCTCCCTGCAATCATCTATATATGGATCCCTCATCCCAGAGATCTAGAGGCTGGAATTTTGTATCTTGTAAGGAAGTGTTGTTGGTTTCTTGGTGGAATATCATAGGGTTGGGTGATCTAAGATTTTCATGAGGTGAAGAAGGGCTTTCATGCTGGGAGGATGACGCTGGGTTAGAGCAATTGGTTGTAATCCTCTTTGCTGTTCTTGATATTAATAAATGTATTCAAGTTTTCCTCCACATTCTTGTATATTTGATGATATATGCATTTGTGTGGTCAATATATATCTAGTCATATATTGTTTATGATTGTAGATCTCTATTCTTCGATAGTATTATGCTGCTTTGATTCCACAGGTGCTCTTTGAAGCTGGGTAGACGAAGGCAAAGCGGCAAGGATCTGTCAGAAGGGAGAGGAACCAAGCAAGGAACTAAGCGCGAGACTGAGGTTGGTGTCCTTTGTTCCCCTTTTATCTACTTCTCATAAAGGAAAGTCAAAGTAGTTTTTGTTTGTTTGTTTCTAAGATAGCTACCAGTCTTAGTGGGACTAGCAGCTCTGAGTGGACACTAGATTTCCCGATAACACTAAGCAAGCACATAAGTGGCTTATCAGCACCAAGTCAAGAAATTAGTGTTTTATTAGCTCCTTTTAGTAAGCATTTAAGTGTCTCGACCTACTAAGTGGTTTATCAATCTTCCAACAAGCACCCCAGTGGTTTATCACCCTATGGCAAGCATTGAGTGATTCAACTTCGCCACTTAACTTTCACTAGTAAACCAATCATATGCACACACTATTGGTCTCAACAAAAAAATTGGGAATGTTGTCTCGATTATAGAACATAAGGTAGGGGATGTCACTCTTCCCACGCAGATCGTTGTTCATAGCCACATTACATTCTACCTTCACTACACCTTTATTGTGCAAGCTCCCTTGCTCGTTCTATGTTTGCATAACTGAGCATACCCACTCTCACACCATGTGGTATGTCCACGCATACTCTTTGCATAACCTTGCACACCATCTTCCGTCCATCTTTTGCTTCATGTTCCTTTCATGTTGACCACACAACACACCACATGATTATTGGGACTATATGGGCTTGTCCTTTACTCAAGTAACCCACATACCCTTCAATGCTTGCACCAATAAGGCCATAAATTCATCAAGGAGATAGGTGGTAAAATAAATGTAGTGGCTTTGGTTTACCCTCAACACATGCAACTCCTCCTCCTGAGACTCTTGAACACATGTCCACTCCTCAACCCAATCATTATTTACATTTCTACAATACTTACATGAATTACAATTCATAGTGATATTTACAAGAGGGGTAGAAAAAAGGGTTGTCACAACATATTTCCTATGATTGCAAGAACAAATTAGATGCATAAAGTCTTGCTTGTAGCATGGTGGCTTGTTTAGAGGAATCTAAATGTTATTGATTGTTTGATGTTGTCAATTGAATATATCACTATTAGAAGAAACATCCTCTTCAATGAGACATATCCATGTCTTGTATTGTTGAATTCCTCTTCTAGGTTATTACACAATGATACCTTTGGTATTATTACCAACAATTGATCAACTTCCATACCCTTTGGGTGTAGAAATTTTGAATAATTTAACACATATTCAATGGAGATTATCCTGATCATGTACTATTGCGGAAAACATACACAATACATAAGCTCCTCTACGTTGATCAACAATATATCAGCATCAATAACAATAAAACATCAAGAGCATTCACACATTAACACAGTATGTATCCCGGGGAAAGCATCGCGCTAAAAACCCCAACTATCTGTATATTAATGATTGAGTCATGTAACATTACACAGCATAATACTTCTCACAAGTATCTCCACCTCTGTTACACACAATACAGCTCAGATCTGATCTCCAAATCTCTTCCACTGCTTGTTTGCCTCCACTGCTCAATACCTGCTCAAGAACTGATGAGAATTGCTTCCCAAACTCGATTTTCACCTGCAAAATAGTCACTCACTCTTTGTGGACGTGAGCAAAGGCTAAAATGTGGGCCAAATACGTGAGCAAACTCATTGGCATACTCAATCCTTTGATTGTGCAAGATCTGGTGCACAACTATAGTCACAACTGATAGCAATCTGATTCTCTACCACCTGTCCCTGTTGAACTGAACATGCACTGACATGCAACTGAGTTAACTGATGTATTCATTAGTTGTATTATGAGTTAATAACTTGTGAATTAATTAATAACTAATTCATCCAACTCATCTCTAGTCTATTTGCCAGTTAGACTAAATACAACCAGTTTAACTAAGTTAAACTGAACACAACTCCATCAACTGTACCTCCAGTCCACTAAACTGAACTCACTTGAGTTCTAACTGAAGTCATGCATGCAACAACTCAACTGAATCATAAGAAAATCATATTTCCTTCTGACAGCTTCATGTGCCACTTCTGTAGCTCAAACTAAAGTGCTCCAAGAGAATAAGATTAAGTTTATAGTCCAAATATTATTGTGAGATAATAATATTTAACTTTTCTATTTTTGACAGCCAGTCTAAAAATAGACTTTGATCACTCACACTGTGATCACTCACACTTTCATCAAAAATAGAAGTCCATCTATTTTTCCCAACTTGATCAATCATCCATAAACATAGACATGATCCATATGTCTAAAAATAGACATAGTCTAAAAATAGACTTGCGCCAAAAATAGCCTGCGGGCCCACTTAGTGAAGGCGACTCTTTTCACTAAGCTCCATCATCTTGTTGCAATCTCAACACTCCCTCTCGACAAGATATGGATTATCAGCAACCCCTATCCTGCCTCGGTGGTACTCGAATTTGCTCCTGGTGAGAGCCTTCGTCAGAATATCAGCATCCTGATCCTCCGTTGGAATGTACGAAAGTAACATGATCCTCCGCTGCACACAATCTCTGATATGATGGTACCTGATGTCAATATGTTTAGATCTATCATGAAATACAGGATTAGCCGAGAGTTTAATGCAACTCTAGTTATCACAGTAAATCACAGTAGGATCCAAATGAGAACCGAACAAACCAACCAGGATCTTCCTCATCCATATAGCCTCGCATGCAGCCAAACTTGCTGCCATATACTCGGCCTCCGCTGAACTGAGTGCCACAGATCTCTGCTTCCTGTTGTACCAAGAAACTGTTGTCGATCCGATACTGAAGACCCCTCCTGATGTGCTCTTTCTGTCTGTTGGGCTCCCTGCCCAATCTGCATCCGTGAAGCCACATAGCTTCACCTCATCCTCCTGTCTGTACCACAAACCATATCCCGATGTGCCTCTCAAGTAGCGCAATACATGCTTGCCCGCCTTCCAGAAGAGCTTGGTAGGCTTAACCATAGCTTGTGAAAGCTGGTTAACTGCATAGCATATATCAGGTCGTGTATTGACCAAATACATCAGCGACCCCACCAACTGTCGATAAACAGTGGCATCCATTTCTTCTCCCGAAGTGGCATCCTCCTTCCTCCAACCTCCAGGAAGAGGAGTATCAACAGGCTTGCAGCCATGCATGTTGAACTTCTCCAGTATCTCCCGAGAATACTTGCCCTGAGAAACAAAAAGTCCACCACTGCGCTGCCATATTTCCAATCCTAGGAAATAGTGAACGAGGCCCAAATCCTTCATCTCAAACTCTATAGTAAGATCCTTCTTGCATGACAGTATCAACAGCTCATCACCTGTTAGAATAAAATCATCAACATACAGTACAATGATAAGCAACTTACCCTCCACCACAATCTGGTATAGGTTCAGATCCGCCTCGCTCTTGGAGAATCCAAGTCCTGTGAAATAGCTATCTATCCATGTGTACCAAGCACGTGGTGCTTGCTTCAACCCATACAACGCTCTCTTGAGCCTGCACACATGCGACTCGCTGCTGAAGACTTCAAAGCCTTCGGGTTGCTCAATGTACACCTCCTCCTCAATGACTCCGTTGAGGAACGCAGTCTTCACATCCATCTGATGAATGTGCCATCCCATCTGCGCTGAGAGAGCAAGAATCGTCCGTATGGAAGAATACCTTGCGACAGGTGCAAAGGTCTCCTCATAATCGATCCCCTCAATCTGTGAAAAGCCTCGGGCAACAAATCTTGCCTTGTACTTCTCCACACTCCCGTCAGCTGCGTGCTTAACTTTGTAGATCCATCTCGAACCCACCACTGATTTCCCTTCCGGTCTAGGAACAATCTCCCATGCACTGTTTCTGACAATAGAATCATACTCTTCCACCATGGCGTCTACCCATGCGGGATCCTCCACAGCTTCCTCGAAAGAGGATGGCTCAGTCACAACACACTTGCTCATAAGAGCCATGTATCCAGTGTACCTATCAGGTGACTGTCTCTGCCTGCGTTGGGCTGTAGGTGGTCCTACAACTTTCTCTGCATCTTGAGCTAGTTGCTCAGCTTCTGTCAAGCGCTTTCGCCCTCTGATGGTTGGCGCTGCATGAGTGGTCTCTTCCACTCCATGAACCTCGTCCTGTGGCTGATCCACGTCCTGAAGCTCATCCTTAGGAACTAATAGCTCCTCATCTGCATGCAGGTGTAGCTCCCTCTCAAGCGAACACTTCATGGCTTTCTCCTCCTGAAATTTTATATCCTGTCGCACAACAGTTTTACCACTGTCTGGCAAATACACACGATAGTTGTGGGGCGTATCAGTGTACCCCACAAATATCCCAACCTCTGCAGTCGGCTCCAACTTCTTTCTGGCATCCTTCGTCACATGCATGTAAACGTTAGCACCAAAAATCCTCAAATGAGAAAGATCAGGCTTCTTACCAGAATAAGTCTCCTCAGGTGTACTCATGCCAAGTATCCTATGAGGACAACAGTTCTGCACATAAACTGCTGTATTGCATGCTTCTGCCCACAAGTGAAGGGGTAGGCCCTGATCATGCAACATTGCCCGTGCAGCACCCACAATCGTTCTGTTCTTCCGCTCAGCTACCCCGTTCTGCTGTGGGTTATGGGGAGCTATGAGCTCTCTACGAATCCCTTCTGCCTTGCAGAAATCCTTGAACTCGTCCGAGATGTATTCACCACCATTATCGCTCCTAAGAGCCTTCACCTTCTTCCCCGACTCCTTCTCGACCAGTGATTTGAATTCACAGAACTTTGAATATGTCTCGCTCTTCTTCCGCATGAAGAAGATCCAACACTTACGAGAGAAATCATCAACAAAAATCACATAATACCTGTGTTTTGCTGTCGAAGCAACTGAGAAAGGTCCACACACGTCTGTGTGAATTCTCTCAAGGATCGTCGTGGCGCGACTATCCTTCTCGTGAAAGGTGGCTTTCACAAACTTCCCCAAAGTACACCCCTTGCATTGATCTGACTGCGCAAGTGTGCCTTTAGGAAGCCCTGTAGTGATCTGCTGCAGTATCTTCAAGGCTCCATGGTGAAGGTGACCCAATCTCCTGTGCCACAACTCGCCATCATCCCGGCTCACCAATCCTTCTGCCTTGCCTGCCATTGCTGCGCATCCATCTACATGCAACTGATAAAGGTTCCTCACTCGAACCCCTATCTTCCGGGTCTCACCAGTTGTCTTGCTGCGCAGGAAGGCCTTTCCCTCGCTGAAAACAACATCATACCCCTTGTCTTCTAACATCGCCACTGAGATGAGATTCTTCTTCAATCCTGGAACATGCATGACTTCCTTCAATACAAAGGGTTTACCAGACTCCCTCTCAAAGGAAATGGTACCGATACCGGTCGCACTGTATCTACCATCATCGCCCATCTCGATGTGCACTCCAAGATCTTTGTCCTCCAGATCAGAGAACAAATCTCTATCTCCCGTCATGTGAAAAGACGCACCACTGTCCAGAAACCACACTGATCCCATCACACTTGAAACCAAGCATGCGATCAATGAAAAATCAAGCTCAAACTGAGAAGCTAAAGCCTCTCCCCCTGCAGATCCAGCAGCTTGCTTGTTCTTCTTCTTCTGCGGACAATTTGTGGCATAGTGTCCATGCCGGTGACAGTGAAAACACTTCACCTTGGACATATCCTGCTTCTTGCCTTTCGCACCAGACTGAGAAGCTTTCTTGCTCTTCCCTTTCTTTGCTTTGGCAGCCAAAGCACAATTCTCTTCATCATCTCCCTTTGACGAAGATCCGTCCCTGGTACTCCGCCTGATCTCCTCCTGCACAAGATCTGACCATAGTCTTTCCCATCCTGGCAACTTCTCCCGACCATTGACAGAGTCCTGATAGGAATGCCAACTCTTCGGAAGACCAAGGAGAGCCAAGCTCACCAAGTCCTCATCATCGACAGTAACCCCCACACTTCCCAGCTCATCTCGACACTGAGTGAACTTCGTGAGATACTTGGGAATACTGTCTCCCTTCTCGCATTTGATGTTTCTGAGTTTATCTTTGAGCGCCAGCTTCCTCTGATCGCTCTTGCTTTGGAATAATTATGTTAATGATTTCCACATCAAATATGGAGTAGCCTTTCCATGGAGGCTGGACACAATGTGATCCTTCACGCCCTCCAACAGAATTCTTCGACATTTTGCGATCTTCTTTTGCCAAGCATCAGCTTGAGTAACATCAGTAGGCTTTGGGATATCCGTATCTATGAATTCCTTCAGCCCGTTATCATCCAATACTGCCTCCATCCTGTCCTTCCATGCAATATAGTTTGAGCTGCCCTCAAGAGCATACTCCAGTCGCAATCCATTGAAAGACATTGCTGCGTTGTCACCAAGAAAATACTGCTGCAAATTCGAATTCCACCAGCAACCAACTCAACTGCTTCCGATCAACCCTCGCTTGATATCCTGTAAAAATCTCTTCTACAAATCAAGCTGCTCTGATACCATGTAGAAATTTTGAATAATTTAACACATATTCAATGGAGATTATCCTGATCATGTACTATTGCGGAAAACATACACAATACATAAGCTCCTCTACGTTGATCAACAATATATCAGCATCAATAACAATAAAACATCAAGAGCATTCACACATTAACACAGTATGTATCCCGGGGAAAGCATCGCGCTAAAAACCCCAACTATCTGTATATTAATGATTGAGTCATGTAACATTACACAGCATAATACTTCTCACAAGTATCTCCACCTCTGTTACACACAATACAACTCAGATCTGATCTCCAAATCTCTTCCACTGCTTGTCTGCCTCCACTGCTCAATACCTGCTCAAGAACTGATGAGAATTGCTTCCCAAACTCGATTTTCACCTGCAAAATAGTCACTCACTCTTTGTGGACATGAGAAAAGGCTAAAATGTGGGCCAAATACGTGAGCAAACTCATTGGCATACTCAATCCTTTGATTGTGCAAGATCTGGTGCACAACTATAGTCACAACTGATAGCAATCTGATTCTCTACCACCTGTCCCTGTTGAACTGAACATGCACTGACATGCAACTAAGTTAACTGATGTATTCATTAGTTGTATTATGAGTTAATAACTTGTGAATTAATTAATAACTAATTCATCCAACTCATCTCTAGTCTATTTGCCAGTTAGACTAAATACAACCAGTTTAACTAAGTTAAACTGAACACAACTCCATCAACTGTACCTCCAGTCCACTAAACTGAACTCACTTGAGTTCTAACTGAAGTCATGCATGCAACAACTCAACTGACTCATAAGAAAAGCATATTTCCTTCTGACAGCTGCATGTGCCACTTCTGTAGCTCAAACTGAAGTGCTCCAAGAGAATAAGATTAAGTTTATAGTCCAAATATTATTGTGAGATAATAATATTTAACTTTTCTATTTTTGACAGCCAGTCTAAAAATAGACTTTGATCACTCACACTGTGATCACTCACACTTTCATCAAAAATAGAAGTCCATCTATTTTTCCCAACTTGATCAATCATCCATAAACATAGACATGATCCATATGTCTAAAAATAGACATAGTCTAAAAATAGACTTGCGCCAAAAATAGCCTGCGGGCCCACTTAGTGAAGGCGACTCTTTTCACTAAGATCCATCATCTTGTTGCAATCTCAACATTGGGATTTCAACAAGTTAGTACAACTCAGTTCCTAAGTCAACTGATAATTGGTCTACACCAAATGAAACTGTTACTTATCTTGGTTGACCTTTTGAGATGAATATTAGTTCACCCAATCCTTGTTTACCTCAGTAAGTTGTTAAGATCATTGAATTTGTGGGACCTAGTTTTGGTGATATCTCTTCGGAAGACATGCCTATAGCCAAAACCAGTATGCTAGTGTTGCCTTGATGGATTTTGTTATTGAAACTTATGATCCTATTTCTTATGATGATGCAGAAGGAAAACCTAAATGGGAGTAGGTCATGACATCTGAGATGAATTGTACTTTGAAGAATCATCGTTTGGGATTTAGTCCCTCAACCTCAAGAGAAGAAAACCATTAAATTTTAAAGGGTTTACAAGACTAAATTTACTTCTCAAGGCGAAATCAAATTTCATAAGAATAATTTGGTTGTGAAATTATTTCCTTAGAATGAAGGAATTGACTACAATGAGACATTTGTTCCTATAGAAAAAGTGAAGTATGTTCTACTTATTCTTTCCCTTGTTGCTCACTTTGGATGGAAAATCCACAAGATGGATGTTAAAAGTGCCTTTCTTCATGGTGACTTATCTAAAAATTTATATGGAACAACCCCATGGATTCATGGCAGATTCCAAACTTTCATGTTGAGTTAGAAGTCACTATATGGTTTTAAGTAGCTCCCCAGGCCTTGGTATACAAATATTTATCCATTCTTTCTCAATATCCAGTTCAAATACTCTAAAAATGATCACACCCTCTATATCATATATGATCATGATGATACTTTTATTGTTGTTATATATGTTGATGATTTAGTCATAACATGAAATAATATTTGATCTACTTCTTATATTGTAGAAATGACTTGCTTCCACCTTTGAAATGATAGATCTTAGCCTTCTACACTAGATTTTTGGTCTCCAAGTTTTATCTCCATCTAATGGTTTGTTTATTTCTTAATACATATATGTATTGGATCTGTTAAAATGCTTGAAGATGGATGGATATAAACCGTGTGGAACCCTTCTCCACTTGAGTGTTAAGTTGAATAAATATTTTTTGACTCCAACAATTAACACCATTCTTTATCGATAGTTGGTTGATAGCCTTATCTATTTAACTCACAATCAACCTCACATTTCCTTTGTCATTATTTTGGTTTCTTAGTTCATACAGGACCCACATGAAAGCCATTGGGAAGGGTATAATTATAATAAAATGGGACCATGAAAGGTTCTAAATTACATAAAAATATAAAAATAGAAATGTAATGACTTAATATCTAGGGCTTAATAAAGAGTTTTAGGGTTGACATGAGGCTTGTATAGGGCTTAACATGCCCCTCTACTTCAAACAAGTTTTTTCCTCAACACTTGACAAGTTGTTAGTGATTCTGTGTGAATAAGTAATCTTCCCATGTCACCTCTTCGAGTGGTATATTCTTTTGTTTAATCAAGTACACCACAATTGTTGGATTACTTGGTTTCTTAATCCTTCTTTAAAGGATAATTTATACATTTAGTATTATTTTCACTTCTTCATTTATCTGTGGTATGCTTTCAAGCTACAAATGAACAACATTGTCATGATCTTGAGTAGGTGGAAGACCCTAAGACATTACTCCAAATACCTTGGAGTGATTGCTGATAACTTTGTGGAGATCCCATGATATAGATGATATAATTAATGTTTGAACATTTAGTGAACACAATTATGCTATTACACCCCAATCTCACTTTTTGAGTAGTCTTTTCATCCCATTAGAGATTATCACTTTAAAGGGTTTCCCTCAGATACCTCTAATCTCAATTTCTTTTCTTTTTAAGGAAAATCTTACGAAGAGATTATGAAAATTAAAAGTCATTATTCCCAATGATTGTAACCATTAGACCCTTAATACAACATCAACACCACCTATTTGTCTTGTAATAATGGGAATATCCAATAAACACTCCCACATATTGAGCTTAATACTATGGAATTTTCTTGAACAACTTATGGTCCATCCATTTGTAGTCATTACTTGAAACTATAGTGTTGGATATACAAAATAATTGAGAAGTTTTGGTAATTTGTAGTTAATGAATTTACAGGTACTACAAGAATCAACAAACATTGTTACCTTTTTCTTTCTAATATACCCTTTCATCTTTAGGGTTTTGGGAGTATTGATGTAAACCAATGCATGATAGGATATTGTTGGAGTAGTCTCTTCTAGCTCTAGATGTGGCTATTCCAATTCTTGATCTTCTCCCTCTTCAAAGTCTATGTAGAATAATTTATTCTCACCACATTTATTCCCCTTATTGTACTTGCTATCACAATTGAAATTTAGTCCTTTTGTTCTTCTTTCATCTATTTTCTAAGGTGTTCGTTATATCCTTGAGATGTTCCCATCCATGTAGGAACAATGCCAAGGCACATCAAACCAAATTTTAAACTCAAGCTAGATCTTGGGTCAAAGGGGGATCCCTCTATTATCAAGATGAAGCTAGCTATTCACTGTCACAACAATAACTTTAAACATTTAAGCATAATGGCTAGATTTTAAATCATAAGGAATATGAAAATTAGGGTTAAGGATAGAGGTGGTAGAGGAATATAATGAAGGCTACAAACTCTAGATCAGAAGCCTATCCATTTGGATTAGGAGCCTCAAAATGCAAAGCACAATATTTGATAGTGGAAGGTGAAAGAAAAAGAGAGAAACGATGGATCTCGAACTCAATAATGAGTAAGGAAGTCACTGTTAAGTTGAAATCAAAGAATTTTGCTAGGAATAAAATAATGAATCCAACAAAATGAAAATGAAAATAATTTTTGGAAATATATACCTTAAAGTTTGTGAAAAGGGGCTAAAAATAACCTCATGATCCTTTCCTTGTATTATGTCTCATGCATAAACACTTTACACAAGACTAGAAATAATAAATAAAATCTATAGCATAAAATTTCTTCTATTAATATTTAAATATGTAAGGATTTGGCCTACAAATATTACATTCATAATCGTAATGAAAATAGGTAATAAATGATAAATTAAAACACAAAAAATAGATAGAAATAAGGCTTTACAAAGGAGCAGTGAATCCCTGGAAGTTTTATTGATCTTCAGAATTACAAACAACTTCTTAGGCTTTGCTACAACATAGCCTCTTGCTATCATAATAACCTAACTCCTCTCTCTCCTTGTTCAACTTCTCATTACCGCCTTTATACTCTTTTGAATGAGTATTGAATCCTTTCAATTTTGGAATTGACTGCTTAACTATCACCTTCAACTCTGGATCTAAACACTCATAATAGATTTGCAGTCTTGCAATACTAATAATTTGCTAGATCTCCTTATCCTGAGATAGATTATTGGAGCCAAAATCATTCTGATTAGAAGGATTTTTTTTAATAATGTTTTAGTAATCATTTTATTTATTAATTTCTTAAAATTTGTATATTTGATGTGCAATTAATTTTATATTTTACTATGTATTACTTTTTAATTTTAATCTCCATATTATTAAAAATAAATTAAAATATCAGATTAGTGCCCAACATGTAATATAGCCCTTGAACATGTTTTAAAATTTTGTGGATGATATTTTTTTTCTTTGGTGGGGGGGGGGGGGGGGGGGGGGGGGAGTTTTAAAGGAGAGAATGGGCTCGAAAAGGTAAAATAGCCAGTTTTACTTTTGGATGTGTTACACAAAAACCTATATTAGGGGCCTCCTCCTTGGTTTCTAAAATTTTTAACCAACCCCCCCCCCCCCCCCCCCGAAAACACACTCCCGAAATCACTTTATGATATGGCCACAAAATTAAGAAATAATGTATTTTATTCTTCATGGAATATCACTTGATTTTTTAAAGGGTAAAAAGGGCTTTTCTTTTTATTATAAATTTTAACATAATTCTATATATTTTTAATAAAAACTCATTAATAATTATTTTTACTTTTATAATTATTATTTTTAATTAATAATTATTATTTGTGGCTTGATAGAGAGAGAGAGAAAGCGCGCATGGGAAACCCCAGAGTAATTCCCCACATTTCATGGATGGTGAACCGAGTAAACCATCAGCCTTGATCACAGGGCCTCGCACCAAGGGAAATATATATATATATATATATATATATATATATATATATATATATATATATATATATATATATAAGAGGATGAGATCGAATATACAAATATTTCCTAGGGTGTGGTAATTTTACGTTACAACATTTGCCTCCATGGGGGATAACATCTCCCTGTGAGGTGGTAAGAACAAGCAAAACATATACCTTCATATACATATAACCATCTTGTAGAACTGTAGAATTTGAACTTGAAACATACTCTACAATCATCCACTTGAAACCTTTGAATTATTCTCTAAAATATTCTAAATGAACTATGCTTATTTACAACTGAAACAAATTTTATATCGAAACTAGAAAACTAATTATTCTATTGAATTTAAATATTCTATCTACAAACTTATTTATGTACATTATTTCCTACTTTAATCATGAGAACTACTCCATCAAAAAATGTTTACAGTGGAAACACGTAAGGATTATTCTTCTTGATGGATATTCCTCCAAGTTTATGACCATCAAAAGAAACAATGTTGTAGGAATGTGTCTTCAACTGAAAATTGAGTCCATAATCATTGTATTATTCAAATCCTAAAATGTTTAAAGATTCAAAATAAAAAAAACTAAATCATCATAAAAAACATGGAAGAAAACCTTTTGATCAACAATGAATTATTTCTCTTGATCCAATAAAATTTGTTTTTCTAAAATCTCTAATAATTTATTTTCAAAATTTCAACTAGTCAATATTTTTCAAAACTTTCTTCAAAATTTTGATATTTACATTCCTTTTGGAAATAGTCATACACAAGCTCACATTGCACCTTTAGATCCATTAATTCTTCAGAAAGAAAAAAAGAAAAAAAGAAAAACTCTTAAATTCCACAAACTCTATATTCTTTGTCAACATATCTAGAAAAATGTCAAAAAGTCTTATAATAGAATCTATAGATTTAGGAGGAAAATTGCTAACCCAATCTCTACATTTTCCATCTAGAGAATCATAAAAAATCTTCAGATATACATCCTCATGTTCAATTTCAGGATTATCAACAAAGTATTGAAATAATAAAATATGTTTCAATGGTATGCTTCTATCATTTCTATTAAGCTTATGACAAATCTTCAAGTATTCTTCATTATCATGCAAAGGATTAGGAAAGCCAGGTATATTTGTAAAATCCAAATATGCATATCTCAAAGCAACTATAACAACAACCATGTTTTCCATTTAGGGCACATTGGATTTTCCAATGAAGAACCTTAAACTATGGATTCATTAGGCCATGGAGTTTCCAGTGAAAAACTAATATAGCTTGTGTGTTTGATCATTGTTCACTCTTAAGAACCAAATCTCGTCTTTGTCATACAAACCCAAGGAAAAATGACTTAACTCTTCATTCCTTGGCAACAGTGCCAAAAGACATTGTATCCTTGAGATGTTCCTGGCTATGTAGGAATAATGCCAAGGTAGCTTGAACCAACTTTTGACCTCAAGCTGACTATTGGGTCAAAGGGGGCTCCCTCTATCATCAAGATGAAGCTGGTTGTTCACTTTCACTAAACACAAATTTTAAACTTTTAAGCATGGTGGCTAGATTTTAAATGATAAGGAATAAGATAAACATGGATGAGGATAGAGGTGGCAAAGTACTAGAATGAAGGCTACAAGCTCTAGATCATAAGCCTATCCATTGGACACTGCAGTCTCAAAATGCATAACACAATAGCCGATAGTGGAAGGTGGAAGAAAAATAGAGAAACATTGGATCTCAGACTCAATGGTGAATAAAGAAGTCACTACCAAGTTGAAATGGAAGAATTTTATTGGGCATAAACTGATGAATCCAACAAAATAAAAGTTAAAGTAATCTTTGGAAATATATGCCTTAAAGTATGTGAAAAAGGGCTAAAAATAACCCAAGGATCCTTTTCCTATATTCTTCTTGATGCATAAACACTTTACACAAGACTAGAATTGACATAGGAAATATGTAAAAAAAAAATTATTTTGCTAATATTTAAATATGTAAGGCTTTAGATTGAAAATATTATGCTCATAATAAAAAAAAAAGGGTGATAAATGAGAAATTCAAACATAGAAAATATAGAGAAACAAGGCTCTACAAATGAATAGTGAATCCTTGACACATTTAATGATCTTCAAAATTACAAAAAGCCTCTCAGGATTTGCTACATGTAGGAATTTACAGGGTAAGTTTCTCAGGTGGAACACCAAAGGACACCACTCACAAACAGATCACAGATCAATACACCAGTATTCTTGACGTGGTTAAAACCCTCAAAGAGGGAAACAGTACATGGCCTGAGCCAATGCATCCACTTCAGGCAATTTTTTAATAAAAGAAAGAAAATTTACATAATATTCTCTCATGAATGGTCACCATACAAATGACCCTCCATGCTCTTTAAATAGAGATTATGACCAATCGGGTGTTAAACCACAGATCAAGTGTCGGTAATACTGAGGAGAGAATGAACCACCAGATCACTTCATGTCTAGAACATATCGTGACTGTCAGATTGTAAGTCACAAAAGTACATAGTAAAGAAACACACTTTACCTAACTCTACACTAGACCAAGTTATACTTAACTATTTCCTATGTGTTAGAATATCCTAACATCCCCCCTTAAGAACAACTTGGGATAGGATTGAAGGATGTACAAATATGACACAATAGGAGAAGGAAGGAGGTATTAGAGCCTATCCCGCCTTAGTGATAACTTCCTGAACTCCAACCATAAATCGAAGTTTAGTAAACTTCGCCTCTGTGAGAGCCTTTGTAAAGATGTCTGCAACTTGATCATCGATTGAACAATATTTCACTTCAAGAACATGGTCATGAATGAGCTTTATGATGAAGTGCATGTGTAGTTCAATGTGTTTTTTGTGTTAATGTTGGACTGGATATTTTCATAGTTGAATGGCACTTTGATTATCACACCAAAGTGTAGTCGGATGCTACTGATGAAAGCCAAACTCTGATAGGATCTGACGAAGCCACAGGGCTTCCTTACTGGTTTCTATGGCGCCACGATACTCTACTTCTGCTAAAGAAAGAGAAATGGCACTTTGTTTCTTGCAAGCCCATGTAATAAGTCCAGAACCAAGAGTGAAGACATAACCTTTAGTAGACTTCCGATCATCAAGGTCACCAGCCCAATTGGAATCAGTGAAACCAACCAATAGAGGAGATGCTTCTACACCGTAATGAATCCCAAACTGAACTGTACCTCGAACATAACGAAGTATTCTTTTAGCTTCTTTCCAATGACTTTCATGTGGGTATTGCATAAACTGAGCAATAAGGCCAACAGTAAAGGAAAGGCTAGGACATGTATGGGTCAGATACAAAAGTTTTCCTACACGCTGATAGTATAAGGTAGCATCAACTTCAAGGGAAGTATAAGTGACTGAAAATTTAGCTCCAAACTAAAAGGGAGAAGGGGCTGGCTTACAGTCTTCCATGTGAAAGTGGCATAGAAGATCACATGCATACTTGGATTGGGAAAGGGAAATACCTTCCTTGGATTGCAAGACTTGAAGACTAAGAAAATAATGCAAGTGTCCTAAGTCTGTCATTTCAAAATGATTTTTGAGGTTGGAATTCATATGGTTTATAAGGTTGGGATCACTATGAGTAAGGATAATATCATCAACATAAAGAACAAGAATGATAAGAGACTTACCCACTTTCTTGGTGTAAATAGTATTGTTAGAATGACACCTAGAAAAGCTAGTATCTAAAAGAAAGCTATCCATTTTGGCATACCAAGCCCGAGGGTATTTCTTGAGACCATAAAGGGATTTCTTAAGCTAACATACAAGGTTGGAGTCTGTTTGTATAAATCCAGGAGGTTGTTCCATATATATTTCTTCATGCAAGTCCCCATGCAAGAAGGTAGATTTAACATCCATTTGATGGACTTCCCATTTCAAAGAGGCAGCAAGGGAAAGAACAAGGTGAGTAGAGTTCATTTTGGCAACAGGGGATAAGGTTTCAGTATAGTCAATGCCTTCAACTTGTGAAAATCCCTTAGCAACAAGACGAGCTTTATGTTTATCAACTTTTCCATCTGGTCCAAACTTGGTTCTGTAAACCCATTTTCATCTAACAAGTTTTCTTCCCTTTGGAAGAGGAACACGATCCCAGGTATCATTTGCCAATAATGAACGATATTCTTCATTCATAGATGTGTCCCAATCTGGATGGCCTGAAGCTTTTGCAAAGGTGTCAGGATCGTAATTCGCTGAAGCTTGAGCTAGTGAAGTAGATGCTCTATTGAATTGAGAACGTGTACGTCGCTAATCTGTAGGAGCACCTGCAAGAGAACACGCTGCATCCCCAGTAGCACAGACCCATTTTGGAAGCTAAGGAGTTGAAGGAGGATCCTAAGAAGGTGGGGGAAGATTGTCATCCTCGTTGTCATCATCTGAATAAGAAATATTTTCAGAAGTAGAAGGGATAGAGAGAGGTGGCACATTAGCTGAACTAGGCTTGTAGGCTGATATATTTTCAACAAAATTTACATCTCTTATAATGGTAACATTTTTGGATTTAGGTGAGAGAAGTCTATATCCTTTGACATCTTGATAATATCCAAAAAAATATATTTTTCACTCGTAGGTTCTAAGGCTTTATGTTTCTCATCAGGAATATGGGCCCATGCTTCACTTCCAAAAACACGAAAGTGACTTACATCTGGTTTAATTGAGCTCCATGCTTCTTCTGGAGTGATATTCTTTAAAACCTTAGTAGGAGTGTGATTTTCTATGTCATTTGCATAGTTAATTGCTTCTTCCCAAAAATTAAGACTAGGTTCTTTAGATTGAAGCATACAATTAGCCATTTCTTTTAAGGTGAGATTGTTCCTTTTAGCTACACCATTTTGTTGTGGAGTATATGGAATAGTATGTTGCATTTGAATTCCATGCTCAATGAAAAAGTTGATGAATTTGTTGTTAACATATTCTCCACCATTATCAAATCTTAGCTTAAGAATTTGATGTCCATATTGTTTCTCAACAAAGGCCTTAAAGGCCAAGAATATGTTAAATACTTCACCTTTGACTTTTAAGAAGTATACCCAAGTGCGTCTGGAGAAATCATCAATGAAAGTTAAGAAATACTTGTAGCCAGAGAATGAAACAACTAGAAGTGGACCACATAAACCACTATGCACAAGCTGTAAAGGAGCTGAGGCGTGCCAAGAGGCACGTTTTAAAAAAATATCCCAATGATGTTTTCCGAGTACACATTCGGAACAAATGCCATCTCTGCAACATACCATAGGAAGACCTGTCACCATATTTTCTTTACATAGATTTCGAAGGGAGCGATAGTTTAAGTGACAAAATCACTCATGACAAAGTTTGCTCACTTCATCATTATGAGCGACAAATACCAAGGGAAGAGTTGATGACCCAGAATTGTTAAACTTATACAACCTTATAGAATCATCAGCAATGCCAGTAGCTAAAATCTCTCTAGGATCTCTTAGGTCCTTAATTACAACATCATGAGGTGAAAATTCAACGATTTTACCTTCACCTAAATGAGTTATCTGATATATAGATAAAAGGTTGCAGGATAAGGTTGGAACACATAATACATCATTAAATTGACCATTGTCTAGATGAATAGTTCTAGTCCCTATAACACTAAGAGATCTATCATCACCAACATATATATTTTTGGCGTTACAATCATTTAAAGAAGAAAACATGGCTTTGTTTTTGTCCATGTGATAAGAAGCTCCAGAATAAATGAGTCACTCATGAGAATGAGAAGAGGAAGAAACATCTAGTGCATAACGAGGTCGAGATGCTTAACAACCACATGCAGAAAGTGCTATTCCTGAAGATGAAGTTGAAGTTGAGTGCTCCAAATGGATGATATGCTTCTTCATTACTGCTTCCAAGGCTTCCATCTTCTTAAATCATTTGGATTCTAAGTGGCCATCTCGATTACAAAGGATGCAATGTCTATCGGTCTTCTTCCCTTTGGTTTTATTTGCCTTATCATTTTGTTGAATTGATTTTTCATTTTGAGATTGAAAGTGCTTAGGACCCTTGGTTGGTTTAGGACCATTCTTTTTAGGATGCTACTTCTTAGGATTCTTTGAACTTGGTTGTTGTTGGGTGGCTAAGGCTTTCTTAGAAGAGTTTCCAAGATTAAGAAGACCAAGATGTAAGAGTTTTTCTTGTTCTCTTATTAAAGAATCACAAAAGGCATCAAAAGAGGGGGACTTGTAGGCTTGTCCTTGAGAAATAAAGGCTTCTCTAGTAGAATGGAAGGTGGAAACAAACACAGAGTAGGCTGGTTCTAACTTAGTAAGAATGGAATAGATAAGGCTACTATATTCTTTCTTAACATTAACACCTTCCTGATGGGCCTCTAAATTAGACATAAATTAAGGCCCATGCCTCTAACTTAAAACATAAATTAAAGCCTATGACCATCTTTCAGCACATTAAACCTCTCTTTTTGCATTAGATATTTTTTTTTAACTTTAGTATATTCATTAGGAAGGTTTATGAATAATTGAATATTTGTGCCTAATATTATTTATTTTTGTGGAATATTATGAGAATATTGGGCAGATTATGAAGAGTTGGAGGAGGAGATAATTTAGGGACTTGTTCCCCACTACTGGAGGATCAATAATAAATAATAAGTCAACAAGATATTATGGAATTATGGCACAAATTTTGGAACTCCAATGATTGAAAAAATCTAGGAATATGTTCCACTAATCAAGGGAGCAGATCCACCAATCAAGGGAGCAGATCCACTAATCAAGGGATTTCGGTGGGTAAAGCTTCTTCCATCCATGGGGAATGATTCTTAGTCATTTTATATAAGTACCAAGTCGAATTTTCCTCTAGGGAATGATTGTGAAAATCTAGGAATGTGTTCCCTGTCATCTAATGCAAATTCCTAGTATTGGGGACTAGATCCACTAATCAAGGGATTTTTGTGGGGAAAGCTTCCTCCATTCATGGGGAATGACTCCTAATCATTTTTTATAAGTACCAAGTTGAATTTTCCTCTAGAGAGAGATTTTCATTAGTGTTATTGTGGAGAGAGCTTGTATTGTTGTAGCTCCATTGCATTTTCTTGCAGGGATGTAATTCTATTGATGAAAATAATGAAGATTGGTGTCATGTTCAGCTTCTAAATCTTGTTCTCCTCCATAAGTCTCTGAGTTTCCTTGGGCTTGGCCATCCCAGAAACTTCAGAACCCTTTTGTATCATTTTGTTTCCTTCTTTTCATTGCTTATTCAGATGCATTTCTAGTTTTTATTTCTTTCTACTTCTGCATTTAGTGATGATTTCTTGTTGTAGGATTGAGTTAAATGGTTGATGTAAGTTCATTTGCAAGATCAAAAGCATTATTTCATCATTGGAAAAGCTTTGGAAGTTCATAATAATCATTGAGTTGCTTGGATTAGTTTTCTTATTCCAAAATCTAAATGGTTGGACCTCCTTTTTAGCGAAAAACAATAAATTTATGCTATTTTTTAGAGCATGCTAATGAGCTTCAATCGAAGTAATTCCACTTGCATCAGATCACAAAAAAATTCTAGTTCTTAACAAAAATTATCCCATTGCATTTGCACTTGATTTGGTCAGACATTTTTTAGATTTACTAGCTCACTAGTTCTCGAATTTCTATATTTTCGACTAGTAATGTTTTTATATCTTTTTTCATGGGTTAACATAGGTCTTTTTCAGTGATTCCACTTGGAATGGGGACTTAAGGCATCCTAGTTAATACCAAAATTTGTCCCATCGAATTTGGATTTGATTTTCTTGGTCATTCGATGAATTATAGTAATTTATACATCCTGTAAGAAATCAGGGGATCCTGTAGGAAATCATTGTAGCATCCTATAGGAAAGCCTGGTTTGAGGCCGAATTGAGGAAAAAGCCTCTAGGAAGCTAGCAAAGGGTCCCTACTTGTCTCCCAAACATTATGACCATTCACCATCTCCAAGCCACTTGCCACATCACCAAAAGGGATTAGCTTTCAAACTCTCACATGGAAAAAATACAAAAATAAAAACAACTTTATTTTATTCATTTACATGCACAACAATAGAAGGTTTGATGGTTTGAATCTGCATGCTTAGGACAGTAGGATTGCATACATATTAACTTAGCATTCTTTCTAAGCAAAACCTCTTAGCAGTTAGTTAGAAAATGGTGTGTTTTAGCATTTGATTTCATTCTCTTTCCTTGTACTTTCTTTCTTGCAATAGGTTAAGGTTCCATTTTGAACATTTCATTTTCTACAATTATTTTATGATTGACTTCAATACATGCACTCCATTACATCATGAAAACAAAGGAATGACACATTGTATACTCCACATATAGTGCCGATACCTCGTAAGTTTGTACAAACCCCGGGTTGATAATTAAAGTCAGTAGCCTTGGGAGTTGTAGCATTCTTGTTGCAATACCGAGGCTCATCACTTTCAAGAGAAGTCTAAGGGTCTTGAACTTGGACAAAAAATATTCAATGGAAGAAAAATTATTAGGGTCCAATGTAAGCAACTCATTTTTGAGTTGATGGGCTCTAATTTCATTTTTAATTCTAAAAAGTTTATTGAGTTGTTTCATTGCTTCATCAGGTGTATCAAGTTCTACGATATGGAATCTAAGGTCTGGAGAAATAAACATCCCTATCAACCTACGTGCTTGATCTTGATTATTTTACCATTTGACTGCTTTATCTTCATCTTCAGGTTTATACTCTTGGCCTGAGGCTATTCTATAAAGACCTTTACTTCTAAGTAAATCCTTCATGCAAGACACCCATTGGAAGTAGTTGGTGTTGTCAAGAATAACTTGGCATAGAATTTCCATTTTAACATAAACTGAAGCCGTAGATGATGAAATTAAGTGTTCCAATGGAAAGATCTCGAAAAATTAGGCCAATTAAAAAACAACGGCTCTGAAAACGACTTCCAGATGAAGAAGTTATGGCTTTTTGAAGAAAAAATGTTGAAGATGCCACCGAAGCATGTGAATATGTGGAAGTGAATGATAGTGTTATATTCTAAAAAAAAATCTCTTCACTTTCCAACTCTTAATCTAATCAGCTCACTTAAAAAAGAAAAAATATGTGACCCACTTTTAAAAATAAGTGAAAGTCACTTTTACAATGGTACTTTATGAACTACCCACTAAATTGTAACTTAAATAAAAGATAGAGAGACTTTAGAATTATAAGTGACTCACCTTTTATAATGGATGAGAACATTTTTACATAAAGTAACTTTAAAACATAAGTTACCTGTGCTTTTTGAAAAAGTAACTCAACAAAAAGAAAGGCTTGACCCCAAGACCTCTATTCTCATAAAGTAACTTTGGACCAAGTGAGCTAGTTTAAAAGGTTAGTAATTTTTAGAAAAGAGGAAGGGTTTTTTTTTTTAGTCACTGAAGCTTTGGAGTGTGTGCTTACTTGAAAAAACCATTTTTTCCTACAAAACAAAAAAACACACAACCGAACATGGGCATGCAATAAAAATCGAACTTATGGCTTGAAGTTAGCTTTCATCGGAAACTAAATATTTTACTCAATGTTTCTGATTTTCCGAGATCACACTACGACGCGACGGAAAAGAGCATACGCATGAGAAAAATCCTTCCTTTTTGTTTCTAATTTACCCAGATCGCTTAGAGTCACGAGGCAAAGAGCATACGTGGAAATGAAAGGTATAGATCCGGTAATAAAAAACTGAGAGCTAAATAAACCAAAATAAATAGAGAGATGAATAACTAAAACTGCAAATAAAGATTGTATACCTCCAGATCTTAAAAATGACATACCTAGGCCTACCAGAAACCTTTTAGCATGAAATGAAAGGGGTTCCTCACTGGAACAGATGCTCCTAACACAATAGAGTAGGCCTTTCGGCCCGAAAGCAGTCAGAAACAATAGATATTGTTGAAAATAACAGCAAGAAATGATAAAAATAGCACTGCTATAGATAGCAGTTTGGGTACCAGCACTGGATTGAGCAACAAGGAATGAAAAATGGAAGTGCTAAAAATAACATTCTATTTTTAGCAATTCAGGATGGATTCCTATTTTAGTCAGTCCCTGGACTAAACATAGGAAGTAAAATTCAAATTTGAACTTAACAATTGTTTGAAAATAAATTAATTAATTCTCCATGAGTTTTAGTTATGAAAAAATCAAACATGAAGTTTATGTGAGGACATGCAACAGTTTCTCTATCAATTGAGGAATTTATCCATCAATTAAAGAGATAAGGATGAGTTCTAATTTGAGTAGTAATTAGTTGGCTCAGTTAACTGAGTCAAGTCCAGTTATAAATTATTTAAACAGTTTGTTTAAATTAAGTGAGTTCAGTTAGTTAATGCATGCTTGCATATAACTGTTGCACTTCAGATAACTGGAGGTTCTCTCATGAATAACTCATGCATGTCAGTTTAGACAGAGACCCAGTTGAGATCAAAGAAGGGACAATGTACTATCAATTGGATGAAATTTTTCCTATAAAGGAAGCTCATCCATAGATCAGGATTTATCTCCTTCAGGACTGCGTAGTTGGATCAGAGGTTAGTGAGTGTGTAAAGAGGCCAATTCACACAAGTGGCTGCACTGGACCCCAATCAAAATTGTGCAAAGAAATAGGAGGCTTGGAGGGCAGACCAGAGGTTAGATAGAGGCCTTTGATTGTCTATGAGCAACAGAGGCATTGCAGAGAGAGCAGGATAGCTTTGGAGCTGATTCTTTTTGTAATATTGGCTATATTTCCACTTGTATGATAATACAGAGTTGGGATTTTAGGCTAAGGCTTTACCCGGGTTATATCTTCTGTGTTATGTGTGATTGATTCCTTCTTATCAGTTATATGTGTTCTTATTGATGTTGCTCATGTTTGATTAAGCTTCTACTAAATTGGTTGTAGAAGTAGATCAAGTATTTTGCTTTAGTCTATTGCATTATTAGGTGATCTACGGGTGGGAATTTCTACACGGTATCAGAGCAAAGGTGATCAAGGAAGAACAATATACAAGAAGGGAGAAGTTTGAAGTTTGTGATTCCTGAATATAGAAATCGAGTTCTTATCACATCTCTATTTCACCTATGGCATTCAATGGTTTAAGACTCGAATATGCCCTTGATGGCAGTTCAAATTATATAGCATGGAAGGATCGCATGGAAGCAGTACTAGAGGATAACGGTCTAAAGGACTTCATTGATTAAGAAGTCCCCAAGCTGACTGGTGCTGCTAAGTTGGCTGAATGGAAGAAATGTGTGGTTAGAGCAAGGAGAATCCTTCTGGAGGGAGTTCAAGATCACATAGTCTCGAGTCTCCATGGGAAGGAGACACCATTTTCAATGTGGAAAACATTGAAAGATCTATATCAGAATAGCAATGATTAGAGGAAGTTGGCACTGAAAGACAAGCTTCGGAAGATCAAGTGTGAAAAGGGTGACACGATCTCTACATATCTGAACAATCTCACCACATGCAGGGATGAGATTGGAAGTGTAGGGATCATGACAGCTGATGATGACATGGTGAGTCTTGCACTCCTCGGTCTTACTAAGAGTTGGCATAGCTACCAGGACTCGGTTAATGGAAGAGAGAAATTGCCAGATTAGGAATGACTTTGGTCAGATTTGATGTAGGAGGAGATAAGAAGAAGCACCAGAGATGGTTCTTCATCCATGGAGGATGAAGAAAATTGTGCCTTAGCAAGTAAGGCGAAGAAGGGGAAGGAGAAGGTTTCTCATTCCGAATCCAGTTCTTCCCATGGTGGGAAGAAGTTTGACAAATCGAAAGTGCGATGCTTTCGTTGTCATGAGGTGGGCCATTTTGCTACAAATTGTCCACTGAGGAAATCCAAGAAGGGATCTGTGGAAGGATCAGAAGGTGAGCACTGGCCTTATAGTTGGAGTTGGATTTCACATTGTTCGCATGCATGGTTTCATCCATGGTGGGAAGTGGTTGGTTTCTTGATAGTGGAGCTTCTTTCCACATGACTAGTGACAAGAGTTTGTTCAGTACTTTGGAGGAGAAAGATCTCCAGATACTCATATCGATGGGTAATGATGAAAAGTATAGTGTCTCAGGTGTAGGCACGGTTATTTTTCAGAGGGAGCATGGAGCTTGCCTTACCTTGACCGATGTCAAGTATGTACTAGGACTGAAGAGAAACTTGGTGTCGATCGCGATGCTGGAAGATAGAGGCTATGATGTAGTCTTCAATAAGAGAAAGGTTTTCCTTAGACACATCATCACTAGACAGGTGAAACAGATCGGTTCACAGGTCAAGAACCTGTATGCTCTTGAGGTTCAAGATGCATGCAAAGCCTTGAGGAGCAAGGCAACTGATGGAGACTTGGTGGTTGAGAAGGAGAGTACATTACCTCTCAACATGCAATGCCAGAAGAAGTCTCAGATGATTGTGGAGGAGCCACAATTGGTGTAGCAGCTTCAGGAGGTTGTGGAGCAGCCACAACTAGAGAAGCTAAGAGGAGATCGAGTAGAGATATCTACTCATGCAGAGACCTCCAATAGGGGGAAACTTCGAGCCAGGTGGGCAGAGGGATCACATGCAACCATACCTCCAGGTAGGAGGTGGGGCGATATGGAGTGATCGTCCCAAGGAGGATGGGTAGGATCCTTGAGGTACCAAACCTCTTTGATTCGATTTTGCTACAGGAGCCCCGACGAGGAGTAGCAGAACTGACTGATTGGGTAGAGACAGATGCGGATGGAGCGACAGAGAGAGCTACATTGTAGGAGTCCCAGGACTATGTATAGCTAGCATGTTGTAGCAATGCGAGAGGCACAGGAGTGTTGCACTAGTGCAGGATGGTACAGAGAGGTGTGTAACGGTGCGAGATGCATGGAGTGTTGCAGCAGCTCAGAGATCAGAGAGGGAGCACTTGTCAGCAACAAGTAGAGCTTCAGCATCAGAGTATGTTTCTAGCCCAACAGAGAGGTCAGTTGGGAGTTTTTTTTGTTCCTAGAGTTTATGGAGCAACCACACTTTGTAGAAGTGTTGCATGCAGAACATTCTAGAGGTACATAATCGGGTTTGAGTTGAAGCCTTTCTTGTTAAGATGGAGTGTTGAAAATAACAGCAAAAAATGCTAAAATAGAAGTGTTAAAAATAGCACTGCTATAAATAGCAGTTTGGGTACAGTGCTGGATTGAGCAACAGAGAATGAAAAATGGAAGTGCTAAAAATGACATTCTATTTTTAGCAGTTGATGATGGATTCCTATTTTACTCAGTCCCTGGACTAAACATAGGAAGAAAAATTCGAATTTGAACTTAACAATTGTTTGAAAATAAATTAATTAATTCTCCATGAGTTAATTAGTTGTGAAAAAATCAAACATGAAGTCTATGTGAGGACATGCAACTGTTTCTCTATTAATTGAGGAATTTATCCATCAGTTAAAGAGATAAGGATGAGTTCTAATTTGAGTAGTAATTAGTTGGTTCAGTTAACTGAGTCAAGTCCAGTTATAAATGATTTAAATAGTTTGTTTAAATTAAGTGAGTTCAGTTAGTTAATGCATGCTTGCATATAACTGTTGCACTTCAGATAACTGAAGATTCTCTCATGAATAACTCATGCATGTCAGTTCAGACAGAGACCTAGTTGAGATCAAAGAAGGGACAATGTACTATCAGTTGGATGAAATTTTTTCTATAAAGGAAGCTCATCCATAGATGAGGATTTATCTCCTTCAGGACTGCGTAGTTGGATCATAGGTTAGTGAGTGTGTGAAGAGGCCAATTCACACAAGTGGCTGCACTGGACCCCAATCAAAATTGCATAAAGAAATAAGAGGCTTGGAGGGCAGACTAGAGGTTAGATAGAGGCCTTTGACTGTCTATGAGTAGCAGAGGTATTGCAGAGAGAGCAGGATAGCTTTTGAGCTGATTCTTTTTGTAATACTGGCTATATTTCCACTTGTATGATAATACAGAGTTGGGGTTTTAGGCTGAGGCTTTCCCCGGGTTATATCTTCTGTGTTATGTGTGATTGATTCCTTCTTATCAGTTATATGTGTTCTTATTGATGTTGCTCATGTTTGATTAAGCTTTCGCTAAATTGGTTGTAGAAGTAGATCAAGTATTTTGCTTTAGTCTTTTGCATTATCAGGTGATCTACAAGTGGGAATTTCTACAGATATAGGAAACAACAGCTGGATGCAATTGTATCATCTTCGGATTTAGATCATCAATGGATGCGACCCTCAAATAGCTCTGATACCATGTAGGAATTTACAAGGTAAGCTCCTCAGATAGAACACCAAAGGACACCGCTCACAAATAGATCACAAATCAATATACCAGTATTCTTGACATGGTTAAAACTCTCAAAGAGGGAAACAATCCATGGCCTGAGCCAACGTGGCCACTTCAGGCAATTTATTAATAAAAGAAAGAAAATTTACATAAGCTTCTCTCATGAATGGTCACCTTACAAATGACCCTCCATGCTCTTTAAATAGAGATCATGGACTAATAGGGTGTTAAGCCACGGATCAAGTGTCGGTAATATCGAGGAGAGAATGAACCATCAGATCACTTCATGTCTAGAACATATCGTGACTGTCAGATTGTAAGTTACAAAAGTACATAGTAAAGAAACACACTTTACTTAACTCTACACTAGACCAAGTTATACTTAGCTATTTCCAATGTGTCGGAATATCCTTGCACTACAATATAGCATTTTCTTTTCATAATAATCAAACTCGTCCCCCTCTTTATTCAATCCTTCATTGATGCGTTTATACTCTTTTGAATGTTGAATGAATCCCATCAATTTTGGAACTAATTACGCAACTACCACATTGAACTTTAGGTATTTGCAGTAATGTAATAGTAAAAATTTACCACATCTCCCTTATCCTTAGCTGGAATATTGGAGCTAGAATCATTATACTTAGAAGGAAATTTTTTAATAATGTTTTAGTAATATTTATTTCTTAAATCATTTACATTTGATGCACAAATAATTTTATATTTTGTTGTGTATTACTTTTTAATTTTAATTTCCATATTATAAAAAAATTAAAACATCAAATTAATGCCCAACACATAGTATAACCCTCATGTAGCACATAATATAATCCTCATGCATGTTTTAAAGTTTTGTGCATGATACCTATTTTCGAGGGGTAAAGTTAATTGAGTTTTAACCGACGGTGGGGGTCTCAAAAGGTAAAAGCCATGATTTTACCTTTAGACACGCGTCATGCAAAAATATTGGGTGCCTACTCCTAGGTTACTAAAACTTTTATGTTCCCTTACCCCCTAGAAATCACTTTGTGGTATGGGTACACAATTTAAGAAATAATGTATTTTATTCTTCGTGGAATATCCCTCTTATTAAAAAGATGGGCACAAATTTTGAGATTTAAATTTTTAAAGGGTGAAAAAGGGTTTTATTTTTATTATAAATTTAAATATAATTCTATATATTTTTAATAAAAATTCATATATATATATATATATATATATTATTTTTAATTAATAATTATTATTTATGACTTTCTTTTGTATATACAAAAGAAAGTCCTAAATAATAATTATAAATTAAAAATAATAATAATAAAAGACTATATATATATATATATATATTATTTTTATATTGCTTTTTATTATTATTATTTTTAATTAATAATTATTATTTATGACTTTCTTTATATATATATATGTATATGGGGGTTTATTATTATTATTTGATTTTGTACTTTATTTAATAATGAATTTGGGTAATAAGACAAAAACTTAGTGCACAAAGACTAGACTCTTTAAGGAGATGAGGACAAGAGTGAATAGCCCAAGGTTGTATGAGGTGTACTCATTTTATGTTACCATAGTGTCAATCTTGTTGGTTAAGTGGGGTTAAGAGAGGCCTGCATGATGTTTTTTATAGTTGTTGGTGATCAATTTTCTAGTAGCCATATTTTTGTTTTCAAATTTCCTCACTAGACTAAAAGAATGCTTTAGGGATTTAGTATCAAAGAGGTATACCTCATGTTGTGTGATTTCCTTTAAATTACTTTTGGAATTCTTGAATGTCCTTTCTAATTGTTCCTTTTTGTCAAAGATTTACCAATTGACTAAAGAATGTATTTCTCTTAATATCACCATAATTTTCTAACAATTCTTCTGTAAAAATGGACTAAGATATAATATAATATTTTTTCCTTTCATGATTCCATTGATATAATACATGTTGGTCTTTATTAAAAAAATGAATGCAACGTTTTCCTTGCAAGGATGTCGCTTGGTGTAGATCAAAGTATTTCTCCATCCAGAATATCCATGTTATAAGATTGTAAACATCAAACTGCCTCATATTGATCTTTGCAATATAGTAGTTCTTTGGCACTAACTTGAAGCCCTAATGATGTGGATCTTGAATTGAAAACTCATGATTATGGATTTGTGATTCAATATTTGTTTTCTCCATTTGTGATCAAATACTCCCCATATGCAATTGAGCCTGAATACCATGCTTCCCCTTATGTTTATGATTGCATTAGATCTCCATATATTTTTTTGGGAGATCCTTTAATAGAATGATTTGTAATTATTTTATGGATTTTTTGGGTTCTTCCTTATTGTTGGGTGTGAACCCTGATTATCTTTTGGATTCAGAGGTCTTATTTCATTCGCATTTGGATCCCAGTCTGTGAAGCGGGGTGTGTGCGGGATTTTCCCCCACTATTTCTACCAGGGAGGGGGGGAGCACACTTTTATCCCCCCCTGATGGGATTAGGGGACAACTCCCCTAAAAGAAAAATTTAGAGAAAATTTGCCTTCTAAAATATTGTCATTTCGTTGTTAATCTGGGTTATTCATTAGGTGGAAGATCTGATGGTAGAAGTTGTTAATTTAGGGTTTTTTTCCCTATAAGGAAAACCTCGATTTATATGAGGGGATTGTATTGTGGCTATGGATTATGATTTCGAGTGAGAAAAATAGAGGAGATTGTGTGAGAGCGAAGAGGAAGTTACAACATATGTGTTGTAGGTTGTATCCATTTAGTTTGCTAGATAATATAAAAGGAAGAACTGGTTGTTTCTTCGTGGATGTACCCCAAATTGGGTGAACCATGTATATATGTGTCTCTCTTGTTTTATGCTTTTTTTTGTGTTTGTTTTTCCACAATAATTTATATGTTCCATTGCTCGACTATTTAATTTCTAACACTTATTTAATTTCATCTTCTTTTCCATTTCATCCATCATTTTTGTTTTAAGGTTTTCTTGAGAACCTGATAACTCCACATTTTTCAACATACAATCATCCATTTCATTAACTTTCTTCTCTAATTGGGAGAACCTAAATTCTAAGTCTTCACTTTCTTCATAAGTACTTGATGAAACTTCAAGAAATTAATTGATGTAATAGCTTTTGGATCTTTGCTTGGATTAATGTGAACAATTAATAATAGTACTCCTCTTTATCACTATTTCTAGTCACCCAAAAAAATGGATCTTCTAATCAAAACTTATGCTACTTGTAAGTTATGAACCTTTAAAACCTAAATTTGGATAATATTTGAATGGATGACATTTTTCTTGATATATCTTTAATGTTTCATTGCTTTGAGTCTAAAAATTTGGTCTCTAATATTTTGATATATATTCTCTACAATTCCATGATCAAACCAAAATTTGATGTGCCTAGTGAAAGTTATGGTAACATTCTATAAACTTGTTGACTTTTGGCCTCTTCCCAGGAGAAAACTTGTTTAACTTGCTAGGTGTCCAATTATTCAAATATAATTATAAATTTTTTTATAGAAGGTACTTCTATATTTCTCCTAATTTCTTTGATAATTTCACATTCTAAAAAGTCCCCAAAAAAGAGTTATAGCAATACTACCAAGCTGGCATGTTTGAAATAGATTTTAGGACTATTCAAAAACCCTCTATTCCAAGGGCATATATATGAAATTATAGTGAACCAAAGTATAAATTGTTTATCATAGGTACCTAGATATCTCTCCTCCTCCATAAAATTTCATGATCTAAAACATTGTTGAAAATAAGTTATAGTGAAAATGCGAAATTGTCTCGTTTATAATTGATTTTAGTAGCATCCAGGAATCCTAACTTCCTCAAACAATATATTTGAAATTGTAGTGAATGAAAGTATGAAATTTTTATCACATGTACTTAATAATCTCACATATGTCCCTTAAAAATTTATTTGTCTGAAACATCCTTGAAAAAACAAATATAGTGAAGATACTAAACTAACATGTTTGAAACTAAGTTAAGGAGCATTTAGGAACCCTAACTTCCTTGGAGCATACCTTTAAAAGTATAGTGAAATAAAATTTGAAATTTTAATGAGATGTTCCCTAATATCTCTCCTCAATATGCTCTTATTTGAAGTATCAAAACCTTAGGATCATAATATCTGATACCAAATGTTATGAACCTTGCACCTTAAAAATGATAAGAAACTGTTATTATAGTCCTATTGGAGGGGAAAGCCTCATTTTACAATGAATACAATGTATAAGACACTATTTTTATGATCCTAAGACTAGGTCTCCTTAGCGCATCTCTCTCTCTCTCTCTCTCTATATATATATATATATATATATATGAGACAAAGGGTATAATTGTAATTAAATGGGACCATGAAAGGTTCTAGCTAGCATAAAAATATGAAAATAGAATGTAATCACTTAATAAATAGGGATTAATAATGGGTTTTAGGGTTAACATGGGGCTTACATGGGACTTAAAACATTGAATACTCATCACTCAAATTCATTGACTGTGAATATGTCAGAGACAGTGATGATCACTAGTCCACTTTTGACTATGTTTTTCACTTTAATTCTAGATCCTTAGTCTATTCATGCAAGAAACAAAGGGTGGTCTCTATGTTGACTATGAAAGTTGAGTATCATGGTGTAATTAGCGTAGGTATGAAGAAAATTTGGATTCCACATCTCTTGGGAAAGCCTAGATTTCCTATTGAAACATTTGACTACTATTTATTGTGATAATCATAGTGTAATTCAAGTTGCTAGCAATCTTGTTGAACACAGTGAGATGAATCATGTCAAAGTTCATGCTCATTAATCAAGACAATTGGTTCAAGAGGAAGTTGTTACTCTCATATATTGAAAAACAAATAATTGAATCATTGATATCTTCACCAAACCACTATTAGAATCTTATTTTATTAAGCTAAAATATATGCTTGGGGTTATGGAATCTGCAATTATGGGGGGGTGTCCTATACACATCACTTCACCTCCTAAAATTATATAAAAAAAAATGTTGGGGGGTTATTGGAACTTTATCAAAACCTTAGATTATGTTGGTTCATCACATCTCTATTGAAGATATTCATTCAAGTGAACTAGTAGAGCAAGCAATGAGACAATTGATTAGACAACTAGTAAATTGACTAACAAAGAAGTCGATGAGATGATCAACTAGCCAATTGATGGACCAAATCATGAAACATTTGAATGAGTGGTCAAATAAACAGTTGATGGGTTGACTCATGGCATGATTGACTAAGTGGTCAATGATGTGTTTGAATAGATGGTTAAGTCAACCAGGATAGTCAATTGAGCTGTCAAGACATTATAGAATTGTTGGAATTAGTTACAACTATGGACCATTGCTTATGGATAAGGTCTTCTCTAATTCAAGGAAGTTAGTTAAATATTAATAAGTATAAATAAATACCATATGGGTCAATTGGATATGATGAATAACTCTTAGTGAATCATGTTTTTGTTATGTTTTAATCATAATGCAATGTGCTTAATTTTTGTAGGAAATGTCTTTATATATTTACCATAATCTTGGAATACATTTGTTTTCCTTTTTTTATTTTTCACAGATTTTGTCAATATCTAGGTTACAACTTTTTCCCAACAATGTGAGGCAGACACATTAAAGAAAAAAATATAAAGGGAGAGGGTCGGTAAGAGAATTATAGCCAAAACCAAAGAAATGATAGGACTTGTGGAAATCACGAAATGTTTGTGCCTCCAAGATTCATCCTATTTCTATACCACACCTTATAGAAATCAAAACCTCTCAAAAGTAAACTAAAGGGATATTTCCCTTGAAAATACACACGTCAAACTATAAAAAATTCCTTGCCTGGATTCTCATTGAATTTATGAATTTCAAGACCAAAAATAACATTAGAAAGGCCACGATTAGACATATAATAGGAGGGAAGGAAAAGATTAGGAGTCAAGCTACAAACTCCATTAGATTATATTCCCAAAACAAACCCCTTTCTTCCATAGAACACAACTCCTCCATAGACAAACCAACCATCGAAAATAGGACCAAAACAACATAAAACCAAAAAACTTAAATATGCAAAGAAAGATACTCACCAAGACAATTGCATTCCATTACAAATTGTGAATTCTTGGCTTGAATTCAACAATGCTAGATCTAGATGGGTTGGTTAATTCCTCCACATTTATTTCTTCTAGACCACCAGTGGTAACTATAGGCCTATAAAATTGTGCTCACATCACAATATCATGTCCAACCATCATCCTAAAATAGTCATTCTTAGAACCACCTACCTAATGGTATGAAAGAACCATAAAACCTCATTTACTAGCCATACACAATATTTATATCTACTCTTCATTGTGTGGGTGACTATCCACAACCTCTCTTGGCCACATGGAAGTATCCACCATCTTATGTGTTGACACTCCATTTGAGAACTATTTACTTTACATTATAAATATGTAAAGTTAAATTTAATTATATAATTTTTGTCTCCTTGCTTTTTATTTCTTTATAACTTTCTCATGGCTTTCCATTCATTCCATAATAAAAAATACATAAGGTCTATTGATTTTTGACTTGTCATGGACACTCCATTATACTAATTTTTCCCAATAGATTTTTACAAGATTCTAGAAACAATCCCTATTATGTAGTGAATTCTTATTTTTAAAACTTAGTATTACAAATGTAGAGCTCAAATTACTATAACAAACTAAGAATGAAATACAAGTAGCTAAAACAATAAGCATCATGTCGTCGACACAATGAATGCAAGAAATAACCTAGAAAACCTAATATGTGAAAACTCATCTAATAGGTGAGAACTATGTCTTATTATTTTCTTCTCATGAATGAAATCAAATACAAATAAAGATGAAGTCATTATGGAGTTGCAACAAACACTATGGTTTGAATTGAAGCTATATGTTCTTATGATTCCTCTATTCTACTCAAAATATCCCACTCATTTGCTCCATTTATGGAACAACAAATCAATATAGCAAGAATGGAACCCTTACTAGCTTAATTTTTGGTGTTCATGATAACCATATAGGATTAGGGTTTTTTTAATGCTTCAACTCCTAGTTAGGGTTAGGATTTTAGATCCTCTATAATATTTTTGAAAGATCACATGCGACTAGCTCTAGCTCCATATGTGTGAGTAATAGGAGCTAGCATGGAATCTACTCAATACCATGATAGTTAAAAAGACAGGTTAAGTTGCAAAAGGCATAAATTCCTCATATGGACTTCAATTGAGGTAATGTTTGTGTCATTGGAAATATTTTGATGTGTAGAATAATTTTAGAGAGATGGCAACTTTGTTCACAAAATTTTGGCCCCAAAAATGATAGTTTAATGCCCCAAATGAACTCTAAAAGTTTCATGACCACAAATCACCAAAATAAGACCTAAAAATGGTCCATACAAGGCCATGGCTCCAATTTTTCCACTTATACATTACAAAAATAGATGAAAAATTATAGTGATCCAATTTAGATCTTACCTCCCCATTTTGGGAGGGATTTCATTCTCAAAATATTCATTATTGAGAAGGAATTAAGGAAATTTTCCTAGATTCTCCATACAATACCATTTGAATTTGCTTAGAAGTTATCGTTTAACCCAATTAACTAAAGTTCTTGCTTGCCCCATCTAGTAGTTATGGAAATATTTTACAAAACTATTGCCTCTACTAACTCCACTTGAGCTTCTAGTGCTGATCCATATTTGGTAGGTAAGAATTGCCCAATTTTTCTTGGTCGAACATGGGTTGTTCACAGAGTTTCAAATATGCAACATTTTTGTCTTAATAAATGTACATATATAGAGGTAGAATAAATTTGTAGGCATTATCACCTACTACTCCAACACTTCAAAAGGACCATATTGTAGAATCTTGATCTTCTTGCCAAGTTCTTGTAATATTTCTTTGTATATATGCAACCAAATTTGGTCTTTTGGATCGAAGTTTTCTTAATTCTATTTGGTTAGACCTTGTCATAATTTATTGGATTACATGTGATTGTTACTAGTAGAGCACATGCATAGCACAATATGTAGAAAGTAATATATAATAAATACACACACACACACATATGAGCCAAAGTAGAAAGTAATAATGGAGGCAACATTAGGTATATTTTATTATTTGAGATCAAGCATCACTAAATTTGGTATATCACGATCACTTGCATTTATACTTTTCCTTTGGATTGACCAAGTAGTTAGGTAATTTTGTAAATACCCTAGCCAATTGACCTAAACTAGCAGTCTACACTCAATTACATGGTCAACTCATACTCACAATTGACTTGACAATGATAAAGGTTGACTACTTAGGCTAGTCAACTAATTGATTATCCTCTCCAACATCTCCCCAAGCCTCAAATCCTCCTTTGTCCTAAAGAAGACGAAGATTTGAACTTAGAATTATAATGTTTACAATGTGCCAACTTTTAATTTAATTATGTATTTAATTCAATTAACTTAGCTATATATTTAATTTTATAATTTCAGAGATAATTAAATTGTGCAAATGTGTTATGTAAAATATTATGAGACTTTTAGTCCATGTTAAAGGTAGGTATGGTATACCAAGCAGTTATAATGGCAGTAAACAAAATTAATCCCATATATATATATATATTTGTCATGATTTTGTTCATGCACTTTTTTATTGAAGCCATGTGTCATATTCTAAAACGACCAATATTTCAAGTAAATCTTCCACTCTTAAATAGTGGGAAAACCTACCATAACTCAGGTTTCAAACGAATCGCTAGCACAATCATCATTCACCACTATCCACAAATGTAGGTTGACTCACCACTATTATTCAAGGAAAACCACACTACCTGTAACTACCTGTTGGTAGTCCATGAGAAGACATGCTTTCACTCTTGCCATATGCCTCTAGGTCTTGGGTCGTTAACCTATTTTCTTACATCCGAGAAAAATAAGCACTTCACCAAACAACTCCACTCGTCATTAAAAACTAAAAAACATAATAATAACAAAAAAAAATATTACATAAAATTATACATAATAACTTTTATAAAATATAAAAATTGCTTTACTATTTTAATAAATATAAACCTAACAAAATGTTATAAAATTATTTAAAAACATCCCACCCACGGAGTGATTGGCAAAAAAAACAAAAAACAAACATTTTCAAAAACTTACCTTTCTCAAACTCTTTCTCATTCGTTTTCAAAACTTCTACTAATTCATTTAATTTGTAATTTCTCTTATAGCGTTTTCTCAATGTTAACCTTAATTTTTAAGTGTAAACTTCACACCATCAAGAGTTTTGGTTTTTTTCTTTTAAGCCCCGAAGGGAGGTGGGAATGAATTGATCCTTGTGTTTAAAGGAGGTATTTTTTATTTTCATGGACAATTTTTTATAACACGTGTAGCTTTTTTTTTCATGTAGCCAAATTATTAGGGGTTGGATTTGGGTTTTGGTGTTATTATGTGCTCACTTATGAATTGTGTGATATTTGTTTAAAATGTTTGTTTTGTTTTTTTGTTTTTTTTTTTTTTAATTTAATTTATTCATTTTAGTTAAAATTAAATTTATGTGTTGAAATTTCAATGTGATTGGTAAATTATAAGGATAAAGAGATATAGTTATTTTTAAATATTGAAGGGTAAATTTATTATTTTATTTAAGAAAAAAAGGAATTTTATTAATGTAAAAGATATAATAAAAAAGAATTTTATTAATGTAGAAAATATGTTATTATATCTATTTTTTTTAACATTTGATTTCTCTAAAATTAAATTTATTCAAAATTAGGTTTTATAGTTTTATTTATCACATCATATATTATTCAATAAATTTCAATGAAAATATATGAAAATATATTTGATTTCTCAATAAAAATGATTTTGTTAGAAGGAAAAATTCATGAGATGATGATCATGAGAGGATTGGTTTAGAATGAGAACTAAAATGATTTTGTATCCATAGAAATAATGATTCCATAGGAATAAGAAGAATATTATATTTACTCTCACGATCAGAATATTTGACTTTTGTAATTTTTTTCAATTATTTAATATTAGTAGAGAATGTATCATAATAGGTGTAAGGAGGAGTCATCTTAGATCCAATGAAAAAAGGTTCAAATCAATTTTTTTGGATGACTAGAATATGCATCATGTATTTGATATATAATTTGAATGTAAGAATTTATCCACCAAGAAGGAAAATTTCAATGGATCAACATGAAACTCTTCCATTCATTCATGGCTTTCACTTAATATTTTGACCTTATAGAGAGCAAAACTTCCAAGACCAAGGTTAGTCCCTCTAGCACTAATTTAGAATATGAACTCTTCATTTGAACAATTAATAGATTTGGATTGAAATTTATGAATAAAAAACCTAATCAATCATTGGAATTTAAATGTTCCATAGTTTGAAGGAATTTAATTCATCCAAATAATTATCATGAAAAATTGCATAAAGACCTTCTTGAGAAAAGAGTGTATAAAAAAGACATTGTTGCTAAGAGAGATCTTCCTTTCTATATTCTATGTAACTCATCCATTTTCAAATGTAAGTTGTGGCTCTCATTCATAAGAATAACCTCTTAATTTCAAAGACAATCAACATAGTTAGAATAAGATATGAAAAAACAAATATATCTATATATCACAATTATATCTTTTATTTATATATTTACTATCCAAGATTTTCATTCATTACAAAGAAGAATGGAAATATTTTCTCTTTGTCATCAATTACTTTCTTGACATATGAAATAAATCAATCTAATATTTACACCATTTATCTTTATCTTACATGAATGTACTCAAGTATTTAGAATTCGTTGTAAATGTATAAATCCTTAATATACTTAAAAACAGCTTAAAAAACCCTCATATTAAATGAAAAAATGTTTTTATTTTTTATCAATATTGAAAAAAACCTATTGGTGTTATTACATAATAAGTAGTTAAAAAAAACTAACCTATAACTCAAACATTTAGAAATCTCTTAAGCATAGTGTTAAAAAGTTATCCAGGAAAAGTGAGAGAATGACCTCTTTTTATAGCCTTAAAGTTTGAGTTGTCATATATGGGTCATCCTATCCCACTGGAAAGATCTTTATGGAATGTGAAACTATGGTGGGAATAATGAGTCTATGTGGAAGTTCACAATTTGATAGGGCCAACCTTAGAAAAAAAATTGAAACATTGAAAAGAGGACCAAATTTGATGAGGGTCATAGAAGAAGTTATGAATTATGGAGTGTGAAACAATAGTGGGAGTGACTAGTTCATATACAAGTTTGCAGCTTTGTAGAGTCAAATTTTTAAAATAATATCAACATTTAAAGGAGAAAATTTTATGGACCCCATAAGAAGCAAATAAATGTGGGATGAAGTGGGGTGATTTTTTAATTTTATAGTAAATATGTCTTTGCAAGTTAAGTTATATTATTGGAAATTTAAAGTATAATATATAAATACATATGGTTAGATAGATCAATTAGTAGAAAAAATTGTAACATAGCCTATAAAATCAAAGAGAGCAATGTTGATCCATGTTAAATCTAGGATAAAACCCCATTTGGACCTACCCAAAAAGGGAAACTAGGCTTGAGAGTTCAAATAAAAAAAATGAAAAACATTTAGGAGGGTTTGCCTTAAAGGAAACTGGGCCTATATTACTAATTAGACTATAAACAAAAATGAGAGATAAGGGATAGACTATTTTGAAAGAAGAAAAAAATAGAACTTAGAAAATAGAAAGGAATGCTACAACCTACCTCCTCCTCTGAGGAAGAAAGGACAATTGGAGTATCCTTGGAAGATCCAAGAGCTTCAACTTGGATTTTTCCACCATGCTTTTTGATTAGATAAGAGAACAGAGTAAGAAGGGGATGATTCTCTCTTTCTACTAGCTCCATACAATCACAAAGATCTATCTGATCCTTTCCCTAAAATGACAAAGCATGGGCTGCAAAAGCTTTGGTGTGCTAATATAGTTTCATTATGTGATGGAATGTAGTTTTACTAGTGAATCTAGGTCCATGAGGAAGTGAATAATCATGACATTGACATCCTCCTTTACTAGTAAACAACTTGAAAATATAACCCATTTCTCAACAACATTCATATGTATACAAAGGCTAGGAGGAGTGGTTTAGAGGTAATTCAAAGTGGCATTGACCATATCTATCTTAGTGCTAGTTCGATGTAGAGGGTTTTTTTCCTTTGCATGCACATGGAGGGGCCATGGTGCCAAGATCATACTAAAACAATTCCAAATTCCAAAAAAGGCCAACTAGAAAAATCAAATAGGAAAGCAGGAGATTAGGGAGAGAGAAGGAAAGATACCTTAGAGGTCTCCTTTAAAATATGTGTTGATGTATTATGGATTGACTTTATTGTGTAGAGGGACGAGACTACAAGTTGATCTCCCACACACAAATTGAGTGGCTGCAAAATTGAGTCATCATTCTCATTACTATGTTTTCATTCATTTCCCCTAGTACACCATGAATGCACTATAACTTCTTCCTCTCCACTCTACATATAGACCGTGGTCCTTTCATATGAGCGAACAAGATTGGATGGGGGTACCTTCTAATAAATTTTCATTACAACATCTAGCGCCTAGTGGGGAAAAAGCATACCATCCCTATCTCCTTCATCATGAGTCCATTCCACCCTACATGATGATTTTTTAAAATAAATTTTATCACAAGAGACTCTATGCTATTTCTTAATTTTTATTTGATTTAGTTTAATAACGATAACATCAATAACTAATCACAAAATATATAATATGTATGTTAATTATTTTAAAGGATTTGATTATTTTTAACATAGTGTACGGTTCTCTTTTGTTTTATAATTGTTCAGAAAAGTTGTGCATAATGTCTATGAGAAATATTCTAATTTCAAGAAATAATTGAATTATTCCACTTTAAAGAAATGATTAAAATATTCCAATTTCAAGAAATGATTAATTTTTAATAGAGTAGATACTTAAATATATTTCATTATTCATACTTTGTGAGAAATGAATTTTTTATGTATTAAAAGATCAACTTGCATTTTTTATTTTATTTTTATATCCATTGATTAATTTTTAATAGAATAGATACTTAAATATATTTCATTATTCATACTTTCTGAAAAATTTTTTTTTTTTTTTTTTATGTATTAAAAGATTAAACTATATTTTTTTTATTTTATTTTTATATCTATTTTAAACATAGATATATATTAAAAAGTATAAAGCCAAGACACAAATGATAAAGGCACTTTTAAAATGAGATTTATGTTCACATGTCAATCTACCATTTGAAAAAGTGTTTTTATACATAAAATTAACTTAATTCCACAAATAAAAATAATTTTTATAATGTATTAATTTACAATTATATATATTATTTATGTTTTGGAAAATATACTCCATAAATTTTTAATACTTCCATTTAAAATATATTGTAGGTTGAATAAATGCACTTTTAAAATGATATTTATGTTCACATATCAATCTACTACTTGAAAAAGTGTTTTTATACATAAAATTAAATTAATTGCACAAATAAAAATAATTTTTATAATGTATTAATTTACAATTATATATATTATTTATGTTTTTGAAAATATACTCTATAAATTTTTAATACTTCTATTTAAAATATATTGCAGGTTAAATAAATGCACTTTTAAAATGAGATTTATGTTCACATGTTAATCTACCACTTGAAAAAGTGTTTTTATACATAAAATTAAATTAATTCCACAAATAAAAATAAATTTTATAATGTATTAATTTACAATTATATATATTATTTATGTTTTTGAAAATATACTCCATAAATTTTTAATACTTCCATTTAAAATATATTGCAATATATTGTAGGTTAAATAAATGCACTTTTAAAATGAGATTTATGTTCACATGTCAATCTACCACTTGAAAAAGTGTTTTTATACATAAAATTAAATTAATTCCACAAATAAAAATAATTTTTATAATGTATTAATTTACAATTATATATATTATTTATGTTTTTGAAAATATACTCCATAAATTTTTAATACTTCTATTTAAAATATATTGCAAGTTAAATAAATGCACTTTTAAAATGAGATTTATGTTCATATGTCAATCTACCATTTGAAAAAATATTTTTATACATAAAATTAAATTAATTCCAAAATAAAAATAATTTTTATAATATATTAATTTACAATTACATATATTATTTATGTTTTTGAAAATATACTCAATACATTTTTAACACTTCCATTTAAAATATATTGCAATATACTGCAGGTTAAATATAACACACTGTGGAGACAAAATAATATCACAATCTTTAATACTTCCATGTAAAAGGTACTGCATGGCAGGATAATCTCATTAAACAAAAATCTTGCTTTATGTTTAACAATAAGCCAAAGTCAACAAAACATAAGCCAACTACATGACACTTGAAACGTGATTACCAGTGGCATTTTCTATAGATGTATGCAACCAACCACTCATTTGAGATGAACATCATCTAATTCTCAATATTAGCTGGACTTCTACTGTATGCAACCAACCACTCATTTGAGATGAACATCATCTAATTCTCAATATTCTTTCAAAAAAAATAAAATGAAGCATTACCATAATAATAAATAAATTACAAAATGAACATAGGAATAGGAAACAAATGTCTCAAATGTTAAATAATGTAGTCAAGTCCAAGTGATCGATGAACCATTATGAGGAGCAGCCACTAGGATGGGCTCTAAGTTTACCATAAAGTTTGACCATCTGTGGAATTTAAAGGTTGATGTTCTCCTTAATTTGTGGTAGAGGAATCCATATATGAGAACGTTGAACACATCATAAAACTTCTTTAACTGAAAGTATGACCATAATGGCTCAGCGGTATCAAATATGTAAGAATGATTAGTAATAAATTCAAAAAAATCCTGCCACTTGAACTATAGTAATGTTTTTATCCTAGGTAATGAACTCTTGTGGTTATTCTTATGCTACAAGACATTATTAAGTATTCAAGAAAGTAAAGGAAATTAAAACATTTTAACTCTATTAGGACATCATTTAAGTGTAGATTAAATCTTTTAACACTTTGGAATTACCGTTTAAAAGAAGTTGGGATATTTGGGTGCTTGGAAATGGTAATTTTAAATGAATGTTAGGCAATTACACTTTGGAATTATGGTTGATTTAGATAGATCATTATATTATTTATCATTCATTTTGATATTTTTAGAATTGGATAAAGTGGAGGAATCAATTCATAGGACCATTTTCATTAACAGGTCCGAGTTTGGTGAATTGGGGTATGAAACCTTCTGGAAGCAGTTTGAGGCATACAACAACATTTTCTGGGGGTAAAACTTATCTGCTTAATCGCGCACCCCCAATGCTGTTATAAACACATATACCTTTCTGACGACACAAAAATATCCTCAATTGGATTTTGTATGCAAAATAATGCCACCCGAAAGTTGACTTCCCTGTTTTAACTACCATTATTTGAGAAGACACCATGTCATACCCTATTATTCATGGAAAAGGAGCTAGCCACATGTCATAATGATGAGGAAGAATCTAGAAGAGTAGATGTCGTAACTCTAGCTAAGAGTTGAAGGAGTCAAACTTAACCACGAATAGGCTATCGAGTTGTGTTATAACTAGGCCTCTAGGAAGAAAAGGGGTTCCATTGTATTGATGTGCATTTTGTTTCATAGATAAGAAGAGTAACAAAGAGAGGATAAAGAAATAGGAAAAAAAGAGGGTTTGTGCATTATAGTAGCCCATGGGAAATATGACTCACTCCTTTGTACATGCACTCATTTTCTAGTCAGAGAAAGAGAGTTGAGCACCCTCACTTTCTAGCTAGGTTTTCTCTTGAAAGGGTTTCCTAGGTCATATCTTGTTTTATTATGATTGTGAGTGGTTGTATTTTTTTTTGTTCTCTATTTTTAGCATTTTATATATTACATGCATAAAGACAATAACTTAAATAAACCCAGAAGTCTAAGGAAAATAACCCTCATAGTATAAATTTTGGATTTTCAGTATAAATTTACCATATATGTTGTGACAAATTGTCCACTAGAGAATCCAAGGTAGTTTACAAATCATATTGGCATTAGAGCATTTTTTTTGGATATATTGTGGGGATTTGTAGGCAATTCATATTGGCTAGGCCAAAATTCACAAAATTCAAACCATGGTTAACGAATATATTAATAACCCTCAAGATCTTGCAAATCAGGAGAGGTTTGAATGACTAGAAACACAATTCATAGTTATAAGCCATAATGTGAACCTCATCATGGTGGTCTTGATCAATAAGCTAGAGCTATTTGAAGAAGATGGATGTATTAATGTGGAGGTTATATTGAAGGGGAGATTGATAGATTAGGAAAAACCAAAGAGATGATCTAAGAAAGAATCTAAAAAGGATCAACCTAGTTCAAGTAACATGAACCATTTTGTTGATGGTGTTGGAAATCCGTCAACCAAGGGGGTCTCCCCGATGTGAATTCCAAATTAGACTTCAAACCATTCGAAGTAGAAGCCCCATCCAGGGTATTGGATGGGTTTCCATATATTCTTATAGATTTGCTTTGGCTTTAGTTATTAGCAAGAGAGAAAGTGTGTATGTGCCTTTGCGAAAAGAAAGTAAGTCTGCCTAGTGAATGTTTGGTTGCAGGTGTATCAAGGTTCTTCTACTGTAGATGGAGGAGAAGTGAGCCTCTTAAAAGAGAGGTAATAGTACCACCCTACTAGAGGCGGACAAAAGCGAAAAAGAGAATTGCCTAACATCAAGCGGAATAGTCCACATAGATGTGGCGATTGTTACGACCATTACAACACATTTTCAATAAGATAAGCACTAAAATAACTGAAATAGTTCAACTACTTTAGTACAAGCGGAAACAAACATGCATCATAAAAATTCACATAATAATCTTACAAATATTCACAATCCATGCATGAAAACATGCCGGGCATAAGGCTTCGAGTATTAAGTAAAAAATCCCATGATACAAATACACAACGAACATCACTAGCTCCAATAGTGGAGCATTGGAGCCATGACTTGCTCCCCAAAAGTACTAACTCTGTCTCTTTGATGCCTTATGGGAGAAGCCAAGGTGAAAATTCTTTTGCATGAACAATGAGGGTGTATATATAACAAATGGGGTGATCCTTCACCTCCCTTATGACTCTTGGACTACCCTCATGATTGTTTGACTTCTCATGACTTTTTGACTTCCTACATGACTCTTCACATTACATAGATGACTCTTGGACTTCCACTTCACATTACATTTTCCAATATAGAATTACATAATCCACAAATGATGTGGCACATGATGGCTCATGACATGACATGACATGACACTGATGACATGGATTGCATGATGACATGGCAATGTCAAGTCATGTTTTGTTGCTTCTTTCTTTGTGTCTTCTTGAAAATATGGTGCATGTTCTTCTTCTTCCTCCTCCTTATGACTTGAAGATAAGGAGTCTTCAATGTGGTCTTGATCTTCCATCTTCTGTTATAATCCAGTGTTCCTTCATCTTCTTTCCTAATGATCATCTTATCTCCTTAGCTCCTTAGGTGTCTTCTAGCATTTCCTCCTTCTCCATCTCCTTATTCATCATATTTCCATAGCATGATAGAGTACCTGCATTTGCAATCCACTCATGACAAGACGACATCAGTCCAATAAACCCCTAGTCTAAGATGTTGCATGATGATCCACTGACTAAGCTGTAACCGGGTGGAAGACTGAGGGAGAGGCTCAGTGATTGAGAATTTGCACAGGTAGTCAAGGGTCAGAATTGAGCCTTGAAACTGCGCAATTCATAGTTCATGCTTGGACTGAGAAAAAATATTGTGTAGTTGGGAAGCTTAAGGAGCTAGGATGAGGGCTTAGGCACTGATTTTTCCCACTATGTAGTTATAGAAGGTAGATGAGGCCAGGTGATTGCACAATTACATAGCTCAAGAGCTTAGGGATGAGGCTTGAGCCTTGAGACGCTACAATTTGCAATACTGACTTGGCATGAGAGATAAATTTCATATTTTTTGAGGTCAGAGGCCAAGATTGAGCACTATGATTGTGCAGTTCACAGTCCTAGAAGGCAGGAACTGCACATTGTGAAATTCCAAGAGGAAGGTTTGTAGCTTGAGGGACGAGACTACACAATGCACAACTCATGAGGGCTGGATGAGGCTATGTTGTCCGGTCGGGAAGTTTTCCAAATTTGACTGTGTGTGGGATCTGTGAAATTGATGTGAATAGTGACAAGACTTGATTGTGATCACACACTTAGAAAATTTTATTACACAACATAGATCATCCAAAACACATGAGCAACATACTTCCCTTAGTGCGACAACTTTGTGACAACTTACGACAAGTGCGACACCAAAGATACACTTTGCAATGACTGTGATGACACTTGTGCAATAATGCTTGAAACTTTGGGAATGAGTGTAATACATGTTTACATGGTAAGTACAACTCATTAACACAAATATTACCCCTTGAAACACACCAAAACTAGCTTTTGTGCATTGTGCGACACTCCACATGCCAAAAGACAACATTTACTATATGAAGAGAAAAGGGGGAATGACACTTGCGATACGCAAACGACAGTGAAAGTGACACATGGCATAGTGAAGCTAACATGAAAATAAAAATAATTAAAGTGAAGGAAAGAAAAGGCGACATTCGAAAGTATGAAAACGACACTCGTGAAAGAGAAGGTGTGAAAAAGCGAAACTTTGAAAAACTCACCAAAATAGAAGTACAAATGCAGCTAAAAGTGAAGGGTTGTCAATAACAATGTGCACTAACTATCGACATGGGTTGAACATAGCACATACATTGTCTTGATGGATTGTGCTATGCTTTTTCAAGCTTGCGTAAAAGAATGTGCTCATGAACTTGTTGCAAACAATCATGTGTGAGAAAGTGACTTTAAACAATCAAGAAATGACCACAGAACGATCGATCACAAGATCCACAGTAGGCTCCAAAATTCAAGTTTAGGTAAAATTTTGGAGGGTGTTTCTTACAGCGAAAACACTTGGTGAAACACTGGTAGAACTCTAGCGTCTTTGCCTTGGTCAATTATTTTGTGCATGGTCTAGTTCTTCAGGGAAAATTGATTCATCATTCAGATTACCATGCCTTCCCGTCTTACATCATGCATAAACATAGTCCCCTTCATTCATTTACTTAGTTAAACACAAACATAAGGTCAACGATCACACAATGTTTCAAATCAAGAAAGGGTAATGAAGTTCGCGAGCTTTATATTTTCAGAGTGTAGTTTTTCATCTCTGGTGTTGCTCCACTGCCAGAAGGCTTGGACAATACCCAAATGGAGTCACTTCAGTGACAAAAACATTTCTCCATTATCAGAAGGCCTAGACAGTACCCTGACGAAGTTGCTTGCTTCACCTCTCTATGCAGGAATCCTTTCTCTTCTTTCGTCTTTATTTATTTATTTTATATAGGACTATGCATCAACACTTATTTATTTCATGGGCATAAGAGGGATCCAGACTTATTGAGAGTAGAAGAGGTTGTCCCCTCATAGAAGCATCTATAAGACCTCTAATATTGGTTTTCTCATTTAGATTTTACCCTTGTCCTTCTCTACTTGATTGGATTAGCCTAAAAACACTGAAACATAAAGACCCGAATATAGGCATGAGTTTTCCAGAATAGGCATGGAGATTATGGTTTGACACAAGGCTTTCCTTACACAAGGATCATATTTTATGTCGGAACATCATTTTTAGAAAGGTGTAATCGAGACAAGGAAGAAGGATAGAGAGTTAGCCAAATGTTGTAGTGTCACAAAGTCCTTTTCTATTTTGCCAAATTTCCTTTTGAGTGGATAGAGAATCTTCATGCAAGATTTTATAAAATGAAAGAAAATACACCACACAACAAGGAAACGAAACCAGAAGACAAAACATAAGGAGGCTAAACCAAAACATGACGCGAAACCAAATCAGAAAACACAAGACAAAGTATAGAAAATGAATGTAGGATGAATGTGTAGGTAAACTAATATGCAACTAGACTTACTCCTACCCCAACCAGCTAGAAGGTTAGGGTCACGTGTAATGATATTTCCAATGAAGCCACTATAGCTACTTCCAACTTGAATTAAAAAAGATACAAGCACTTAAAATGGAGACAAAATATTGTGCCAAGAAAAGATAAGAGCTTGAATAACTTGCACAAAAAATAGTGTTATGCAACAATCTCACAAAATAGAAGAAAATATAGATCAATGACTTAAAAATGATCCTCTTCAAGGGGGAAACCTCCTTTACATTACATAAATGAAAAATTATTGGATGATACAAATGAGAAGACCTCCTTTGTATATATAAGATTCTAAGGGATCAAAATATAATCAGAGCCTACATAACAATAATAATTTAAGGGCACAATAATAACAACAGTGGGCTTCTATGGGGCAAAAAAATAATAATATGGGGGCTACATGGGCACAACAATAACAATGAGGGAGCTACAATAAAAATAATAATAAGGGGACTACACTAGTATTATAGGGATCCAACATGACCCTCTCCTTCAAAAAAGTGTTGTCCTCAACGCTTGAGTAGTTATGGATGCTTCTGTATAAAATTCTCATCCTCCCATGTGGAATCTTCAGAGGGTAACTTCTTCCACTTAATGAGATACTTTGAAATTGATCGAATCCATAGTTGTTGGGTTCTTGTTTTCGTGACTACTTGAGGCTCAAATATGATTTTTCCTTCTTCGTAAAGTTCTAGAAAAACTGTTTGAACTGGAAGCTTGTCACCGATAACCTTCTTTAAGCATGAAACATGGAATACTGGGTGTACTGAGGAAGCTGCAGGTAGATCCAATTTTTATGCCATAGTACCAATATTTTGCAACTACTTGGGTGATAATTTATCATCCTTCTTAGCTTGCTTGAGAGACATTTGTTTGTATGGTTGTAGCTGTAAGAATACCCAGTCACCTACATCAAAACTTCTTTCATTACGATGTTGATCTTCCTGTTGTTTCATTCAATTATGTGCCTGAGTGAGGTTATCCTTTAAGAGTTGGAGAACTTGTTGTTGATGCTCGATGTGATCTTCCACTGCTTGAGCCTTATAATTCTCTTAAAGATGATGTGATGGGCGGTGGATGATATCCATAAAGTGCCATAAATGGGGTCATCTTTGTTGTAGTATGGAAGGAGGTGTTATAACACCATTCAACTAGAGGTAACCACGTGACCCATTGTGTTTGTTTACCAAATAAAAAGCAATGAAGATATCCTTCCAAACATTTGTTCACTATCTCAGTTTTCCCATCATATTGAGGATGATAAAATGAGTTATGAGCTAATTGATGACCAAGACAAGAAAATAATTCCGTCCAAAAATTTCCAAGTGAAAATGGGATCTCTGTCACTTACTATAATCTTTGGGTTTCCATGAAGCTTTTGAAATGTTTCCATAAATGCAGTAGCAGCTGTACTGGCTTTAAAAGGATGAGATAATCCACAAAAGTGTGCATACTTGGTAAGTCTATTAAATACCACCATGATGACACTCTTTCCTTCAGAATTGGGTAAACTTGTGATAAAATCCATTGAGATCTCCTCCCAACGCTAACTTGGAATGGCTAAAGATTGTAACAGAGCCAAGGTCTTAATTGCCTCAACTTTATTTTGTTGGAAAACCAAACATTTTGCCACAAACTTCTGAATATCATATTTAAGGCCATCTGAAAAAAATTCCTTCTTGACCTTATGGTAAGTTTTTAAAAATCCCGAGTGCCCTCCTAAGGGAGAGGTGCAATTATAAAAAAATATTTTGCTTGAGTTGGGAATTCTTACAAAGACATAAGCAATCTTTCTACCATAATGAATCATTTTTCTACCTAAATGTATCATATGTACTAAGATCTTGCTGCAAATTTTGAATGAGTGTCCACAACTCTTCATCATTCTTCTATTCATCCCTTGCTTCACTTGTCCACTCAGGTTGGATAATAGAAATGGCACAAATAAATTCTTCCACATCCTCATCCTTCCTAGAGAGTGAATTTGCAACAACATTTTTCTTCCATTTTCTGTAGATGATTTCAAAGTCATAACCCAACATCTTTGTCATCCATTTTTGCTACTCTTCTAAAGATAATCTTTGTTCCAAAAAGTATTTAAGATTATCATGATCTTTTTTTACCTTGAAGTGTCTTCCCTTTAGGTAAGGTTTCCATTGCTTTAGTGCGTGTAGTATTGCCAACATTTATTTCTCATAAGTAGGTTTGTGTAAATACTTTCCTTTGCTTGGACGGATTTCAAAAGAAATGGGTGTTTCTTCTTGCATTAAAACAACACCAATTCCATTTCCTGAGGCATCACATGCCACAATAAAGGTTTTAGTGAAATATGGCGTAGCTAAGACCAGTGCTTGGCACATTGCCTCTTTAAGATGTTCAAAGGCCTTAGTTGCTTTTGGAGTTCAAGAAAATGAATCTTTCTTTAGTAATGATGTTAGAGGTGCTGCTATTCTCCCATAATTATTAACAAACTTTCGATAATACCCTGCCAACCTGAGAAATCCTCAAATATTCTTTATCCTTGTGGGGTTTTCCATCCCTTAATGGCTTTAATTTTGTTAGGGTCTGCCTTAACACCCTCATGAGATACAATATGACCCAAATATTTCACCTCTCATGCTCCAAAGAAACATTTGGAAGTTTTTTGCTTATAATTATTTCTCCTCCAATAGTTTGTGCACCTTCTCAACATGTTGAACATGATTCTTCCAAGACTTGTTGTAATTAGTATATCATCAAAAAATACTAACACAATTTTTCTAAGGGTTTGAAAATGGAATTCATCAAACCTTGAAATGTGGAAGGTGCATTAGAAAGGACAAAATGCATGATAAAAAAATCATAATGACCTTCATGATTTTTGAATGTAATTTTGGAATGTCTTCAATCTTCATTCTAATTTGATGATATCCTGAACGAAGATCCAACTTGGTGAAGTAAATTGCTCCATGTAATTCATCTAACAATTCATTAATGATAGGAATGGGAAATTTATTTTTTTAATAGTAATCTTGTTGAACTCCCTATAATCCAGACGCATATTCCATGATCCATCCTTCTTGTGTAGCAATACTACTAGAGCAGAGAAAAAACTTTGACTAGGTTGAATTATACCAGCCTCTAACATTTCTGCAACCATACATTTAATTTCACTCTTGTGGGTATAAGGATATATGTAAGGCTTGATGTTTGGAGGAACACTTCTTGGAATCAAATGAATAGCATGATCATGATCAGGAATAGGTGGGAGGCCTTTGGGAGTCTCAAACACCTTGGAATGATTGTCCAAGGCATTTTGGAGATCTAGAGAAATAATTGATTTCAATGTTTGAACCTATAGTGAGAATAATTGTGAAATTACGCCTCGTTGTTCTTTTTTTAGAAGCTTTGTCATGCCATTAGAGCTAATTATCTTTCCTGGTTTCCCTGCGATACCCCTTAATTCAACTTCCTTTCCTTCCCAAAACAATTTCAAGAAAATTTCTTGAAAATTGAAAGCTATCGTCCCCAAAGATTGTAACCATTGGACTCCTAGTACAACATCAGTACCACCCATTGGAATGGAAAGCATTGGAATATTCAATACATATTCACCCATGGTTAGCTTGATATTATGGCACTTTCCCAAGAAATTTATAGTTCCTCCATTTGCAACCATCACTTGACACTTTGGTGCTAGATATAGGAAGCAATTCAATTCCTAGTCTATCTTACAATAAATAAAACTATGGGTACCACCCGAATCAATCAACATTATTACCTTTTTCGTCTTGAAATATCCTTCAATCTTGAGAGTTTGAGGAGTGGTAATTCCTGCCAATGCATTACAAGATATGGTCATATTCATTTCTTCTTTCTCTGGGGTTGGTTCCAGATGTATATCCTCTTACTTTGATGTTTCTTGTTCCCTTTCTTCCTCCTCTTCACAATATATGCAGAATAATTTATTCTCATCACACTTATGACCTTTAATGTATTTTCTATCACAATTATAACAAAGCCCTTTTTCTCTTTTTTCCTCCAATTATTGTGGTGTCAACCTTGTAGGTTGTGGAAGACTATGAGTAACAACACTTCCATCTTTATATTTGTGAGTGCTAGACTTCCTTATTGCCATAATTTTGATTTCAAATTTTCTTGCCACCCTGAATGCCTTCTCCAATGAATCAAGTTTCCAAAGGCAAACCTCATGTTGGATGTTATCTTTTAAAGTCCCTGTGAAGACATCAATCCTATGCTCCTCTAGAATATCGATTACCCTAATATTCAATTTTTGGAAGTCTTCAATGTGCTTCGCCATTGAACCCTTTTGTTTGAGATTTATCAATTGGCTAAAGGTGTTTCTATTTGTATCTTCACAATGTGTTATCATTTCCTTCGTAAAATTGACCAGGTGACGAGTGGTTTACAAGAAAAAATCCATTTATACCAGACAAACTGATTGGGTTCTAAATATAAAGATGAAATACGTACCTTTTATGAGGGTTGCACATCCGTAGATCAGAATATTGCTCCATATGTAGTATCAATGTTACCGGATCCTTTCCATCAAAATTCCTCATATCTATATTTGGAATTTGGTGGTTCTTAAACCCCACACCGGAGTCTCTAAATCATAATTCATATTACTTTTGTCCTCATCACGATTTTCATGGATTACCTTGTCACCCCCAGGAAGTCTTTCTTGCAACAACTTTGTCAACTCTTCCAGCTTGACATTCATCGCATCCATGTCTACTTTAAAAACCTCCATGTTTCCTTTTATACCATCCATGTCACCTTTTATTTCTAGTTTTAAACCATCCATGTCCCCTTTTAAGCTATCCATGAACCCTTTTATTCCATCTTTGGTTTCTCTTTGTGAGAGCGGAATTTATTGCACTTGGTCCAATAATTTTGATATATCATGCTGCAATTCTTCCTCTTCATGCGTCATAGTAGAGTTTTCTAAGAGCTTAATGGGTGTATAATTATTTTGTTTTTGAGCCATTTTATAACTTAATACTGATATATATGCTTCAATATTCCCTTGGAATCACTTCAAACTGATTTTTCAAACAAAAGTTATGCAATTTTTTATAAAAAAAACACACATTTTTCTTGATTTTAGGAGCTAGAGCTTTAAATGGTTCTAACTCTGTAATTTCAGATCTCCAAGGTCTGAAATTCCTTCCTGTGGTATCTCTCCGAGTATTCTTTCCAACGCCACAAACCAAACCAAAATTGGATTATTTAAGATAATGTAATGTCAAATATCACACAACGACCTAATTATTGGCTGATTCAGTATAGGGAACTTGTACGTAATTCCACATGTCATTTTTTTTAGCCTTTGGCCCTAAAATTGATACAAATGAAACTACAGTCTATTATATTTCTGTCACTTTTTACGAAATTTCAACCCATTTCTTTCGGAGAAACTTATGACGATTTTCCCTTAGTCACTTGTTTGAGACTGAATTCTGTAGCATGAAACAACCCTAACTTCTTCAGACCATATCTCATAAAATATAGTGAACTAAGATCTAAAATTTTGGCATGGAGTTCACCAAGATTTCGGTTCCACGTGATCATAATTTTATCTTCTGAATCTTCCTAGAAAAAAAGTTATAGTAAAAATTCCACGATGACTTGTTTCATTAGGGGAATTTTGAGGACTAAAATGGGCCTCTTAAGCAAATTATAAAACAATAGTGGAAATAATAAAATAAGATTAGATTACATCATCAAATTTTAGAGGGAAAAGAGAAACACTATTTTTTCAACTCATATTTTCAACTTATCTTGCTATGGGTTCACTCAAATTTCGAGCGGAAACACTCGGATATAGAATTTGGTTCCTCATCCAATGAGTACCCATATTTCATACTTTCGATGGACCCTGCTACACAAAAAATAAGAAATACATGGAAAACGTTATTGCAATCACGTTTTTCTTGTATTTCTCATTTTTTGTGTAGCAGGAAGTGTGTAATATGGATACTCGATAAGGAATTAAATTTTGCATCAAATGAGTACAGCCACTCAAAATTTGAGTAAAACCTTAGGGAGATAACTTGAAAATATAAGTTGAAAAAGTAGTTTTATTATTTTTTAATCTTTTTACTTTTTTACTCCAAAAATGGTGAATCATCCTCCATGGTGGACATCATCATCTTGAATCCTATTGGTTCTTATAAAGTTTATTTTGGTTGTACATTTTTCTTAGGAGGTACATTTTTCTTAGGAGGCCCATTTTAGACTGCAAAATTCCCCTAATAGAAGCAACAAAACCCTAAAATCCAAAGCTTTGATACCAAATGTTATGCTACCAGCTCACAAAATAGAAGAAAAGATAGATCAACGACTTAAAAATGATCCACTTCATGGGGGGAACCTCCTTTACATTACATAAATGAAAAGTTCTCATAAATGAAAAATTCTTGGATGATACAAATAACAAGGCCTCGTTCGTATATATAGGAGTCTAAGGGGTCACAATATAATGAGAGCCTACATAACAATAATAATGTAAGGGCATAACAATAACAATAGTGGGATTCTATGGGGCACAACATTAACAATATGGGGGATACATGGGCACAACAATAAAGATAATGGGCTACGCTAACAATAACAATAAGGGGGATAAACTAGTATTATAGGGAGCTAACATATAAAGGTCTTGCATGTTAGTAGAAATATAGGCCATAGCCACTACTTCTAACCAGTTCACATTCTTACCTATTCTATGACCATTATAAGAAGACAAATCATGAAAAATTCTTATGAATGAACCTTCATCTGTCTCATCCTTCTTAGCAAGCATGGGAAAAGGCCGAAACTTATTATTAGCAAAAGGGCTTGCTAAGAAAGATGCTTCTAGGAAATCATACATTGGATCTTGAAATTTGAAACAATCCTCTAAAACCCCAAAATCCTTGAAAAGATGATTTTTCAATTAGAAGCACAGGGTCTGAATGAGAATCTTGTGAGAGAAAAATGATCTGATCATATTCAATTGGTTTGCAAGAAAGTGAGGACCCGACATGACCATCAGCGAAGGGTGAAGTGCCTCAATCATTTGACAAGTACTCGAAGGATGAGATGTTAAACCATGAAGATCAAAGAATGTAAAACAACTGTCATGGGTATAATGGCGGGAAAATGATAAAACAAATGACAATTAATATTATGATTAGATGGACTATTTATGACATGATAATCCCAGTTCAAAAATGGATCAATTTGAACATTTTTACGAATTCCTTGAACAAATTAATCATCTTCCTTGCATGATAGATATGAAAATCGTTCTCTTCTAACCAGTAACATACTGCACTAGCATCGTAGTAATGGAATGGAGTGAAAATGAATGCCAGTATGACAAACACATGAAACCAGTTAGGATACAATGATTGAATATGAATTTGATTTTCCAAATAACTCATGCATTCATTATTACTCAAGAGGATTTTAGGTGCGATGAAGGGAAAGGTTTGCAATATAACATTTGTGAGAAAAATCAGGAGATGACTATTAAGAAACGAATCTAATAGGCGTGATTCTCTCAGCCAAAGATCATTTTTGAAATGATGAACTCACAGTTCCATGATTTTATGAGAGATACACATTCAAAATCCATGTTTGCTACATGATATTTGCATGAAGATGAATCAACTGAAGAGGATCCATGAATCTGATTAGAAATAAAATTTTGAAAGCTCGAAATACTACATACGAAATACCAAACATATTTCAATTTTTTTTTACATCGAGTGCAATGATGCAAAGAGAAGGATTGTGCGGGAAAAAGTAGATTTGACTTAGTTTAGGGGGCTTATCAAAATCATGAGATATTGACATAACCATCAATGAAATTTGAAGTGCATCGACTTCTTGATAAGTCCCAAAACTTTCAAGGATTTTAAAATCACATTCTTAAGATTGAATCAAATCATGCATGGTGTGAAGATAATTTCTTCTTCTGATCTCAATGGGACCACTAATACTAGATGGAAACCACCTCTGTCACTAATTTGACCAAATTTTACAACTTCAACAACTAGATTACTCAAATTGAAAGATTATTATGATTGTAAATTTGGATATGTGTGAATCGGGGAAATTTCATGAGTAAGATGATTTGAAAAGTTATCTTCATGCAAAACGAGAGATAATGAGGGATGGAAATAATACTCAATGATTCAATTATTTCCTTTCATGTCATGGATAATCTCACTACCTTGTGTCAATTGAGAAGTTAACTCATCAGATTAAGAACTTGAAGAGCAAGGAGTATCCTTGTCGCAAGTTGATGCACCACAAATGGTAGAACATAAGGGGCAGTGAGATGAAGACAAAGTTTCCATAAGAGCATATTATTTGACCAAATCAGATTATAGATCTAAACCTTTCAAATAAAAATACTCTAGAGGAACCAAAAGATCAACTAGTGCACTTTGGAATTCATGATCACATACAATAGATTCATCATCATCAAAATGATTGTTTCCAAAGACTTCAAATTGATTAAGTAAGTAAATTCCATTTGATATGTCATCAAGATTCTCAGATTGAAAATCAAGCAAGGATGGAAGAGAATTATCCTGACATGGGGAACTCTAAAAAAGAGAAGAAATATCAAAGGTATCTTCACTTTCTTTCCCTTCTACCTGTGTAATGTGAATGCCTTGTACTTGACCACAATTTGAACGAACAACTTGAAATTCAAGAGAGTGTGAAGAACTAGTTGGTGGAGCATATTGATCAAGAAGATCATGATACAAAGAGTCATGGCATGTAAATGATAGTGGGTGAAAAATGTCCCTTAAAGAAGTAATACTTTCAGTGGAACAAGATTCAGGTTTGAGGTTAAGAATGTTATAATCATCTTGAGGAGTGGAAGAGTTAGTCTTCACCATAAGATTCATGAGCCATTTCAGGGCTTCCTCTATTGGATTTGAATCATGAAAAGGAGAAGGAGGATGAGAAGATGGTATAGGAATTTGATTTGCATATTTCCCAAATTTATTATCATCATATGGAGGAACCTGAATTGGTACTGGAAAAGGAGGAGGACAGGGAACAAAATGATTAGTAAGTTCCTCCTTTGAAATTAGAGGTGCTTCATGATTTACAAAATTTGTGGAAGTAGAAATGTTAGGGTGTTCAGATTCATCGTGAAAAGAGATGTGAACCAAATGCTTAAACTTTTTTTTTAAATAAATCCCAATATGTGTCTTCTCCCTGAAATTCATAACAAAGGTGAAGGAAACGATCAAAGAAATTCTCTATTGATTCATTATGTTTCACTCTTAGTTGATTAATTCTTTTAAGAACATCCTGGTAATCATACATATAAAATTATTTATGAAGCTCCTTCACAAGATGGTCGAATGAATGGATAGAAGCGTTAGGTAATGTATGACACCATCTCTTAACATGACCTTCAAATGAGAGGGTGAGAAATCTAGCCATGAGATCCTTGAAATGTATCCCATTAGAAAGGAAAAAATAGACAAGTTAAAACAAATGTTCATGAAGAGTTAATTCACCCTCACCATCAAATTTAAACTAGGACAGGTTAAGGAAAAATTCTACGGGGATGGTAAGATTAAGCTCTTTAGAAAAACATCCCAGGATTATGCTTTGGGAAAGAGCCTTTTTAAATAAGAGATTCAAAGCAGACTTGATAGGCATAGCCTGCCGTTTGGTCTTCCTTCAAGCACCATTATTTTGACAGTGTTGGAAATTCGTCAACCAAGGGGTCCTCCCTGATGTGAAGTCCCAATTAGATTTCACACTGTTTGAAGGAGCCCCATCCAAAGTATTGGCCTACTTACCATGTATTCTTATAGATTTTCCTTGGCTTTAGTTATTAGCAAGAGAGAGAAGCATGTATGTGCCTTTGTGAAAAGAAAGTAAGTGTGCTTGGTGAATGTTCGGTTGTAGGTGTATCAAGGTTCTTCTACTGTAGAGGGTAGGCAAGTGATCATCTTAAAACAGAAGTAATAATACCACCCTAGTAGAGGCGCACAAAAGCAAAAAAGAGAATCACCTAACATCAAGAGGAATAGTCCACATAGATGCAACGATTGTTATGACCATTACAACACATTTTCAACAAGAGAAGCAGTAAAATAACCAAAATAGTTCAACTACTTTAGTAAAGGTGGAAACAAACATGAATCATAAACATTCATAAAACATTCTTAGAAATATTCACAACCCATGCATGAAAACGTTTTGACTATCAAGATTCAAGTATTAAGTAAAATTCCCAATATCATGGTATACAATGAACATCATTAGCTCCAATAGTGGAGCATTGGAGCCATAACTTACTCCCCAAAACTACTGACTCTATCTCTGTTATAGACATATTTGGGCACTGCAACCCCAATCACATATGTCAATAAACAAAGGGCTCTCAAACCCTTAAAAGTGTTGTTTCATACGCTAAAGGATCAAGGTCAAAACTGGACCATACATGCTACTCCATGCTGAGGGTGTGATGCATCTCACCTGCTACACACAAAGGGTGCGATGCATACTGAAAAGCCCTTCTGTAGGGTGCGATGGGTGAGAGCAGACAAATGGCAGAGGCAGTTTGCTGGGTGGAAACTTAGAGAATCTTCTAGAAACTGCTCATATGACACTTGCCTCTCTGAATTCGCCCAGGGATGAGTAAGAGATCATGAAATATCCAAGTGGAACAAGGAACTATCAGTGAAATGACACTAATCAAAATCCTAGAAGCTGACTCACTCCCCTGCAAATATGTATATATGGATCCCTCATCCTAGAGATCCAGAGGTTGGAATTTTGTAATTTGTAAGGAAGTGCTGTTGGTTTCTCTTTGAGACATTGTATTGTTGGGTGATCTTGCTTTTCATGGGGTGAAGAGGGCTTTCATGCTGGGAGGATGATGCTAGATCAGATAGCTGGGTTGTAATCCTCTCTTCTACTACTTCTATCAATAAAGCTATTTGAGTTTTCCTCCATATTCTTGTATATTTCTGAATCTTGTATTTGTGTATGCATTTGTATGGTTAATGTACATCTGCTTCTACATTTTTTATGGTTATAGATCTCTATGCTTTGATGGTATTTTGCTACTTTGACTCTACAAGTGTTTTTTGAAGCGGGACAAGTGAGAAAGGAGCAGGGAAAATTTTAAGAACCACCCTAAATTTATATGTATAATAAATGGGCTAATCCCCATGATACATAGGAAAAATGGGAGGCGATTTTATCAATAATATAATATGTATATATAATTTTTTTGGCGAATCTCTCACCAGATTATATTATCTTGTACAATGATGGAGAATCTTTCACTGAATTATAAAATCTTGTAAGATCTTGGCAAATCTTTCACTGAATAATAAAACATTGTGAAGTCTTGGCGAATGTTTTGTTAAAGTATGAAACCATATATGATAATAAGAAAACATATTCATTAAACTGTAATATACTAACATACATGTTTGGAAAAATAAACATAATTTTCTCTTCCTATAAAAAATGTTCCAAGTTTCAGTGGCCGTGTTTGTCAAGGTTCTTACAATACACTCTTTCATATCCTTCTATTAGTTTTGATAATATTCCACAACAAAGTTCTTGTAGGTGTTGATATTGACAACGAATTCTGTGAAGGTAGGAGAGATTAATATTTTCTCTACAACTTTTGTCAAGCTACCACTTTTTTCAAGTTATCAAATTTCTTTCTTATTCCATAGACTCCAACTGTGAGATAAAAAAAAACACATCAAGTTTGTTTACCCCAACATGCCAACAAGTAGCAAGCCCCAACTATATTATATAAGAAAGTATTAGGTATCCCAAAGGCTTGAAGGGGATCTAATTGAAAGAAATGACCATTGTGAGAATCCTTCCAATCAATATATGAATATATAAATGTAGATTTATTATTATTTAATTGGAAAAATTCAATTAAATAATAAAATTTAATTACATCTCTCCCAATCTAAATTGCTTATTGGCATAATTCACTACCCTCATAGGTCTCACATTTTTTAATAGCGTTGTAACATGTAGATTAATTTCCTTTTTGGTGAACAATCTCCACCTTTTAGGAAAATATGGTGTAGTGGCTCCAACCCCTACAGATCATTAGGACAAACTAAGAATAGCACAGAAGATGAAAGGTTGTACAAACCAACTTATTTTTCAAACAACTAATCCAACATTAGTACCTAAACTTTTTCATGAAGATATCATATTGAGAATGTTTGAAAAATGGTGAGAAATCTTCTGCGAGGGTGATGCGGAAAGAGTGATAAAGTTTCATTGTTTTGATTTTTTTTTGTTAAATCAGAAAAAGTTAAAAACCAATATTAATGGAGATATTGGTATTTTTTACTAAATTTTGTGAAGTGACTAAATGTAGCTTAACCATTCACCTTAAGATGGTTTTACAATATAATTTCCTAAGTCTATTTAATATCTTCATTATGATAATAACCAACCTATATCCATCTTAACTCCACATCTACCACTCTTACGAGGATGAAATCTATTTATCCCTTTGAGCACTTGGTAGATCGAGAATTAAGATGGATCTAAGATGATAGAATTTCCCCTTTAAATAGTCTATGCTCACATGAATACCATGGTATTACCATGGGTCAATACCATGGGTTATCATAAACCTGGAGCTTAAAAATTACTATTAGTAATTTATAAAAATTAATAAAATTAATAATTGTTTTTTATTTTATTTTTTATTTTAACCAACTTAAAATGTTTAACATACATTAAATTACAACATCCATTTTTACTCTTGATCCACCAAGCCCTAAGAGGGATCAGATATTTTTTCACTCTATGCTAGTTTTCATATCACGATATTTGATACCTATCAGGGCTTAGTAGATCCAGAGTAAAGATGGATCTATGCTGGTTTAATTCCCCCATTTAAATAGGCTACATTCCACATGAATACCATGGGTCAATACATGTGCCATTTTTATTTTTATTAATACTAATATTAGGGTTAATAATGTTTTTTTTTCATGGTATTAATAATAATCTAGCCCATGGTATTTGGCCCATAATATTTTGCCCATAGGTTTCACCTAAATATAATGCATTTTTTTAGTGTTCGTAAATATAAGGTGACTTATGGAGTAAATATACAAAAAGTTTTATTTGTTTACCATACCTCTCGTTTATTTATATTTTTATTAATTTACCATACCTCTTTTACAAATAGGGTATTTGGCCCCATAGGATTCACTTAAATAAAACATCTTTTTTGAGCCTTCATAAATAGAAAGAGGGTTATGGACTAAATATAAAAAGAGGTTTTATTTATTTACCATACTTCCACTTTATTTATGTTTTTATTTGTTTACGCCCTTGCATGTATATAAGGTGACTTATGGAGTAAATATAAAAAATGTTTTATTTATTTATCATACCTCTCATTTATTTATATTTTATTAATTTACCATACCTCTTTAATAAATATGGTATTTGGCCCATATGATTCACTTAAATAGAACCTATTCTTGAAAATTAGGGCGAATGGAAGGTTGTAACTCCTAATTTCAAGGGCTAAATTTACCTTTTTTACCTTTTCCCTTAAAATAAGGTGGGCTATTTGAGGCAATTTGTAAAAATGTACTATGATACAAAATATTCGCCTGCTAAAAATTTTAAACCCCTTAATTTCGCCAAAGGGCGAACATTCGCCCCTAAAATTTTCCATGGAAAGGAGTGGCGAAGCTCTATCAAAGGAGAGAGGAAACAAGCAAGGAGCCAAGCGAAGGACTGAGGTTGGTACTCTCTGCTTCTCTCTCATCTATCTCTCATAAAGGAAAACAAAAGTTACTTTGAATTGTTTGTTTCTAAAAATTGAAGGCGACTAGAGTCATCTTTAGCTTTTTCTCGACTCTTAAAAATTGAAAAAGCAAGTTGTGTCAAAGCATCATAAAATTTATTTTATTAGGAATATCATCATTGTTCCCTCGTTGGTCTTAGGTTGAGAAAATGGAGTCCACCAATCAAGGATTTCCCCTTGGGGGGAATCCTAGTCCTTTCTCCTCTTAGGGAGATATTAGTGCTCCACACATGGCTACATTGTCCCTTCTAGGACTCACAATTGGCCTGCCAATATGGCTATTCTCGACCCCTGTCGTTCAAAACATCGTAATTCCTCAACAAACAAATCAACAACCATATGCTACTGAAGTTTCTCCCCCACCTTCCACTTCGTTTGTTTCTCCCTCTCCTTCTTCTTCTTCGCTTGGTGAAACTAGTAACACTAAAAACCAAGAAACTGAGAAGAAGAAGAAAGGGAAGGAGAAGAAGAAGAAGAAGCCAACGACGAAAGGGGGAAACCATGCATCATCTGGCGAAAATCCACACACTACACCATCCAAACCCAAATCTTTGTGTGCCATTTGCAAAGGAGACCACTATCATCGAGATTATCCCTGCATTCCGTGGATCTTGAGAGACTGGTCCCCTTGCTTGCACAACCCAATGTCTTCAACCTCTGTCGATCATGTTGAGAGTACACCGTCAACTAGTGAAAATGAAGTCAATGGGCAAAAAGGAAGATCTAAGTTTCCTTGTAGGTTGTGTGAAGGCGATCATGCCCTCCACCATTGCCCTTTCCTAGACGAAGCTAAAAGAGTCTTGGATAACCATCCTTCTTCACTGCAGCGACTTCCTCCTGGATACAAGAAACTCTTGCCAAGTCCATCGCTAGCTGAAAATCTGACTGACACACCTCTGTTTTCGGTCAAAATGCCTATCATTGAAGATAAACCCTCTGAGTCTGCACCAACCAAAGTCAACAGGTTGAGACTGTAGTCGACCCAGTTTTGTCTTCAGAAAGTCCACCTTCAGATGATACAGTCTCCAAAGAGAATGAGAACGACACCGTTTAGATTCTTTTTGTTAACACAAAATCTGATGAACATGGGGGAAATCTACCTGTTCCTCTACCGCAGGAGGGAAGTTCCTCAATTCAAGAGATTCATCCGGCCATTTATTTGATCCCTCCTCCAAACAATCTAGTCATTTCCTTTAATTGGAATCTACTAGCGAGACCCCGCCTAGCATCTAATGTACCATTCTGAATCATAGTACAAGCTTACAGAATGATCATGGCTGGTACTATCATAGATGAAGGGGCTTCTATGAGTATCCTTTCCTCAACTGCTTGGAAAGTGCTTGGTTCACCATCGCTTTTGCTTGAGATTCGAAATCTGTTAGGCTTCAATAAAGGATCCAGTCGACCGTTAAGGATCCTTCCAAATTTGCCTATAAATTTGAGAAGGAAAACCGTTCATCTGAACGTGATGGTAGTCCAAGGACCTCTATATTACAATCTACTCCTTAGGCATGACTACATTTACAACATGGGAGCTATTGTTTCCTCAATCTTTCTAGTGATGTGTTTCCCTTATGAAGGCAGAATGGTCCAGCTCGTTGCAGCTTTCATTCCCCAGTTCAAACATAGCTACTAGTCAAATTCCATCCCTAAATGGTATTTTTTCACAAGGAATGTCTCATCAACCTCCAGTCCATCCACCTGATGATCGCAAGTGATTCGGTGAATGTTACGAACCCACGGGGCATGCGCCCTGGTCTGCTTCGGCAGGAAAACCCCAGATATGAGATATGTTTCCTCATAGAATATATGACCAATCTGACACACCCGTCTGTTTAGGAAAATGGAATCAGTCTGGAAAAATATTTCCTCGTTGAAGTTTATGTGATTGGCAGTGGATCCACACCTTTCACCTTTGTCTCTTTCGATGGATAGAGGAAAGGAAGTGTTTCGTTTGCAACGTGGGCGGAAAAACCTTGCTTCAATGCAAGAACTTCCGTATGGTAAACTGGAAACTCTATTTTTCTTTATACCTGGGGGCATGCATACCTTTTCTACGCAAGTGAAAAGCAACCAGCGTAACTCTAACCCCATAGTTTTTTACTAACTTCAGCTGCTTAAGTTAGGTGATTGGTCTGATCCACCATTCACCTTTGCCGGGACCGGTAGCGACGGTAAGGTAAGGGAAATGTTTCCCGACGAGAAACTATCTTACCTAACCTTAGTAGTTCATTAACCCTTAGGACAATAGTCGGTCATTCCTAGCTCACATACAAAAGGGTCAGAGCAAAGTTTAACATGGGGCAAGCTCCCTAAAAAATGAACCTACTAATGAGAGACATCCTTAATAGATGACTGGTACGAGCAATGTTTCCGCAAAGTTCAAGCTCGTTAGAAAATAAACCCAACAATGAGTGTATGTTCCCCCAGAGTTCAAGCTCATTAAAAAATGAACCCAGCTTCTGTAAATAACCTTTGTGATCGCATTGCTATCAACTTTTGAGCCTTGGTTGTGTTCTTACCGTCACCTCCACCTTTTTAGCCGATCATACGCCTCCACTTGATTGTTTACCCTTTTGAGGAACACTTGCGAAGAGTGATTCTATTAGCCACCTTCTTTACATTGTCGTGATTGAAAAGTTCCAAACTTACCTGGAACTAGTTGCTATCCAAAAACATCACTCATTCCTAAAAAATGAGTCTCCTTTAAGCTCTTTTTAGACTCGTAAAATATGAAAAGATTACCGAGCAATTCGCCTCTCCAGCTCGTTAAAGTGATTGGAAGTGCCATCCCTCCTCTATATTTTAATCTTTTTTGACCTGAGGGATCATTACACAAAAAGATCGAGTGCTTGTCTTTTTCGGCTTGCTAAAGTGATCGGAGAAGTCATCCCTTTCGTATTATTTTATACTTTTTTGGACTTAAGGGATTATACTATGAAAAAGGACTACTGGAGTTTCCTTTCCATCTCTTTTCAAACTCTCTAAAACTGAAAAGGACTGAGTTATCTTTGTCTTTAAACTCGTTAAAACAATAGTGACAAACTTGTCCATACGGACAAGAGCGAGTTTCACTGTCGCTAGGCTCGTTAAAACATAGCGACAGGTTTACTTGAAGGGAAAATTATAGAACAAGCATATGTTATCCTCCTCAAGCTTGACAAAAATAAAGAGGTACTAGTCAGCAATGACTGGGGGAAAAGGGAAGAAAACTTGAAGAACTTCATTGGTAGCAGGTCGCTCTTGAACATGACACTTTCACTCCATCACCATGATTGAGTCGGGTTGGGTTATTCCATTCACCGGTCATATCACCATTGGTCCTCTGTACCATCCATTTTGGGGTTAACGCTACCAATCCATTCCAGTGTCACCGATATGTTCAAGAGAAGTCGCTCAGAGAATTCACCAACCCAGCTAACACCTCATCCGCTGTAATACCTTCGCGCTCATGACCGCCACGCTGAGCCTTTTGTCATCAGATCATTTTCACCTCCACAAAATCATTTTCTCTGTTCCGTGTCGTAGATGTGGGATTCATTAAGGCCCTCCTATGGCAGGTCACTTCTTGTCAACATTAGCTCATTATCCAAGAAGTCGACTTAGGAACAACCCTTTCAATACTTTGAAGCTTGCATGCCTCAATGGCAAGTTTCTCACTTCCGGCAAAAGGTTTACATCAATGGCCTTCAACCGAAAGATTTTACGTGGTGTTCGACATCGACTCATGTATTCACACCACGTGAATTATACTGCAATACCTTGAGGTTCATTATCATTATTGGTGATTCCTCTCGCGCCTATTAACAACTTACATCATTGGCTGGTAATCAGGCGATGTCTTTCCATGTTCGACACCAGAACATCTTTTCACATGGATCGACTTGTACATTGGGCAAAGATTGAACGAGTTTGAAGACCCCAGATCTAGTTTCATCCATCCGGGCTGCGATACATTCGGGAAAATAAAAACATCAAATGTACTCCATGGCTGCACAGATAATCACCCAAGCTAAGGGATGATGGCTCTACCAAAATCATCAGTCTACCACATAGACGATTGTCTGTCCTATGTACATGAAATGAATTTATAAAGATGAGCATGGGAATGCCCGCCTCAGCTAGATCATGAAAATAATATGAAGATAATGTATTGTATTGTATTTTATACAGGTCACCTTCCAGTTCGAAAAACCTTGGATCCTCATGATAAAGCATTTCACCCGACATCAGAAGGTTTACGACCTCATACTTTAGGGGGAAACTGTTATAGACATATTTGGGCACTGCAACCCCAATCACATATGTCAATAAACCAAGGGCTCTCAAACCCCTAAAAATTTTGTTTCATACCTAAAGGATCAACGTCAACTGATTACATCATTTCCTAGAAGTTCTCCCTGAAAAACTGCTCAGAACTGGTCAAAACTAGACCATACAGACTACTCCATGCTGAGGGTGTGATGCATCTCACCTAATACACACAATGGGTGCGATGCATACTGAAAATACCTTATGTAGGGTGCGATGAGTGAGAGCAGACAAATGGCAGAGGAAGTTTGCTAGGTGGAAACTCAGAGAATCTTCTAGAAACTTCTCATATGACACTTGCCTCTCTGAATTCGCCCAGGTATGAGTAAGATATCATGAAATATCCAAGTGGAACCAAGAAATATCAGTGAAATGACACTAATCAAAATCCCAAAAGCTGACTAACTCCCCTACAAATATCTATATATGGATCCCTCAACCTAGAGATCCAGAGGCTGGAATTTTGTAATTTGTAAGGAAGTGTTGTTGGTTTCTCTTTGAGACATTGTATTGTTGGGTGATCTTGCTTTTCATGAGGTGAAGAGGGATTTCATGCTGGGAGTATGATGCTGGAACAGATAGTTGGGTTGTAATCCTCTCTTCGACTACTTCTGTCAATAAAGCTATTTGAGTTTTCCTCCATATACTTGTATATTTTTGAATCTTGTATTTGTGTATGCATTTGTATGGTTAATGTACATCTAATTCTACATTGTTTATGGTTATAGATCTCTATGCTTTGATGGTATTTTGCTGCTTCGACTCTACAGGTGTTTTTTGAAGCGAGACAAGTGAGAAAGGAGTGGTGAAGCTCTATCAAAGGAGAGAGGAAAAAAGCAAGGAGCCAAGCGAAAGACTAAGGTTGGTACTCTCTACTTCTCTCTCATCTACCTCTCATAAAGGAAAACAAAAGTTACTTTGAATTGTTTGTTTCTAAGATAGCTACCAGTCTTAGTGGGACTAGCAACTCTGAATGGACACTAGTTTTCCCGGAAACAATCTCTCTAGTGCCTTATGGGAGAAGCCAAGGTGAAAACTCTTTTGCATGAGCAATGAGGGTGTATATATAACAAATGGGGTGATCTTTCACCTCCTTTATGACTCTTGGGCTACCCTCATGACAATTTGAATTCTCATGACTTTTCGACTTCCTAAATGACTCTTCAAATTACATAGATGACTCTTGGACTTCCACTTCACATTAAATTTTCCAATATAGAATTACATAATCCATGAATTATGTGGCATATGATGGCTCATGACACGACATAACATGACACTGATGACATGGAAATATCAAGTCACATTTTGTTGTTGTTTTCTTTGTGTCTTCTTGAAAATATGGTGCATGTTCTTCTTCTTCCTCCTCCTTCTGAATTGAATATAAGGAGTCTTCAATGTGGTCTTGATATTCTATCTTCTGTTATAATCCAATGTTCCTTCATCTTCTTGCCTGATGATCATCTTATCTCCTCATCTCCTTAGGTGTCTTCTAGCATGTCCTCCTTCTCCATTTCCTTATTCATCATCTTTTCATAGCATGATAGAGTAGTTGCATCTACAATCCACTCATGAAAAGACAACATCAGTTTGATAAACCCCTAGTTTAAGATGTTAAATAATGATCCACTAACTGAGCTAGAACTGGGTGGAAGGCCGAGGGAGAGGCTCAGTGACTGCACAATTGTGGAACTCAGGTAGTCAAGCGTCAAACTTGAGCCTTGAGACTACACAATGCACATTTTAGGCTTGAAATTAGCAAAATGATTGCGTAGTTGGGGACCTCATGGAGCTAGGCTAAGGGCTTGATCACTATTTTCCCCACTGCATGGTTTTGGAAGGTAGAAAACGCTAGGTGATTGTGCAATTGTGTAGTTTTAGAGCTCAGGGCTGAGGCTTGAGCCTTGATATTGTGCAATTCATAGTATTGGCTGGGCAAGAGAGAGAAATTGCGCAGTTTTTGAGGTCAGAGGTTGAGCCTGAGTACTTTGATTATGTAGTGCATAGTCCTGGAAGGAAAGAGGCAGGGTTGTAGGTCAGAGGTTGAGCCTGAGTACTTTGATTATGTGGTGCATAGTCCTGGAAGGAAAGAGGCAGGGTTGTAGCTTTAGGGCTTGTTAGAGTCAGTCCTTACAGCCCTCCGTCAGAGATCTTTTCGCTTTTGCATATCATTTTTAGGTGTCTCGCTTGTTCCACTTCGTTGCATTTCGCTAGGGGCATGCCATTGACTGACGAGGGGGTCTGGTTGTCTTGTGTTTCCTCATGTTTGTCCCTGCAGGGTTAGTGAAAAAACAAATTTTCTCAAAAATCACTGAAGTCCATAATCATGCATTCATTGTCATAAAAGTTTTGTTTCGTTAAAAAGTCCTAGAGTCTAGGGTTGTCAGTCCTTTGCATATACATAATACAAGCCTGCAGGCCATGAGGTTGATTTCAAAAGACTCTTATTTAATAGTTTTTTCATAAAGCATTTTAAAACATTTTTAGTCCAAAACTCTGTTTTGGAACTAAAATTTGTTATTGTAAATAATTGTAATTGTTTTATCTCAAAGGGTTTCAGAGCAAGCCTCTGATCTTCTCCAAAGCCAAAATGCCAGATCCCTGCAAAAATCAACAAAAAATGATCAGTCCAAACCTCAGAAAAGCATGAGAAAATCAAAAAGCAGTGTTGTATTAAAAGACCAAAGGTGAAAAAGTGCCAAACATTACAAAGTGGGTTATTGGATCAATTTAAATCAAATCAGATTTGGTGAGATATTTTGTTTGTATATAAAAGGGAAAACAAGTCTATTTGTTCACAAATTCCCAAAGCAAGATCGTGTTCAAGTGTTTGAAGGCCGAAAACTGTGATTGCATACCCGTGGACAGAGTTGGAAGTGTGTGCTGCGCATTGGGTGGTGCGCTTCGCATTGGGCAGCACTGGCCAGCGTTAATTTACAAAGGCGCTGCGCATAGAAGGGTGCGCTGCGCACTGGGTTTGTGCGCTGCGCATTGAGTAGCAGCAACAAAAAAAACTTGGTACATGCGCCCAGAACATACCCAAATTCACTCCAAGCTTGCAAGTAGGTATTTTATTGCTGCCTCGTCAATGTTAGGATGTTTGAAGTATGTTTCAAAGATGGGAATTTGATGTATTGGGTCTTGGAAAATGAAACCCTAGGTTCATGATAAAATCATTCTTTAAGGGTTTTTTTAAAGATATGTGGGTGGTTTGGTGAACATTTCTCATCCTCCATTGATGAAAACCAGCTCCATGCTCATTTGTAAACCTTAGTCAACATTCTAAAGGGCACACATTATATTTTTGTTCATTTGTCAAGCAGTGACTGTTTTGTGCCAGTTCATTGAAAACAGAGCATTATCATTATGGCATAGTTTGTATGATGCTTTGGTAAACATAGTAGAGTTTTGAGTATACATTGAAATTTGACTCCACCACACCTATATCACTATACATATCACAGACATCTTGACACCAAAGCCATGTCAGACACGGAGTCAGAGTATGAGCAGCAGTATGACAGTGATTCTACAGCAGAGGGTAATGTGCCACGAAGGTCTCGCAGAGGTGGCAAAGGTGGTAAGCCTCTCAGGGAAGAGCCTATTTCTTTGGTTCAATTGCAGGCTTGCCCGCTTGCAATGGATTGTTTTCGTCGTCAGTCATGCTATCACTATTGTGAGCTAATTTCACAAATTCAGCATCATCGTGAATTAGCTCGCTTGTTTGTTCTACATTTACATGATGGCCATGTAAACCTCGTCAGAGTTAATTTCATTTTGTCACCAGAGACTATTGCAGAGGCCACTGGGATACCAAATATTGGAGAGCAATTGAATAAGTGTCAGCAGCTAGAGAAGTCCTATTATGAGCCATACATCAAACCTGGGTATATGAGGCACTTGAGCAGGGTTTTTCCTTTCCAATACCTGAATGATCAGTTTTCACCTTTGATGAAACTCATCATTTGGTATTTCAGTTGTGAGGGCAGATTCTCCCGTCTTTATGCATACCATGTTCGTTTGTTGATGCATTTTACAAGGGTACGTCTGATGAACATTCCATACTTCATGTTTCGCAACATAGAGAGGATGGTTGTTTTAGTACAAAGGAAGACACCAGCACAACGACATAGGATTATTTATCATTATGCGCTGATCAAGATCGTAGTGGTTCATCAGTTGGCATAGCAGGGCATTACTTGGGAGGATTTTATTTCTCGTGACTTTTTCACAGTGCCACAGCCACCTCCCGAGATAGTTCATGATGAGGGAGGGCCTTCACATCAGTTTGACATTCCTGAGACCGAGCATGTCAATGCTCCAGCATATGTGACATATCAGCGAGGCCACAAGGTCTTATTTGCAGCTACACGACGAGTAATATCTCCACATGGTGTGGAAGGGTTCTCGCCTTCTTCTTCAGTATAGGTACAGGTTCAGGAGGGCCAGTCAGGTGGTCATGATGTTGATGTTGCATTGAGTGATGTGGATAGGAGCTCTCCTAGCTCGAAGCTGAAAGAGATCATCCAAGAACAAAAGACCGAGATTGATAGCTTGAATGAAAAGTTGCTGAAGGCAGAATGTTTAATCAAATACTTGGAGCAATGCAATAAACAGCTAGAGGATGAGCATACACTTATAGAGCTGCAACGAATCCGTGAAGACCGAAGGTTGGCCCGTAAAAGATCTGGTGATTTGACACCTGTTATGCGGTAATTTTGGCTTGAGAAAGCCAATCGACATCTGGAGGAGTTGTTGGCAAAGGCCAATAGAGACAAAGACATGCTTCGTCACATGAAAAATCATTATTGGGCTTGCATGCATGTTGGCAAGGCAAAAATGAAGATTTTGCAAAGGAGGTTGAGCAAAGCACTAAAATGGCGAAAGAAGCTAGATCCACTTCAAGTTTTGGCCGAGGATTCACTAGCTGAGCATGACACATGATGGAGGGTCTTCACTCCGAATTTGAGCGAATTCAGAGAAAATTTTGTCATTTGAAAATTTTGGTCCCCAAAAACAGGTTTTTTGGTTGTACGAGCAGCGTGCATGCGCGCTTGCTTTTGATTGGGACACTTGCTGGAGGAAAAATTTATATTTTTGGGTTTTTCATGGTAAGTTACGCATGCTCAGCTATTTCCGAAGTATTTCATCAAGTTCTGGACGGTCAAAAGGCACAAAAACACCATGAAAACCACCTTGCTGCCACCTTTTGCAATAGCAGGAAGTACCTCTGGGAGAATGCAGTTTTGAGAGGGAAAATGAGCTCCAAATTGAAAAATTCCACTTGGGTTGGAAATTAGACATCCATGGCTTTCCAACGAGCTATCGTGAGCTCAATTTGGATGCCGGGAAGTCCCTCAAAATCAGCCTGAAAAGTGCGCTGCGCATAGAGATCACGACGCTGTGCATAGAGGATTTTGGCCAATTTTTCACCTTCCAGCTCAGAATTTCGGCAAGTTTTCACCGGTTTCACTCCTTGATGTGATTTTTGACTCAACATGATGTAATTTGATGTATGTAAGGTAACATGGCACTTGTCTACCTTCTTCTAGATGATTCATTCACAAATTAGCAAGAAATTAATGTAATGAATCAGTTTCCTTCTTTTTAGAGGCAGGTTGTTTTGGTCACCTAGATTCTTGCTCCATGTTTAGAATTTGTTCAAACTGCTCCTAGAAGGAGGAGCTCGACCCATATAGGTTAGGGAATGAGGTTAGCTTGATCTATATATGTAAATTTTCATTCAGTAGCATAGGTTGGACTCTTGGGAAGATCTTGGCACACTATTGTACATATTTTTCATATTTTGGCTAAGGAAAGATCAGAGGTTTTGCAGCACCTGTTGGGATTCTTGTGGCTTTCAGTTCTTGATGGTGTTATCTCTCAGTTTATTGTAAGTTTATTCATGTTTAATGTATGCCATTCCCTTCTTATGCTTCTGAAACTAAATGAATGAGTAAATGAGGTTGAATTCATTGTTTACAGTGCTCTTCCTTTAAATTTGTTTAGTTTTACATGTTTTCGCTAGTTTGGAGAGGATCCATGTTCTCCTTTGCCCTCTTCAGCTCCTTGTCATTCTGATCCATCCATACACCTGATCAAAGGCATCAAGACTATTGCCTACCTCGCCCCAACTCGAATTCTGCAAAGATCTGACCTTAATCCCCGCACCCAAAATTGTTCTTTCCCATTTCTCCAACAAAAACCCAAAAAATATAAATCAAACTTTCTTATCTCTTTACTAGCCTAAAATCAGTATTAATTTTGAGTCATCTCAGCCCCTTTTAAAACCTTTTGCCGAGATAGACCCGGAGAGAGCCCTCTCCTGTCCTCATAGGGCTAGCTACAAGGTTGAGCGTGGTTTGATGTTGCCTTGAGTTTTGCCTTCCTCAGCCTGAGGTAGATTTGAGCGCTTAACATAGTGGCGACCATACTGGGGAAGATGGTTTGCTGTTGATGTGACATTCAGCTTGTAGATTGTCTTGCTCTAGTACATGAAATCAAGTTGCAGATCTGATGCTGATGGTGGATAGCAGTCAGACACATATGAAGGCTGAGCGTGGTTTGATGTGGCCTCGAGTTTTGCCTTCCTCAGCCTGAGGCAGATTTGAGCGCTAACAGGGCTGAAACTGTGGAAGGCACAGTTCAAGTGGGTTGTATGAGGCTAGGTTTCATGGTCGGGAAGTTTTCCAAATTTGACTAAGTGTGGGATCTGTGTAACTGATGTGAACAATGACAAGACTTGATTGTGATCATACACTTAGAACACTTGAAAACACAACATAGATCATCCAAAATGTATGGGCAACATACTTCCCTCAGTGTGACAACTTTGTGAGAACTTATGACAAGTGCGACACCAAAGATACACTTTGCCATGACCGTGATGACACTTCCGTGATAGTGCTTGAAACTTTTGGAATGAGTGCGATACATGTTTACATGGTAATTAAAACTAATTAACACAAATACTAACCCTTGAAATGCACCAAAAAAGGATTTCGTGCATTGTGCAACACTCCACATGCCAAAAGATGACATTTACTATATGAAGAGAAAAGGTGGAACAAAACTTGTGATACAACAACGACAGTGAAAGAGACAAATGCCATAGCGAAGATAACATGAAATTGATAGTAATTAAAGTGAAAGAAAGAAAAGAAACAGTCAAAAGCATGAAAATGACACTCGCGAAAGTGAAGGTCTGCAAAAACGACAATTTGAAAAACTCATCAAAATAGAAGTACAATCGTAACCGAAAGTGAGGGATTGTGAATAACAATGTGCACTGACTTTCGACATGGGTTGAACATTGCATAGACACTATTTTGATAAATTATGCTATGACTTTTCAAGCTTGTGTAAAATAATGCACTCATGAACTTTTTTCTAACTGAGCATGTGTGAGCAAGTGACTTCGACCAATCAAGAAGTGACTATAGAATGACCAATCGCAAGATCCACAGTAGGCTCCAAAATTCAAGTGTAGGTAAAATTTTAGAGAGTGCTTGTCACAAAGACAACACATTCATAGTCCCTATTCTAGATGTAAGTGAATGTTGACATGAAGCCATATTAAGGCGATATTGATTCATTTAGAAGTTTATTTTAGTGTTCATCATATGGAGGAAGAAAAGAAGATTTCATTTTCTTAGCGAAAATTAAAGGGCCATGCCCTAACTTGGTGGGAAATCCGTACAAAAACCTTGAGGTTGGAGGAAGAACCTCTAGTGACTTAGTCAGAATATTTCAAAACTCTCATATAGTGAGAGTTTTACCCTATTGGGTATGTATAGGACCAACGGATCTTGGTGGCATTATTTCAGCCATAAGTAAGGCCAAAGTGTATAAGAGTATACCACAAAATTTAGAAATAGGGCCATAATTCTAGGAATATCCCCAAAGAACCTATACATACTCGTAAATTACCTAGGGAATTTATATATCCATATGCAGAATAAATTGATGCTTTTTGAACCTAGATTGGTGCACAAGGGTTGTGTATAGGCAAAATGCCTCGAGAAAATAGGCCAAAAGAAATCAAAATCTAGTAGGTCGAAGCAAAAGAAGCACCAAGAGGCTTCTGGGGGGGGAAGAATAAGTTGAAAGGGGAAAATCCAAAAAGAAAACACTCACAACATATCAGTGCAAAGATACCAACAACCATCGCAACCACTATAGCATTGATGGTCATAAAGAGAAAAATATACTAAGAAGAAAAATAACATAGTCACTGATTCGAGAAATCAAGTGAAAAACAATTTGGACATGGACGAGAATATTTCTTGTACAGTAGCACACAAGGGGGTGAATTTGAGTAGAGCCTTTATAAGGAAAAGAATGAATGACTAGACTCTTTGATATAAAGATATAATTAAAGAAGATGCAAATTGATGCTTTGTTGGACTTAGGATCAAAATTGAATCTCATTATAGTAGAGCTAGTCAACAAATTAGGTTTGGAATTTTTTGATCATTTAATCCCATATCTATTAGGATGGGTAAATAAGGATGCAAAAATACCAAACAATGAAAAATCATATTGGCTATCAATGTTGATTTTATTTATGAATTAGAACTAGATGTAGTTCCCCTTGTTGTATGTGGAGTGGTTTTTGGAAGTATACATATGTACATGTACGATACAATCTTCATGCAAAGAACCAACTAGTATCACTTCATTAAGGATGGAAAATCCTTCATCATCAACGAGCAAAAGGGAAAGTCAAAAATTTTATTGGTAAGTCCCAAACAAGCCAAGAAACTGATTAGTTCTAGAAAGAAGTATTTTTTAGTATTTTTAAGAGAAAATCAGTCTATAAAAGAGTTAATGAGAGCAAATTCATCTATCTAGGGGTGTACTAAGGAACAAAAAACACAACTTGAAGAGTTTCTATAGGCATATAGGGGTGTCTTCCAGGAGCCTAAAGGACTATTGCCTGAGAGGGAAGTGGAGCACAAGATATAAATGTTGTTGGACTCCACATTTCCAAACATTGGGATATACAGGAAGTTCATTATAGAAGCAAGTGAAGTGAAGAAGTAGTTGCAAAAGCTACTGGAATAGGGTATCATTCGACGAAGCTCCTCACCATGTGGATTTTCCATCATCATTGTGGAAAAAAAGGATGGGAATTGGTAGATGTGTATTGATTACAAGGAATTAAACAAAATTACACTCAAGAATAGGTACCCCCTACCCGTGATAATGGTTGAATGGATTAGTTATAGAAAGATAAATACTTCACCAAGTTGGACTTAAAGTTAGGATATCAATAGCTTTGGTTCAAAGAAGAAGATACTTGGAAGATCGACTTCAAAACTAAGAAAGGTTTATATGAGTGGTTAGTCACATCATCTAGCCTATGTAATGCATGAACTACATTTATGAGATTAATAAATGATATATTGCACCATTTTATAGATTCATTTGTATTGTCTATTTTGATGATACACTTATTTACATTGCTACCTAGTAGGAGCACTTATTACAATTGATGGAAGTGCTAGAGACATTAAATAAGCATCATCTATTGCAAAATATCGATAAGTGTGAGTTTGATCAACAATATTTGGTGTATTTGGGGTATGCTATAGGTGGAGGAGAGATGACGCTAGATCCTGCTACAATGGAGGCCATCATAAAGTGGCCAGTTCCTACTAATGTTTCTGAGTTCAAAAGTTTTGTTTGGGTAGCACATTACCTAAGGAAATTCATAACTTTATTTTCAGCAGAAGCAACGCCAATCCATGCCATAATTTCGAGTGGAAAGGGTTTCCAATGGGGAAAGGGTTATCAGAGGGACTTCAAGGAGTTAAAGAAGAAGATAAATCATGTACCAGTTCTGGAATTACCAAAGTTGTAGTAGCCCTTCCAAGTGGACACAAATGTGAGTGGGTATGCTATGGGAATGGTCTTTATGTATGGAGGAAGGACCATATGCTACCATTTTGAAGTATTTCAAGGGGCTGTTCTCAACTAATCTACCTATGAAAATGAGCTATATGCTTTGGTGCAAGCTATAAATAAGTGGAAACAATATTTGATGGGGAAGGAGACAATAATACACACTGATCACTAGCCACTACAGTACTTGCAGGCCAAGAGTAAGCTACAAAAGACCAAGAATTACAAGTTTATGAGGTTTCTACAACAATTTCATTCAGTGATCAAGTACAAGAAGGGCAGAAAAAAAAAAGTTGGCCAACATGTTTTCAAGGTCACCCACTTCAAAGATCACTAGTTTAGTAACTATTATTGACATGGAGTCATTAACCCATGATGCATATAGAGAGGCATATTGATAGGATGAGGACTTCAAGGAGGTGTTTAGTAGTTATAGAAATAAAGTCATATGAACGATGGTGACAACACAATTGACTACCATCTCCAAGATGGGTTACTCTACAAGCTAGATAAGTTATGTGTTCCTAAAGTTAAGTTATTGAAACTTATTAGAGAGGCTCACATCCTCAAGGTTACATGGCACTCCAGTGTAGAGAAGACAAAAACCAACTTTAAAATGTATTTATATTGGCCCAAGATGCAAGAAGATGTAGCTAGGTTCATAAGAGGATGTATGCTTTTTTGTAATAGAAAGACTAGTAATAGGAAGCATTCTATATATCATCCCTTGCCTATACCCACTCGTCCTTGGGAAATATTTTCCATGGAATTTTTGGGAGATTTACCAACAACTGAGAAGGGACATTACTACTTATTCACGGTAATTGAAAGTTTTAGCAATATCTATTTTCTAATGCCCTGTAAAAACACCATTAGTGGGTAAGAAGAAGCAACTTGTTCTTTGGAAAATATGGGTGCACTTTGGAATACTGAGGAACATTGTTTTAGATAGGGAGACAAGGTTTCTTCGAGCATTTTGGATTACATTGTGGGATAATATGGACACAAAATTAAAGATCTCTAAAACATTCCATCCATAGACAAGAAGACATAAGTAGTCAACAAGACTTTAGTGTAGCTTTTGTGGGGATAAAAGCATAAGCATCCAAAGACCTAGGATGAAAATATAATATATATACAACAATCTTATAAATATAATTCCATGCTTCTATTGGTAAGTCCTCATTTGAAACTTGTTTTGGATATTTTCCATCTTCACCTTTGGATATCGCATATGGAAAATAAATAGGAGTGAGGGTGGATCTAACAAGGTATGCCTTAAGTGTAGATTTTTTTTTTGAGAATATTATGAAAATCCATATACAAGTCTAGGTGGCATTGCAAAAGTCACAAGAAAAATAGAAGGCCAAGCATGATCAACACTAAACAAATAATTCCTTCAAGGTGGGAGACAAAGTATGATTATTGTTGAAAAAGGAGAGGCTATAGGGTCTTGGTAAGAAGATCAAGTGTCTATGATACAATCCCTTTGAGATACTATAAAAGGTGGGAGATAATTCCTATAGAATCAACATACCACTATGCATATGAATTTACTCAATGGTGAATGTAGAGAACATGAATCTGTATGAACCTTTAATGTTGGATAAGGAAGAGGAACGAGTCCTAACTTCTATACAATATTTAACACTAGATTCTCAGGAAGAGTTGACAGAGGATACAATTTTGCAAAAAGGTCCAAAACCACAAGACAAGGGCAACACGACCTTTGGAAAAATGTGTTGAAAGGGAAACTTTGAGTCAATGCTAAAGGGTACACTCAAGAAAAGGAGGATGAAAAATTACCTCTCCTCAATTAAGAGAAGTGTTTGGGGACCAAACTCCTCTCAAAATGGATAAGTGTGATCAATATTGGATAATTGTATTATTTTTCATCCATATTGATGCTTTTATAAGCATACAAAATGGAGGAATCAACTCACAGGACCACTTTTTCCATTGGGTCCCAATTTGGCAATTTGGGGTCTGAAACCTTCTAGAAGTAGTTTGAGTCATAAAATGGAATTCTTTTGGGGTAAAAATTTTATACTTAGAGGACCTACTACATATTTCTATTTTACACATAGATATATTTCAAATGGTGTAATAATCACCAAATCAGTGTCGGTATGAAAAAGTTATGCCACCTAGAAGTTGACCTTACTCTTTTGACTACCATGATTGAAGAGGATGCCACATCAGCCCCCATTTTTTATGGAAAAGGGGCTAGCCAAATTATCATGATGAATAATATTATAGAAGATTAAATATTGTAGATTTAGTTAATATTTGGAGGAGTAGAACTTAACCACTAATATGCTATTAGTTTGTGTTATAACCGACCACTAGGAGGAAAAGGGGTTCTATTCTATTTGAGTGCATTTTGTTCCATGGATGAGAAGAGTAGAAAAGAGTGGATGCAGAGAGATGAAATAGATAGGGCATGTGCACTATAGCAGCCCATGGGCCACAAGGCTTACTTATTTTATATTTAAAGAAAGAGAGCAGAGCAATCTCATCTTCTAGCTGGGTTTTCTCCCAAAGGGGCTTCCTAGGTAATGTCTTGTATTATTATGGTTATGAGTGATTGAATTTTTATATTTTATCTATTCTCTACATTTAATAAATTAACTCAAAAAAATCTAGAAGTTTAAGGAAAATAACCCTCATAGTATTGTTACACAACATTTTGTCACTGTTCCTGTACCCCCCGTTCCTTGATCCTGGAGGACCTCTATAGTGAACCCCGCATGCTTCGCCTTCATGAAGAAATTCCCATTATGTCCCTCTTCATGATCAGATCATTTCCCTTTTGCACCATTTCCCCTGAAACTTCTGTTTTGCCCAGTTTACAAGACCGACGCTAATGGCCTTTGTCTCCCCCGCGCTGATGTGTAGAGATTAGCACTATTCCCCGCGCCGATTAGTGCAACTGAGCTGTGTTCTAGTTGTGCCGTTCCTGTTATGGAATTTTTTTTAAATTAGAATCGAAGCTTCCAACTCTAGAAGCTCTGTAACGGAAGTCTGGTAAATGGTTTGGCTGGATGGGGTCGTGGATGACAGTTTGCAATCCTTTCCCCTATAATGATGGAACTACCTCAAGGGATAAGTCTTTCTGCCATCAAAAGAGGATCCATATCCCATCCATATTTCCTATATAAACCTCCCTTCTTCCCAAGCACATGCTAGTTAGAGTGTTAGCTGAGTGTGAGTATACTATTTTGATTAGACAAGCAAGCTATTACTAGTTGTATCCATCTAGTTGTGTGAGGGAGAAGTGTGTTTGGTTTGGAGTGAAGTCTAAAGGGAAGAGCCTTTAAACTATTATTGTTTGAATCCACCATGGAATGCTAGCAGAAATGTGTGGGAACATGGTCTTGTCAAAGGAAGACTGTGATGTCAAGACAAATGGTTATAATCTCTCTTTGATATTAATATATGCAACTATCGATTGATTTCCTACATGTTTTGTAATATTACATATTCGTGTCTTGATGCTTCTTGACTCATTAAGTAGGTTGAATTAAAATTTGTCTGTTATTATGTTCGTGTGATGTTGTTGTTTACCTGTTTCAGGAGCTTGAAGAAGGAAGCGAGAGATTGTTGGAATGAGCAAGCGAGGAAACCATAAAGCAGGATAAGGGACCAAGAGGTAGGCCCTCTTGATTGATTCTAACCTAAGGAAATCTTCCATATAATGTATCTGTTGTGGCTAGACCCATTATCAGGCTAGAGGAATCCGTTCGTGTTTGCACTTATAATTTTACTTCACCACAAATTGGCGACTTCGCTGGGGAGATCCCATTTTTTGTTTGTTTTGGATTTCATGATTTCGTGAGAACTTTTCTAGTTTCACATTTTCCCTTATTTTCGCCAAAGGGCGAACATTCACCCCTAAAATTTTCCATGGAAAGGAGTGGCGAAGCTCTATCAAAGGAGAGAGGAAACAAGCAAGGAGCCAAGCGAAGGACTGAGGTTGGTACTCTCTGCTTCTCTCTCATCTATCTCTCATAAAGGAAAACAAAAGTTACTTTGAATTGTTTGTTTCTAAAAATTGAAGGCGACTAGAGTCATCTTTAGCTTTTTCTCTACTCTTAAAAATTGAAAAAGCAAGTTGTGTCAAAGCATCATAAAATTTATTTTAATAGGAATATCATCATTGTTCCCTCGTTGGTCTTAGGATGAGAAAATGGAGTCCACCAATCAAGGATTTCCCCTTGGGGGGAATCCTAGTCCTTTCTCCTCTTAGGGAGATATTAGTGCTCCACACATGGCTACATTGTCCCTTCTAGGACTCACAATTGGCCTGCCAATATGGCTATTCTCGACCTCTGTCGTTCAAAACATCGTAATTCCTCAACAAACAAATCAACAACCATATGCTACTGAAGTTTCTCCCCCACCTTCCACTTCGTTTGTTTCTCCCTCTCCTTCTTCTTCTTCGCTTGGTGAAACTAGTAACACTAAAAACCAAGAAACTGAGAAGAAGAAGAAGAAAGGGAAGGAGAAGAAGAAGAAGAAGCCAACGACGAAAGGGGGAAACCATGCATCATCTGGCGAAAATCCACACACTACACCATCCAAACCCAAATCTTTGTGTGCCATTTGCAAAGGAGACCACTATCATCGAGATTATCCCTGCATCCCGTGGATCTTGAGAGACTGGTCCCCTTGCTTGCACAACCCAATGTCTTCAACCTCTGTCGATCATGTTGAGAGTACACCGTCAACTAGTGAAAATGAAGTCAATGGGCAAAAAGGAAGATCTAAGTTTCCTTGTAGGTTGTGTGAAGGCGATCATGCCCTCCACCATTGCCCTTTCCTAGACGAAGCTAAAAGAGTCTTGGATAACCATCCTTCTTCACTGCAGCGACTTCCTCCTGGATACAAGAAACTCTTGCCAAGTCCATCGCTAGCTGAAAATCTGACTGACACACCTCTGTTTTCAGTCAAAATGCCTATCATTGAAGATAAACCCTCTGAGTCTGCACCAGACCAAAGTCAACAGGTTGAGACTGTAGTCGACCCAGTTTTGTCTTCAGAAAGTCCACCTTCAGATGATACAATCTCCAAAGAGAATGAGAATGACACCATTTAGATTCTTTTTGTTAACACAAAATCTGATGAACATGGGGGAAATCTACCTGTTCCTCTACCGCAGGAGGGAAGTTCCTCAATTCAAGAGATTCATCCGGCCATTTATTTGATCCCTCCTCCAAACAATCTAGTCATTTCCTTTGATTGGAATCTACTAGCGAGACCCCGCCTACCATCTAATGTACCATTCTGAATCATAGTACAAGCTTACAGAATGATCATGGCTGGTACTATCATAGATGAAGGGGCTTCTATGAGTATCCTTTCCTCAACTGCTTGGAAAGTGCTTGGTTCACCATCGCTTTTGCCTGAGATTCGAAATTTGTTAAGCTTCAATAAAGGATCCAGTCGACCATTAAGGATCCTTCCAAATTTGCCTATAAATTTGAGAAGGAAAATCGTTCATCTGAACGTGATGGTAGTCCAAGGACCTCTATATTACAATCTACTCCTTAGGCATGACTACATTTACAGCATGGGAGCTATTGTTTCCTCAATCTTTTGGGTGATGTGTTTCCCTTATGAAGGCAGAATGGTCCAGCTCGTTGCAGCTTTCATTCCCCAGTTCAAACATAGCTACTAGTCAAATTCCATCCCTAAATGGTATTTTTTCACAAGGAATGTCTCATCAACCTCCAGTCCATCCACCTGATGATCGCAAGTGATTCGGTGAATGTTACGAACCCACGGGGCATACGCCCTGGTCTGCTTCGGCAGGAAAACCCCAGATATGAGATATGTTTCCTCATAGAATATATGACCAATCTGACACACCCGTCTGTTTAGGAAAATGGAATCAGCCTGGAAAAATATTTCCTCGTCGAAGTTTATGTGATTGGCAGTGGATCCACACCTTTCACCTTTGTCTCTTTCGATGGATAGAGGAAAGGAAGTGTTTCGTATGCAATGTGGGCAGAACAACCTTGCTTTAATGCAAGAACTTCCGTATGGTAAACTGGAAACTCTATTTTTCTTTATACCTAGGGGAATGCATACCTTTTCTACGCAAGTGAAAAGCAACCAGCGTAACTCTAACCCCATAGTTTTTTACTAACTTCAGCTGCTTAAGTTAGGTGATTGGTCTGATCCACCATTCACCTTTGCCGGGACCGGTAACGACGGTAAGGTAAGGGAAATGTTTCCCGGCGAGAAACTATCTTACCTAACCTTAGTAGTTCATTAACCCTTAGGAAAATAGTCGGTCATTCCTAGCTCACATACAAAAGGGTCAGAGCAAAGTTTAGCATGGGGCAAGCTCCCTAAAAAATGAACCTACTAATGAGAGACATCCTTAATAGATGACTGGTACGAGCAATGTTTCCGCAAAGTTCAAGCTCGTTAGAAAATAAACCCAACAATGAGCGTATGTTCCCCCAGAGTTCAAGCTCATTAAAAAATGAACCCACCTTCTGTAAATAACCTTTGTGATCGCATTGCTATCAACTTTTGAGCCTTGGTTGTGTTCTTACCGTCACCTCCACCTTTTTAGCCGATCATACGCCTCCACTTGATTGTTTACCCTTTTGAGGAACACTTGCGAAGAGTGATTCTATTAGCCACCTTCTTTACACTGTCGTGATTGAAATGTTACAAACTTACCTGGAACCAGTTGCTATCCAAAAACATCACTCGTTCCTAAAAAATGAGTCTCCTTTAAGCTCTTTTTAGACTCGTAAAATATGAAAAGATTACCGAGCAATTCGCCTCTCTAGCTCGTTAAAGTGATTGGAAGTGCCATCCCTCCTCTATATTTTAATCTTTTTTGACCTGAGGGATCATTACACAAAAAGATCGCGCGCTTGTCTTTTTCGGCTTGCTAAAGTGATCGGAGAAGTCATCCCTTTCGTATTATTTTATACTTTTTTGGACTTAAGGGATTATACTACGAAAAAGGACTAATGGAGTTTCCTTTCCATCTCTTTTCAAACTCTCTAAAACTGAAAAGGACTGAGTTATCTTTGTCTTTAAACTCGTTAAAAAAATAGTGACAAACTTGTCCATACGGACAAGAGCGAGTTTCACTATCGCTAGGCTCGTTAAAACATAGCGACAGGTTTACTTGAAGGGAAAATTATAGAACAAGCATATGTTATCCTCCTCAAGATTGACAAAAATAAAGAGGTACTAGTGAGCAATGACTGGGGGAAAAGGGAAGAAAACTTGAAGAACTTCATTGGTAGCAGGTCGCTCTTGAACATGACACTTTCACTCCATCACCATGATTGAGTCGGGTTGGGTTATTCCATTCACCGGTCATATCACCATTGGTCCTCTGTACCATCCATTTTGGGGTTAACGCTACCAATCCATTCCAGTGTCACCGATATGTTGAAGAGAAGTCGCTCAGAGAATTCACCGACCTAGCTAACACCTCATCCGCTGTAATACCTTCGCGCTCATGACCGCCACGCTGAGCCTTGTGTCATCAGATCATTTTCACCTCCACAAAATCATTTTCTCCGTTCCGTGTCGTAGATGTGGGATTCATTAAGGCCCTCCTATGGCAGGTCACTTCTTGTCAACATTAGCTCATTATCCAAGAAGTCGACTTAGGAACAACCCTTTCAATACTTTGAAGCTTGCATGCCTCAACGACAAGTTTCTAACTTCCGGCAAAAGGTTTACATCAATGGCCTTCAACCGAAAGATTTTACGTGGTGTTCGACATCGACTCATGTATTCACACCACGTGAATTGTACTGCAATACCTTGAGGGTCATTATCATTATTGGTGATTCCTCTCGCGCCTATTAACAACTTACATCATTGGCTGGTAATCAGGCGATGTCTTTCCATGTTCGACACCAGAATGTCTTTTCACATGGATCGACTTGTACATTGGGCAAAGATTGAACAAGTTTTAAGACCCCAGATCTAGTTTCATCCATCCGGACTGCGATACATTCGGGAAAATAAAAACATCAAATGTACTCCATGGCTGCACAGATAATCACCCAAGCTAAGGGATGATGGCTCTACCAAAATCATCAGTCTACCACACAGACGTTTGTCTGTCCTATGTACATGAAATGAATTTATAAAGATGAGCATGGGAATGCCCGCCTCAGCTAGATCATGAAAATAATATGAAGATAATGTATTGTATTGTATTTTATACAGGTCACCTTCCAGTTCGAAAAACCTCGGATCCTCATGATAAAGCATTTCACCCGACATCAGAAGGTTTACGACCTCATACTTTAGCGGGAAACTGTTATAGACATATTTGGGCACTGCAACCCCAATCACATATGTCAATAAACCAAGGGCTCTCAAACCCCTAAAAATTTTGTTTCATACCTAAAGGATCAACGTCAACTGATTACATCATTTCCTAGAAGTTCTCCCTGAAAAATTGCTCAAAACTGGTCAAAACTAGACCATACAAACTACTCCATGCTGAGGGTGTGATGCATCTCACCTAATACACACAATGGGTGTGATGCATACTGAAAAGCCCTTATGTAGGGTGCGATGAGTGAGAGCAGACAAATGGCAGAGGCAGTTTGCTAGGTGGAAACTCAGAGAATCTTCTAGAAACTGCTCATATGACACTTGCCTCTCTGAATTCGCCCAGGTATGAGTAAGAGATCATGAAATATCCAAGTGGAACCAAGAAATATCAGTGAAATGACACTAATCAAAATCCCAAAAGCTGACTGACTCCCCTGCAAATATCTATATATGGATCCCTCAACCTAGAGATCCAGAGGCTGGAATTTTGTAATTTGTAAGGAAGTGTTGTTGGTTTCTCTTTGAGACATTGTATTGTTGGGTGATCTTTCTTTTCATGAGGTGAAGAGGGATTTCATGTTGGGAGTATGATGCTGGAACAGATAGTTGGGTTGTAATCCTCTCTTCGACTACTTCTATCAATAAAGCTATTTGAGTTTTCCTCCATATACTTGTATATTTCTTAATCTTGTATTTGTGTATGCATTTGTATGGTTAATGTACATCTAATTCTACATTGTTTATGGTTATAGATCTCTATGCTTTGATGGTATTTTGCTGCTTTGACTCTACAGGTGTTTTTTGAGGCGAGACAAGTGAGAAAGGAGTGGTGAAGCTCTATCAAAGGAGAGAGGAAAAAAGCAAGGAGCCAAGCGAAAGACTAAGGTTGGTACTCTCTACTTCTCTCTCATCTACCTCTCATAAAGGAAAACAAAAGTTACTTTGAATTGTTTGTTTCTAAGATAGCTACCAGTCTTAGTGGGACTAGCAACTCTGAATGGACACTAGTTTTCCCGGAAACAATCTCTCTAGTGCCTTATGGGAGAAGCCAAGGTGAAAACTCTTTTGCATGAGCAATGAGGGTGTATATATAACAAATGGGGTGATCTTTCACCTCCTTTATGACTCTTGGGCTACCCTCATGACAATTTGACTTCTCATGACTTTTCGACTTCCTAAATGACTCTTCAAATTACATAGATGACTCTTGGACTTCCACTTCACATTAAATTTTCCAATATAGAATTACATAATCCATGAATTATGTGGCATATGATGGCTCATGACACGACATAACATGACACTGATGACATGGAAAAATCAAGTCACATTTTGTTGTTGTTTTTTTTGTGTCTTCTTGAAAATATGGTGCATGTTCTTCTTCTTCCTCCTCCTTCTGAATTGAATATAAGGAGTCTTCAATGTGGTCTTGATATTCTATCTTCTGTTATAATCCAATGTTCCTTCATCTTCTTGCCCGATGATCATCTTATCTCCTCATCTCCTTAGGTGTCTTCTAGCATGTCCTCCTTCTCCATTTCCTTATTCATCATCTTTTCATAGCATGATAGAGTAGTTGCATCTACAATCCACTCATGAAAAGACAACATCAGTCTGATAAACCCCTAGTTTAAGATGTTAAATAATTATCCACTAACTGAGGGAGAGGCTCAGTGACTGCACAACTGTGGAACTCAGGCAGTCAAGCATCAAACTTGAGCCTTGAGACTACACAATGCAAATTTTAGGCTTGAAATTAGTAAAATGATTGCGTAGTTGGGGACCTCATGGAGCTAGGCTAAGGGCTTGATCACTATTTTCCCCACTGCACGGTTTTGGAAGGTAGAAAAATCTAGGTGATTGTGCAATTGTGTAGTTTTAGAGCTCAGGGCTGAGGCTTGAGCCTTGATATTGTGCAATTCATAGTATTGGCTGGGCAAGAGAGAGAAATTGCGCAGTTTTTGAGGTCAGAGGTTGAGCCTGAGTACTTTGATTATGTAGTGCATAGTCCTGGAAGGAAAGAGGCAGGGTTGTAGCTTTAGGGCTTGTTAGAGTCAGTCCTTACAGCCCTCCGTCAGAGATCTTTTCGCTTTTGCATATCATTTTTAGGTGTCTCACTTGTTCCACTTCGCTGCATTTCGCTAGGGGCATGCCATTGACTGACGAGGGGGTCTGGTTGTCTTGTGTTTCCTCATGTTTGTCCCTACAGGGTTAGTGAAAAAACAAATTTTCTCAAAAATCACTAAAGTCCATAATCATGCATTCATTGTCATAAAAGTTTTGTTTTGTTAAAAAGTCCTAGAGTCTAGGGTTGTCAGTCCTTTGCATATACATAATACAAGCCTGCAGGCCATGAGGTTGATTTCAAAAGACTTTTATTTAATAGTTTTTTCATAAAGCATTTTAAAACATTTTTAGTCCAAAACTCTATTTTGGAACTAAAATTTGTTATTGTAAATAATTGTAATTGTTTTATCTCAAAGGGTTTCAGAGCAAGCCTCTGATCTTCTCCAAAGCCAAAATGCCAGATCCCTGCAAAAATCAACAAAAAATGATCAGTCCAAACCTCAGAAAAGCATGAGAAAATCAAAAAGCAATGTTGTATTAAAAGACCAAAGGTGAAAAAGTGCCAAACATTACAAAGTGGGTTATTGGATCAATTTAAATCAAATCAGATTTGGTGAGATATTTTGTTTGTATATAAAAGGGAAAACAAGTCTATTTGTTCACAAATTCCCAAAGCAAGATCGTGTTCAAGTGTTTGAAGGCCGAAAACTGTGATTGCATACCCGTGGACAGAGTTGGAAGTGTGCGCTGCGCATTGGGTGGTGCGCTTCGCATTGGGCAGCACTGGCGAGCGTTAATTTACAAAGGCACTGCGCATAGAAGGGTGCGCTGCGCACTGGGTTTGTGCGCTGTGCATTGAGTAGCAGCAACAAAAAAAACTTGGTACATGCGCCCAGAACATACCCAAATTCACTCCAAGCTTGCAAGTAGGTATTTTATTGCTGCCTAGTCAATGTTAGGATGTTTGAAGTATGTTTCAAAGATGGGAATTTGATGTATTGGGTCTTGGAAAATGAAACCCTAGGTTCATGATAAAATCATTCTTTAAGGGTTTTTTTAAAGATATGTGGGTGGTTTGGTGAACATTTCTCATCCTCCATTGATGAAAACCAGCTCCATGCTCATTTGTAAACCTTAGTCAACATTCTAAAGGGAACACATTATATTTTTGTTCATTTGTCAAGCAATGACTGTTTGGTGCCAGTTCATTGAAAACAAAGCATTATCATTATGGCATAGTTTGTATGATGCTTTGGTAAACATAGTAGAGTTTTGAGTATACATTGAAATTTGACTCCACCACACCTATATCACTATACATATCACAGACATCTTGACACCAAAGCCATGTCAGACACGGAGTCAGAGTATGAGCAACAGTATGACAATGATTCTACAGCAGAGGGTAATGTGCCACGAAGGTCTCGCAGAGGTGGCAAAGGTGGTAAGCCTCTCAGGGAAGAGACTATTTCTTTGGTTCAATTGCAGGCTTGCCCGCTTGCAATGGATTGTTTTCGTCGTCAGTCATGCTATCACTATTGTGAGCTAATTTCACAAATTTAGCATCATCGTGAATTAGCTCGCTTGTTTTTTCTACATTTACATGATGGCCATGTAAACCTCGTCGGAGTTAATTTCATTTTGTCACCAGAGACTATTGCAGAGGCCACTGGGATACCAAATATTGGAGAGCAATGGAATAAGCGTCAGCAGCTAGAGAAGTCCTATTATGAGCCATACATCAAACCTGGGTATATGAGGCACTTGAGCAGAGTTTTTCCTTTCCAATACCTGAATGATCAGTTTGCACCTTTGATGAAACTCATCATTCGGTATTTCAATTGTGAGGGCAGATTCTCCCGTCTTTATGCATACCATGTTCGTTTGTTGATGCATTTTACAAGGGTACGTCTGATGAACATTCCATACTTCATGTTTCGCAACATAGAGAGGATGGTTGTTTTAGTACAAAGGAAGACCCCAGCACAGCAGCATAGGAGTATTTATCATTATGCGCTGATCAAGATCGTAGTGGTTCATCAGTTGGCATAGCAGGGCATTACTTGGGAGGATTTTATTTCTCGTGACTTTTTCACAGTGCCACAGCCACCTCCCAAGATAGTTCATGATGAGGGAGGGCCTTCACATCAGTTTGACATTCCTGAGACCGAGCATGTCAATGCTCCAGCATATGTGACATATCGGCTAGGCCACAAGGTCTTATTTGCAGCTACACGACGAGTAATATCTCCACATGGTGTGGAAGGGGTCTCGCCTTCTTCTTCAGTATAGGTACAGGTTCAGGAGGGCCAGTCAGGTGGTCATGATGTTGATGTTGCATTGAGTGATGTGGATAGGAGCTCTCCTAGCTCGAAGCTGAAAGAGATCATCCAAGAACAAAAGACCGAGATTGATAGCTTGAATGAAAAGTTGCTGAAGGCAGAATGTTTAATCAAATACTTGGAGCAGTGCAATAAACAGCTAGAGGATGAGCATACACTTATAGAGCTGCGACGAATCCGTGAAGACCGAAGGTTGGCCCGTAAAAGATCTGGTGATTTGACACCTGTTACGCGGTAATTTTGGCTTGAGAAAGCCAATCGACATCTGGAGGAGTTGTTGGCAAAGGCCAATAGAGACAAAGACATGCTTCGTCACATGAAAAATCATTATTGGGCTCGTATGCATGTTGGCAAGGCAAAAATGAAGATTTTGCAAAGGAGGTTGAGCAAAGCACTAAAATGGCGAAAGAAGCTAGATCCACTTCAAGTTTTGGCCGAGGCTTCTCTGGCTGAGCATGACACATGATGGAGGGTCTTCACTCCGAATTTGAGCGAATTCAGAGAAAATTTTGTCATTTGAAACTTTTGGTCCCCAAAAACAGGTTTTTTGGTTGTACGAGCAGCGTGCATGCGCGCTCGCTTTTCATTGGGACACTTGCTGGAGGAAAATTTTATATTTTTGGGTTTTTCATGGTAAGTTACACATGCTCAACTATTTCCGAAGTATTTCATCAAGTTCTGGACGGTCAAAAGGCACAAAAACACCATGAAAACCACCTTGCTGCCACCTTTTGCAACAGCAGGAAGTACCTCTGGGAGAATGCAGTTTTGAGAGGTAAAATGAGCTCCAAATTAAAAAATTCCACTTGGGTTGGAAATTAGACATCTAGGGCTTTCCAACGAGCTATCGTGAGCTCAATTTGGATGTCGGGAAGTGCCTCAAAATCAGCCTGAAAAGTGCGCTGCGCATAGAGATCAGGGCGCTGTGCATAGAGGATTTTGGCCAATTTTTCACCTTCCAGCTCAGAATTTCGGCCAGTTTTCACCAGTTTCACTCCTTGATGTGATTTTTGACTCAACATGATGTAATTTGATGTATGTAAGGTAACATGGCACTTGTCTACCTTCTTCTAGATGATTCATTCACAAATTAGCAAGAAATTAATGTAATGAATCAGTTTCCTTCTTTTTAGAGGCAGGTTGTTTTGGTCACCTAGATTCTTGCTCCATGTTTAGAATTTGTTCAAACTGCTCCTAGAAGGAGGAGCTCGACCCATAGAGGTTAGGGAATGAGGTTAGCTTGATCTATATGTGTAAATTTTCATTCAGTAGCACAGGTTGGACTCTTGGGAAGATCTTGGCACACTATTGTACATATTTTTCATATTTTGGCTAAGGAAAGATCAGAGGTTTTGCAGCACCTGTTGGGATTCTTGTGGCTTTCAGTTCTTGATGGTGTTATCTCTCAGTTTATTGTAAGTTTATTCATGTTTAATGCATGCCATTCCCTTCTTATGCTTCTGAAACTAAATGAATGAGTAAATGAGGTTGAATTCATTGTTTACAGTGCTCTTCCTTTAAATTTGTTTAGTTTTACATGTTTTCGCTAGTTTGGAGAGGATCCATGTTCTCTTTTCCCTCTTCAGCTCCTTGTCATTCTGATCCATCCATACACCTGATCAAAGGCATCAAGACTATTGCCTACCTCGCCCCAACTCGAATTCTGCAAAGATCTGACCTTAATCCCCGCACCCAAAATTGTTCTTTCCCATTTCTCCAACAAAAACCCAAAAAATATAAATCAAACTTTCTTATCTCTTTACTAGCCTAAAATCAGTATTAATTTTGAGTCATCTCAGCCCCTTTGAAAACCTTTTGCCGAGATAGACCCGGAGAGAGCCCTCTCCTGTCCTCATAGGGCTAGCTACAAGGTTGAGCGTGGTTTGATGTTGCCTTGAGTTTTGCCTTCCTCAGCCTGAGGTAGATTTGAGCGCTTAACATAGTGGCGACCATACTGGGGAAGATGGTTTGCTGTTGATGTGACATTCAGCTTGTAGATTGTCTTGCTCTAGTACATGAAATCAAGTTGCAGATCTGATGCTGATGGTGGACAGCAGTCAGACACATATGAAGGCTGAGCATGGTTTGATGTGGCCTCGAGTTTTGCCTTCCTCAGCCTGAGGCAGATTTGAGCGCTAACAGGGCTGAAACTGTGGAAGGCACAGTTCAAGTGGGTTGTATGAGGCTAGGTTGTATGGTCGGGAAGTTTTCCAAATTTGACTAAGTGTGGGATCTGTGTAACTGATGTGAACAATGACAAGACTTGATTGTGATCATACACTTAGAACACTTGAAAACACAACATAGATCATCCAAAATGTATGGGAAACATACTTCCCTCAGTGTGACAACTTTGTGAGAACTTATGACAAGTGCGACACCAAAGATACACTTTGCCATGACCGTGATGACACTTCCGTGATAGTGCTTGAAACTCTTCGAATGAGTGCGATATGTGTTTACATGGTAATTAAAACTAATTAACACAAATAATAACCCTTGAAATGCACGAAAAAAGGATTTCGTGCATTGTGCAACACTCCACATTCCAAAAGATGACATTTACTATATGAAGAGAAAAGGTGGAACGAAACTTGTGATACAACAACGACAGTGAAAGAGACAAATGCCATAGCGAAGATAACATGAAAATGATAGTAATTAAAGTGAACGAAAGAAAAGAAACAGTCAAAAGCACGAAAATGACACTCGCGAAAGTGAAGGTCTACAAAAACGACAATTTGAAAAACTCATCAAAATAGAAGTACAATCGTAACCGAAAGTGAGGGATTGTGAATAACAATGTGCACTGACTTTCGACATGGGTTGAACATTTCATAGACACTATTTTGATAAATTATGCTATGACTTTTCAAGCTTGTGTAAAATAATGCACTCATGAACTTTTTTCTAACTGAGCATGTGTGAGCAAGTGACTTTGACCAATCAAGAAGTGACTATAGAATGACCAATCGCAAGATCCACGGTAGGCTACAAAATTCAAGTGTAGGTAAAATTTTAGAGAGTGCTTGTCACAAAGACAACACATTCATAGTCCCTATTCTAGATGTAAGTGAATGTTGACATGAAGCCATATTAAGGCGATATTGTTTCATTTAGAAGTTTATTTTAGTGTTCATCATATGGAGGAAGAAAAGAAGATTTCATTTTCTTAGCGAAAATTAAAGGGCCATGCCCTAACTTGGTGGGAAATCCGTACAAAAACCTTGAGGTTGGAGGAAGAACCTCTAGTGACTTAGTCAGAAGATTTCAAAACTCTCATATAGTGAGAGTTTTACCCTATTGGGTATGTATAGGACCAACGGATCTTGGTGGCATTATTTCAGCCATAAGTAAGGCCAAAGTGTATAAGAGTATACCACAAAATTTAGAAATAGGGCCATAATTCTAGGAATATCCCCAAAGAACCTATACATACTCGTAAATTACCTAGGGAATTTATATATCCATCTGCAGAATAAATTGATGCTTTTTGAACCTAGATTGGTGCACAAGGGTTGTGTATAGGCAAAATACCTCGAGAAAATAGGCCAAAAGAAATCAAAATCTAGTAGGTCGAAGCAAAAGAAGCACCAAGAGGCTTCTGGGGGGGGAAGAATAAGTTGAAAGGGGAAAATCCAAAAAGAAAACACTCACAACATATCAGTGCAAAGATACCAACAACCATCGCAACCACTATAGCATTGATGGTCATAAAGAGAAAAATATACTAAGAAGAAAAATAACATAGTCACTGATTCGAGAAATCAAGTGAAAAACAATTTGGACATGGACGAGAATATTTCTTGTACAGTAGCACACAAGGGGGTGAATTTGAGTAGAGCCTTTATAAGGAAAAGAATGAATGACTAGACTCTTTGATATAAAGATATAATTAAAGAAGATGCAAATTGATGCTTTGTTGGACTTAGGATCAAAATTGAATCTCATTATAGTAGAGCTAGTCAACAAATTAGGATTGGAATTTTTTGATCATTTAATCCCATATCTATTAGGATGGGTAAATAAGGATGCAAAAATACCAAACAATGAAAAATCATATTGGCTATCAATGTTGATTTTATTTATGAATTAGAACTAGATGTAGTTCCCCTTGTTGTATGTGGAGTGGTTTTTGGAAGTATACATATGTACATGTACGATACAATCTTCATGCAAAGAACCAACTAGTATCACTTCATTAAGGATGGAAAATCCTTCATCATCAACGAGCAAAAGGGAAAGTCAAAAATTTTATTGGTAAGTCCCAAACAAGCCAAGAAACTGATTAGTTCTAGAAAGAAGTATGTTTTAGTATTTTTAAGAGAAAATCAATCTATAAAAGAGTTAATGAGAGAAAATTCATCTATCTAGGGGTGTACTAAGGAACAAAAAACACAACTTGAAGAGTTTCTATAGGCATATAGGGGTGTCTTCCAGGAGCCTAAAGGACTATTGCCTGAGAGGGAAGTGGAGCACAAGATATAAATGTTGTTGGACTCCACATTTCCAAACATTGGGCTATACAGGAAGTTCATTATAGAAGCAAGTGAAGTGAAGAAGTAGTTGCAAAAGCTACTGGAATAGGGTATCATTCGACGAAGCTCCTCACCATGTGGATTTTCCATCATCATTGTGGCAAAAAAGGATGGGAATTGGTAGATGTGTATTGATTACAAGGAATTAAACAAAATTACACTCAAGAATAGGTACCCCCTACCCGTGATAATGGTTGAATGGATTAGTTATAGAAAGATAAATACTTCACCAAGTTGGACTTAAAGTTAGGATATCAATAGCTTTGGTTCAAAGAAGAAGATACTTGGAAGATCGACTTCAAAACTAAGAAAGGTTTATATGAGTGGTTAGTCACGTCATCTAGCCTACGTAATGCATGAACTACATTTATGAGATTAATAAATGATATATTGCACCATTTTATAGATTCATTTGTATTGTCTATTTTGATGATACACTTATTTACATTGCTACCTAGTAGGAGCACAAATTACAATTGATGGAAGTGCTAGAGACATTAAATAAGCATCATCTATTGGAAAATATCGATAAGTGTGAGTTTGATCAACAATATTTGGTGTATTTGGGGTATGCTATAGGTGGAGGAGAGATGACGCTAGATCCTGCTACAATGGAGGCCATCATAAAGTGGCCAGTTCCTACTAATGTTTCTGAGTTCAAAAGTTTTGTTTGGGTAGCACATTACCTAAGGAAATTCATAACCTTATTTTCAGCAGAAGCAACGCCAATCCATGCCATAATTGCGAGTGGAAAGGGTTTCCAATGGGGAAAGGGTTATCAGAGGGACTTCAAGGAGTTAAAGAAGAAGATAAATCATGTACCAGTTCTGGAATTACCAAAGTTGTAGTAGCCCTTCCAAGTGGACACAAATGTGAGTGGGTATGCTATGGGAATGGTCTTTATGTATGGAGGAAGGACCATATGCTACCATTTTGAAGTATTTCAAGGGGATGTTCTCAACTAATCTACCTATGACAATGAGCTATATGCTTTGGTGCAAGCTATAAATAAGTGGAAACAATATTTGATGGGGAAGGAGACAATAATACACACTGATCACTAGCCACTACAGTACTTGCAGGCCAAGAGTAAGCTACAAAAGACCAAGAATTACAAGTTGATGAGGTTTCTACAACAATTTCATTCAGTGATCAAGTACAAGAAGGGCAGAAAAAAAAAAGTTGGCCAACATGTTTTCAAGGTCACCCACTTCAAAGATCACTAGTTTAGTAACTATTATTGACATGGAGTCATTAACCCATGATGCATATAGAGAGGCATATTGATAGGATGAGGACTTCAAGGAGGTATTTAGTAGTTATATAAATAAAGTCATATGAACGATGGTGACAACACAATTGACTACCATCTCCAAGATGGGTTACTCTACAAGCTAGATAAGTTATGTGTTCCTAAAGTTGAGTTATTGAAACTTATTAGAGAGGCTCACATCCCCAAGGTTACATGGCACTCCAGTGTAGGGAAGACAAAAACCAACTTTAAAATGTATTTATATTGGCCCAAGATGCAAGAAGATGTAGCTAGGTTCATAAGAGGATGTATGCTTTGTTGTAATAGAAAGACTAGTAATAGGAAGCATTCTATATATCATCCCTTGCCTATACCCACTCGTCCTTGGGAAATATTTTCCATGGAATTTTTGGGAGATTTACCAACAACTGAGAAGGGACATTACTACTTATTCACGGTAATTGAAAGCTTTAGCAATATCTATGTTCTAATGCCCTGTAAAAACACCATTAGTGGGTAAGAAGAAGCAACTTGTTCTTTGGAAAATATGGGTGCACTTTGGAATACTAAGGAACATTGTTTTAGATAGGGAGACAAGGTTTCTTCGAGCATTTTGGATTACATTGTGGGATAATATGGACACAAAATTAAAGATCTCTAAAACATTCCATCCATAGACAAGAAGACATAAGTAGTCAGCAAGACTTTAGTGTAGCTTTTGTGGGGATAAAATCATAAGCATCCAAAGACCTAGGATGAAAATATAATATATATACAACAATCTTATAAATATAATTCCATGCTTCTATTGGTAAGTCCTCATTTGAAACTTGTTTTGGATATTTTCCATCTTCACCTTTGGATATCGCATATGGAAAATAAATAGGAGTGAGGGTGGATCTAACAAGGTATGCCTTAAGTGTAGATTTTTTTTTTGAGAATATTATGAAAATCCATATACAAGTCTAGGTGGCATTGCAAAAGTCACAAGAAAAATAGAAGGCCAAGCATGATCAACACTAAACAAATAATTCCTTCAAGGTGGGAGACAAAGTATGATTATTGTTGAAAAAGGAGAGGCTATAGGGTCTTGGTAAGAAGATCAAGTGTCTATGATACAATCCCTTTGAGATACTGTAAAATGTGGGAGATAATTCCTATAGAATCAACATACCACTATGCATATGAATTTACTCAATGGTGAATGTAGAGAACATGAATCTGTATGAACCTTTAATGTTGGATAAGGAAGAGGAACGAGTCCTAACTTCTATACAATATTTAACACTAGATTCTCAGGAAGAGTTGACAGAGGATACAATTTTGCAAAAAGGTCCAAAACCACAAGACAAGGGCAACACGACCTTTGGAAAAATGTGTTGAAAGGGAAACTTTGAGTCAATGCTAAAGGGTACACTCAAGAAAAGGAGGATGAAAAATTACCTCTCCTCATTTAAGAGAAGTGTTTGGGGACCAAACTCCTCTCAAAATGGATAAGTGTGATCAATATTGGATAATTGTATTATTTTTCATCCATATTGATGCTTTTATAAGCATACAAAATGGAGGAATCAACTCACAGGACCACTTTTTCCATTGGGTCCCAATTTGGCAATTTGGGGTCTCAAACCTTCCAAAAGTAGTTTGAGTCATAAAATGGAATTCTTTTGGGGTACAAATTTTATACTTAGAGGACCTACTACATATTTCTATTTTACACATAGATATATTTCAAATGGTGTAATAATCACCAAATCAGTGTCGGTATGAAAAAGTTATGCCACCTAGAAGTTGACCTTACTCTTTTGACTACCATGATTGAAGAGGATGCCACATCAGCCCCCATTTTTTATGGAAAAGGGGCTAGCCAAATTATCATGATGAATAATATTATAGAAGATTAAATATTGTAGCTTTAGTTAATATTTGGAGGAGTAGAACTTAACCACTAATATGCTATTAGTTTGTGTTATAACCGACCACTAGGAGGAAAAGGGGTTCTATTCTATTTGAGTGCATTTTGTTCCATGGATGAGAAGAGTAGAAAAGAGTGGATGCAGAGAGATGAAATAGATAGGGCATGTGCACTATAGCAGCCCATGGGCCACAAGGCTTACTTATTTTATATTTAAAGAAAGAGAGCAGAGCAATCTCATCTTCTAGCTGGGTTTTCTCCCAAAGGGGCTTCCTAGGTAATGTCTTGTATTATTATGGTTATGAGTGATTGAATTTTTATATTTTATCTATTCTCTACATTTATTAAATTAACTCAAAAAATCTAGAAGTTTAAGGAAAATAACCCTCATAGTATTGTTACACAACATTTTGTCACTGTTCCTGTACCCCCCTTCCTTGATCCTGGAGGACCTCTATAGTGAACCCCGCATGCTTCACCTTCATGAAGAAATTCCCATTATGTCCCTCTTCATGATCAGATCATTTCCCTTTTGCACCATTTCCCCTGAAACTTCTGTTTTGCCCAGTTTACAAGACCGACGCTAATGGCCTTTGTCTCCCCCGCGCCGATGTGCAGAGATTAGCACTATTCCCCACGCCGATTAGTGCAACTGAGCTGTGTTCTAGTTGTGCCGGTCCTGTTATGGAATTTTTTTTAAATTAGAATCGAAGCTTCCAACTCTAGAATCTCTGTAAGGGAAGTCTGGTAAATGGTTTGGCCGGATGGGTTTGTGGATGACAGTTTGCGATCCTTTCCCCTATAATGATGGAACTACCTCAAGGGATAAGTCTTTCTGCCATCAGAAGAGGATCCATATCCCATCCATATTTCCTATATAAACCTCCCTTCTTCCCAAGCACAGGCTAGTTAGAGTGTTAGCTGAGTGTGAGTATACTATTTTGATTAGACAAGCAAGCTATTACTAGTTGTATCCATCTAGTTGTGTGAGGGAGAAGTGTGTTTGGTTTGGAGTGAAGTCTAAAGGGAAGAGCCTTTAAACTATTATTGTTTGAATCCACCATGGAATGCTAGCAGAAATTTGTGGGAACATGGTCTTGTCAAAGGAAGACTGTGATGTCAAGACAAATGGTTGTAATCTCTCTATGATATTAATATATGCAACTATCGATTGATTTCCTACATGTTTTGTAATATTACATATTCGTGTCTTGATGCTTCTTGACTCATTAAGTAGGTTGAATTAAAATTTGTCTGTTATTATGTTTGTGTGATGTTGTTGTTTACCTGTTTCAGGAGCTTGAAGCAGGAAGTGAGAGATTGTTGGAATGAGCAAGCGAGGAAACCGTCAAGCAGGATAAGGGACCAAGAGGTACACCCTCTTGATTGATTCTAACCTAAGGAAATCTTCCATATAATGTATCTGTTGTGGCTAGACCCATTATCAGGCTAGAGGTCCGTTCGTGTTTGCACTTATAATTTTACTTCACCAAAAATTGGCGACTTCGCTGGGGAGATCCCATTTTTTGTTTGTTTTGGATTTCATGATTTCGTGAGAACTTTGCTAGTTTCACATTTTCCCTTTGGTTCTGTTTCTTTTCTCCTGCTTATTGGCCTAAGTCTAAAATTCATAGTAGCAGATCTAGTCCCTATTTTTTTTTTCCTTAGTTGCCTCAGACAACGCATTTAATCCACTGACAGTCGTGCCGACCAGTGCACATTGCGGAGGAACAGTCACACGAACCAGCCTCTGGCACTTGTTTTCAGTTAGTCAGTCGCGCCGATGTCTGTAAATGAATATTAGGGCCTGACCCCAATCTTGGCCAGTGTGTTCTGCTCTGTGATTTTGACCTCGTAAGCCTTTTGGACCATTTTTTCCCTGACTAGAAAGCTTCATTTAGCTTGCTTTGTGTGCTTTCTTGGTTTATCCCACCCTCTGATGTGTTAAGTATGGCCCTGTGTGAAGTTCTTTCTTATTTTTTCTTTGAATCCCTTGATCGGCGCTATTTTTGGACAAAAAATTGCGCCGATCAGCCATAAGTGCTAGTTGTAGTATTGGTCAGTGGTGCTGATCGATGCTACTTTTTGCCCAGAAGTCACTCCGGTCTCAGGGGTAAGAAAAAATCAGAATTTCTCCCGTTCCAGTGCTAGTGTGTCTTAACCCTCAGACTCTCTTCTTCCTCCTAGAAGTGAGTAGGATGCTTTGATTTATGTGTTTGGTTTGTTCGATTCAGGGAAGAAGTTGCTTTTAGTTTCATTTATAATGCTTTGGATTTGATTGATGCTTGTTTGTTTGGAATTGTGAAAATTTTCATTTAAAGTGCTTTATGTGAAAGATTCATTTTGCATTTTATGAAAAGGAGAACATCATTCTAGTTTACTTAAGCGAAAATATTGCATTAGTAGCATTATTGAGAAGCTAGAATTGCATCATCATAAGCATTGGAAATGAAATGAAACTTCTTATGTTGTTATAGGAATATTAAGTGCATTTAGGAGATTTATTAGAGAAATATTTCATTCTTTGATTGTTGCATTGATTTTTTGTTCCCTATCTCTGAATTAGTGTTAACTTTCATCGAAGACAAAGATCTCTTTTCTCATATAGCTGCATATAGGAGTTTTCAGATGATAGCGGTAGGGCCTTATAATTGAAACTTAATTCAAGATCATCTGTTAAATTTTATCGAATTAACCTAAGGAAGCATTGAAACTTAACACTCACATTTAGTGGTCTAGGCTAGAGACGTGTTCCGGCGTCTTTAAACCTAGTAGCTGTCATTCGCTTCAAAACTAGACAGTGCTAGTATGGACTTGTGCTCCCCGTACCATCAAGTATATAATGGGAGACCCCTCTAGGCTGCAATCCTTTAGCCATAGGAAGCTGAGTCGGTCGCCTTGCAAACGTGATACACCGAACACAACATTCGGGGAGATTGCCTACCCGTGCTTCTCAGTTCACCGAGAGGTATTCTACAGTTCACGGTTGCCTGGTAATCCTCTTTACCTAGATCATCTTGAGCAGTCATTTGATATTTTTGACTCATTAATTTTAAAAGATCATTCAAGCGCTTGTCCTTTCGAGCTCGTTTCCAATCGAAAGTGATAGAGTCACCTTTCTTCCTTTTCTCGACTCTTAAAATATGAAAAGGCAAAGTTTTATTTCAGTGTCTTAAAATTAACTACCCTAGAAATATTCATGGTTAAAGTTATCTTCCTTAGTGATTCTTTAGGGTTGATTCCAATGGCAACATTCCCAGAGTCTACCAGTTGAGGGTTCCCCTTGGATGGGAATCCTAGTCCTTTTCCTTCTTTTGGAAATGATGTTGCTCCTATATGGTGATGTTGTCCCTTCCTAGGTTAATCATTGGTTTACCTATCTGGTTATTTATTACCTCGGTGATCCCGAGTGTCCCAACTCTTGCCCCACCATCTCCTTCCTTTGAATCACGTCACGATGATTCTTAGGTCGACCGCTCACCTTCTTCCCCTATTTCTTCACCCTTCTCTTTTACTTCGCTCGGTGAAAGTTTGAAATCCAGTAACCAGGAGGCTAAGAAGAAGAAGTCAAATAAGTGAGAGGACAACCATGCAGCTATTACCCCAAATGCACCCCCCGTTGACAAACCTTCTGATCCTTCATGGGAGGTAAAATTCCCTTGCAAGCTGTGTAAGGGTGACCATCTCCTTTGAGACTGTCCTGACATTCCCAAAGTCTTAGAGGTATGGTCTGAAGACTTGAATTGACCATCCCCATCAGCCTTTGGAGATCATATCGATGTTACGCCTTCAGATAATGATGGTAAGAAGAAAGGAAATATTAGATTCCCATGTAGGTTATGTGAAGGATATCATCTTCTTCACCTTTTTTCTCTTATGGATAAAGCTTCCAAAGTTTTGGAAAACCTGACAGCTCCTCAACCCTAACTTCTTGTTGGTTATCACATGCCTTCTTCTAACCCTCTCCTGGTTGGTAAAGAGATTGACTTGGATTCATCTCTTGTCCATCTTTCTCTTCCTAAGAGAGACTCTCTTGTGTCTGTTCCTGACCAACTATTGGTCGAAAAGAGTGTCGACTTGGTTCCGCTACCAGTTGTTCACTCTGTTCCCAAAGAGAGTAGTGATCATACTGCTCATTTTCTTCTCATCTCCTTAGATTCTCATGAATCGAAGAGTGACCCTCCCATCCCAGTTGTTCAGGAGAGTCCTTCTCCTATTCTTGTAGGGCATGGGGGCAATCATATGATACCCCCACCAAGTAGTTTTGTCGTCTCTTTCGATTGGGATCCATTGGCTGCTTTGCGCCTCCCATCTTATGTGCCTTTCTAGATCATAGTATAGGCCTATAATAAGGTAGTACATGGCACTATATTAGATGAAGGTGCATCTATTATCATCATGTATTTTACTACTTGGCAAGCTTTGGGTTCCCCACAGCTTGTGCCTGTTACCCAAAATCTATTGGCTTTCAACGGAGGAACCAGTTAACCTTTAGGGATCCTTTCGAAGCTCCCTATTACTTTGGGAGGAAAGACTGTCTATATAGATGTGATGGTAGTCCAAGGACCCTTAGATTTCAATATTCTCCTTCGACGCGACTATGTTTATGTCATGGGAGCTCTTGTTTCTTCGATTTTCCGTGTGGTTTTTTTTCCACATGAAGGGAGAATAGTGACCATCGATCAATTGTCATTCATTGGTCATCAGGTGCCTCCTTTGCAACCATCATCTCCTATTGGTTCTTTTTTTCAAGCACTACCTTCCCCACCATAGGTCAATTATGTGGCTACCTGTTTTGTCTCCACATCTGCTGATGATCACACAAATGGTATAGTACATTATGTACTGGGGGCATTGGAATCCGATCTTTCTATGGTACCAAATGACATGTATTCCTCCCAGAGCATGGTTCTTCCATCTAATGAAGACCTCCTGGGAGCCATGTTCTCATATGGTTCATGAACAGGAGTCATGAGGATAGTTCCTGGTCTTGTGTCAACATCGTTAAAAAATGAAACAACGAGTCATGAGGATAGTTCCTGGTCTTGTGTCAACCTCATTAAAAAGTGAAACAAGGAGTCATGAGGATAGTTCCTAGTCTTGTGTCAACCTTGTTAAAAAATGAAACAAGGAATTGTGAGGATAGTTCATGATCTTGTGTCAACCTTGTTAGAAAATGAAACAAAGTGTCTGAGCCTAGTTCCTTGTCTTATGTCAATCTTGTTAAAAAATGAATCAAGGAGTCCCTAGGACAATTTCTTCCTGTATCAACCTCGTTAAAAAATGAAACAGATGTTCAAGGATAGTTCGTTACTATGTCAACCTCATTAAAAAATGAAACAAATCCCTAGTCCAAATCGAGTCTTTGATTAAGATCTCATAAGATCCCAGTCAAGTCTTTCTTGGATCTCAAAAGTGAACCTTCTTTCCAACCACCTAGTTGATTGAAATGAAGCTTGAGGGGCATGTACCTCTAATTAAGTCATTATGCTAGGGGCATGCAAACTTATAACAAGCATATTTTTTCATTTCAAGCTTGTGTAAACATGAAACCAAATCTAAGCAAAGTTCTCCATGGTTCAAGCTTGTGTAAAAATTAACCCATGCCCAATTTACATCTTGTGATTGCCATTTTTATCAGCTAATTTCTGCTATATGAGCCTTGGTTGTTTCATTCCATCGCCACCATCTCTTTGGCCGATCATATGCGTTCACTTGGTTGTTTTTCCTTTCCTAAGGAACCCCAGTGATGAGTGGTTTTGTTAGCCAGTCTCTTGACCATTACATGTTTTAAGCAGATCCTCCAATGTTGGAACCAGTTGCTACCCTTTATACCACTCGTTCCTCTAGGCTGAGTCACGTTTCAGCTCTTTTCTTGACTCGTAAAACTCAAATGAAAAGATTGTTGAGTATTTTTCCCTTTTTACTCATAAAAGAGAATAAAATGGGGGGTTTTCTTCCAAACTCTTTTCTGACCCTTGAAAAGTGAAAATATAGTTGATCCCTTATATTTTCGAACTTGTTAACGGGTGCAAAACGTTGTGTGCCCAGTATAAGTTTACCTCTTTTTCGGGCTGGGAGGCACTATTTACAAAAAAAGGTACTCCTTGACTGAAATGGTCAAGCGGTTCTCTCAAGTATTATTTTCTACCTTTTCAGACTCGAGGGACACAAATGTATGAAAAGGAAACATGTGGAGTTTTCTTTTACGTGTCTTTTTCAAACTCTCTAAACATGAAAAAGATACCGAGTTACACCTTTGTCGGACTTGTTAAACTCTTCAATGGCATCAGATTCGTCACCATGACGAACACGAGCTTCTCCTTCTAGGGCTCGTTAAACTAACTAGGTCGGATTCATCTGGAGGATGAACTTACAGTGCTAGCATATGTTATCCCCTACAAGCTTGCGATTAAAAAATAATTGGGGTACTTGCCAGAAATAGTGGGGGAAAATTTGGAAATCTATTGAGTCATGTCAGCAGTTTACTCTTAAACATGACACTCTTTGCTTCGTGTCGGGTTGGGACATCCTCCTTTGTATCATTGGCCTTCCTGGGTTTGGGCTGTTCATTTTTTCCGTCCATTTGATCTCTGCCACATCATCATGACCACCAATCCCATGGATCCAAAAGCTGCCAAACTTCGAGTTGTGTCGTTGATGTGTTCAAGAGTTGTCCTTCTACAGTTACACTTACCTCTGATTCTCTGTATCATCCAAAATCATTTTGCATTGTCTTGTCTTGTGTCGATGATGTGGGATTCATTATGGCCCTCCTTCGACACGTCTGCTTTCCATCGACATCAACTCATTATCCGAAAAGTTGACCGAGAGACTCCCTTCCAGTACCTTAGAGCTTGCATGCCCTAATGGAAATTTCTTCGCACTCGACGACAAGTTCACATCATTAGCTTTCGATCAAGTGATTTCATGGGTGTTCGGCTTCAGTTCTTGTATTCACATTCTGTGAGTTGTGCTGATAGTACCTTGAGGGCCATTGTCATTATTGGTGGTTTCTCTCACACTTGTTAACAGTTTACATCATTGACTGGTAACAAGCAACTTTATAGCATGTTCGACGTTAACACATCTATTCTCATGCTAGGATCTGTACTTTTATCAGGTTGTGTTGGAGTGCAAGACCCTGGACTAAGATCACAAAAGTTTAGGTTGCGAAGTGGTGTGACATGGCTATGATGATATGCATGTCTCTATCAGATGGCTAGCTATGACTAGACCATGAGTTATCATATGTGATCCTTCTCATTATTGGATGGTTGTGACCATACCTTGGTTTCATTATGATCCTCTTTGATGGATGGCTGCACCCATATCTGGATCCATTTACATGATCATTCTCTAGATGGCTGCGTCCATGCCATGATTCATGTGTCATTTGATAAATATCTCAGTTTATGTATATGTATCTGTACTTGCTTGCAGGTTTTTCAATGGTAGACTGGTTCCTCGCACTGATTTATAAAGAATTTCATGCCTCACTCCGGTTCAGCCTTCATGCTTTAGGGGGCATCTGTTATACAACATTTTGTCACTGTCCCTATACTCCCCGTTCCTTGATCCTGGAGGACCTCTACAGTGAACGTCGCATGCTTTTCCTTCATGAAGAAATTCCCATTACGTCCCTCTTCATGGGCAAATCATTTCCCTTTTGCACCATTTCCCCTAAAATTTTTGTTTTGCCCAGTTTACAAGACCGGTGCTAATGGTCTTTGTCTCCCCTGCACCGATGTACAAAGATTATCACTATTCCCCGCGATGATTGGTATGAATGAGCTGTGTTCCAATCACACCAGTCCTGATATGGAAATTTTTTTAAATTAGAGCCGAAGCATCTGACTCTAGAAGCTCCGTAACAGAAGTTTGGTAAATGGTTTGGCCAGATGGGGTCGAGGATGACAGTTTGGGCTCCTTTCCCCTATAATGATGGAACTACGTCAAGAGATAAGCCTTTCTCCCATAAAAAGAGGATCCATATCCCATCCATATTTCCTATATAAACCTCCCTTCTTCCTAAGCACAAGCTAGTTAGAGTGTTGGCTGAGTGTGAGTATACTATTTTGATTAAACAAGCAAGCTATTACTAGTTGTAGCCATCTAGTTGTGTGAGGGAGAAGTGTGTTTGGTTTGGAGTAAATTCTAAAGGGAAGAGCCTTTAAACTATTGTTGTTTGAAGCCATCATGGAATGCTAGCAGAAGTGTGTGGGAACCTAGTCTTGGCAGAGGAAGTCTGCGACGTCAAGATGAATGGTTGTAATGTTTCTTTGATATTAATATATGTAACTATTGATTGATTTCCTACATGTTTTGTAATATTACATATTCGTGTCTTGATGCTTCTTGAATCATTAAGTAGGTTAAATTAAAATTTGTTTATTATTATGTTTGTTTGTTGTTGTTGTTTACTTGTTTTAGGAGCTTGAAGAAGGAAGCGAGAGATTGTTGGAGCGAGAAAGTGAGGACACCATCAAGAAAGATAAGCGACCAAGAGGTAGGCCCTCTTGATTGATTCTAACCTAAGGAAATCTTCCATAGAATATATATGTTGTGGCTAGACCAATTATCAGGCTAAAGGAATTCGTTCGTGTTTGCACTTATAATTTTACTTCACCACAAGTATAGATTTTGAATTTTCAGTATAAAATTATTAGATTTGTAATGATGAAGTATCCAATGGAATATCAATGGAAGTTTACAGATCATATTGGTGTAAAAGTAGGTTTATTTGGGTATATTATGGGTATTTCTATGGGATCTATATGGGCTAAGCCAAAAGTGATAAAACCCCAACCATAGCTAATGGGTTTTTTAATAACACTCAAGATCCTATAGAGGAGAGGTTTGCGTAGATGGGAGCACAAGTCATAGATATAAAACAAAATATAAAACTCCTCATGGTGGAATTGACCAATAAGCTCAGGCTATTAAGATCAGATGGAGGTTCTAATTCATAAGTTATATTAGAGGGGAAATTGAAAAATTGAGAATAAGTAGAGAGGGAATCTATGAAATAACATTAAAATGATAAACCCAGTTTCAGTGTTGTGAACCATTCATTTTCCTTGTTAAGGATGGAAGAAAATGTTGAAATCAAACCATATCAAGGTGAGTTTGACACTCTAAAGTTAAACCATTGGTATTATAATTTTGTTTTAGTGTTCATCGTATAGAGGAAGAAAATAATATTGCATTGCTCAGCTGAAATTAGAGGGCCATGCCCTAACTTGGCAGGGAATCCATATAGAGATCATGAGGTTAGAGGGAGATCCTATAGCGACTATGTGGGAGGATTTCAAAACTCTCATAAAGTCATAGTTTTATCATATTGGTTATGTAGAGGACCAATGGATCTTGTGGCATTAATTCAATCAAAAGTAGGGGTAGAGTGTATAAGAGTACAATGTAGAATTTAGAAAGAAGGCCATAATGATGGGTATCTCTCCAAAAAACCCAAATGTATTCCTAGAGTACCTGTGGGTTCTAAAAAATCATATGCAGAAGAAATTGATGTTGTTGAAACAGAGATTGGTGGAGGAGGCTTGTGTATAAGCATAGTACTGGGAGAACATAGGATAGAAGAAAGGGAAATCCAATGGATTAAAGCAGGAGCACTAGGATGTGTCTAAGTAGGGGAATAAGAAGTGGAAATAGGGAAAGAAAAAAAGATAGCTTCTGCAACACATCAATTAAAAGATCCCAACAACCACTGCAATCATTATAACATTGACGGTCATATGTAGGAGAAGTGTTGAAAGTTGCATCTAGAACTCAACCCAATGAATGGAAAGAAAGATGCTAAAAAGAAAAATATCATGGCCACAAATTCACAAACCCAGGTGGAAATTATTGTGAATATGGATGAGATGATTTTCTATACGTCAGTGTAGAAGGGGGTGAAATTGAGTATACTTCCACAACAATAAGAGAATTGAATGACCAAAATCTTCCATATAAAGGTATAGGTCAAACAGACAAAATTTAATGTTGTGTTCGACTGAGGATCATAGGAAAATCTCATTGCAATATAAATGGTCAATAAGTTTGGATTGGATGATGGTGTCAACATAATTGACTACCATCTCTAGGATGGTTACTCTACAATATGGATTAATTATGTGTTCCTAAAGGCGATCAAATGAAACTAATTAAAGAGGCTCAAAACCAAGTTTGCAAGGCACTTCAGTGTATGAAAGAAAATGGCCAACTTGCAAAGGAATGTGTATTTTCCCATGATGCAAGAAGAGATAACTAGTTTCATAAGAGGATGCATGCTTTGTTGTACTAGCAAGCATAGTAATAGGAAACAAGGTCTATATGATCCTTTTTCTGTACCCACTCTTCCTTGGGAAAGCATTTCCATGGACTTTGTGGGAGATTTACCAACAACCAAGAAGGGACATGACTGCCTATTCATGGTAGTTGAAAATTTCAATAAGATGTGTGTTCTAATGCCTTGTAAACATATCATCAATGGGAAAGAAGTAACAAACTTGTTATTTTCATAGGTTTGGATGTGATTTGGGATACCAAGGAGCATTGTTTTAGATAGGGATGCAAGATTTCTTAGTGCATTTTACACTACATTTTGGGAGAAGATGGACACGAAGTTAAAAATTTATACAACATTCCATCCAAAAACATATAATAAAACATAAGTAGTCAAGAGGACTTTGGTGCAACTTTTGAGGTGATACAGTTAGAAGCATCCAAAGACCTAGGATGAAAATGTGGTACATATAAAACACTCTTATAACAAAGTAATATACACTTCTACTGGTAAGTCCCCATTTGAAACTTGTTTCGGATATTTTCCACCTTCACCTTTGAATATTGCATATGGACACCAAAGAGGAGTAAGGGAGGATTTCACAGGGGATGCCTTAAGGGTAGACGTCTTTTTTAGAAGATAAGGAAAATCCATTTATAAGTGTAGGAAAGACTGCAGAAGTCACATGAAAAATACAAGGGCAGACATGATTTGCACAAAGCATAGAAGTCCTTTAAGGAGGGAGATAGATTATGGTTACAGTTGAACAAGGAGAGGCTATAGTATCATGGTAAGAAAATCAAGACTATGTCACATGGTCCCTTTTATATACTAAAAGGTTGGAGATAATGGCTATAGGCTTAGTCTACCCCTATACATGCACATTTACTTCGTGGTGAATGTAGATATGAAGCTATATGAGTCTTCTATGTTGGGTTAGAAAGAGGAACAAGTCCTATATTTTGTAGAGGATTTAGCACTAGGTGTTGAAGTAGAGTTGAAAAATGGTGCATTTTTACAAAAGAGATCCAAAACTACAAGATAGGGGTAGCACGACCTTCAGAAGATTAGGTTAAAATGATAGCTTCTAGGAAAGGCTACATGATACATCGAAGAGAAGGTGGAGGAAAAATTTCCTCATCTCAATTAGTAGAAGCTTTTTGAGACCAAAAACCTCCCAAAATGGGGAGGTGTAACAACCCCGGCTTAAGTTTCCCTGTAAATAACTAGACATTATAAAAGAAAAAATAAAACCAAGGTCATGGGACACATATTCCAAGATGAATGAGGGGGGAAATTATATTTGGATCCACTTGTGGTTAATTATTTATTATTGGCTATGGAAACTGGGATTGACATTTGATGAGTGCTAGTATTGCAACAAAGATGCTGCAACTCCTGGGGCTACCAACTTTACTTCATCAACCCGGGGTTTGTACAAACTTGGAGGTGACAATGTTGTATACACAAATAAATGTAATTGGTCTACTCTTTGTCACTGCTGAGCTTGGGTGATAGACCACTAGGTTTTCTCAAACCAACCTTCTATTGACTAGAAGAAGTCTGATTACTAACTTGGAGAGGGGAAATGTACCCTAATTGGGGGAAAAGAAATGCTACCTATTGTAAGAATGAAAGGCTGAAAGAAATGTTTTCAAAATAACATGAAATCCTCTATCTCCTTGCTAACATACCTTGCTTGCAAAATAACCCTACTTTAACACATGTGAGGTTTTAACTAATCCAAGCATGAAATCTAATCTAGAGAGTACTAATTGTTGTGTGCATGAATAAATATAAAATAAATTTTTATCTTTTTATCTTTTTGCTTGAAAAATGTAAATGCTAATCTTTCTTGGTTCTTTGGCAGGGGAGACAGATGTGGAGGAAGAGGAGTACAATGGTTCAGATGGCTTGGAGGGAAAGTAGGGGCCTAATCCTAGCTTTTAGTGATGATTTTTCTCAATTCGGGCTCAAAATAGGCTACTACAGGTTTTCCTACATGATGTATACAGGATGTACTAGTTCACCTATAGGATCCCCTGTTTTACTACAAGAACATGCCAAAAGCTTAGGGAGTGGTATAGAAGGTGGGATGGAGCTTGGAAAAGGTGAAGAAGGAGGGAATAAGGCATGGGAGTAGTAAGCACTTACTCAGAACTCAAACCAAATCTTTAAGATGGTTGGATTTGTTGAAAATAGCAACAAGAAATGCTAAAAATAACACTGCTATAAATAGAATTTCGGGATACATTCCAATTTTAGTTAGTCCCTGAACTAAAATTGACAATTAAAATTCGAATTTGATTTTAGCAGTTGTTTGTAAAATAATTAATTAATTCATCTTGAGTTAATTAGTTGTAGAAAATCAAACATTAAGTCTATGTGAGGACATGCAACAGTTTCCCCTTTGATTGAGGAAGTTATCCCTTGATTAAGGAGATCAGGATGAGTTGTACTTTGAGCTGTAATTAGTTAGCTCAATTAACTGATTTAAGTCCAGTTAAATTAGTTCAAATAGTTTGTTGAACTGATTGTGAGTTCAGTTAGTTAATGATTGCATGTATGTAACTATTGCACTTCAGATAACTAAATATTCTCTCATGAATAACTCATGCATGTCAGTTCAGTCAAAGACCCAGTTGGGATCAGATGATGGGACAATGTACTATCAGTTGTAGGAATATTCCATTGAGGATATCTCTTGCATGCAGAAGGAATTCATTCCTTGGAGATTGCGCAGTTACTTCTGGGTTTGGTGAGTTGTGCAAGAGGTGAATTCACACAGGTGGCAACCAGAGGACCCAGGAGAAACTACGCAAGGAAATAGGAGGCTTGGAGGATTGAGGGAAGGAATATGTTGTGTCTATTCAGTCTATGAGCAACATTGAGGGATTGTACTGAGAGCTGGATAGCTTGTGAGCTAAAGCTTTGTGTAATCCGAACATATTTCCACTTGTATGATAATACAGAGATCAGGGTTTTTAACTGAGGCTTTCCAGGAGTATTCTTTTGTGTTCATGTGTGATTGATTTCTCATTCTCTGTTATATGTGTTCTATTTGATCTTGCTCAAAATAGTTTAAGCTTCCGCAAGTTTGTTGTAAAAGTAGATCAAGTATTTTGCTTTAGTATATTGCATTATCAGGTGATCTACAGTGGAAAATTCTACATGGTATTAGAGCAAAGGTGATCAAAGCAAAGAATTGTATACAAAGAAGTTTGAAGTTCGAAGTTTTAAGTTCCTGATTATAGAAATCGAATTCTTTTCACATCTCGAATTTCACCAATGGCGTTCAACAGTTTGAGACTCGAGTATGCCCTTGATGGCATCTCGAATTATATAGCCTGGAAGGATCGCATGGAAGCGGTATTAGAGGACAACGGTTTGAAAGACTTCATTTTTCAAGAAGTCCCCAAGCCAGCAGCTACTAATGCCCAAGAATTGGTGGAATGGAAGAAATGTGTGCCTAGAGCGAGGAGAATCCTTCTGGAGGGAGTTTGAGACCACATAGTCTCGAGTCTCCATGGGAAGGAGACACCGTTTTCAATGTGGAAAACATTGAAGGATCTATATCAGAACAATAGAGATCAGAGGAAGCTGGCGCTCAAAGACAAGCTTCGAAAAATCAAGTGTGAAAAGGGCGACATGATCTCTACATATCTGAACAAGCTCACCACTTGCAGGGATAATATTGGAAGTGTAGGGATCATGACAGCTGATGATGACACGGTGAGTCTTTCTCTCCTCGATCTTCCTAAGAGCTAGCATAGGTACCAAGACTCGGTAAATGGAAGAGAGAAACTGCCAGATTGGGAACGACTTTGGTCGGATATGGTGCAGGAGGAGATAAGGAGAAGCACTAGAGACAGATCTTTATCAAAGCAAGATGATGAAGAAAATCTAGCCTTAGCGAGTAAGGCGAGGAAAGGGAAAGGGAAGGCATCCCATTCCAAATCCAGTTCTTCCCATGGTGGGAAGAAGATTAACAAATTGAAAGTGAGATGCATTCATTGTCATGAAGTGGTTCATTATGCTACGAATTGTCTACAGAATAAATCCGAGAAGGGATCCTCGAAGGGAGCAGATGGTAAGGCACTGGCCTTTCAGTTCAAATTGGATTTCACCCTCATCGCATGTATGGTTTCATCGATGGTGGGGTGTGTTTGGTACCTAGACAGTGGAGCTTCATTCCACATGATGACGACAAGAATCTTTTTAGTACTTTGGAGGAGAAGGATCTCCAGATGCGAATCCAGATGGGTGATGATTTAAAGTATCGTGTTTCAGGTGAATGTACGGTTGTGTTTCAGAGAGAGCATGGAGCTCCTCTCACCCTGACTGATGTAAAGTATGTGCCAGGTTTGAAGAAGAATATTGTGTCCATCGCTATGCTAGAAGACAAAGGCTACGATGTAGTCTTTAGCAAAGGAAAGGCATTCCTAAGGCATATCGGCACTAGACAGACCAAGAGGATTGGAATTCAAGTAAAAAATCTCTACAAGCTGGAGGTAGATGATTGTGTTGCATTGAGTTCCAAAGCAGAGTTGGTGTAGATCCAAGATGTTGGCGAGCTATGGCATATAATATTGGGCCACTTGCACCATGGGGCCTTGAAGATCATGCAACATATTTCTACCAGACTTCCCAAGGGAAAACTGGAGAAAATGGATACATGCAAAGGTTTCACGTTAGGTAAGTATGTGAAATATTCATTTCAGGATTGAGACAGTAGAGCTGGAGAAATACTGGAGCAAGTTCATATAGATGTGTGTGGACCATTCTTTACAGCCTCCACCACTAAACAAAGGTACTGTGTTATTTTTATTGATAATTTTTCTCATAGATGTTGGATCTACTTTATGCCGAAGAAGGATCAAACCTTCTCAAGGTTTTGGGAGTTTAAAGCCTTGGCATAGAAAGAATCTAGAAATAAAATAAGGGCCTTGCGTAGCGACAATGGTGGAGAGTATGTCTCCAAATAGTTTAAGGACTTCTGCACAGTAGAAGGAATTAAACGAGAGTTGATGACACCCCATAACCCACAACATAATGGGGTGGCTGAAAGTAAGAATAGATCGATTGTGGGAGCATCTCGGGTGACGCTGCATGACCAAAGCCTACCACTTCATTTATGGGCTGTGGCATGGATACAATAGTATACTTGCAGAACAAAAGCCTGCATCGTATACTGGGAATGAAGACACCAATGGAGGCCTTTTCCAGGAAGAGACTAGATGTGAGTCACTTCAAGATCTTTGGATCATCGGTTTATTGCCATGTGACCAAAGACGCCTGTAAGAAGTTAGATCCAACAGCTGAGGATGGGATACTTGTTGGGTACACTCATACACCCCACAACTATCGGGTGTTCTTGCCTACCAGTCAAAGGACAGTGGTATGCAGAGATCTGAAGTTTGATGAGCAGAAAGACATGCGAGTATCACTTGAGAGGGAGCTCAAGCTACATGCAGAGGAGGAAATTTTAGTTCCTAAGGAGGAGGAGCCTCAGACTGATGTGGAGCAACCGTGTGCAGAGGATCTGGGAGTGGAGACATCCAATCATGCATAGTCTTCCAGATATGGGCAGAAACACTCAAGGGAAGCTGACAGATTGATGTTGGATGCAAGAGAGAATGTGGGACATCCATATTCTCAGCACAGACAGAGAAGGTCACCCGAGCTGTACACTAGTTACATGGCCCTGGTTGGGGAGTGTGTAGAGACTGAATCTTCTTCCTTTGAGGAAGCAGTGCAACAACTAGTTTGGGTTAATGCTATCGTGGAGGAGTACGACTACATTGTTCAGAACTATGTTTGGGATGTTGTCCCAAGACCGGAGGACAAGTCAGTGGTGAGTTCCTGATGGCTTTACAAGGTAGAGAAAGCAACTGGTGGTAGTTTTGAGAAACATAAGGCAAGGTTTGTTGCCCGTGGTTTCTCACAGGTCGAGGGTATCAACTACGATGAGACTTTTGCTCCTGTAGCAAGGTACTCATCTATCAGATTGATGTTGGCACTAGCAGCTCAGAAAGGTTGGAAGATCCATCAGATGGATGTGAAGACTGTGTTCCTCAATGGGAAGATTCAGGAAGAGGTGTACATTGAGCAGCCAGAACGTTTAGAGACCTTCGATTATGAGTCGCATGTGTGCCGACTCAAGAGGGCTTTGTACGGGCTGAAGCAAGCACCTCATGCTTGGTACACTAGGATCGACAGCTATTTCACCTATTGGGCTTCACCAAGAGTGAAGCAGATGCGAATCTTTACCACATCATGGTATAAGGTAAGCCATTGATCATTGTTCTTTATGTTGATGATTTGATATTGACAGGTGATGATCAGTTGATCAAGTCTTGCGAGGAGGACCTTGCAAGAGAGTTCGAGATGAAAGACATGGGTCTTATGCACTACTTTCTAGGCATGGAAGTTTGGTAGAAGAATGGGCAAGTGTTTGTGTCTCAAGGCAAGTATGCCAATGAGATAGTTAGGCGATTCCACATGGAGAAGTGCAAGCCCATGCAGACTCCTCTAGCTGGTAACTGGAGGAAGGAGGATGTTACTTCAGTTGAGGTAGTAGCTACTACCGTTTATCAGTAGCTTGTGGGTTCATTGATGTATCTAGTGAACACACAACCAGATTTGTGCTTTGCGGTGAACCAACTGAGTCAAGCTATGGTTTAGCCTACCAAGCTGTTTTGGAAGGCAGTGAAACATGTGCTGAGATTCCTCAGAGGCACATCTCAGTATGTATTGTGGTACAGACGGACAGAGGGAATGAAGCTTCAGGGCTTCATAGATGTAGATTAGGCAGGGAGTCCATCAGATCGGAAGAGCACTTCAGGAGGAATCTTCAACCTTAGTTTAGCTGCAGTTTCTTGGTACAACAGGAAATAGAGGTCAGTTTCACTTAGCTTAGTAGAATCTGAATACATGGCTGCCAGTCAGGCAGCATGTGTGACCATTTGGATGTGGAAGATTCTAGTTGGATTATTTGGTCAGAGGATGGATCCAACTATGATCTATTGTGATAATCATATTTGTATCAAACTCTCTGAGAATCAAGTATTTCATGACAGGTCCAAGCACATCGATATCCGATATCATCATCTTCAAGACTGTGTGGTGAAGAGGATCATGTTGTTGCTGTATGTTTCGACCAAGGAACATGATGCAGATATTTTGACTAAGGCATTGTCAAAATGCAAGTTCAAGTTCCACAGAGACAGGATTGGGGTGACAGATAATCCCTTTCTTTTTGAGAGGGAGTGTTGAAAATAGAAACAAGGAATGCTAAAAATAGAAGTGCTAAAAATAGCACTGCTATAAATAGAATTTCGGGATACATTCCAATTTTAGTTAGTCCCTGAACTAAAATTGACAATTAAAATTCGAATTTGATTTTAGCAGTTGTTTGTAAAATAATTAATTAATTCAACTTGAGTTGATTAGTTGTAGAAAATCAAACATGAAGTCCATGTGAAGACATGCAATAGTTTCCCCTTTGATTGAGGAAGTTATCCCTTGATTGAGGAGATCAAGATGAGTTGTACTTTGAGTTGTAATTAGTTAGCTCAGTTAACTGAGTTAAGTCCAGTTAGATTAGCTCAAACTGTTTGTTGAACTGAATGTGAGTTCAGTTAGTTAATGCATGCATGCATGTAACTACTCCACTTTAGATAACTGAATATTCTTTCATAAATAACTCATGCATGTTAGTTCAGTCAGAGACCAAGTTGAGATTAGATGATGGGACAGTGTACTATCAGTTGTAGGAATATTCCATTGAGGATATCTCTTGCATGTAGAAGGAATTCATTCCTTGAAGATTGCACAGTTACTTCTGAGTTTGGTGAGTTGTGTGAGAGGTGAATTCACACAGGTGGTAGCCAGAGGACTCAGGAGAAATTGTGCAAGGAAATAGGATGCTTGGAGGACTCAATGAAGGCATATGTTGGGTCTATTCAGTCCATGAGCAGCATTGAGGGATTGTACTGAGAGCTGGATAGCTTGTGAGCTAAAGATTTGTGTAATCCAAACATATTTCCACTTGTATGATAATACAGAGATCGAGGTTTTTAGCTGAGGCTTTCCCCAGAATATTCTTCTGTGTTCATGTGTAATTGATTTCTCATTCTCTATTATATGTGTTCTATTTGATCTTGCTCAAAATCGATTAAGCTTCCGCAAGTTTGTTTGTAGAAGTATATCAAGTATTTTGCTTTAGTATATTGCATTATCAGGTGATCTGCAGTGGGAAATTCTACAATGTATTAGAGCAAAGGCGATCAAAGCGAAGAACAATATACAAAGAAGGGAGAATTTCAAAGTTTGATGTTCCTGATTATAGAAATCAAATTCTTATCACATCTCAAATTTCACCAATGGCGTTCAACGGTTTGAGACTCAAGTATGCCCTTGATGGCAGCTCTAATTATATAGCCTGGAAGGATCGCATGGAAGCGGTATTAGAGGACAATGGTTTGAAAGACTTCATTGATCAAGAAGTCCCCAAGCCAACAACTACTAATGCCCAAGAATTGGTGGAATGGAAGAAATGTGTGGCTAGAGCGAGGAGAATCCTTCTGGAGAGAGTTCGATACCACAAAGTCTCAAGTCTCCATGGGAAGGAGACAACGTTTTCAATGTGGAAAACATTGAAGGATCTACATCAGAACAATAATGATTAGAGGAAGCTGGTGCTGAAAGACAAGCTTCAGAAAATCAAGTGTGAAAAGGGCGACACGATCTCTACATATCTGAACAAGCTCACCACCTGCAGGGATGAGCTTGGAACTGTAGGGATCACGACAGCTAATGATGACATGGTGAGTCTTGCTCTCCTCAGTCTTCCTAAGAGCTGGCATAGCTACCAAGACTCGTTAAATGGAAGAGAGAAACTGCCAGATTGGGAATGACTTTGGTCGGATATGATGCAAGAGGAGATAAGGAGAAGCACCAGAGATGGATCTTCATCAAAGCAAGATGATGAAGAAAATATAGCCTTAGCGAGTAAGGTGAGGAAAGGGAAAGGAAAGGCATCCCATTCCAAATACAGTTCTTCCCATGGTGGGAAGAAGATTGACAAATCAAAAGTGAGATGTTATCATTGTCATAAGGTGGGCCATTATGCTATGAATTGTCCACAAAAGAAATCCAAGAAGGGATCCTAAAAGGGATCAGATGGTGAGGCACTCACCTCACAGTTAGAATTGGATTTCACCCTCATCGAATGTATGGTTTCATCAATGGTTGGGTGTGTTTGGTACCTTGGTAGTGGAGCTTCATTCACATGACCGGCGACAAAAATCTTTTCAGTACCCTGGAGGAGAAGGATCTCCAGATGCGGATCAATATGGGCGATGAGGGAAAGTATTGTGTTTTAGGTGAAGGTACAGTTGTCTTTCAGAGGGAGCATGGAGCTCCTCTCAACCTGACTGATGTAAAGTATGTGTCAGGTCTAAAGAAGAATCTTGTGTCCATCGCTATGCTAGAATACAAAGGCTATGATGTAGTATTTAGCAAAGGAAAGGCATTCTTGAGGCATATCAGCACTGGACAGACCAAGAGGATTGGGATTCGAGTAAAGAATCTCTACGAGATGGAGGTAGACAACTATGTTGCATTGAGTTCCAAATCAGAGTTGGTGTAGAGCCAAGATGTTGGCGAGCTATGGCATAGAAGATTGGGCCACTTGCACCATGGGGCCTTGAAGATCATGCATTAGATTTCTACTGGACTTCCCAAGGGAAAACTGGAGCAAATGGATACATGAAAAGGTTGCACCTTGGGTAAGTATGCGAAATATTCCTTTCAAGATCGAGACAATAAAGTTGGAAAAATCCTGGAGCGAGTTCATACAGATGTGTGTGGACCATTCTCTATAGCCTCCATCGCTAAACAAAGGTACTATGTTATTTTTACTGATGATTTTTGTCGTAGATGTTGGATCTACTTTATGCAGAAGAAGGATCAAACCTTCTCAAGGTTTTGTGAGTTTAAAGCCTTGGCAGAGAAAGAATCTGGAAAGAAAATAAGGGCCTTGTGTAACGACAATGGTGGGTACTATGTCTCCCAACATTTTAAGGACTTCTGTGCAGCAGAAGGAATTAAACAGGAGTTGACAGCACCCCATAACCCACAGTAGAATGGGGTGGCCGAAAGGAAGAACAGATCAATTGTGGGAGTAGCTTGGGCGATGCTGCATGACCACAGCCTACCACTTCATTTGTGGGTTGAGGCATGCAATACAACAGTCTACTTGCAAAACAGACGCCTGCATCGTATACAGGGAATGAAGACACCAATGGAGGCCTTTTCCAGGAAGAGACCAGATGTGAGTCACCTCAAGATCTTTGGATCATCCGTTTATTGCCATGTGACCAAAGATGCCCAAAAGAAGCTAGATCCAACAACTGAGTTGGGGATACTTGTGGGGTACATTGATACATCCCACAACTATCAGGTGTTCTTGCCTACCAGTAAGATGATAGTGGTACATAGAGATCTAAAGTTTGACGAGAAGAAATCCATGCGAGTATCACTTGAGAGGGAGCTCAAGTTGCATGCAGAGGAGGAAATTTTAGTTCCTAAGGAGGAGGAGCCTTAGACTGATGCGGAGCAGCCGCATGCAGAGGATCCGAGAGTGGATACATCCACTCATGCAGAGTCTTCCAAATATGGGCAGAAAGGCTCAATGGAAGCTGACAAATTGATGCTAGATGCAAGAGAGAATGTGGGATAGCCATCTTCTCAGTGCAGATAGAGGAGGCCACCCAAGCGGTACATTGGTTACATGGCCCAGGTTGGGAAGTGTGTATAGACCGAACCTTCTTCCTTTGAGGAAGCAGTGCAGCAACCAGTCTGGGTTGATGCTATGGTGGAGTACGACTCCATCGTTTGGAACTGTGTTTGGGATGTTTTCCCAAGATTGGAGGACAAGTCAGTGGTGAGTTCCTGATGGCTTTACAAGGTAAAATAAAGCAACTGATGGCAGTATTGAGAAACATAAGGCAAGGTTTGTTGCCCGTGGTTTTTCACAGGTCGAGGGGATCGATTATGATGAGAATTTTTCTCCTGTAGCAAGGTACTCATCTATTAAATTGATGTTGGCACTATCAACTCTGATGGGTTGGAAGATCCATCAGATGGATGTGAAGACTGTGTTCCTAAATGGGAAGATTGAAGAAGAGGTGTACATTAAGTAGCCAGAAGGTTTTGAGACCTTCGATCGTGATTCGCATGTGTGCCAACTCAAGAGGGCTTTGTGCGGGCTAAAGCAAGAACCTCATGCTTGGTACACCAGGATCAACATCTATTTCACTAGGTTGGGCTTCACCAAGAGTGAAGCAGATGCAAACCTTTACCACATCATGGTAGAAGGTAAGCCATTGATCATTGTTTTTTATGTTGATGATCTACTATTAACAGGTGATGATCAGTTGATCAAGTCTTGCAAGGAGGACATTGCAAGAGAGTTCAAGATGAAAGACATGGGTCTTATGCACTACTTTCTAGGCATGGAAGTGTGGCAGAAGGATGGGGAAGTGTTTGTGTCTCAAGGCAAGTATGCCAATGAGATACTCAGGCGATTCCACATGGAGAAGTGCAAGCCCATGCAAACTCCTCTATCTAGTAACTGGAGGAAGGAGGACGCTACTTCAACTGAGGTAGTAGCTGCTACTATTTATTGGCAACTTGTGGGTTCATTGATGTATCTAGTGAACACATGATCATATTTGTGCTTTGCAGTGAACCAGCTGAGTCAAGCTATGGTTCAACCTACCAAGCTGTTTTGGAAGGCAGCAAAGCATGTGCTGAGATACCTCAGAGGCACATCTGAGTATGGATTGTGGTACAGATGGATAGAGGGAGTGAAGCTTCAGGGCTTCACAGATGCAGATTGGGCAGGGAGTCCATCAGACTGGAAGAACACTTCAGGAGGAATCTTCAACCTTGGTTCAATTGTAGTTTCTTGGTACAACAGGAAACAGAGGTCAGTTTCACTTAGCCCAGCAAAGGCTGAATACATGGCTGCCAGTCAAGTCGCATGTGTGTCCATTTGGATGGGGAAGATTCTAGTTGGATTGTTTGGTCAGAGGGTGGATCCAACTGTGATCTATTGCAATAATCAAAGTTGTATCAAACTCTTTGAGAATCTAGTATTTCATGACAGGTCCAAGCACATCGATATCCAGTATCATCATCTTCGATATTGTGTGGTGAAGAGGATCATGTTGTTGCTATATGTTTCGACCGAGGAACAGGATGCAGATATTTTGACTAAGGCATTGTCAAAATGCAAGTTCGATTTCCACAGAGACAGGATTGGGGTGACATATAATCCCTTTCTTGTTGAGAGGAAGTGTCGAAAATAGCAACAAGAAATTCTAAATTTAGAAGTGCTAAAAATAAAACTGCTATAAATATAATTTCGGGATACATTCCAATTTTAGTTAGTCCCTGAACTAAAATTGAGAATTAAAATTCGAATTTGATTTTGGCAGATGTTTGTAAAATAATTAATTAATTCATCTTGAGTTAATTAGTTGTAGAAAATCAAACATGAAGTCTATGCGAAGACATGCAACAGTTTCCCCTTTGATTGAGGAAGTTATCCCTTGATTAAGGAGATCAGGATGAGTTGTAATTTGAGTTGTAATTAGTTACCTTAGTTAACTGAGTTAAGTCCAGTTAGATTAGTTCAAACAGTTTTTTGAATTGATTGTGAGTTCAATTAGTTAATGCATGCATGCATGTAACTACTGCACTTTAGATAATTGAATATTCTCTCATAAATAACTCATGCATGTCAGTTCAGTCAGAGACCTTGTTGAGATCAGATGATGGGACAATGTCGTATTAGTTGCAGGAATATTCCATTGAGGATATCTCTTGCATGCAGAGGGAATTCATTCCTTGGAGATTGTGCAGTTACTTCTGAGTTTGGTGAGTTGTGTGAGAGGTGAATTCACACAGGTGGCAGCCAGAGGACCCAGGAGAAACTTCGCAAGGAAATAGGAGGCTTGGAGGACTGAGGGAAGGCATATGTTGTGTCTATCCAGTCTATGAGAAGCATTGAGGGATTGTACTGAGAGCTAGATAAATTTTGAGCTAAAGCTTTGTGTAATATGGACATATTTCCACTTGTATGATAATACAGAGATCAGGGTTTTTAGCTGAGGCTTTCCCTAAATTATTCTTCTATGTTCATGTGTGATTGATTTCTCATCCTCTCTTATATGTGTTCTTTTTATCTTTCTCAAAATCAATTAAGCTTCCACAAGTTTGTTTGTAGAAGTAGATCAAGTATTTTTCTTTAGTATATTGCATTATCAAGTGATCTACAGTGGGAAATTCTACAGGATTTTCTCAACATAAATGGCAAGTTTTCCTCATAAGACAAGAATTCAAATTGAGACCTTAGTGACTTTTGGCAAGCATGAGTGGATATGGCTTGGGTAAGGCTGATGAGATGAGGTCTCCCTGCAATGTAGAAACTCCTACAACAACACACATCATTGTTGTCATTTATACATAAATTCATCTAGAAACAAGAAGGGTTTATTCAAATAGAAGAAAACAAAGTTGTCATCATTTACTTGCTAAGTTCATGCATGGAAGTGCTTGAAACAAATATAAAGGTGAGATGAAATCAGTGAAAAACCTAATAGATTAGAAATTCCAGTTGAAACTTGTCCTATGAAACTGAAAGATAATGACCTAATTAGCAGGAAAACCCTAGATTATGCAAAAAGAAATAATTCTGTCTTATTGGGCTGTATGGGAAGTGTTCCTCAAAGCATGATCCCTGAAAGGGAGAAATGAGGTGAAATCCATTTATTGTCAACCTTTTTGGAATATTTTCTTATCACTACAATGCTACTGTTAGAACTATCCACAAATGGAAGCAAACTAATTAAATCTACCAATACTTGCAAATTAGCAAAACCAAAATAAGTTTAGCAGCTAACTATGAGTATAACCTAAGCATACATATACAACAAGAGGATACTCTGCTACTAGGGTTGGGCCCTAACCTAAGAGATTTAGCCCTCTAAGTCAACTCAGTGCTGGATCAAGGGAATGCTGCTCATTTTCGTTAAAAAATCAGAAATGCATTTGAGTGCTTGGTTACAATGCTTCAACTCGAAAATTTCTTTTAGCTATCTTGAATAAAATATCTGAATCCTAATGAGGCTCTAGGCCTCTTGATTTATACAACTGAAGTTACCAACAACTTCCTTAAATTTAGGGAGGCTTGGCTCCCAATCTCGAGATCAACTGGTCTTCAACTCTCACTAGCTTCGCTGCCAATGAGCTTCATCACTCAACTACTTGCAACTCCGAGCTGATGAGATTTGATTGAGGAATATTCAAGTGAGTGAGGATTTAAGGAGGGAGATCCTATCTCTTAGAATCCCTCTTTCTTGTCTCCATTCGAGTTCCTGCACTTTAATTAGCCAAAATTTGCTCCAAAACTTGCAATCAATGCACATTAGACCACTAGACATGACATCTCATCTTTACTCTTCTCATTAAGCAAAACATAATTAAAACATGTAAACGAAAAGTTGATTTTAGTAAGTTGGAGGTGCATTAAGGTCCATATAATTTACCCATTAATGAGCCTCATCAACATTGGCAAGATTCAAAAGGAAATAAATGGAAAATTATTTATTATAGGCTAACAAGGAAAATGTGGCAAGGATGAAAGATAAATAAAGGAAAATGAAATAAATTCCATGTAAGGGAAAATCAAAAATATGCATGCAAAGGAAAATGAAGAAAAATAAAAGGAAAAGAAAAGAAATGGGAGAGATGACATTCATTATTCACTTGGAAAAAAAGAGAGAATACTACAACATGAGAGAAGAGAAGAAGACTTGGACACAAGAAAGACACAAGCAAGGGATAAGCAAGGAAAGCAAAGGAGCATAAGAGGAATTTGTGTGGCATATAACAAGAAGATTTGGACAACAAGTAAGTGAAAAAAATAGTTATGGATTTGTAGGTAAGCATGTTTGATTATCTTGTTGAAATTCGAATGCATGGTTCATGCATTGGTTTGTTGGTCATTTTTGCTGTCATTGGCATCGGATTTTCCTGGATTGACAGTTATGTACAACCTTGACTTATGCCATTTCTCGAATAGCCATAATCTAGTGGGTTCCATGTTTGGTTGATCTTTGGATTTCTAGGAGATTTTGGATCCTAGCTGAGGTGGTCTCAAGAAAATCACAAGGGTTGAGGGTGGAGATGGTTTTCTATGGGAAGCTCTTGACAGGTGGGTGGAGATAGGAAAGTTTCTCTGGGTATGGTGAAGAAATTATGATGCATCAAAGCTTGTATTGGTTTTGGTGTTTTTTGGAATTAGTATTGGGTGAAATCGTTGTGGTATGAGGGTGGAGGTGGTTTCCTCTGGATTCCCTATATGGTTATGTTTTAGTTTATCACATGTGATCCCACATTCATGCTTGGCATATGGAACATGGGTGATTGGTTGGGAAAGATATTTGGTTCAACCTAATCTATGGTCAGGTGGTACGTGGAAGTCCATGACTTGGTTGGTGATATGCATATGCTAATATGTGTTATTCTTTAATGATATCAATGAGCACAAGTTTTGTTTTAATGTGTGATTAAGTGATTGGTTTGTCATGGATTTAGTTTGTTTAAATGTTGGTTACGTGCATGGTATTGTTGGGTGCAGGAATTGCACTTAAGCAAACTCCTCAACACTTAATTGTCAACCCGGGGGATCCGTAAACTTAGAGACGAAGCACAGGCAATGCCAGAGATGGTATGAACCTTTATGATGTAAATTCCTACTTTCTTAAATGGGAACTTACAGAATCAAATTGGAAAGAGTAAAAGACAACTAAATCATCAAAGAAATCTAGTGCTGGAACAAGAAAGAATGCATTTGCAAATCAATCAAAATAAAGAGAAAATCACTCCAATTGATCAATATTTAATCACTGAGTATATTCTTATATTCCTCTTTAGTAGAAACACTTTAGCAGTCTCATAAATTGGGCCCTTAAACTTGCTTTCTTAAAGGTTTCCTTCTTGCACTAGTCAGTCCTGCACTTATCGCAATCTGCTTGCACTAGTGCAAGAAAAAAGATTTATGCAAGAGGTATAAGTTGTGTCTTACCAAAGATTCTTGACTTCATGCAAGGGTTCAAACCTCAAGGGTTCTGAGCACTCGGATCCTATGACAAGAAACTAGTTCTTGCACCTCAGCAGAGTTCCTTGTACTTAGTTATCGATTCTAGAAATAAGTGTTAACTATTGCAAAAGAAACTTAATTGCAGACATAACTTTCATATGTAAAAATAAATGTTTCCAGTCTTAACTACATGTAAAATGAAAGTAAATAACCATAACTGGAAACAACCACTAAAGAATTAACCTGCCATCTGCATATATATTACTTAGAAGAACAGAAAGAAACATTGCATGAAAGAGACTAGAAATACTTGCTACAACACACCAACACGAACTGGTGTAGCTTCATTTCTCCTACTTTGACCAAGCGAGGAAAAATAATCAAAAGGAATTGCATGAAAATAAATTGCGGGAAAGGGAAAAGAATTAATCACACCAACGTGCACTGGTGCAGGTTCATTTCTCCTGCTTGGACTAGGTGGGGAAACCAACTCAAATAAATTGCATTAAAGGAAATTGCAGGAAAGTAAATCTAACTAATTCACACAATGAATCCGCTCACACTTTGACAGGAAAACATATGCATGGAAATTGAATTCAATTAAATCACACTTTAACAATAAGAACACATAAACAAATACAAAATCGAAAATAGGGTAAACAAGCTGGGTTGGTTGGGCCCTAGCTAGCCAGCTTGTTTCCCTTCTAAGAAACGACGCTACTTAGTAATTCAGATCAGACTCATTGGCTTAAAAGAACATATAATATATTTGAAAGGCATGAGGCAGAGCTCCTTCTTTCTATTAATTCACAAAGGCAAATTACATCATGGAATATAGAGTCCAGCCCAGATTTGGGCGATAACAAAATATACAATACGTTTGGAAGACAATGTTATTATCTCCTCTATATGTCGTCCTCTTAATTCTATCTACATTCTGTGATTTATAGACTGTCGGCCCAAGGCCGTAACTACTAAACTTAGTACAGGCCATTCAGTCAACCATTTACATAAAAAAATGTAGATTTTAGCCTCTCGGATTTTAAATATAGACAACTGAACTCGTTGGCCGTGGGCCAAATCTTCAGCTTCCATTCAAGCAATCTGCAACTTCAGTCTTGTCTTTGGCTTCCTTTGGTTGATCTGGTATTCATGGCCAATGATGCACAAAACATGGCGGTGGTTAGGGAAGTCCGAATCTGTTGTGCGGATTCGCTACGCTGGCAATAGTGCGAGATCCGATCCTGCACTTATATCAAAAATCACGTTAAGTGGCTTTATTTAGCAAGTATTTATTGGAGATAAGGATAAGTTACAAAAGTGTATTAAAAGTAAGAAATCTAAATTAAATAATTAATTAAATGCTAAATTGAAATAAAATATGAAAAATAAAGTACATGTGAAATATATCACCGTGCTTGGACTAGTGTAGGATGAGGGTATGTGAAAAGGGTAAAACATAGGTAAATAGTTGTGGTTTATAAAGGAAAAAAGGATAAGAATGGGGAAAATTTAGGGGACTAACATCCTCCCATCCTAAGTTGTTGTGTGTCCTCACACAACTTTTTACCTGCGTCAAAAAAACCTCAAAAATTTGAGTGCTTCACTTCAATCCTACTATAATATTGATGCCGGCTTTCACTGTCTTGGACTTCTTCTCTTTGATCTTCAATTTCTTTGTCACCTTATTGAGACACTTAAAACACTTTGAAGCTCGATACTTCCACACCCTGACTTCTCTTTTCTGTCTCTTGACCTCCACTGTCAATTCTTCCTTACTATGCTGCTTATCATCCTGCTCTTTAACCACAAACTCTTCTAAATCCTAAACTTGGTGTTCCAGCTCGGCTATACGACTACTAAAATGAGAGACTTGTGTCTCTGACTCATCGGGTGGAGGCATTTCAGTACCCTGTGCTTCCTTCTCTTTAACTATTGTGGCAGGGGATTCAGTACCCTGTCGAAATGGGGACTGCGCCATATCAGCATTTGACCCTTCAACCGAATCCTTGCTTGCACTTGGTTCTTCTTTCTTCTTTTGAGGTTTCTGGATAAAATTAGCCAGCAAGGCATCATCTTCAATTTCTTCAAATTCTGTTCCTTTGGAGTGGACCACCGCGTCTGCAAGGACTGACAAATTATGCCCTTCAGAGGCACTTGTATGCACTGGAGAGGTAGTCTGAGGGGAGGGGTTCTTCTCAACAAAGGCGTTGGTCACCTTCTTCTTTGGAGATGGGGCTTCCTCTTCCACTGTCTCTATGGGTCTCTTTCTTTTTGTACCAGTGTGAGAAGAACCTCCCACGTTGTTTTTAACCAAACCCCTGCTTGTACTTGGACTAGCAGGGTCCTTTGTCCTTTTCATGGCGGGTGTCTTCTTGTGTAACTGCTCTAATAATGCTGCCCAAGTCATGCCTTTGGCCTCCAACTCCTTCTTGACCAAGATCTTGATTAACCCGTGATGGTATAATTTTTGGTCGGCCTGGTCTTCTCATCCAGTTTGCACGCCCTTGGCCATCCTCTCTAAACTCCTGAGCAAGAAGTGGGGGAAATTGATTTTCCACCGGAAGTGTCGGCCTGCTTCGAAATGTAGCAATATTCTGAAATGGTAAACAAATGTGAAGGAATAGCGTCCCTCGCAGGTCAAAAACTTTTGCAAAATATAAAGGAGATCTCACCATTGATCCAACAGGGCGTTGTGGGGGATGCCCTTCTTCCAATTCACCTACATTTCCTTGTCAATGAAAAATCGGCGCCATCGCTTTTTCTCTAACTTCTGATTCTTAAACCATTGCTCGCCAATGTTCTCTAACCCTGTGGCCTATGCGATGAATTCTTCTATGACCTCGAACCTCAAGGGGCCAATTTTGACTCGGCAATCCTTAAAACTCTTGTAAAATTGGAGGGCCACCTCTCTCTCGTGCCCATCAAACCTTTGTAAAAACTAAGGAAACCCTGATTCCTATAATAGTGCAAGAATATTGTGGTATTTGGCAGTTGCTCTACTTTCCTGAGGTACGACAGCTCATTTCTAATGGGTGGCATCATTTCTTAACAGCTATGAGCAATCCAAATCTCTTCTGCATGAAACAAACGAGGAAGACAGATTCTTATGGATAAGGGCCCAACCATCCACCACCCTTTTCCAACTCACCATCCAATCATTTAAATTATCACTTAATACATCCCTTAAATCGCCATGGACATGTAGCATCTTTTGAAAGGTGTGCCAGACTGATTAGGGGTACTTTGCGGCATTGATTTAATGGCTAGGTAAGGTAATGATTTCAAATGGAGGACATAAAGGGTCATTTCGCAAGGGGTGTAATCATAGCCAAGCAATGGTTACATAATCCACATCATCTTCATAATTCATTAAAAATACCTTTAGCATTCATTAAAATGATTACGATTTCTAACCATAAACAATTTGTACTTAAATAATTTTCTCCCCAATTAATACATGATAACATAAAGTACTTAACGATCAAATGAAAAGACTTCTTTTAAATTTTCATAATAACCACTTCTTTATGACGCATGCTATATTGCATGGAAAAAATCAAAATGCATTATATCTCTGACAGGGTGCATGCTTGCACTGATTTGCTTGCACCGCCTATACTGTGCTGCTCTGCTTGCACTATTCTTCTTGCACTATTGTATATTGTAACGTGCTTGCACTGGTGCAAGTAGAAAATCTGTTGAAGAAGAAAAAACAGGAAATTTTGGTAGAACATAGGCTGGACTTTAACATGACTTTCCCAATCATATGGAAGGTTTGCTTCATCATTTCTTTGATGTTTCTAAGCACATCCTTTTGCTCTTTCTACACTAGATCCTACAATAAGCTCATGGGGGAACAAAGAAGTGGGAAAAGGGAAAAAATTCAGAATGGGAAGGAAGTTTATGATAGGGATTCCAGGAACAGTACCATCAAGAGGGCGTAAACAGAAGTGGGATAGGGAAAAAAATTCAAGGGATAAAAGTGGGATTTACGAAACGGATAGGGTGAATTTGGAAGAATATGGGAAGGTAATCATTCTGGGATTGAAGAAGAAAATTGATGGGGAATTACGAAAATGGAATATGAAGAAAGGCATAAAATTTTCTGGAAAGTCTGCCTACACTAGTGCAAGAAAAAATAATTGTAGCAAGAATTAACTGTTACTTGAATAAAAATATCCATTCTAGTTACCCCAAACTTGTGTAAGGGTTGGTTCTGTTGAACCTGGTTCTTCTTGGTGGCAACTAGCACATCTAAAGATCAAGCAACATTCTCCTTTTATTATAAATTTTTTATTTTCTTGCCAGCAAGCTCGTTTTCAGGTAGATCTTTCTGCAATCATGTCAGCAAACTAATTTTCATAATTATAGGAAAAGATTTTTTTCTTTACTATATATATATATATATATATATATATATATATATATATACATACATTTTTTTTTCTTTTTAGAAGAAGAAGAGTTCATGTTTTCAACAAGTTGGTATTACCATCCATCACTACTGTCCCAAATTGCTGTTGGACTTGCTGTGTAAAATCCTTCTTGGCAAGTGGCTGAAAATATTTCTTTAATCTATGTCCATTCACCAAGAACACTAAGCTTTGTCCATCAATAGTTTTAATCTCTACTGCTCCATTCTCAAATACTTGGACCACCTCATAAGGTCCCATCCAGCGTGTATGGAATTTTCCTTTGAAATATTTAAATCTAGAATCATAAAGGAGTACCCAATCACCTGGGTGAAACTACTTTTTCTGAATAGACTTGTCATGCCACCTTTTGCATTGTTGTTGAATCAATATGTTCTGCTGAACAACATCCCTTCGAAATTCATCCAGCTCACTCAATTGAAGGAGACGTTGTTGTTGCGCTTCAGAGAGATCTAGCCCCAACTGAACTGCAATTCTGAATGTTTTGATTTGGAATTCGATTGGCAACGAGACTTGTTTGCCATATACTAGCTCATATGGTGTATATCCCATGCTATTTCTCCTATTAGTTTGATATGCCCACAAAGATTCTAGTAATCTTTTAGCCCAATCCTTCTGATGCATATTTACTATTTTTGTGAGGATGGACTCAATGATTTTGTTCGTGGATTCCACCTGGCCATTTGCTTGTGGGTGATATGGCATAGATTTCCTATGCCGAATCTTATATTTCCCAATCATACCCTGCACCAGATTAGAAATAAACTACGGACCAATTTCAGAAACAATCTCTCTAGGCACACCAAATCTAGTAAAAAACTCAGTAAAGAGGAAATCAACAACAACCCTTTCTGTAGCAAAGGAAACAGCTTTAGCTTCTACCAATTTTATAACAAAATCTATACAAACCAAAATATGTTTTTTACTTAATGAAGTTGGATTTATTGGCCCTATAAAATAAATAGCCCATTTTTCAAAAGGCTCAATCATAACTTGGGGGCATAAAGGCATCTCATTGGTTTGATTAGGCTGGCCCATTTGCTGACAACTATCACACCGCTGGACATACTGTTTGGCATCCTTAAAGAAGTAAGGCCAAAAGTAGACAGCACGCAATAACTTATATGCAGTCCGCTTATCACTGAAGTGGCCTCCACAAGGTTCATCAGGGGTAGATTTTAAAATGTCAAACACTTTTTCCTCTCTTACACATCTATGGATAATCAAATCTGGACCAGTGTAAAAGAGATCTCCTTGAACATGATCTGATAATCACCCTATGAATGACATCAGTTAAAGATTCATTGTTTAAAGGTATTACAGACTCATGTGCTAGTGTGTGTTCTTGTAGAAATTTTGAATAATATGACACTTATTCATAGAGATTATCTCGATTATACACTATTGCGGAATACATGCATAATACATAACCTCCTCTATGTTGATCATCAATTTAGTAGCATTAAAAACAATGAAATATCAATCACATGCACACATTAACATAGTATGTAACCCGGGTGTTGTGGGGAAAAATGCCTATTTAGGACAATCCTATCCACCTAAGGTGTGACAGCGCCTTAGCAACAAACGAATACAGCTATCATGATTTCTTCCTTTATGAAATATGAAATAGAGGAGATCGGCAGACTTACCGTTATCTTCTGGTTGTCCCTCGAACTAGATCCTCTTCTCTTTGTGTGTCCACAGCTACTCGCCTCCTCGCTCGATCACAAGAGAACAGCTACCTGTGACAAGAGAGCAGCTACTTGCAACAAGAGAAGGACACAATACAAAGCCAAATATACATATTCATAAATGATTCAGGATTAGAAGTAAATCAAATATACTAATGCAATTACACAAAATACACCAGCATATAGGAAAGAATCAAGATAGCTTTATTGAAAGTAACAGTGTTCAGGAAGAGATACAACCCATAGGGCTCCAACCCAGCATCTCCTTCCCAGCAGAATGGAATTCCTTCTTCAGCTCCTTTCAAAGCATAAACACCCAATATTTCTAGCCACAAACCAACAGCAATTCTTTACAAATACTAAATTCCAGCCTCCTTAGACCTCATGAGAGAGATCTATATATAGGAGTTTTGGAGAAAGGATGAGTCAGCTTGAGGCTGGCATGAAGCTGACTAGTGTCCTCTCCCACTTCAGTTCTTGAGTCCACTTGGAGGTTCTTGCTTCCACTTGGAGATTTGGAACCTCTTACTCATCACCAGTCGAATTCCCTGATCCAAGTGTCATTTTGGAAGCTTCATGGGCATTGACACCTTGAGGAATGACTCTGCCACATGTCCAAACTCGCCCAGCGCAGGTAGCCTTCTTTGCAGTTGACATTCAATGCAGGTAGATAGTGGAGCACTTGACATTCAGCGCAGATGCTCAGTGGAGCAGTTGACATGATCCAGAATTGCCTTGTTTTTGAGTGTTTTCAGGTGGAGAACTTTTGTTAAGTGCTGTGGTTTGCTGGCCTTGTTCCTCTAGGGGTAGGAACAACATGTTTAGGGACTTTGGATCCCTTGATTATTGACATTTCATGCTCAGTGATGCAAGGCACAAAAATGTCTATAACACCGGGGAAAGCATACAGTTGAAAACCCCACACTATCTGTATATTATAATGATTGAGAACATGTAACAATACATAGTACAATACTCCTCACAAGTACTCAGTACTATCTCCACCTGTTACACACAAAACTAGCTCAGATCCGAACAAGCCACAGGTTCAAATCTCCTCCACTGCTTTGCCTGCCTCCACTGCACAATCCTGCAAGAGAATCACGTGAGCACAAGCTACAATTGCCTTGGTATTGGCCCACACTGCACAATCCTCATTGGCATTACTCAATCCATGCATGTGCAAATCTCATGCACAACTGATAGTCACAACTCACCCTTTCACTTACCTCTAACACCTGTCTCTGTTGAACTGTCCATGCACTGAGTTAACTGATGTATTCTTTAGTTGCTTTATGAGTTAATAATTAGTGAATTAATTAACAATCAATTCACACAACTCATCACTAGTGTATTCTTTAGTTAGACTAAATACAAATAGTTCAACTAAGTCAAACTGTACACAACTCCATCAACTCCACATCCAACTCCATAGAACTCACATGCATGAGTTCTAACTGAAGTCCTCCATGCAATAGCTCAACTAACACATAAGAAACCACGTGATTCCTTTTTTCAACTGCATGTGCCACATCCGTAGCTTGAACTGAGGTGCTCCAAGAGAATAAGATAATGTTTAGAGTCCAAATATTACTAAGGGCTAATAATATTTGACTGTTTCTATTTTTAGCCTGGCAGTCTAAAAATAGACTCTGATCACTCCACTGTGAACCAAAAATAGAAGTCCATCTATTTTTCCCAACATGACCAATCATCCATAAACAACATCCTGCAACGCATAGACCGTGATCCACATGTCTAAAAATAGACATAGTCTAAAAATAGACTTTGTGCCAAAAATAGCCTACGGGCCCACTTAGTGAAGGCGACTCCTTTCCACTAAGCTCCATCATCTTGTTGCATTTTCAACACTCCCTCTCAACAAGATATGGGTTATCTGCAACCCCTATCCTACAACTCTGGAATGTTCTGCATGCAACACATTTGCCCAGTCCACTTGCTCCAACAACACTTGGAACAAAAACACTCCCAACTGACCACTTTGTTAGGCTAGGAACATACTCTGATGTTGAAGCTCTACCTGCTGCTGACAAGTGCTCCCTCTCTGACATCTGCACTACTGTAACATCTCCATGCATCTCGCACCATTGCACACTTCTCTGTGCCACCTATCACTGTGCAAAACACTTGTGCCTCTCGCATTGCTGCAGCCTGCTAGCTATGCGCTGTCCTGGGATTCCCTACACTGTCGCTCTCTCTGCCATTCCATCCGCATCTGTCTCTACCCAATCAGTCAATTATTGCTACTCCACATCAGGGCTCCCATAGCAAGGTCTCATCCAAGAGGTTGGGTACCTCAAGGATCCTGCTCCTCCTCCTTGGGACGATCAATCCACATCACCCCACCTCCTACCTGGAGGTATGGCTGCATGTGATCCCTCAGCCCACCTGGCTCTGCATGAGTAGATGTCTCTACTCGATCTCCTCTCAGCTTCCCTTGTTTTGGCTACTCCACAACCTCCTAAAGCTGCTACACCAATCGTGGCTCCTCCACAATTGTTTGAGACTTCTTTTGGCTCTGCATGTTGAGAGGTAATATACACTCCCTCTCAACCACCAAGTCTCCATCAGTTTCCTCGCTACTCAAGGCTTTGCATGCATCTTGAACCTCAAGAGCATACAGGTTCTTGACCCGTGAACCAATCTGCTTCACCTGTCTAGTGATGATGTGTCTAAGGAAAACCTTTCCCTTACTGAAGACTACATCATAGCCTCTGTCTTCCAGCATCGCGATGGACACCAAGTTTCTCTTCAGTCCTAGTACATACTTGAAATTGGTCAAGGTAAGGGGAGCTCCATGCTCCCTCTGAAAAATAACCGTGCCTACACCTGAGACACTATACTTCTCATCATTACCCATCACTATGAGTATCTGGAGATCTTTCTCCTCCAAAGTACTGAACAAACTCTTGTCACTGGTCATGTGGAAAGAAGCTCCACTGTTAAGAAACCAACCACTTCCCACCATGGATGAAACCATGCATGCGAAGAGTGTGAAATCCAACTCGAACTGTGAAGAAAGTGCCTAACCTTCAGATCCTTCCCCAGATCCCTTCTTGGACTTCTTCTTTGGGAAATTAGTAGCATAATGGCCCAACTCATGACAACGAAAGCATCTCACCTTCGACTTGTCAACCTTCTTCCCATCATTGGAAGAACTGGATTTGGAAAGAGAAGCCTTCTCCTTCCCCTTCTTCACCTTACTCACTAAGGCACAGTTCTCCTCATCATGCATGCATGAAGAACTGTCTCTGGTGCTCCGTCTGATCTCCTCCTTGCACAGGATCCGACCAAAGTCTCTCCCATCCTGGCAATTTCTCCCGACCATTGACAGAGTCCTGATAGGAATGCAAACTCTTCAGAAGACCAAGGAGAGCCAAGTTCACCAAGTCCTCATCATCGACAGTCACCACTACACTTCCTAGCTCATCCTGGCATTGGGTGAACTTCGTGAGATAGGGCATACTGTCTCCATTCTCACACTTAGATGTTTCTGAGTTTCTCCTTGAGCGCCATTCCAACAGCTCAAAACTCAACCGCTTCTGATCTAAAATTCATGAGAACAAAGTATTTCTTGTACAGAGATCGACTGTATGGGCATTCACCGGATATCTCACCTTCCAAAAGAAGGATGAATCCAGAGGCTACCTGGACCGATTATAGACTCTGCCTGAAGAAATAAAATGTAATCACTTTCTGAATAATAGATCTGATGATCAATCCTCGCTTTGATATCCTATAGAACTTTTTCTACAAATCAAAGAGCTCTGATACCATGTAGAAATTTTGAATAATATGACACTTATTCACAGAGATTATCTCAATTATACACTATTACAGAATACATGCATAATAGATAACCTCCTCTACGTTGATCATCAATTTAGCAACATTAAAAACAATGAAACATCAATTGCATGCGCACATTAACACAGTATGTAACCTGGGGAAAGCATATAGTTGAAAACCCCACACTATCTGTATATTATAATGATTGAGAACATGTAACAATACATAGTACAATACTCCTCACAAGTACTCAGTACTATCTCCACCTGTTACACACAAAACTAGCTCAGATCCGAACAAGTCACAGGTTCAAATTTCCTCCGCTGCTTTGCCTGCCTCCACTGCACAATCCTGTAAGAGAATCACGTGAGCACACGCTACAATTTCCTTGGTATTGGCCCACACTGCGCAATCCTCATTTGCATTACTCAATCCATGCATGTGTATATCTCATGCACAACTGATAGTCACAACTCACCCTTTCACTTACCTCTAACACCTGTCTCTATTGAACTGTCCATGCACTGAGTTAACTGATGTATTCTGTTAGAGCCTAGATTTGTCTCAGGCTGAAAAGACACGGTTCTAGGTCCACATAAAACCACGCTCAGCCTCGTAGCTAGCCCTACAAGGACAGGAGAGGGCTCTCTTCGGGCCAATCTTGGCAAAAGGTAATCGATGAGGCTCGAGATGACTAAATTTGAAATTGATCTTAGGCTAGGCATGAAGTACAAGGAGTTTGAGATTGATTTTTGAGGTTTTTGTTGAATCAAAGGGAAAGGCAATTTTGGGTGCGGGGATGAGACACAGTTTTTGCAGAGGTCTACTTGGGGCAAGCTAGGCGATTGTCTTAATGCTTTTAAAGAGAATGAATGGCTAGATCTGACTGGTGAGAAGCTAATGAGAGCAAGAAGCTTTCAAGGATTCTCCTTAAACAGATGAAAACATGGAAAATTAAACAAATTCAAAGGCAGAGCATAACAATCTATGGATTCTACCTTAACACTTCATTTGTTCAATTGTAGAAGATGAGAGAAGGAAAATTTACACATAACAACTTACAATTACTGAAAGAAGCACACCATCAACACATAAAGCCACATGGATCCCAAACAGTGCTGCAAAACCCTGGTCTTTGCTTTGCCAAAAATGCAGAAGTGAATGTACAATAGAGTGTCAAGCTTTTCCCAAGAGTTCAACCCTGAAAATGACTTATGAATTACATAATATAGGCAAGCCAACCTATTCCCTTGCCTCTAGGGGTCGATCTCATCATTTTAGGAGCTGTTTCAACCAATTCTAAACAAAGCACTACAATCTAGGCAGTCAAAACAACTTTCCTCTATAAGGTAGGAAACTGATTCATTCATTAAATTTTCACTCTTTGGTGAATGAATCTTCTAGAACAAGTAACTAAGTGTCAAAATTACTTCATTTTCAATCAATTACATCAAGATAAGTCAAAAATTACATCACAAAGCAAAACTAGTCAAACTGGCCGAATTCCTGAGCTGAAAGATGAAAAATTGGGCAAAAAATCTATATGCGCCGCGCTACTTTGCTGTTGATTTTGAGGCATTTTTAGGAGTCCAAATTGAGCTCAAGTTGGCTTGTTGGAAATCCCTACCTGTCTACTTTCCAACCCAAGTGGAATTTTCCAATTTGGTGTCCATTTTCCCCTCCAAAAGTGCATTCTCCCAAGACTGCTTCCTGTGTGTCAAAATAGGGGCAGTGAGGTCATTTTTTGCATGTTTTTTGACCTTTTGGGGACCCAAAACTTGCCCAAGTTTCTTGTCCAAGTACCAAAATTCATGATTTCCCATGAAAAATCCAAAACTGCAAGCCATTTGTAATTTGGAGCTCCCAATCCTATGCATCGCGCAAGGTGCGCAGCGCATATAGGGAAAAACCCTGTTTTTTAACACAAAAATTTCCAAAATCACCAAAAATGCCCCAAATTTCTTGAAATTTGGGCTGGAGCTTCCTTATCAAGTGTGATGCTGGGCTAAAGAGGCCTCAGCCAAAATCTAAAGACGATCGAGCTCCCTTTGCCTCTTTTGCTTCTTGATTGCCTTCTTCAAATTCGCCTTTAGATTCCTTATCCGTGCCTTGCAAACTTTGTTCCGTGCCCTGTAGTGGACAGCCATGTGTCTCAGCAATGCATTATCTCTATTGGCCTTGTTCAACCACTTCTCCAAGTGAATGTTGACTCTCTCGAGATTAGACTCTCGATCCTCATTGATCTGTCGCTCTAGAGAAGTGAACTCAATCCTCCTATGTCGGGCAGCTTGGCGATTCTCACGGATGTTCTGCAGCTCCATGATCGCATGCTAGTCTTCAAGCTGCTTATTTCTCTGCTCCAGATACCTGATGTTCCATTTGGCCATCTCCAACTGGATTTCCAAGGCTTGAATGTCTGTTTCTTGCTCCTCGATGATCCTTCTATATTTGGCATTCTCTGAATCTGTATTTGTCTCATCATCATGAACGAGAACGAAACCCAGACGACATCACTGCTGATACACAAACTGCCTTGAATGAATGTTGATGTATGAATCTGTTGTATACAATTGAAGGTGGACTGCTCTTTTTCATATAAACAATGTTGTAACCAAGGGGAAAACAAATTTAACCAGGGAATATTAGGAAGGGGAAAATATTAGGGAATTAGGGAATATTGACATAAAATTTAATTAGGGAGAGGAGGAGAAATCTATATATGAGAATAGGGTTTTAGGGTTTGGGATAGTGAATAGGGTTTAAGGATTTTTTTACAAGGGTAAGGGATTATGAATTTAGGGATTTGAATGTAGAGGAGGATTGATGAGGGGATTTTTGGAAATGAGGAAACAAAGGGAAATGGGGAAAGGGAAAAATCCTTGGTGACAAAATAGTGTTTCAAAACCTACAGCAAATTTCCTTACTTTCAAAGGGAGGGTTCTAATTCTTATTTCAACGGCTATCATCCATAAACTAATCACATTCATCACCAAATATCAAGCAACAACAGTGGATGAGAGCCTACCTAGAAAATTGATGCAAGGTTTGGGCGATTTGATGAGTTTCCAAACAAATTTCGGGCTTGAATCTATAAGTGTCATGCTCATTACCCAGTGCACCACGCGCACTATATGCATCGTGCTGGTTCAATTTAATACTGGGCAGAAGTCCTGTGTGCGCCGCGCATACTATATGCGCTGCGCTGCCTGTTATATGCGCCGTGCAGGTGAACTGTGAGCCAATCTTCTCCAAAACACACAAACTCGATTTGAAACGATTTTCTCCAGCCTTGGCATGCAAAATGGCTTGAATCTTCATATAGACACCGGTTTGATTTTTGCCTCTTCAATAAGCCAATTTGTTATGTTTTGCAATTGACACTTTTTCAAAATTAATAGAATTTTGACCTTTTTTTTCCTCCTTAATTTCGGTTGAAATAATGAATTTCTTTGACAATTTTTTGCAGGGATAGCTGACATATGGTCTGGAAAAGGAGACCGGGGCTGCGCCTGGACAATTCAAGAACTGAAATTTTTGAAAAATTATTACAAAAACGAAATGTCGACTTATCTTCAAAACAAAGTTTTGAAGAGAAGTCAGAATCCATCTATATGACGATAAAAATCTTTGAAATAACAACTTATCAAGGACCTCCCTCGGGCCTGCTGGCTTTATTAGACTTTGTCAAAGACCAAATTGACTAACCGTAGACCTAATGACTAAAATAACTGTTATGACCTAGAAATTGAAACAAGACTGCAAATGACTTTTCAAGACTTGATTTTTATGAACAGACCTGAGCCAGCAGTGCCAAGCATGAGGGGAATGAGTGACACAAGCCCTTCCGTCAGATTTATGGCATGCTCCTAACGAAATGCAACTGATCGAAAATGATGAGACACCTAATCATGAAATGTAAAAAAGTGTTTTGATCTCCGACGGAGGGATGACCAGACCGACTCTAACATATTCTTTAGTTGCTTTATGAGTTAATAATTAGTGAATTAATTAACAATCAATTCACACAACTCATCACTAGTGTATTCTTTAGTTAGACTAAATACAACTAGTTCAACTAAGTCAAACTGAACACAACTCCATCAACTCCACAGAACTCACATGCATGAGTTCTAACTGAAGTCCTCCATGCAATAGCTCAACTAACACATAAGAAACCACATGATTCCTTTTTTCAGCTACATGTGCCACATCCGTAGCTCGAACTGAAGTGCTCCAAGAGAATAAGATAATGTTTAGAGTCCAAATATTACTAAGGGCTAATAATATTTGATTGTTTCTATTTTTAGCCTGGCAGTCTAAAACTAGACTCTGATCACTCCGTTGTGAACCAAAAATAGAAGTCCATCTATTTTTCCCAACATGACCAATCATTCATAAACAGCATCCTACAACTCATTGACCATGATCCATATGTCTAAAAATAGACATAGTCTAAAAATAGACTTTGCGCCAAAAATAGCCTGCGGGCCCACTTAGTGAAGGCGACTCCTTTCCGCTAAGCTCCATCATCTTGTTGAATTTTCAACAGTTCTGTGTTATTTAAGCAACAAATCGATCAGATTGCCAATACATAGACATTTCAATGGAAAGATAGCAGAGAAATACAATAAGCAAATACAAGAACACAATAAATTAATAAGGAGTTCACCCTATTCTCCAGGGCTACATCTCCGGTCCAACTTTCAATGGTGGCCTTCTTTTATTGTGTCTTAAGCAGAGAATTACAATGCAGGGACTCAATGTGAGTTCTCCTGAAGTAGGTTTTGCTTGGCAGGGTGGTTCTTGGATTCCCCAAGCCAATGGAGTGCACAGACTCTGTTTTCCTACCAGCTCTGTGACCTTCTGGTCTATAGTGGAGAGAGCCCAATGTGGTGCTCAGTCCGGATAGATCCTCTTTGGGATGGCTTGAATCTCTCAAGCTCTCAGATGCTCGATGCTACCTTTGGTCAGTTCGACCCTCTGTCTTCTGCTACTTTTGCTTCACTGTCTTCTTTCTCTGTGTTCCGTCCTCCTCTCGGGATTCTGGTTCCTCTGTCTCTCAAGGTTCTCTTTCCCTCTCGGTAACTGACTTCAACTGACCGTGTATTCTATCTTTATTCATGGCTTTTAGGCCATTCATTCCAAGACTATTAAGTTCCTCTTCCGCCTCTGTCAATTTGCCTTCTACAGCTGCTCTTGGAGTTCCCTATTCGGCGTCATCATCAGCTCTCAAGGAGTGGCCACATGTCCTCCTGTAACTCGTGCCAGCCTGCTTCGTCAGTTCATTTCTTCGGTTACATTCATGGATGAATTCTTCCTCCACCGTGGCGGTCAAACGGACTCCAAATGTTTCTAAAATGCGGTTCATTCCTTCGTCGACTCCGCTTCCTCCATCGGGCACGATCTCAGCCGTCCGATCTGGGGCTTCCGGATCCGACGCCATACATACATTTCACATATTTGACTTGCTCGACCATTAGCACACGATTTGTAGAAATTTTGAATAATAAACACTTATTCACAGAGATTATCCTGATTATACACTATTGCAGAATGCATGCATAATACATAACCTCCTCTATGTTGATCATCAATTTTGCGGAATTAAAAACAATGAAACATCAATCGCATGCGCACATTAACACAGTATGTAACCTAGGGAAAGCATACAGCTAAAAACCCCACATTATCTGTATATTATAATGATAGAGAACATGTAACAATACATAGTACAATACTTCTCACAAGTACTCAGTACTATCTCCACCTGTTACACACAAACTAGCTCAGATCTGATGCCTCAAATCTCCTCCACTGTTTTCCTGCCTCCACTGCACAATCCAAAGTGAGTATGATTACTTTCCAAGCTCGTTTTTACTTGGTTTGTACTGCGCAATCCTCATTGGAAATCTTCATCAATGCATGTGCCAATCTCATGCACAACTATAGTCATAACTGATAGCAATCTCAACCTCTAACACCTGTCTCCATTGAACTGTCCATGCACTGAGTTAACTGATGCATTCTTTAGTTGATTTATGAGTTAATAATTAGTGAATTAGTTAATAATTAATTCACATCACTCATCACTAGTGTATTTGCAGTTAAACTAAGTACAACTAGTTCAACCAATTCAAACTGAACACAACTCCATCAACTCCTCAATCAACTCCACCAAACTCAACCACTTGAGTTCTAACTGAAGTCCACCATGCAATAGCTCAACTGACCCATAAGAAAAGCATATTTCCTTCTGACAGCTGCATGTTCCACATCTGTAGCTCAAACTGAAGTGCTCCAAGAGGATAAGATAATGTTTATAGTCCAAATATTATTATGAGCTAATAATATTCGACTGTTCTATTTTTAGCCTGGTAGTCTAAAAATAGAAACCGCCCATATGTCTAAAAATAGAAGTCCATCTATTTTTACCAACATGACCAATCATCCACAAATAGCATCCTGCAACTCATAGACCATGATCCATATGTCTAAAAATAGACATAGTCTAAAAATAGACTTTGTGCCAAAAATAGCCTGCGGGCCCACTTAGTGAAGGCGACTTCTTTCCACTAAGCTCCATCATCCTGTTGCATTCTCAACACTCCCTCTCAGCAAGATATGGATTATCAGCAACCCCTATCCTGCCTCGGTGGTATTCGAATTTGCTCCTAGTGAGCGCCTTCGTCAAGATATCAACATCCTGATCCTCCATTGGAATGTATGAAAGTAACATGACTCTCCGCTGCACACAATCTCTGATATGATGGTACCTGATGTCGTTGTGCTTGGATCTATCATGAAATACTGGATTAGCCAAGAGTTTAATGCAACTCTGGTTATCACAATAAATCACTGTAGGCTCCAAGTGAGAACCGAACAACCCGACCAGGATCTTCCTCATCCATATAGCCTCGCATGCAGCCAAAATTGTTGCCATGTACTCGACCTCTGCTGAACTGAGTGCCACGGATCTCTTCTTCCTTCTGTACCAAGAAACTGTTGTCGACCTAATACTGAAGATCCCTCCAGATGTGCTCTTTCTGTCCGTTGGGCTCCCTGCCCAATCTGCATCCGTGAAGCCACATAGCTTCACCTCATCCTCCTGTCTGTACCACAATCCATATCCCAAAGTGCCTCTGAGATAACACAATACATACTTGCCTGCCTTCCAGAAGAGCTTGGTTGGCTTAACCATAGCTTGTGAAAGTTGGTTAACAGCATAGCATATATCGGGTCGTGTATTGACCAGATACATAAGCGACCCCACCAACTGTCGATAAACAGTGGCATCCACTACTTCTACTGAAGTAGAATCCTCCTTCCTCCAACCTCCAGGAAGAGGAGTATCAACAGGCTTGCAGCCATGCATGTTGAACTTCTCCAGTATCTCCTGAGCATACTTACCCTAAGAAACAAATAGTCCATCACTACGCTGCCAAATTTCCAATCCTAGAAAATAATGAAGGAGGCCCAAGTCCTTCATCTCAAACTCCTTAGCAAGATCATCCTTACATGAAAGTATCAATAGCTCATCACCTATCAGAATCAAATCATCTACATAAAGTACAATGATAAGCAACTTACCCTCCACCACAATCTAGTATAGGTTAGGATCCACCTCACTCTTGGAGAATCCAAGTCTGGCGAAATAACTATCTATCCGTGTGTACCAAGCACGTGGTGCTTGTTTCAGCCCATACAGTGCTCTCTTGAGCCTGCACACATGCGACTCGCTGTTGAAGATCTCGAAACCTTCAGGCTACTCTATGTACACCTCCTCCTCAATGACTCCATTGAGGAACGCAGTCTTCACATCCATCTGATGAATGTGCCACCCCATCTGTGCTGAGAGAGAAAGAATTGTTCGTATGGAAGAATACCTTGCGACAAGTGCAAAGGTCTCCTCATAATCGATCCCCTCTATCTGTGAAAAGCCTCGAGCAACAAATCTTGCCTTGTACTTCTCCACACTCCCGTTAGCTGCCTGCTTCACTTTGTAGATCCATCTCGAACCCACCACTGATTTCCCATCCGGTCTTGGGACAATTACCATGCACTGTTTCTGACAATCGAATCATACTCTTCTACCATGGCATCTACCCATGCGGGATCCTCCACAGCTTCCTCGAAAGAGGATGGCTCAGTCACAACACATTTGATCACAAGAGCCATGCATCCAGTGTACCGATCAGGTGACTGTCTCTATCTACGTTGAGCTGTAGTTGGTCCTACAACCTTCTCTGCATCTTGAGCCAGTCACTTAGCTTCTGTAATGCGCTTTCGCCCTCTGATGGTTGGTGCTGCATGAGTGGTCTCTTCCACTCCATGAACTTTGTCCTGTGGCTAATCCACGTCTTGAAGCTCGTCCTTAGGAACTAATAGCTCCTCATCTGCATGCAAGTGTGGCTCCCTCTCAAGCGAACACTTCATGGCTTTCTCCTCCTGAAATTTTATATCCCGTCACACAACAGTCTTGCAACTGTCTGGAAAATACACACGATAGTTGTGGGGCGTATCAGTGTACCCCACAAATATCCCAACCTCTGCGATCGACTCCAATTCTTCCTGGCATCCTTCGTCACATGCATGTAAACGTTAGAACCAAAAATATTCAAATGAGAAATATCAGACCTCTTACCATAATAAGCCTCCTCAGGTGTACTCATGCCAAGTATCGTGTGGGGACAACGGTTCTGCACATATACTGCAGTATTGCATGCTTCTACCCACAAGTGAAGGGGCAGGCCCTGATCATGCAACATCGCCCGTGTAGCACCCACGATCGTTCTGTTCTTCTGCTCAGCAACCCCGTTCTGCTGTGGGTTATGGGGAGCTATGAGCTCTCTTCGAATCCCTTCTGCGCTACAAAAGTCCTTGAACTCGCCAGAGATGAATTAATCACCATTGTCACTCCTAAGAGCCTTCACCTTCTTCCCCGACTCCTTCTCAACCAGTGCTTTGAACTCACAGAACTTTGAGTATGTCTCGCTCTTCTTCTACATGAAGAAGATCCAACACTTTCGAGAGAAATCATCAACAAAGATCACATAGTACCTGTGCTTTGCTGTCGAAGCTACTGAGAAAGGTCCACACACGTCTGTGTGAATTCTCTTAAGGATCATCGTGGCATGACTATCCTTCTCGTGAAAGGTGGCTTTCACAAACTTTCCCAAAGTACACCCCTTGCACTGATCTGACTGTGCAAGAGTGCCTTTAGGAATCCCAGTGGTAATCTGTTGCAGTATCTTCAAGGCTCCATGGTGAAGGTGACCCAATCTCCTATGCCACAGCTCGCCATCATCCCGTCTCACCAATCCTTCTGCCTTGCATGCCATTGCTGCGCAGCCATCTACATGCAACTGATAAAGGTTCCTAACTCGAACCCCTATCTTCCGGGTTTCTCTAGTTGTTTTACTGTGGAGGAAAGCCTTTCCCTCGCTGAAACCAACATCATATCCCTTGTCTTCTAACATCGCCATAGAGATAAGATTCTTCTTCAATCCTGGAACATGCATCACTTCCTTCAATACGAAGGGTTTACCAGACTCCCTCTCAAAGGAAATGGTACCGATACCGGTTGCACTGTATCTACCATCATCGCCCATCTCGATGTGCACTCCAAGATCTTTCTCCTCTAGATCAGAAAAAAATGTCGATCTCCTGTCATGTGAAAAGACGCACCACTGTCCAAGAACCATACCGATCCCATCACACTTGATACCAAGCATGCGATCAATGAAAAATCAAGCTCAAACTGCGAGGCTAAGGCCTCTCCTGCTGCAGATCCAACAGCTTGCTTATTTTTCTTCTTCTGCAGACAATTTGTGGCATAATGTCCATGTTGGTGACAGTAAAAGAACCTCACCTTGGACATGTCTTGCTTCTTTCCTTTCGCACCGGAATGAGAAGCTTTCTTGTTCTTCCCCTTCTTTTCTTTGGCAGCCAAAGTGCAATTTTCTTCATCAGTTTCCTTTGATGAAGATTCGTCCCTGGTATTCCTCCTGATCTCCTCTTGCACAAGATCTAACCAAAGTCTCTCCCATCTTGGCAATTTCTCTCGACCATTGACAGAGTCCTGATAAGAATTCCAACTCTTTGGAAGACCAAGGAGAGCCAAGCTCACCAAGTCCTCATCATCGACAGTCACCCCCACACTTCCCAACTCATCCTGACATTGGGTGAACTTCGTGAGATACTTGGGCATACTGTCTCCATTCTCACAATTAATGTTTCTGATTTTATCCTTGAGCACCAAATTCCTCTGGTCACTCTTGCTTTGGAATAGATCTGTCAACACTTTCCACATCAAGCATGGAGAAGCCTTTCCATGTAGGCTGGACACAATGTGATCCTTCACGCCCTCCAACAGAATCCTTCGACACTTTGCTGTCTTCTTTTGCCAAGCATCAACTTGAGCAGTATCAGTAGGCTTTGGGACCTCAGCCTCTATGAAATTCTTTAGCCCATTATCATCTAACACCGCCTCCATCCTGTCTTTCCATGCAATATAGTTCAAGCTGCCCTCAAGAGCATACTCCAATCGCAATCCATTGAAGGACATTTCAACTTTGACACCAAGAAAACACTGCTGCAAATTCGAATTCCACCAGCTCAAAACTTAACCGCTTCTGATCTAAAATTCGTGAGAACAAAGTATTTCTCGTACAGAGATTGACTGTATGGGCTTTTACCGAATATCTCAGCTTCCAAAAGAAGGATGAATCTAGAGGCTACCTGGCCCGATTACAGACTTTGCCTGAAGAAATAAAATGTAAACACTTTCTGAATAATAGATCTGATGATCAACTATGCTCTGATACCATGTAGAAATTTTGAATAATAAACACTTATTCACAAAGATTATCCTAATTATACACTATTGCGGAATGCATGCATAATACATAACCTCCTTTATGTTGATCATCAATTTTGCAGAATTAAAAACAATGAAACATCAATCACATGCGCACATTAACACAGTATGTAACCCGGGGAAAGCATACAGCTGAAAACCCCACACTATCTGTATATTATAATGATAGAGAACATGTAACAATACATAGTACAATACTCCTCACAAGTACTCAGTACTATGTCCACCTATTACACACAAACTAGCTCATATTTGATGCCTCAAATCTCCTCCACTATTTTCCTACCTCCACTGCGCAATCCAAAGTGAGTATAATTACTTTCCAAGCTTTTTTTTATTTGGTTTGTACTGCGCAATCCTCATTGGCAATCTCCATCAATGCATGTGAAAATCTCATGCACAACTATAGTCACAACTGATAGCAATCTCAACCTCTAACACCTATCTCCACTGAACTGTCCATGCACTGAGTTAACTGATGTATTCTTTAGTTGATTTATGAGTTAATAATTAGTGAATTAATTAATAATTAATTCACATCACTCATCACTAATGTATTTGCAGTTAAAATAAATACAACTAGTTCAACCAAGTCAAATTGAACACAACTCCATCAACTCCTCAATCAACTCCACCAAACTCAACCACATGAGTTCTAACTGAAGTCCACCATGCAATAGCTCAACTGACCCATAAGAAAAGCATATTTCCTTCTGACAGCTGCATGTGCCACATCTATAGCTCAAACTGAAGTGCTCCAAGAGGATAAGATAATGTTTATAGTCCAAATATTATTATGAGCTAATAATATTCGACTGTTATATTTTTAGCCTGGTAGTCTAAAAATAGAAACCGCCCATATGTCTAAAAATAGAAGTCCATATATTTTTACCAACATGACCAATCATCCAAAAATCACATCCTGCAACTCATAGACCATGATCCATATGTCTAAAAATAGACATAGTCTAAAAATAGACTTTGCGCCAAAAATAGCTTGTGGGCCCACTTAGTGAAGGCGACTTCTTTCCACTAAGCTCCATCATCTTGTTGCATTATCAACATGATCAAAAGTGGTTTTCTCTCACCTCCGCTTGCCAGGCATCAATTGTTGAGTGGGATTGCTCTGCTTCCATCCAAAACTGCTTACCATTTGAGGGCATCCCGATCAATACTGCCAGTTTCCAGAGCGCAGGTCCTGCCTTTGTCCTTTTAGCGCTTTTTCCTTTTCACCCGCGGTTCTCTAGCTCCCCATGCGATCGAATGCTCAGGGCTTCTCCATTTTGATCCCTTATCGCGCATCAAAAATCACCTTCGTTTCCCGATTCGGGCCTCATATGGGCTACTTTGACCTCCCGCGCAGTCTCCATGGGCCTCGGTTAGCACGTTTTGACTGAGGTCCTCGTCATTCCATGCTGACTGCCATTTCCACTAGTTCAGGGTGTTTTTGATCGCTATTTTGAATTCTTTAGAGATTTTTTCCAACCTGATACAGTCATGGTTCTTTGACAGTTCTTTATGGATCCAATTTGGATCACGGCCTTCCCACTGAAAAAGATTTTGGACCACCAAAAGTTGGTTTTCAAGCATCGACTAAGTGAGGGTATTTAGTTCACATGTCCAATCTCAATCCACTTCACATTGCTTGGCTTTGAACCTTTTAACCCAATCCTAAGGTACTCCACATCTCCCCTGCACGTTGTCCTCACCTTCCTGTCCAGCACTGTGTCATCCTGCAATTCATTAAGATATTCAGGTAGCAGGTCATCAATAGAAGGCAACTGACTTTTCTCTTCAGGGTCCTCAATCATTGAAGGTTCAAACAATCTCAAGCAATCTGCATTTACGACTGAGTAGATGTGCATGTAAGTTGGTAGATCAAGGCGAAAATCATTTTCACCAATCTTCTCAAGTATCCTAAAGGGTCCATACCTGATAGGCTTTAGCTTTTTACCTTCACCTTGCATCCTGTCCTTGTTGATATACAACTAGACTTGGTCTCCAGCTTGAAAACTATGCTCCATCCGATGCTTGTCATGCCTAGCCTTGTATTTGGCTTGGTTCTTTTCCAGCTATTCCTATACTGCCTGGTGGATCTCCTAGATCTGTTCAATGAACCTAGTTGCCCTGTCCATATCATTGTGTCCATCAACCATGGTATCTTTACCAAAGACAAAATCCAAAGGAGACCTTGGTGTGAAACCAAAAAAGGTCTCAAAAGGAGATCTTTGTGTAGAAGAGTGTTTTGCTCTGTTGTAAGCATGTTGCACATAACACAAGTGTTCATCCCAAAGCTTAGGATGTTTGCTACAATATCCTCTCAGTAACTGGATCACTGTCTTCTTAACTACTTTTGTCTGGCCATCTGCTTGTGGATGAAAAGTTGTGCTTTTCTTCAGTTTGGTGTCCATCAGTTCCCACAAACTCGACCAAAACTTCCCCACAAATTGGGTGTCTCGATCAGATATAGTGGAAGTGGGTAATCCAAAATGAACCCATACATGTTCAAAGAATAATTTTGCAGTCTGTTCAGCTGTAATTTATTTACTACAAGGTATCAAAATACACATTTTCCTAAACCTATCCACAAAAACGTATAGATAATCATGACCTTTCCTATATTTAGGCAGTCCTCCAATAAAATCCATGGAAACACTTTCCCAAGGGTGAGAAGGAACTGGCAATGGAGTGTACAAGCCTAGTTTTCTGTTACTGGGCTTGCTTTTAGCACACATAGCACACTCTCTTACATATCGAGAAACGGTCTCATTCATTTTCAGCCAATAACAAAATCTTTGCAGCTGTGTAACGGTTTTACTTAACTTAAAGTGACCTGATATCAGAGAAGTGTTTGCTTCCCTAATTATCTTTACTCTCTCAGTTTGTGGAATGCAGAGTTTCCCACAATGATATAAGAGTCGGTCCTTCACATGATAATCCAATTCTTCTACTCTTTTGCCTTGACTCAAAGTTGCATATACATCTTTAAGTCTATATCCTGAGCATATTGTTCTATGTAGCTTTCATGTAACATAGAATTATGCTTAAGTATGGTAGATGCATTTATAATGGGTCTAGATAACATGTCTGCAACCTTGTTATGTATTCCCTTTTTATATTTGATGACTAAATGAAACTGTTGTAGAAAACCCATCCATCTGTAATGTCTTGATTGCTACAACTTAGTTTGTGAGTGTAGATATTGAAGTGGTTGATGATCAGTATGTATTACTGTATCTTTTCCCAATTAAGTAATGTTTCCACTTTTTCACACTTTGAACTAATGCATACAATTCTTTATCATATGTATGATAGTTAACTACTGTAGGATTAAAAGTATCAGAATGATAACATATGGGTTTACCGTGCTGTGTCAACACTGCTCCGATGGCATAGTCACTGGCATCAGTTTGGATCTTAAATAGTCTTTGTAGATCTGGCAGTGCTAGTACAGGTGTTGTACTAATCTTTTCTTTCAAGGTTTCGAAGGCTTTCTGATGTTTGCCTCCCCACTAAAACACCTTATTCAATTCTGTTAAAGCATGTAAGGGAGCTGCAATTAAGGAAAAGTTAGAAATGAACTTCCTCCAATATTGTGTTGCTCCTAAGAAGCTTCTCACTTTTGTAGCAGACCTGGGTTTAGGCCAGTTCACAATGATTGCCACTTTAGAGGGATCTATTTTCAATTCACCTCCCCCTTCTATATGACCCAAGTAGTTTAGAGATGTTTTGCCAAATTCACATTTTGAGAGTTTAACATAAAGTTTTTATCTTTTCAAAACATCTAATGTCTACTTAACATGCTTTAAATGCTCTTCCCACGTTTTACTAAAAATCAGAATGTCATCTAGATACACAATAACAAAATCATCAAGAAAAGGTGTGAGTACATCATTCATTAATCTCATGAAAGTAGCAGGAGCATTGGTCAAGCCAAAAGGCATAACCAACCATTCATACAATCCTTGCTTTGTTTTGAAAGCAGTCTTCCATGCATCTTGCTCTGCAACCCTGACCTGATGGTATCCACTGTGCAAATCCATCTTGGTGAAATAAACAGCTTCCTTTGATTGATCTAAAAGATCATCTATGCAAGGAAGGGGATAGCAATTTTTTATTGTTATCTTATTCAGTGCTCAGTAATCAATGCACATTCTCCACGAGCCATCTTTCTTTCTCACCAAAACGATTGGTGACCTACATGCTGATGTGCTAGGCCTGATGAACCCTTTCTCAAGCAACTCCTGCACCTGATTCTTGATTTCAGCATTCTCTAAAGCAGACAACCTGTACATCCCAATGTTAGGCAATGGCACATCTTGCTGCAAAATAATATCATGCACTATTCCCTTTTTGGGTGGCAGACCTTTAGGTTCTTGAAACAAGACATCATACTCTAAAACAACTTTTTCTATATCAGCTTGTTGTTCAGCATTACAACCCTCAAATACATTGGTTTTATCAGGTTTCTTTTCCTTTACAACCATCAGTAAGAATTGTTTGCAGGATTTTATCATTCTTTTCATCTGCCCTGATTTTATGAGAGTATAATTATTCTTGAGCTTATGAGCTCTTACAAAGTATTCGCCTCCATCTTTAACAAGTAGATACTTGTTCTCAACTCTATAGAAAATAGTATTTCTATCATACAAGTAAGGGATTTCTAAAACAATTCCACATATATCCAAAGGAATTATGTCTAACTCAACCTCATCTACAAATGTTGACCCAAAAGAAAACTTTAGTTTGCACTATCTAGTCACTTGTAGTTGTGCTTTATCATTCAACCATACTAATGGGTATGGTTTCTTGTGAGGTTTAGTTGCTAATCCCAATTTCTTTACAATTTCTTCAGAAATTAGATTTACTTGTGAGCCACTATCAAACAAAGTATCAATCTTTTGTTTTTTGGAAATAACTCGAATATGGAAAAGCTCATGTCTTTTTCTCTCACTTTCTTCATCAATAACATATTGAGCAGAATTACTAGTAGATGCTTCAGAATTCTTACCTTTTATACCTATGGCTGCTATAGTTGTTTCATCTCCTGAGTCTAACCCCAAATCTTTCTGAATAGCTACAACAATCTTCTTCTTCTTGCCCTCGGACTTCTTGGGTCTCAGCTCTGGATGCAAAATCCAACAATGCTCATCATCATGCCCATCCTTTTTACAGTGAGTGCATGAAGCTTTGCTTTTCTATGCAGTGTTTTCCTTCCTTGCTTTCCACTTCTTCTTTCTTTTCTCCTTGCTCTTGCTTACAGTGGGGGGGGATGGTCCCCCAACTTCTGGATTTCCATTCTTTCCTCTAGCTTCTAAATGAGTAGCTTGTACAAATACCTCATCTATACTAGTGGGATTAAACATGAGGATGGTATGCCTCATGTAGCAACCACCAATGTACTTCAAAAGAGTCTCTAGTGAGTCTATTGAGATACCCAACATCAATGCTCTCTTTCTGAACTCTTGAGTATACCCTTGCACACTTTGCCCTTTCAACTATCGAAGAGTTTGTCAACTCATCATGGCTTGTTGCATGTACGCCAATGGATAGAACTATTTTTTGATTGCAGCAACAAATTCACGCTAGACAGAGATGGTCTTACCATATCTTTTCATATCAACTTGGGTTCTACCTTCCCACCAAACCAAGGCAGTGCCTCCTAGGTGTAGGCTTGCCAGCTAAATATTACTCTGGTCTGAGTCTATGTTCTGTACCCTGTAATACACATCAATTTGTCTAATCCAATTGTCCAACTTTTCAGCATTTAGCTCTCCATCATATATAGGCAAATCAAATTTAACATCTAACTTGATCAAAGATGCTTTCTTATTATGCACAGGGCTATTAGGAGGTGTGAGAAAGCTTTCCTCTTTCCCTTTTCCTTTGGAGTGGTCATGGAAGTGAGACTCATCTTTTTCTTTATCTCATTTAGAACCTGATGAATCTTCAACCTTATGCTTTCTAAAGTCCCTATACATTTCTTCTACCATAGACTTTATAGCTAGGAAACTTTCTATGAATTGATGGTTTGGCCCCATAAAACCTTCCTTTGACATTAGTTTCCGAGGATAGACTCTCCCAATTTCAGGATTAGTTTCCACCAACTCTCCTTCTCCTAATTTGAGCTTTGATCTAGTGAGCATTCACAGCTAAACCAACATAATCTTGTCTAACCTTACAGCCTAAAGTTCTAATACCACTTGATCTGATAATCACCCTATGAGTGACATCAATTAAAGATTCATTGTTTAAAGGTATTACAGACTCATGTGTTGGTGTGTGTTCTGTGTTATTTAAGTAATGGATCGATCAGATTGCCAATACATAGACATTTAAATGGAAAGACAGCAGAGAAACATAGTAAGCAAATACAAGAACACAAGAAATTAATAAGGAGTTCACCCTATTCTCCAGGGCTACATCTCCGGTCTAGCTTTCAGTGGTGGCCTTGTTTTATTGTGTCTTAAGCAGAGAATTACAATGCAGGGACTCAATGTGAGTTCTCCTAAAGCAAGTTTTGCTTGGCAGGGTGTTTCTTGGATTCCCCAAGCCATTGGAGTGCACAGACTCTATTTTCCTACCAGCTTTGTGACCTTCTAGTCTACAGTGGAGAGAACCCAATGTGGTGCTCAGTCTGTACAGATCCTCTCCGAGATGGCTTGAATCTCTCAATCTCTTGGATGCTCGATGTTGCCTTTGGTCAGATCGGCCCTCTGTCTTCTGCTACTTTTGCTTCACTATCTTCTTTCTCTGTGTTCCGTCCTCCTCTCGGGATTCTGGTTCCCCTGTCTCTCGGGGTTCTCTATCCCTCTTGGTAACTGACTCCAACTGACCATGTATTCCATCTCTGTTCATGGCTTTTAGGCCATTCATTCCAAGACTATTCGGTTCCCCTTCCACCTCTGTCGATTCGCCTTTTGCAGCTGCGCTTGGAGTTCCCTATTTGGCGTCATCATCAGTGCTCAAGGAGTGGCCACATGCCCTCCTGTAACTCGCGCCAGCTTGCTTCGTCGCTTCATTTCTTTGGTTAAATTCGTGGATGAAGTCTTCCTCCACCGTGCTGGTCAAACGGACTCCAAATCTTTCTAAAATGCGGCTCATTTCTTCGTCGACTCTGCTTCCTCCATCGAGCGCAATCTTAGTCGTCTGATCTGGGCTTCCAGATCCGACGCCTTACACACATTTCGCGCGGTTGACTTGCTCGACCGTTAGCATGCGATCAACGGCGGTTTTCTCTCACCTCCGCTTGCCACATGTCAATCGTTGAGTGGGATCGCTCCTCTTCCATCCAAAACCGCTTATTGTTTGAAGGCGTCCCAATCAATACCGTCGGTTTCCAGAGCGCGGGTCCTGCCTTTGTCCTTGTATCGCTTTTTTCCTTTTCGTCTACGGTTCTCCGGCTCCCCATGCGACCGAATGCTCGGGGCTTCTCCATTTTGAGCCCTTATCATGCATCAAAAATCACCTTCATTTCCCGATCCGAGCCTCCCAGGGGCTACTTTGACCTCCTGCGCAGTCTCCATGGACCTCGGTCAGCGTGCTTTGACCGAGGTCCTTGTCGTTCCATGCTGGATGCCATTGCCACTGGTTCAAGGTGTTTTTGATTGCTGTTTTGAATTCTTTAGAGATTTGTCCCGACCTGATACAGTCATGGTTCTTTGACAGTTCTTTATGGATCCAATTCGGATCAGAACCCAGGAGTAGCAGCACTTTTCTGAATAATATTTCGCTTTTCACGAGCGGACAAGTGGGGTGGTGTCTTTCTAGTGACTAAATAGTTAGCAATGTCAGCAAACCATGGGGAGTCTGTTGACATAGCAAAAATATGTTCGTCAGGAAAATCATCATGAACAGGAGTTACTTCACCAGGATTATTCAATCTTGAAATAAAATCTGCTACCACATTAGATTTTATTGGTCTATTAACAATAGCAATATTAAATCCCTGCAACAATAACAACCACCTAGTCACTCTACAGCTAGTCAATGGTTTATTCATCAAATATTTAATTGCGGAATGGTCAGTATGTACAAAGACTTCATACCCTGTCATACAGTGCCTGAGCTTGTTAATTGCAAAAATCACAGCTAAAAACTCTTTCTCTGTAACTATATAATTTAATTCAGTGGGAGACAAATTCTTACTAATAAAATAGATGGCATAGGATTGCTTGTTTTCCTCTTGTCCTAAAGTTGCGCCAATAGCCAAATTTGAAGCATCAGAGGAAATGTGAAAAGGTAGGGACCAGTTTGGACCTCTCAAAATTGGTGCCTGTACTAACTTTTCCTTCAATGTTTCAAAGGATTGTTGGCAAGCTGTGGACCAAGAAAACTCACTATCCTTAGCTAGAAGTTGAAAAAGAGGGGTAGCTATCCTAGAAAAATTTTCAATGAATCTCCTATAGTAACCAGCGTGTTCTAAAAATCCTCTTACTTCCCTTTGAGTCTTGGGTGCAGGAAGACGCAAAATGATCTCAATCTTAGCTAGGTCAACCTGGATACCTTTATCAGAAATAAGATGGCCAAGCACCACTCTTGCCTTGCACATTAACCTGCATTTCTTGTCACTCAAGGCAAGATGGGCTTCTTGGCAGCGAAGAAGTACTTTTTCCATATTTTTGAGAGCCTCCTGAAAAGAGTCACCAAACACAGAAAAGTCATCCATATAAATTTCCAGACATTCTTGATCATCAAAAATAGCTAGGACTACCCTTTGAAAGGTAGTCGGGGCATTACATAAACCAAAGGGGATCACTCTATAAGCAAATGTTCCCCAAGGACATGTAAAATTAGTTTTTTCCTGATCTTTGGGTGCAATCAAAGTATTTCTTTCCTGCAAGGCTATCAAGCACCTAGTCAATAAAAGGAAGAGGAAAGTAATATTTGAGAGTGGCTTTGTTTAATTCTCGATAGTTAATACAAATACACCATCTCCCATATTTCTTAGGAACCCAAACTAATGGAGAGACCCATTGGCTGTCAGAAATAGGATAGATGAAACCGACATCTAAAAGTTTTTGTAATTCTTCCTTCACAACATCTTTCAAAGATGGATTCATACACCTTTTGGTCTATCGGACAAGTCAGGCTCCTTCTTGAATGTAAATATGATGTGTACAGGTTTCAGGAGGAATGCCTTTCATATCCTCATAACCCCATGCAAAGGCACCAAGATGGTTCTGCAACAAGTTTACAAGTTGTTCTTGCTAAGATGAGTCTAGATCTGAACTAATATGCAAGGATTTACCAGGGCTAATCTCAACAAGAGTAGTATCGGGCTCAAGAACACTCAAGGGAGTGGTCAAAGGCAGTGGTACAAAAGAATGAGAATCATGATTTTCTTGAAAATCTAGGCTGAAAATCTGGCTCAATGGCTCAAAATTAGGCATAGTGTCTAGATTATTTAGGAAATCGTGAATCTCACCTTCTTGTGAAGACCTAATATAATGATGTATAAGATAAATGGACTGAGTCTCCTCATCACTGCTTTGATCCAACCGTAAAGTATCTCGGAGGTCCTGAATGGATCCGGCAGGAGTATATAAGGTAACTTTCTTCCTAAAATCTCCATGAGAAATATTCATGTCAGCGGAATGACATCCAATATATGCATCAATTGTAGCAAGCCATGGTCGACCCAAGATCAAGGGATGTCTTGCTACTGCGTTCTTTGCCTGAAGCACAATGAAAGTAGCAGGATATTCCCAAGAATCTAATGCAATGATCACATCATCCAATACTCCTTCTAGCTTGATTTTAGATCTATATGCCAATTCAAGCATAGTGGGAGTAGGACGAAGATGAGATAACCAAAGTTGATCCATGGTTTGTTTAGTCATGACATTAATGGCTACCCCCAGGTCTATAAGAACATTAGAGACAAGGACATCACCAATCTGAACTGAGACAATAGGGTTTCCGGGATCAATATATTTCTCCATAGACACACATCCCGTCATTAACTATGCTACCCTACTAAAAAATTGAATGGTTTGGGGTTCTAATATCTTCCTCCCTGGTTTCTTGAGATGGAGTTCCTTAATGATCTTAGTACAAATGAGGATCTCTTTAATGGCCTAAAGCAAAGGTACCTTAATAAAATGGTTCCTGAGTTCAGAAACCAAGCTAGTCTCAGAAATAAGCTCACTTGTTTCCACAACTAGCCTTTCTGGAAAGGGAGGTTGGTTGGAAGAGGATGGTAAGGATTCAAAAGGTAAGGGAATGGGCTGCTTAGTGAAAACTTCTGTAGAATTGTTAGGAGTCTCCTCCTCTCCTTTCTCTTCAACCATCACTATAGGTTGCTTCTAGTTTTCTGAAGTTATAGTCCTCCCCGATCTCAATTAGATATCATGAACCCCAACTGGAATAGACTGGTGCCCGAATGGTAAAGGCGGGTTCGTTACATGGATCATTTTCACCGCTTTATTATTATTAGGATTGGGTATAGGTTGAGTAGGCAACTAAGGAGGTCAAAACGGTGGGGGTAAAGGCAAAGGTGGAGTAAACTGACTCTGAGGTAAAGATGGCTAAGGCATTGGATAAGGTGCATATGTAGGTTGATATGACTGCATAGGTGGCTAGTAGGAATACTGAGGATGATTTGGCCCTCTCCAACCTTGTTGCCATGTGGAGAAGTTGTCCATGCTGATATTGATTCCCATACTACTACTGCTGAGAATGATTAGTGTTAGGATAAGAATATGCATGTGCATTATAACCAAAATAGTGTGGAGAGAATTTAGGAGCCATACCTGCACTTACTTGAGGCCAATTCCTCCTTGCTCCCATGGCATATAACTATTTAGCTTCAAGTTGTCCCCCTTTGATTACAGCTTTAAGTATTGGTATAGAGGGACACTTTTCCGTGGTATGGTCTTCTGTACAAATAGCACACTTATTAGTTTCCTTCAAATTAAGAGGACACTCTTTAGGAGGATGCTTATCTCTACATTTAGGACAAAAAATACATAATGACTCTTGTTCTTTTATAAGTTTTTGCTGAAATTTCAAAGAGTCTAACTATTTGCTAACAGTATTCATTATATCAATCTTCATATTTTCCATTTTATTTTATATTCCAATAATCATAGCATCAGTAGATTTGGCTTTTCTGTTTCTACTCTGAATTCCTCTACCGGATCTATACTGATTCCTTGAAAATTTCCTGCACAAATCACAGATCTGATCAATTTTTTTTTGAAAAATATCACCTTGTCCTAATAGGTTCAAATTATTTCTAGCACCATCAGTAAGTCCACGCAAGAACAAAGTTCTAATAGTACTAGAATCAAACTTAAGCTTCAACCTTTGTAAAATATACAGAAATCTTTCTAAGTAATCCTCAAGAGTTTCATCATCATTCTGCACAATTGTAAAGATTTCATCTTGCATGTCTCGAGTTTTGCAATATTCTTGATATTTTGACAAAAACACTCTCTTCATCTGATCCCAAGAAGTTATGGTGTTCCCTCCTAACCCCATAAACCAGCGCAAAGCTGAGTCTTTGAGAGTAGCAGGAAACAATCTCAACTTCTGAGCTTCAGTTGAATAATCATAACTTCTACACAAAATATCAAACTTGAATAAGAAAGAGTCAGGATCTTCATGAACTTTACCATGGATATGAGGGAGAGCCGATGGTGGAATATTCTTCATCTGTGCAATATTATCGGGATCCACAATTGGAAACTCAAAAGTGGATTGTTCATCATTTACCGGGTTTTCGCTAGTTCCTTCCACATGATCTTCACGATATGCCATTGTTCCCCCTTCAGCTGAGAAGATTGACTACTAGTAGTCTCCTCCTTCCCCTCTTTGGGTTGAACCACACCTGAGCTGCTGTCACCAAAGTCCAGGTGGATTATTCCTGCGTGATGGGTTTGAATTTTGGACTTCCTGCCTGAAAAAGAAGACCCAATATGAAAATTGTTTTTGGATTTATCAGTATTTCCTCAGCCCTTAGTGGGCTTCGACCCCTACCTCTTCTAAGAATTCATCTCAAAAGAAGAATAACAAAGCAACTTCTAATAAAATGCTGCAAATAATACTCAACACCAGTAAAATTCCTTCAAAAAAACTTTCGCAAACAATAGAAGCACACTGTAGAAAAAGATAAAAGCAAACTTACCCCTATTGCATCAAATAGAAAATTATTACCAAATCGAATTACCTCCCCGGCAACGGCACCAAAATGTTGGGTGCAGGAATTGCACTTAAGCAAACTCCTCAGCACTTAATTGTCAACCTGAGGGATCCATAAACTTAGAGACGAAGCACAGGAAATGCCAGAAATGGTATGCACCTTTCTGATGTAAATTCCTACTTTCTTAAATGGGAACTTGCAGAATTGAATTGGAAAGATTAAATACAACTGAATCATCAAAATAATCTAGTGCTGCAACAAGAAAGAATGCATTTGCAAAGGAATCAAAATAAAAATACAATCGCTCCAACTGATCAATATTTAATCACTAAGTATATGCTTATATTCCTCTTTAGTAGAAACACTTTAGTAGTCTTGTAAAGTGGGCCCTTAATTATGCTTTCTTAAAGGTTTCCTTCTTGCACTAGTCAGTCCTACACTTATCGCAATTTGCTTGCACTAGTGCAGGCACAAAGATTTATGCAAGAGGTATAAATTGTGTCTTACCAAAGATTCTTGACTTCATGCAAGGGCTTGAACCTCAAGGGTTCTAAGCACTCGGATCCTATGATAAGAAACCATTTCTTGCACCTGAGAAAAGTTCCTTGCACTTAGTTATCGATTCTAGAATTAAGCATTAACTATTGCAAATGAAACTTAATTGCATAAATAACTTGCACATGTAAAAATAAATGTTTCCAATCTTAGTTCAAGGAATTTTTGGCCACAACCAAACTGAAGGAAGGTTATCCATGTGGTTGGAGCTCTTTGGCTTCATTGGCTGGCTTGCATCCCTGCGACTAGGCTGTAAGCTAGGTCATAAAGTGGTTCTAGCTTAAGGAAAAGGTCACTAGTGAAAATTGTTTGGCATCTAGGTGATCATGTGTCTCTGAGTGTTGCAAAAAGTTTGGATAAGTGGACCCCATTTCCATAACTAAATCTTGGAGGTTGGGTCATGCATAGTAACTCTTAGCTCATTTTTACCCTGGTAAGCTTGTAAAAGTGGGTAAATGTGGGGTGAGGTGTTATAGAGTGATGTCAGAGCAGGTTCACAGAATTGGACCTTGGGGTAAATGCAGATTGTTATGCATGCATGTTAGTTATCTATATGTTTATCATGCACACATGTTAGTTATTCTATTGTTATTTCTATGTACATGATGATATTACAATTTTATTTATGTATGAATTGATATGCTCTTGATATTATTATGTATTGCGTTAAACAAGATTGACCTGTGCATATGCAATAGCCTCAGCAGAAATAAATTGAGGTAATGCTTTTGATTATGTCTTTTATTTTATCTAACAGTGGTATTTTGGATGAAATACAAGGCTAGCGATGAAGAGAAGAATGGTTGAGCACAGTTCATATGACTCCTCATTCAGGCCAAAAGAGAAATCAATGGGATTGGAGAAATAAGTTGGGTAGCAAGGAAAGGGAGACTTTGCTAATCTAGTAGATACATTAAGAAGTTTGAGGGTAGAGATCATAAGTTGTAAAGTAGATAATGAACAGTGGATTGAAGCATGGGAGAGGCTTACAAAATATCAAGAAAAGCAAGATGAGGTCAATGAAGGGGTATTTTCTAGAGTAATTCAAGAAAGCCAAGCCTCCTGCTTTTGATGGTGAGATGATCAAATCAGAAGATGCAAAATCATGGCTTCTTAGAATGAGGAAATTTTTCAGACTTCATGATTATTTAGAGAATATGAAGTTTAGGATAACTAGCTTCAACCTTAAAGGAATATAAAATATCTGGTGGGAAGATGTTAAGCATGTCAGGGGCATCAGAGAAGAGAAGCTAACTTGGGAAGAATTTGAAATAATCTTCAGAAATAAGTAGTTGTCTGAGAGGTATTATGATGGAAACGCCAAGGAATTCTATGAGCTCAAGATGGATTCCATGATAGATAAAGAATATATAACCATATTTCTAGAGTGATCTAAACTTATGCGGGAATACAACAAAATACATATATAAACATAAACATAGAGATGTAGCAGAAATAAAACTTCATTTCATTAAATATTAAATAACTGAAATATTCTTACATACAGAATGGAAATAAACTAGCTTGGGCAATGGTAGCATAAATCTAAGAAGAGATGTGGTGGCTACAATCCTCCGAATTATGTTACAATGAGGCTCGAGGGAATTTTTATTATTGTACAAAGGAAAACCCTAAAAAAATAAAACCTTAACCCCTAGAGATGAAACACCAAGGGTTTGTGGGTACCGTTGGGGTTAGTTGGGCAACCAACTTCTCGAGGTCGTAATTTGGTCATATGATCTTCATTTGGCGCCTATGATACATCGTTGGAAATATCTCTCTAAGTACTATAGGATTTTCCATAGGCCCCAACTTATGGATACGAGCCTACTTTGGACCTCAAAAAAGCACCATTTAGGGAGTCAAAACAACTCCAAAAATTTGGGACCCAAAAAAATGCTACAAATAGTAAATGTTGCTATAATCAAGGAAAAATATGAAACCAACTATAGGTCTAGTTAGAATATACAGGTGGACAGCAATATCCACCTAGATTAGTCCTCCCCCCTGTTATAGACATTTTTGGGCCCTACAACCCCAAGCATGAAATGTCCATAAACCAAGGGCTCCTAAGTCCCTAAAAGTGTTGTTCTAACCCCTAAAGGAACAAGGTCAACAGATTACAGATTCTCCCAAAGTTCTCCATGAAAAACTACTCAGAACTGGTCAAAACTGGATCATTGCACTTGCTCCATGGCCAGAGTGCGATGCATTGCACCTTGTACACACAGGAAGTGCTTTGCATTTCAAAAAGACCTTCTATGGGGTGCGATGGATGAGAAAAGACAAGTGGCGGAGACAGTTTGCGAGGTGGATGATCATGGAATCTTCCAGAGACTTCTCCTGGGACACTTGCCTCTCAGAATCGCCCAAGGATGAGTAAGAGATCAATGAGATCTCCAAGTGGCATCAAGAACTATCAGAGAGAAGACACTAATCAAAAACCCAGAGCTGACTCACACCTCTGCAAATATCTATATATAGATCTCTCATCCCAGAGATCCAGGGGTTGGAGGCTGGAATTTTTCATATTATAAGGAATTGTTGTTGGTTTCTAGAGACAAACATCAGATTGTTGGGTGATTTAAGCTTTGTTTGAGGTGAAGAGGGGCTTCTTTGCTGGGAAGTTGATGTTGGGTCGGAACAACTGGTTGTAACTCCTCCTGGATCTTTTCTTGTTTATCAATAAAAGCTATTTGAGTTTTCCTCCATGCTTTTGTATCATTGATGCTTGTTACATTTGTATGGTCAATTTACATCTGATCCTAGATTGTTTATGATTATAGATCCATGTCTTTGTATAGTGCTATGCTTCTGTGATCTTACAGGTACTTTGTGAAGCTGGGCGTGCAAGGGAGTAGGTAGCTGAGGACTATCAAAGAAGAGAGGGATCGAATCGAAGGATTAGCGCAAGACAGAGGTTGGTCTTTCTGTTCCTCACTATCTAGAATTCATAAAGGAAAAACAAAAGTAGTTTTTCTCTGTTTGATTCTAAGGCAGCTGTCACACCTTAGTGGGATAGAGCAATTCTAAATAGACACTTTTCCCTGCTACTTTTTCACGAGGATTAAATGTCGATTTGTGTACTACTCCCTTTGGTGACTTTATCATTGGTTCAGGAATGATGGGTGGCACAACTTCGATCAAAGTTGTTGTCGAAATACTAGGTTGTTCATTAGCCTCGTTATTTGACAGCTGTAGATTCCCGTAATCTTTATTCCTTGTCAAAGCATCATTTTGCTGCTTTGAGATAGACAACATAAGCACTTGGGATCGGGAAGCATTTTGATTAGCAACTAGTTTGGTTCCCGGGTTTGGAAATGGATCAGTCAATATTGCTGAGGTTTTTGAATTCTTAAAGAGTTTCTTAACTTCAGCTTTATGTGGAAAATCTCTCGTCCGATGATCCTCATCGCATATATGACACCTCGCAGGGGGTTTCCTTTGCCCAGAAGGGTTTGCAGAAGGTTTTTCAGGAGATGACTCATCCTGCTTCTTTTTTCTCCCTTTCTTTTTCTTCTTTCCCCCTGTTTGCTTCAGTTTTTTTCCCTTGTCGGTCAACACGACATTTACTTCCGAGGCAAGAAGTAGCACAAAATTATAATATAGTAGAGGACCTGGCCCAATCGTCGTCCACTATGTCGACAATTGAGGTACCGCAAAATTGCCCCTCCCAAAAGCAAGCTTTATTATCAGCAATAGGTGGGATTGACCCAATGGGTTCCAATATTGTGGCCTTTGATCATAAAGGATATGACCCTCAGTTACCAGCTCAACTAGCTTTCCTTATTCAAGTGAAAGCCCTCAACAAAATTGTTCATCGAACAATTATTGATGAGGGGGCATCTACATGTATTATGTCGATGAGTTGCTGGAAAAATTTAGGCTCACCACCCTTGTCGAGATCGCCAATGACGTTAAAAGCATTTGATGGATGATCATACACTCCATACAGGATTTTAAGTAACTTGCAAGTTGAACTGGGGGGCAAAACAGTAGAAATTGATGTTGAGGTTATCCATGAAAACCTTGATTACAACATCCTACTGGGAAGGCCCTGGATATATGCCATGGCCGCAGTTGTGTCGACCTACTTCAGGAAGATTGCATTTCCCTTTCAAGGAAGAATTACATTCATCGACCAACAAACATTTCTCCCCAACAGTTCACAAGTTACGAAAAGCATTCCAATGATCCATGGAAGCAATCATTCGCTTCAAAATATTGGAGTAGGCCTCCTAAAAGACCCTACCTTAATGGGTACTTTTGCCCTACCGCCTCCGAGTAATCTGGCAGAAGTGGCCACAGTGGAAACCTGCAATATGAAATCTTCTATATCTAATGGATTCGGAAGGTTCCTAAACATTTTGTCAGCATGGATCATCGCCATTTTAGAAATATTGTAGCAATCAATTTTCTATAATGCTCATCAATTCTCATCGAGTGTTTGGATAGATAGGTCTAAGGAAAATGGTACCTCTTCAGATCCTTGGTCGCATGTACATTCTACAGACAAAGGAATCATTCAGTCAATGATGTTAGGAGAGGCACCATGGGAAGATTACCACCATCGTTCCCATCTCCCTGATTACAACAAAGATTATTCCAATGACCTTAATCATCCTTCAGTTTTTGATTTTCTATCAAATACTGTAAATACGGTGGATTCCGAGGACGGTTCTTATCTCATGTCGACCTCGTTAAAAAATGAAACAAGGAGTCATGAGGATAGTTCTTTTACTGTGTCAACCTCATTAAAAAATGAAACGACTCCCTTCCAAATCAAGTCTTTGATTACGATCTCGTAAAATCAAAGTTGAGTCTTTCCAACCACCGAGTTGAATGCAATGAACCTTCCAGAATTAAAGATCTCGGAGGTAAACCTTCATTCCAACCACCGAGTTGAATGTAATGAAGCTTGGGGGGCATGCACCTCGATTTGAGTTATTATTCTAGGGGCATGCAAACTTATCACGAGCAATGTTACTGCAGGGTTCAAGCTCGTTAAAAAATAAAACCCGCATCGAGCAGTTTTAGCACATAGTTCAAGCTCATTAAAAAATATACATAAGACATGAGAAAATGTTTCCCCCCACGTTTAAGCTCATTAAAAAATGAACTATTCACCGATAAATAACCATCGTGAATGTAGTACTTCAGCCATTAAAGCCTTGGTCGTGTTTGCACCATCACCTCCACTTTTGCATTGGCCGATCATTCACCTCCATTTGATTGTTTACCCATTTTGAGGAACAGCTGCGAAGAGTGATTTCACTAGCCATCCTTGTAACACCGCCGTGATTGGAAAATTCCAAACCTTACCTGGAATCAGTTTCTATCCATTTTATCACTCGTTCCTCAAAAGACGAGTCTCCTTTAAGCTCTTTTCAACTGACTCATAAAATATGAAAAGATTGCCGAGCCATTGGCCTCTCCAGCTCGTTAAAGGGATAGGAAGTGCTATCCCTCCTCTAAATTTTAATCTTTTTGGACCTGAGGGATTATTACACAAAAAGATCGAGCGCTTGTTTTGTTCGGCTCGTTAAAAGTATCGAAAATTCATCCCTTTTGTATTGTTTTATACTTTTTCAGACTTAAGGGATTAGATGACGAAAAAGGAATGTTGGAGTTACCTTTACGTTCTTTTTAAGACTCTCTAAAATTGAAAAGGACCGAGTTATCTTTGTCATTAAACTCGTTAAAAAGATTAATAGCGACAAACTTGTCTATAGACGAGAACGAGTTTCACTATCGCTAGGCTCGTTAAAACATAGCGATGGGTTTGCCCGAAGGGTAAATTATAGAACAAGCATATGTTATCCTCCTCAAGCTTGACAAAAATAAAGAGGTACTGGTCAGCAATGACTGGGGAAAAATTGGGAAGAAAACTTGAAGAAACTTTGTTGGTAGCAAGTCGCTCTTGAACATGACACTTCCACTCCGTGTCCGAGTCGGGTTGGGTTGTTTCATTCACCGGTCACATCACCATGGTCCCATCATACCATCCACATTTGGTGTTAATGTTACCAATCCATCACATCAGTGTCGCCGATATGTTCAAGAGAAGTCATTCAGAGAATTCACCTGTGTCTCACCCACTACCATACATTTATACTCCATTCTTTCATGACCGCCACCCTGAAGCGTATATCACCAGATTGTTTTCACCTCCATTAAAATCATTTGCTCCGTTCCGTGTCATTGATGTGGGATTCATTAAGGCCCTCCTGTGATGGATCACTTATTGTTGACATCAGCTCATTATCCAAGAAGTTGATCTAGGAACACCCCATTCAGTACTTTGAAGCTTGCATGCCTCAATGGCAAGTTTCTAACTTCCGGCGACAGGTTTACATCAATGGCCTTCGACTGAAAGATTTTGCGTGGTGTTCGACGCCAAGTCCTTTATTCACACCATGTGAATTGTACTGCAGTACCTTGAGGGTCATTATCATTATCGGTGATTCCTCTTGCGCCTGTTAACGGCTTACATCATTGGCTGGTAATCAGGCGATGTCTTTCCATGTTCGACTCCAGAACAACTTTCACATGGATCGACTTGTACTTCGAGTGAAGATCGAACGAGATTGAAGACCCCGGATCTAGTTTCATCCATCCGGGCTGTGATATATATTCAGGGAAATAAAGACATCAAATGTACATCATTGCCGCACAGGTAATCATCCAATCAAAAGGATGATGGCTCTATCAGAATCATCAGTCTACACGCTCAGACGCTTTTCTATCCTATGTACATGAAAATGAATTTATAAAGTTGAGCATGGGAATGCCCACCTCAGCTAGATCATGAAAATATTATGAAGATAATGTATTGTATTGTATCTTATTACAGGTCTCCTCCCAGCATTGAAATAACTTTGGATCCTCATAATAAAGCATTTCACCCGACACCAAAAGATTAACGACCTCATGCTTTAGGGGGCAACTGTTATAGACATTTTTGGGCCCTACAACCCCAAGAATGAAATTTCCATAAACCAAGGGCTCCTAAGTCCCTAAAAGTGTTGTTATAACCCCTAAAGGAACAAGGTCAACAGATTACAACTTCTCCCAGAAGTTCTCCATGAAAAACTACTCAGAACTGGTCAAAACTGGATCATTGCACTTGCTCCATGGCCAGAGTGCGATGCATTGCACCTTGTACACACGGGAAGTGCATTGCATTTCAAAAAGCCCTTCTATGGGGTGCGATGGACGAGAAAAGACAAGTGGTGGAGACAGTTTGCAAGGTGGATGATCATGGAATCTTCCAGAGACTTCTCCTGGGACACTTGCCTCTCAGAATCGCCCAAGGATGAGTAAGAGATCAATGAGATCTCCAAGTGGCATCAAGAACTATCAGAGAGAAGACACTAATCAAAAACCCAAAGCTGACTCACACCTCTACAAATATCTATATATAGATCTCTCATCCCAGAGATCCAGGGGTTGGAGGCTGGAATTTTTCATATTGTAAGGAATTGTTGTTGGTTTCTAGAGACAAACATCAGATTGTTGGGTGATCTAAGCTTTGTTTGAGGTGAAGAGGGGCTTCTTTGCTGGGAGGTTGATGCTGGGTCGGAACAACTGGTTGTAACTCCTCCTGGATCTTTTCTTGTTTATCAATAAAAGCTATTTGAGTTTTCCTCCATGCTTTTGTATCATTGATGCTTGTTACATTTGTATGGTCAATTTACATCTAATCCTAGATTGTTTATGATTATAGATCCATGTCTTTGTATAGTGCTATGCTTCTATGATCTTACAGGTACTTTGTGAAGCTGGGCATGCAAGGGAGCAGGTAGCTGAGGACTATCAAAGAAGAGAGGGATCGAATCGAAGGATTAGCGCAAGACAGAGGTTGGTCTTTCTGTTCCTCTCTATCTATAATTCATAAAGGAAAAACAAAAGTAGTTTTTCTCTGTTTGTTTCTAAGGCAGTTGTCACACCTTAGTGGGATAGAGCAGTTCTAAATAGACACTTTTCCCTGTAACACCCCCTTAGGAAGAAATGGTCCCCATTACGTGCAGAGCCTCCATGAGGTGAGAAACTTTCTATTGAACTTGATCCTTGGTGAACCACTTGCCCCAGTGAAGGTGTTGGACTACTTTGACAACTTGATATAGTTGGATACTATGCTGGCGAGTGATATTGATATGTGTGTCCAAGATATTTTCATTTGTGGCCTGCTTGATGTAGCTTGGGTTGATCTCTATTGGTTTCAGCTTCTCAACAATGTCGGATGTGTCCAACAATGGAGGAAAGTATGGTCGCAGTCGGTCCACATTGAATATTGGGTGTAGAACAAGGAATTGTGGAATGATGAAATCAAATGAATTGTCCCTTATAACCTTGGTGATGGTTTATGACCCATATCGGAGTGATCTTAGCTTGTGGTGCTGCCCAGCGAGGTTCTCCTTCTGCAAATGTAACCAAACTTTGTCGCCCACTTAGAACTTATGTCGCAGTCAATGTTGATCTTGATGCTACTTGTACTTGGTATTTCTTCTATCCATTATGTCATTGACCTACTGGTGGATGTGATGAATGTGCTCATTAAAGTTGTTGGCTTGGTCAACTTCAGACTGGAAATCTTAGTACGCTCGCTTGTAGGAAAACAAAGGTGTCCCAGGTGAATAACAGTGCACCCTGGAGATGAAAATCTGTAACTTGCTTGCCTTCCAAGAGCATCTAGTATGTATTACCGAATTTTAGATCTCTCTTGTAAATATGTGGCCACCCCGAAGTTTCGTGTCCACAAGAGTCAAGCACAGTGTTCAGTGCCATAAACGGTGGTCGAATTAGATAGCCTGCAACATTATTGGTGTTTTCCTTCTTGTACTTGATATTTAAATGGAACTCTTGCAGATACGTGGAATATTTCTAATGGCGATTGTTGTACAACTTCCCTTGTGTCTATATAACTGTAGGGGTTGGTGGTCTGTGTGGATGAATATTTCCTTCCCCATAATGTATTGCTTCCAAAGTCGGCGGGTTTATAGAATAGGATACATCTTTTGTCATAAGTGGGATAGTTTCAAATTGTATCTGAAAGTGTCTCACTGGGATATGCTAATGGATGCCCTTGTTGGGTAAGAACTGCACCAATAGCATAGTCGTAGGTTTCTCTCTCAATTTCAAGTGGTTGATGTAGGTCTGGTAATGTGAGCACTGGTGCAGAGTAGAGGCAATGATTTAACTCGAAAAATTTCTTCTATTGGGATTTAGACCAAAAGGACTTTGCTTTTGCTTTGCCCTTTGTGGCTTGACTCAAAGGCCAAGTGATATTGAACCTGGATCATAACAAAAGACCATTTCTCCAAATTAGCGCACAATTTTTGTTGTCGCAGGGTTTGGAGGACCTATTGGATATGGTGTATGTGCTCTTCCCTACTCTAGCTAAAGATTAGGATGTTGTCCAATGATCCAAAATGGATCTAACATAGACTTCTAAGTCTATGAATTTTCCTCACAGAGGGAAAATGAAAGTCACTAGATGATTTTCAAAATAGTATCATTTCGTAGATTGTTTCATTCTGAATCCAACGGAATTTGAACGGGCCAAAACAGACTCTGGACAAAGGAGTTATTGTAAAAGAAGATTTTCCCAATGTCCTTAGAAAAGGAGGCATTTCTTATTAAATGTGGCCTAAGGGTTCATATTAGCCTTATGCATTAAAAACCTTTGTTAAGCACTAAACCTTTATAAAGCATGTTTTACATTGAAAAGCACGAGGGCAGTCTCGGCCAGGCAGATCCGAAGAATTTATAGAAAATAAACTAAAACTTTTGAGTTCTGGAAGGAGGGAAGTAAACAGTGTTTTGAGTGGGCTTTAGGTGGTAAATGGTATTGGAAGGGCTTCACCCGATTCCATACACCAGCCAACATGTAGTATGCCGTAGGAGAGAGAAAACCGCTTTTTTGGGTGGGTAATCTCCTTGCAAGTGGGCCACTCGAAATGGCTATCAGCCGTTGGATTAGAGATCATGGATCAACGGTGGAGATTGAGCAGACAATTTGCATTTCGTGTTCAGTGCAAACTGTCAGATTAAAAGACAGATCAACAGTCTAGATTAACTATCAATATCGCTAATCAAGAAGGTTGAAGGACCAAGACCCATGACCATGTGACTCGCCGATATGCAATAGCACCGATGTGCGATGCACCGATAGCACTGATCCAGGTTACTTTGTTTCTCAATGTATTTCTTTGTATTTGCGATATGCGATCAAAGCATAGACACAAAAGGTTTATAGAGCCGGCTTGATATTATTTGAGTTCCGGCTTAAAGGCTCGTAATGTGTTTTCACAAGTTTTTCCTGTTTTTTCCGTTATATTGCTATTTCCGGGTTTAACGCAGAAGAAAGGCCGCCAGTTCCTTTTCAATTTAATACTACTCCTATTCTTAAAGCATTTTGTTCCACGCTATCAGGGGGCATTGTGGAACAAGAATGTGTTATGGAAAACGCAGAGAGCCACAGAGACGAAAAGGAATGATTCCTCATGATGGGGGACCGGTGAATGGACAGAAACCGCAGAGCCAGAGAAGCTTAAGAGCTGAGGGCCAGAAAGCCAGAAGGCAGACGAGCCAGAGAACAAAAAAGAGATTAAATGATCAAGCTATTGCTGATGTCCAAAGTGTGCTGATGACAAAAGAAGGAGTTCTAGAGACAATTAAAAGAACTTTGAGGGAGTTGGTGCAAGCTAGAGCTCAAGATAGCTCAGAGCACTGATTGAAGGAGTCTAGTCTAGAGAAGCCTAGATCTGTCTGCAGAGTATGGAAAACCAGCAGGATAAGATGGTATTCTAAACCCATAGATTCAGTTGTCAACCAATGGAGTTAAGTGTGGAACTTGTAAAAGAAATATTACCATAATCCCAGAGAGCCTAGTCGAGTTGACTAGAGCTCACGGAGACGTAGCCCAAGAGGGTTGGGTGAACTCCTAATTATATTGTTGTCTTATGTGTTTGTTGATTTGATGCTTTATTTACTGTTATGTGTGTTTAAATATCAGCATAAGAAAATATACATAAGAACTTGAATAGTTTAAAAAACAAACACAAACATACACCCATTTCAAGTTCTTTTAATTCCGCAAATTGTCAAGCATATGATAGATCTTGGGAATAAATAAGCTTTGGAGTGGGAGAGGTTCTTGTAAGTTAGACAAGAAGCCTTTAGTGCCCCATTTTCAGATCAGGTGGTATCATAGCTAGTTATATCAGAGCTTAAGTTATACCAGAGCAGATGGTATTATGATGTAAGTGGTATTAGATCAGAATGCTTGTTTGACTTGAAAGGTGTTCAAACAATAGCAAGGACATTGTTGTTTGATTGTTTGTAAACTGACTATTGTTTGAGTTTGCAAAAGTTTAGGGAAAGTTGTTGTTAGCTAAGTCTAGGAGAGGACAAGAAGGAAGAAGGGCTGAAGGCATTCTTCTTATCCCAAAGGACCTCAAGGCAATCCTTGAAGCACAAGAGGTTTTTTGCAAAAGGTTGCTTGAATAAGTTCTTTGTTAATCTTGTTTGAAGTTCTTTTTTTCATTTTGATAATGACAACTTCTACAAGTGAGTCCTCAAATTCTTCTTTCTTCACAAGATTCTTTGATGAAGACATGAAGCAAGACTTGTTGATCATGATGGATATAGTGAGAGAAATGAATGAGGATGGAAGGAAGAGCATCATACTTAGAGAGCAGTTGAATTCCATGAAGGAAGAGAAGTAGTTGCTTTCTGACAAATTGCAGGAAATGGAGAGGCAACTTCATATTCCAAATATGAACCTGGAAAGGATGCATGAGTTGGAGACACAAATCTTTGTTGCAAAGGAAGCCTTAGTCAAGTATCAACTTGAAGAAGAGGTAAACAATTCCTATTTGTCTTCAATTTCCTCTAAGAATGTTTATATTGGTTCTTTTGAAAAACATACCAGAGGCATAGGTTCCAAGTTAATGTCCAATATGGGTTATGAAGGAAAAGGCTTGGGAAAACATGCACAAGGTATTGTTGAACCAATAATAGTTGAGGAAATGCCTAAGTATTTGGGTCTTGGCTATGGACAAGCTTATGGAGAGAGTTCCAAAGCTGCCATGAAGGCCATTGAAACAGTTCCAAGGAGTTTCATTGCAGGTCTTCTACCTCAAGAGTGTGAAGATTGTATTCATGGGGAATGCAACAGCCTGAAACATCATTTTCAGGAAGAAGGTGTTCATAAGCATACACTTGAACCAAAGAATTGTGGAAACTCTGAAACCATTGAAGAGGTTGATGGTGTTTCAAAGGGAGGTACTTCTTCATTCAATTCACCTCCACATGAAGGCAATAAAGGTGAAAGAGAAAGGTATAAATCCGGTTCTAACCATATTCATTTTGATTATGTAAAGCATGATAAATTTCCATATAAGCATGGGAAAAGAATTGCATGTTCCTTTTGTGGTTTGGATAACCATAATGTTTCTAGATGTTGGAAGAGAATGGCCACATACAAGAAAATTTTGAAGGAAAGGAAGCAAAAAGCCAAAGGTCCATTGGACAAGGCAAATCATGCTGTCAAGAAGATGCACATGCATTGCACTTACTGCCATAAGCAAGGACATATTGCTGCAAAATGTTGGACTCTGAATCCAGCAATGCTCCACGAAACTTAAAGAAGGTGGAAAGAGAGAATGATAGGAATGGAAAGGAAGTTTCCATAAATGATGTGTTTCAAGATGATTCACATGTTGTTGTTGATGTGCAGAAAAAGAAGGGACCTTTGAAATGGATTGGTAAGAAATGGTTAGAGTTCTTATCCAATTAAGATTGCATGTCTATTGATATAATGCATCTATTTGCATTTCTTTGTTAATGAGATGCAAGTTGTAGGTTTTTACCAAGAAGGTGAATGGAAAAAGTTGAGTAGGACACTCACTTTATTGCTACAAAATTATTTCCATTTCAGCTTCGAAAGTACAGTGTGCTTAAGCGAAAGTTGAAGGATGAAATGCATGCATAAGCATGATATGCATGAACACAGGGATGTTGATGATTTCCTTGTATTTGAACATGTATGTGTGATTAACTTGAAGGGTTGATTACTTTGTTGTAAACATGCAAGTTATGCAATATTGACTTGAGAAAAGTTGATTTGGTCATCAATATGGAGATGATGATGAAGTGTTTCATCTTTAAAAAAGAACTGTAGAATTCTTTCTCTACATGCTTGACTTGAAGGGTCAATTGTTTTAAAGGCATGTTTTGTTGGCTTGTTATCTAGTCAATCATTTTTATGCAGATGTAAAGACATGGAGGTGTTCACAAGATGTGAAATCTGTTTCTTTTGTTGAAGCAGGATTTTAGGCCATCCAGTTGCTGTCTGTAATCCTGTTGTTGTTAATAGTTGTTGTTGAGAGTATGTTAAACAGGTACAAATGAATATTTTGTGAAGTAGATGTAACTTCACATTGGTTTGAGCCTCCTTGGATCAATGATCAAGGCAGAGAAGTTCAAAATACCTTATGTGACCTTCTCAGCAGGAGTTCTACAGGAAGTCAAGGAAGAAGACAGTTCTTCCCAGGAGGACAAGCACATCTAGGAAGGAAAGTGTTCAAAAGCTTTGGTTCAAAGGCGCTATGCAAGGCAAGTGTATGAAGGCTCAAAGAAGAGGGTGAGGTACTCTTATTTACTGTTCAGATTAGTATATCAGTCTTTTGGAGTCCAAAAGCTTTTTAGTGGGAAGGCGTGATCCAAAATGGATCTAACATAGACTTCTAAGCCTATGAATTTTCCTCACAGAGGAAAATGAAAGTCATTGGATTATTTTGAAAATAGTCTCATCTCGTTGATTGTTTCATTTTGAATCCAACGCAATTTGAACGGGCCAAAACGGACTCCGGACAAAGGAGTTATTGTAAAAAGAAGATTTGCCCAATGTCCTTAGAAAAGGAGGCATTTCTTATTAAATGTGGCCTAAGAGTTAATATTAGCCTTATGCAATAAAAACTTTTGTTAAGTGCTGAACCTTTATAAAGAGTGTTTTACATTGAAAAACACGTGGATAGTCTTAGCCAGGCAGATCCAAAGAATTTATAGAAAATAAACTAAACCTTTTGAGTTTCGGAAGGAGGGCAGTAAACAGGATTTCGGGTGGGCTTCAGGAAGTAAATGGTATTGGAAGGGCTTCACCCAATTCCATACACCAGCCGACATGTAGCACACTGCAGGAGAGAAAAAACAGCTTTTTTGGCGGGTAATCTCCATGCAAGTGGGCCACCCGAAATGGCTATCAGCCATTGGATTAGAGATCATGGATCAACAGTGGAGATTCAGCGGACTGTTTGCCATTTTAGGTTTAGTGCAAACTGTCGGATTAAAAGAAAGATCAACGATCTAGATTAACTACCAAGATCGCTAATCGGGAAGGTTGAAGGACCAAGACCCGTGACCATGTAACTCATCGATATGCAATAGCGCTGATGTGTGATGCGCCGATAGCGTTGATCGGCGATCGGTGATCGGTAAATCGGGAAGCCACAATACAAAGGAGTGAGGCCTATGTGACATGCGATTGTGATGGGTAGACCCAACGACATTATAGTGGCAAGTTTATTGTTCTTTTAGATCCGGGTTAATCTGTTTTTCAATGTATTTCTTTGTATTTCCGTGTGTTGGGTTTTTAAGCATTACGCAATGCGATTGTGATATGCGATCAAAGCATGGACCTGAAATGTTTATAGAGCTGGCTTGATATTATTTGAGTCCCAGCTTAAAGGATCGTAATGTGTTTTCATGAGTTTTTCTTGTGTTTTCCGTTATATTGCTATTTCTGGGATTAAGGCAGAAGAAAGGCCGCTCGTTCCTTTTCAATTGAATACTGCTCCTATTCTTAAAGTGTTTTGTGCCAAGTTATCGGGGGGCATTGTAGAACAAGAATGTGTTATGGAAAATGCAGAGAGCCACAGAGATGGAAAGGAATGATTCCTAATGATTGGGGACCGGTGAACAGACAGAAGCCACAGAGCCAGAGAAGCTTAAGAGCTGAGAGCCAAAAAGCTAGAAGGCAGATGAAGCCAAAGAACAACAAAGAGATCAAATGATCAAGCTATTTCTGATGTCCAAAGTGTGCTGAAGACAGAAGAAGGAGTTCTAGAGACAGTTAAAAGAACTCTGAGCGAGTTGATGCAAGCTAGAGCTCAAGATAGCTTAGAGCCCTAATTGAAGGAGTCTAGTCCAGAGAAGCCTAGATCTGTCTGTAGAGTATGGAAAACTAGCGAGATAATATGGTATTCTAAACCCATAGGTTCAGTTTTCAACCAATGGAGTTGAGTGTGAAACTTGTAAAAGAAAGATTACCATAATCCCAGAGAACCTAGTCAAGCTGACTAGAGATCACGGAGACGTAGCCCAAGAGGTTTGGGTGAACTCCTAATTATATTGTTGTCTTATGTGTTTGTTGATTTGCTAGTTTATTTACTGTTATGTGTGTTTAAATATCAGCATAATAAAATATACATAATAACTTGAACAATTTAAAAAACAAACACAAACATACACCTATTTCAAGTTCTTTTAATTCCCCAAATTGTCAAGCATAAGATAGATCTTGGGAATAACTAAGCTTTGGAGTGGGAGAGGTTCTTGTAAGTTAGAAAAGAAGCCTTTAGTGCCCCATTTTCAGATCATCCAAGTACACTACCACAAAAATTTTTGTAAAAGGCCGAAAGATGTCATCCATTAGTCGCATGAAGGTTGTGGGGGCAATCTTCAACCCGAAAGGCATGACTAGCCATTTGAAAAGGTCCTCCTTGGATTTGAAGGCAATTTTGGCATACATCAGAGGGTTCAACTGGTACTTGGTGATACCTAGACTTCAAGTCAATATTGTTGAAATATTTGCCCCCCTTGAGCTGGTCCAGAAGGTCATAAATCCATGGGATTGGATACCTATTCTAGACAATGATCTTATTTAGTGCCCGATAGTCAATACAAAGTCTCCAAGTGTCATCTTTCTTATTTACCAACATGATCAGGATCCCACAGGGTGATGAACTTGGTTTTATGTCCCCTTTCTATAATAGCTCTTGAATCTTCCTCTTAATTTCAACGTTCTCTAGAATAGAGTGTCGATAGATCATTCTACTGGGAACAACGCGCCTAGGATCAGACCAATGGAGTGTGTGACCTGACAGTGTAGGGGTACCCCTGTGGGTGAGGAAAATATGTCCCCGTACTCTTCCATTGTTGGGTTGTGTTATATTCTTTCCATAGGTGGGTGGACATACCTATGTTTTTGTGCATGGATTTCGCACATGGTTTTTGGCATGACGATTTTTTGTCCATTGTATTTTGTAGATCAGGTCAAGGGAACTACGGTTATGTTATAATCTAGGGTTAATGGATTGGGGTTTATGGATGCTTCAACATGTATATATATGTATTGTAACATTGAAAGGAACATAATGAAAAATCAATTTGGTAGTCCTAGTTTTGGGATCCAGGGGAAAATCTTTGTATATATGTGTTTTATGTTTTATGCTCTCACCATTATTTATTTTCTATTTATTAGAATTTGTATGCAAGTAATTTTTGTACGGGATTAAAACCTACATTTGGTATCAGAGTTGTTTTAGCTTCAAGGGGATGCCTTTGTTGCTGAGGGGTTTTTACTACGGCTTATGGTAGACCCTGTTCAATGGGAGATCTGCGGGATAAATTATTGTGGAGAAAGAACATGGTGAGCAATGGAAAGATAGAGATCGAGAAATTTAATGGTGAGAGTTTTGAGTTGTGGAAACTCAAGATGGAGGATCTACTGGTGGATAAAGATCAGTGGATCACGGTAGATATAGGTACTAAACCATAAACAATGTCATCTGAAGACTGGGCGAAGTTGGATCGGAAGGCAAAGAGCATAATACAATTGTGTGTCTCAAATTCAGTATTTTCGAATGTTTCAAGGCAAGCTTCGACGAAGGCTTGTGGGACAATTTAGGGACTTTGTATCAATCTAAGTCTCTGGTGAATAAACTGTTCTTACAGAAAAAGTTGTATAACTTGAGGACGAAATATGGAAACTCAGTGACAGAGCATCTGAATGCATTTAATACTATGGTAAGACAGTTATTATAGGTTGATATTAAAATTTCAAATGAAGATAAGTGCATCGGTTTGTTGTGTTCTCTACCATATTCGTAGGATAGTCTGGTTGTTGCAATAGGTAGCTATGCAACTTTCTTGCAGTTTGATGAAATAATCTCATCCTTATTGTTGGAGGAGACGAGACGGAAAAATATGGAGGGCCAAAATGGTTATGCCTTGTCTGTACGAGGACAGTCCCAGAATAGAAACAAAAATAATTCCTTGAGTGGGAGATCTAAATTTAGAGGGAGATCATAATCTCTAGGAAAACCTATAAAGGTGTGCTAGAAATGTGGAAAGGAAGGAGACTTCAAATGGGACTGTAAATCTAAAGCTCCTGAGAAAGGAAAGGGATCTGATGATGCTCCTTATGCAGAGGCGAAAACCACCTCAGATGAAGGCGGGGATGTATACTTAGATTCTTCTTCAAGTACACATGTAAAACATGAGGCGTGGTTGATTGACTCAGGTGCATCCTTTCACTTCACTCCCCATAGAGAGTGGTTCTGTGATTAAGAGAAATATGATGGTGGTGATGTATTCTTAGGGGATGACAGGAAGGTTAGAATTGTCAGTCACGAAAATGTCAAGTTGAGTTGCAAGGTGGAAGGATTATAACACTTCCAGGTGTTCTACATATTCATAACACTTCTAGGTGTTCTACATATTCCTGCATTGGATAGAAATCTAATTTTTGTAAGAAAGTTGGATGATGCAGGTGTAAAAACAACGTTCGAGAAATATCCCTGCAAGATGGTTCGGGGAGCATTCGTATTGATGCGAGGAGTTCAGATTGGAACTCTGTACAAGCTTCAAGGTAGCACTATTATTGATAGGTGCAACAATTCTTTGGTTCTATTGTATCTCCCAGAGACAACCTTGGATTTCTTCAAGACCACTGCTTGGTCACATCTAAAATGGTGTGCCTCAAATGATTTACAAGACACTGGAGACAACACTTATGATCTATAGATAGATATGTACATAGGAAAGAGATTGGTTCATTAATCCAAAGAAATAAAACATGGATTTAAGGTACTTCTTCACACATCGAGATCTCAGAAAAAGGCATAAAAATAGTGGAGGTCGAGAGCTTTAAGGTCTTCCAGCTAATAATCTTTTGCAGAGTGTGTGAGAGAGGAAAAGAGAGAAGAGTAGCTCATCACATAGAGCATAAGGCTTCAAGACTTCTATAGTTAACTAACAGAGCTTGAGACATTAAGTATTTCTAAGCTTATTTTGGCTACAAGTAGAAATAATGAATGAAGGGGGAGCTAAGAGCTATGATTCATGTGTTGTGGATTTAGAGATCTAATCTCAATATTCCTCACACGCATATACATAAACAATGTTCAGACAAATGAATCTGTGAAAGAGTTACACGCATTTGCATTAACATATAGATACCAATGAATCTGGGAAGGAGCTTGAAACACATCTAGAAACAATAATTACATGAATTCAGGGAAGAAGCATGGAGATAAAAATGAGTTAAATGAAGGGGAACACATATTGTAATCATTTAAAGAGGGAATCACCATTGTTTCCTTGATATTATGAAAAGATCTGTATTACAAAGGAGATATAGTCTGAAAATATAACATACAGTTTTTTCTCTAGAATTTTCTGAACCTTTATTAAGTCTTGATTTCCCATATTTATCTGGAGAGAGGAGCAAGAATGTTCATTATAGCAAAATATCTCTAGTCTAGACTCATCTGTCGGGTCGACTAGCTGTCTCAGCAATAAATGGCTCTGTGGACCAAAAATATTACAGAATTAAATGCCTCATGAAAGGAGGCATGTTACAGTATAGTAAATAAGTAACAATCGGATGAAAAATACACAAAAGCTCTCCTTTCTCCCCTGGACAACTGTGATCACCGGTATGCGAGATTGGGCCCACCTAGGACATTGCAATCACATCATGGGGAGGGTAGATCTGTACACTTTTTCTATAGCACGGGTCGACTGGTCCGGATGCAAACCCCTTTTTTGTTGTGATCGGAAATATGCAATATTGATGATCCATGTCGCAGACCTCCGATTTTTTGTGTGCCACGAGCCCCCCAACCACCGATATGCAATATTTGCACCACCGGGAACCACTGATAGCTAATATTTAGACCTTGCTGATACTTCCTACCTAAGGGACTCCAACTTAAGCCAATTTGTGATTACGATTAGCCCCTGGCTCCCGATATGCGATTTGCCTTTATACTTGATCATTTTCTTGGATTTCTGGACTTTCCAAGGGTAACTTCAACATGCTCTAACTTCTAATCCAGAAGTCCATTATTGGACTTCCATATACCGTTGGAAATCTCTTTCCTAGAACTATGGAATGGAGAGTGTCCGATTAATCTCTAAGATCTTCTATGGCCTAAGAAGGTGGCTTCAAACTTCACTTCTCTTGGGCAACCTTGACCAACTGAAACCCACAATGTAGTGAGTGACAACATTGTCTCCAACTAGGGACAGTGCCTTGCTGGAAAGGTTCTGAGAACCTACAGACCAATAGATTTCCTTCCACGGGGCATGGATTCATTTCTAAACACTAAAAAATTAACTGAATGATTGCAAAATGACTATATGATTGTAATATTTACTAACTAACTGACTTACATAGCTAAAAACTTTTAACAAAAATAAAAATTTTAGACAGAAAATCACCAAAGTCTTAGGGCCTTCTCCTTGGGATTAAAACTTGAATGATAGTTGTCCATACCTACTGAAAATATAGTTACTAGGTGATCTCTTCTTTCTAATGCAGCCAATTAAGCAACTGGATACTTGACTGAGTTCTACTCATACTTCTTATGAGAAGGTAGTAGAAGGAAGTGGCAACTCAAGATTCCACTGATTCTTAAAACCAACCTTCCAATGATACCATCTCCACATCAGGGCTCTGGACCTCATTCCATTGTTCTCTATAAATTCAAAAATTAAAACCAGCGTGTACCTCGTAAAATCTTCAGATAAAAAATTTAATATGTGTTCCAAACATGGTAATTGATGCTCAACTCTTTTTATATCCTCCATGAAACTTCTAATCAAGTTACTGAGCTCCTTACCTTCTTCTATATATTGTCTGGTCTGCTTAATAATCATCTCGTAGCCTCCAAGCATAGCCGAGCATTCGACATTCACATTCCTTGTTGTTTGTATCCCAAGGAGCACTGCTTCATGCTCTTCCATATTGTTGGTCGCCTCAAGCTCTGGCTTGGATCATCTGTCAAAGTATAATTTATCCACTTCATTTTCATCTGTATGCTGGTGGTCTAACTGCCTTGTTAGGTGTGTTGATTCTTCCTATAATATGTCCTCATATTCTTCTAGAAATAAGCAGGAGAGGTCACTTTCCATCCCATGCACTAGGGAGTTTTTTGAGCCTTTAGGTGGGGTCATAGTTTTCACAAACCTCGACTCTCTCTTCAGTCTCCTTTGTTCACCTCCAAATGTGGGGATAGTGGTGTGAGTTAGATCCAACTTAATAGATCCCCCACCTTGGAACCCCATGATCTGGATAAGAGCATGCCGAAACGAAGAGGTATATCAGCCACTAATATGTCCATTACCACACTTTTGACCAGGATCTGAGCCAGGTTTACCACTGGATCCTTTATCATGCCTAAGCACTTTACTCTCTTGGAGTCAAAGGAGTATAGATCCTTGTTATGAAACCAACTCACAAAAAGATAGAAAAGAGAGATCCACGCCTTAGAATTCAACCTCTTCGAGGGGGAAACCTCCTTTACATTACATAAATGCGAAATTCTTGGATGATACAAATGAAAAGACCTCCTTTCTATATATAGGAGTCTAAGGGGTCATAACATAATTAGAGCTGACATAACAATAATAATGTAAGATCACAATAATAACAATAGTGGGCTTCTATGGGGCACAATAGTAACAATATGGGCACTACATGGGTACATCAATATAATAAGTGGGTTGTACTAATAACAATAAGGGGTTACACTAGTATTATAGGGGCCTAACATGCCCCTCTCCTTCAAAAAGCGTTGTCCTCAACGCTTGCGTAGTTCTTGATGCTTCTGTATAAAATTCTTGTCCTCCCATGTGGAATCTTCAGCAGGTAAGTTCTTCCACTTGATGAGATACTCTGAAATTGATCGATTTCATAGCTGTCGGGTTCTTGTTTCTGTGATTGCTCCAGGTTCCAATATGATTTTTCCTTCCTCTTCAATTTCTGGCAATATTGTTTGAATTGGGATCTTTTGCAACTTTTGAATAAGTGGCCATACTTCTTCGTCCTTCTTCCATTCATCCCTTGCTTCATTTATCCAATCTGGTTGGATAATAGAAATAGCATAAAACAATGCTTCCACATCCTCATCCTTGAAGAGTCTTCCCATTCGGTAAGGTCGCCATTTTTTAAGTGCATGTAGTATTTCCAACATTTCCTTCTCATAAATAGCTTGCTTGAGATGTAGCAGTAAAAATACCCAATCACCTACATCAAAAAAAAATTCACTACGATGTTGATCTACCTGTTGTTTCGTTTGATTTTGCACCGAAGTGGCGTTATCCTTTAAAATTTGGAGAACTTCTTGTTGATGCTCGATGTGACCTTTCGCTGCTTGAACCTTTTTCTTCTTGATATGTCCTTCTATCTCTAGAGTTTGAGGAGTGGTAATTTCTTCCAATCCTTTACAAGATATGGTCGGATTCACTTCTTGATGCTCGATGTGATCTTTCACTTCTTGAACATTTTTCTTCTTGATATGTCCTTCCATCTTGATAGTTTGAGGAGTGGTAATTTCAACCAATAAATTACGAGATATGGTTGGATTAATTTCTTCTTTCTCGATGTGATCTTTCACTTCTTGCACCTTTTTCTTCTTGATATGTCCTTCTATCTTGAGAGTTTGAAGAGTGGTAATTCTTGCCAATGCTTTACAAGATATGGTCTGATTCATTTCTTCTTTCTCTGGAGTTGGGTCCTGGTGTATATCTTCTTCTTTTGATGTTTCTTGATCCTTTTCTTCCTCCTCTTCATATTCTATGTAAAATAATTTCTTCTCAGCACACTTATGACCTTTAGTGCATTTGCTATCACAATCGTAACAAAGCCCTTTTTCTCTTTTTTCTTCCAATTGTTGTGGTGTAACCCTTGTAGGTTGTGGAAGGCTAGGAGAAACAACACTTCCATCTTTATAGTTGTGAGGGGTATGATTCCTGGTTTCCATCATTTTGCTTTCCACTATGTCACAAAGCCCTTTTACTCTTTCCAATTGTTGTGGTGTTGCTCTAAAGAAGGTGTTTCTCTTTGTATCCTCATAATGTGTTATCATTTCCTCCGTGAAAATTGACCACGTAACAAGTTGTTTACGAGAACAAAGCCCTTCATACCATAAAAGTTGATTCGGTTCTAAATATGAAGATGCAATACTTACCTTTTGTAACAGTGGTACACCATGCAGATCAAAATATTGCTCCATCTGAAGTATCCAATTTACCAGATCCTTGCCATCAAACTTCCTCATCTTGCTTTTTCTTGATTTTAGGAGCTCGATCTTGAAACGATTTTAACTTTGTACTTTCAGATATTTAAGTTCTGAAATTGTGATCTGTAGTAGCCCTCTGTGTACTCTTTCCAATGCCACCAATCTGATCCAAACTGGATTCTCCAAGAAAGAGTTATGCACAATCTCCCAAGATGACCTGATTATAGACTAGTTCAGTAGAGCGAACTTGTACGATGTGCCACGAGTCACTGTTTCAACCTTTGGATCTACAAAAAATCTAAAAGAAACTACAGTCCGTCCTCTTTTTGTACCTTCTTACGAAATTTCAATCCGATGCTCAGAGAGAAAGTTACGATGATTTTCCCCAGGTCACCTGTTTAGAATGTAATTCAGGAGTCTGCAAAAAGACCAACTTCCTCAGATCATATCTCTGCAAATATAGCGCAAAAATCTCTGAAATTAAGACCTGAGGTTCAGCGCAATTTCTTCTCAAATGGGTTTTTTTTATCTTCTGAAACGTCGCAGAAAAAAAGTTATAGCGAAAATGCCACGATGACCTGTTTGGAGCAGCGAAACCCTAGAATCCAAAGCTCTGATACCAAATGTTATGAAACCAGCTCACAAAAAGATAGAAAAGAGAGATTCATGCCTTAGAATTCAGCCTCTTTGAGGGGGAAACCTCCTTTACATTACATAAATGAGAAATTCTTGGATGATACAAATGAAAAGACCTCCTTTCTATATATAGGAGTCTAAGGGGTCATAACATAATTAGAGCCGACATAACAATAATAATGTAAGGGCGCAATAATAACAATAGTGGGCTTCTATGGGGCACAATAGTAACAGTATGGGAACTACATGGGTACATCAATATAATAAGTGGGTTGTACTAATAACAATAAGGGGTTACACTAGTAGTATAGGGGCCTAACAATCCTTGTATGCTCTGGTGATCTCGAAACCTAGTTGTTCCATCAATGATAATGGCATGAAGTTGTGTGAGGCCCTAGAATCCAGCATGCAATTATGCAACAAAATGTCATGGATCACCAAAGTCACATAAAAAGGCGTAGTAGAAGGGTCCAACTCTTCCACATGCGGCCTGAAAATAACCATGGGCCTCTCCTCTTTGAAGGTTCAAACTATCATGGGATGGTGCTGAGGTGGTTGGATGCATGAATTGGGAGACTTGAGCTTTGTACTGAGGCTTGATCAAAAGCTTAGCCATAGAAACATGAATTTTTACCTTTTCCATCTCCTTCTGGATATTGAACGTATGTTGGGCCTTTTCTGCATCTCCTGGCTCTTTTCTTTCTCCCTTCCTGCTAGCGGTTGTTGGCAGAACTGGTGCCTCCTTTTCTGTGGGCCCCTTAGGAATATTTCTTTCTTTATTTGCAGAGACTCCTGCCTTGGGTGGCTCAAGATGGAGCTTACCTTTAACTTTGTTTGGTGCTGGAGGAACCACTTAGGAAACAAATTCCCATTGTTGTTCTTGTTCTCTTGTCCTCTTCTTTGAAGATCTTAGATTATACTTACGTTGGGGTTGTGTTTGCATGAAATATGAGAATTGTTTGCAATAATAATCCATATATTCCTCATATGATACTACTGCTCCATCATGACCTGTCTCCTGGTGGGCCACATTTTCATATTCTTATTCAGAGAAGGCCAAATAGAAGTATCCTTGTATCTCATGGGCATCTGACGATTGCTCATCGGGACCACCTTCTAAGTATAAAGGATGAGGGTTTTGGTCGAGCTGCTCCTTTCTCTCCCTCAGAAGTATTTGCAATGGAATTCTTCTATATTATGGGTTGTAACCTCGATTGTTGACTTGAGCATTCTGTTTGGTGGGGCTCTTGTTCTCAATCTCAATCTTTTCAACTTTTTGAGTTAAACTCATCATGAGTTTATTCAGCTCGTCCCACTTTGGGTCTGACAATTATCTATCTTGACCAGAGGAGGATGCCTCTTCTTTCCCTCTTTTGAGTTTAGTGGGTTCTTGTCTTACCCTTGACTTGCCTGCTGAGGCCAGATTTGCTTCCACCTCAAGAGAATCAATTTAAAGTTGGTCTAGATTGAGAGACTTCCTTTCTCTTAGGGTGAAACCAACATTAGACTCAAAAGCTCCCAAGAAAACCACACAAGCTATAGTTGGATGAGACTTTATGTTAGCTGGAAGGTTATTGTATTTCTTATTGAATATTTTGATAAATTATGAAGTATCCTCCTTCATATTTTTTCTAAATGCAATTAAACTCAGTGAGGAGGTGCTCATGATTCCTATTTTCTCCCCATTTCTAGGTGAAAGCATTTTCCATCTCCTCCCAGGTAGTGATGGGGGCATTGGGTAGGCCTTTGAACCACTTTCTAGCCTCTCCATGGAGGGATTGTATAAAAAGTCTCATGACCACATCCAGTTGTTCCAAATTTAGGATGTCAGCAAAAGAACTGAAGGTTTCAATATGACTCTCTGTCATGTTATCATCTTCCCCATTGAACCTAGGCAACTTCTTTAAGTAGTTCTAGGGCATTGCACTCAGAGGTTGCGGTAAACTAAGAGGTGCATATTTATTTAGAAAGAAACCTGGAAGATCCATATGGATAAATCAAGGGTGATTGAAATGTTCTTGAGGAACTAAGGTCAAGAACACAGGGGTTGGAGGGGAAGTAGGGTATGTCAGGGTCTTAGGAGTAAGTCCTAAATAATGAGCAACAACAGGCTGGGAACTGGATGAGGAGACTTCAAAGGTTAGTGAGATGGTAAAATAGTCAAGGGGAGTTTTCTCCTTCCATATTTTCTTGGAAAATAACTTTTTTGGGTCAGATACAACTGTGGCTTTTTTCTAGGATGTATCTGAATGAGTATGAGGCATTTTAAAATCCATGGTTATGAATGATGATGAGGGGCATGTGGATTTGCTAAGGTGATATGAAAGAAATCAGAACAGACTTCACTCACCTATACAAAGGGTGCTAAATTTTTCATATCCCGAGGGAAAAATCCTTAAATAAGTCCCTGGTAACAGCACCAAAAGATGTTGTATCTCCCAGAGACAACCTTAGATTGCTTCAATACTAGTTCCTGGGCACATCTAAAATGGTGTGTCTCAAATAATTTATAGGATACTCGAGACAACACTTATGATCTATAGATACATATGTACATATGAAATAGATTGGTTGATTAATCCAAAGAAATAAACATGGATTTCTAATACTTCTTCACATGTCCAGATCTTAGAAATAAGCATAAAAATAGTAGAGGCCAAGAGATTCAAGGTCTTACAACTAATAATCTTTTTCAGAGTGTGTGAGAGAGGAAAAGGGAAAAGAGTAGCTCATCACACAGAGCATAACGCTTCAAGACTTCTATATTTAACACATCAAGCTTGAGACATTAAGGATTTCTATGCAGCTTATTTGGGCTACAAGAAGAAATAATGAATGAAGGGGGAGCTGAGAGTTATGATTCATGTGTTGTAGATTTAAAAATCTAATCTCAATATTCCTCATAGGCATATACATAAAAAAAATTCAGACAAATGAATCTGTGAAATAGTTATAGGAATTTTCATTAACATATAGATACTAATGAATCTGTGACGAAGCCTGAAACACATCTAGCAACAATAATTACATGAATTCAGGGAAGAAGCATGGACATAAAAATGAGTTAAACAAAGGGGAACACATACTGTAATCCTTTGAAGAGGGAATCACCATTATTTCCTTGATATTCTAAAAAGATATGTATTACAAAGGAGATACAGTCTGAAAACATAACTTGCAGTGTTTTCTCTAGATATTTCTGAACCGTTCTTAAGTCTTTCTTTCCCCTATTTATTTGAGGACGGGAGAAATAATGTTCATTACAACAAAATATCTCTAGTCTAGACTCAGCTATCGAGTCAACTAGTTGTCTCAGTCATAAATGGCTCTGTGGCCTAAAAATATTATAGAATTAAATGCCTCATGAAAGGAGGCATGTTACAGTATAGTAAATAAGTAAAATCAGATGAAAAATGCATAAAAGCTCTCCTAGCCAATCCTGTGATCATCTCTGCTGCAGGAGTTGTTCTGCTTACGGTATGACTTCCTACGCTGCTTCGCCGACCTTTGTCCTTTCTGCCTTGATTTCATTCAGCGCCAACTTCTGGATCTTTGTCACAAAAGTCCCCATTTTTGGTCTACCTATGCTGGGTTTTGAAAGTTCCATCTCCCTCATTGAAAGTCACAACTACTTTCGGTGCCGACCCAATCATTTTAGTGTCACAGTAATATTCATCTCAATCATCCCATCCTGTGCCTTAAATGCACCACCCGTTCTTCTTAAAACCACAGTTTCCAACCCATTATACATTTAAATACCTATCCTATACTATCGATGCCTTGATGTACCGGGTGAGGATCTCTTGATGGAAATATGGGGGGACTTTCTGATTCTAGCCTCTGGTTGTTCAAAATGTTGCGAAATAGATGGAACCCGACCTCCCTTATCTCGTTTCACCTTAGCTCCCCTTTTGTAACTTTATTCATATGATCGGGGCCTGGAACAAGGGGCTTAGCCTTCAGGCACTAGAGTCCTTTAAACCTGTGACTGGGGGCCTTTTCCCTTTGTTACTCAAAATCCTGCATCCCAGAGCTGAATGCACTTTTCATTAAGCTTCTCCCATAGACATCTGTGATCGCCGGTATGCAGTCGGACCCACCCAGGATATCGCAATCGCAACACAGGGAGGGTGGCTCTATATCCTTTTTCCATAGCATGGCCTGACTGATCCGAATGTGAATCCTTTTTTGCTGTGATCATCGATATGCGATATTGATGATCAATTTCATGAACCTCCATTATATTGTGTGCCACGGGCCCCCCCCATCTACCGATATGTGATATTTGCATTGTCGGGAACCACCGATAACTGATATTTAGACCCCGTCGATACTTCCTGCCTGCGAGACTTCGACTTAATCTGATTTGCAATTGTGATAAGCCCCCCGGGTCCCAATATGTGATTTGCCTTTATACTTGATCATTTTCTTGGTTTTCTGGACTTTCCAATGGTAACTTCAACATGCTCTAACTTCTAATCCAAAAGTTCATTCTTGGACTTCCATATACTGTTGGAAATATATTTCCAAGCACTATGGAATAGAGAGGGTCCGATTAAGCTTTAAGATCTTCTGTGGCCTCGGAAGGTGGATTCTTACTTCACTGCTCTTGGGCAACCTTGACCAATTGAAACACACAATGCAGTGAGTGACAACATTGGCTCTAACTGGGGATAGTGTCTTGCTGGAAAGGTGCTAAGAACCTATAGACTAGTATCTTTCCTTCCATAGGTCATGGATTCATTTCTAAAAACTAAAAAATTAACTGAATGACTGCAAACTGACTACATGATTGTAATATTTACTAACTGACTGACTTACATAGCTGAAAGCTTTTAAGAAAAATAAAATTTTAGACAGCATATCACAAAAGTCTTAGCGCCTTTTATTGAAATGTGGCAAGAAGAATATTCCAATTTTAATTTGTCCTTGAATTAAAATTCGAATTTAGTCTCACCAGGTGCTTGAAAAATAATTAATTAATTCATCTTGAGTTAATTAGTTGAAGAAATTCAAGCTAGAAGCGTTTCTACAATCATGCAACAGTTATCCCTTAAATTAAGGAGATTATCCCCTAATTAAGGATATAAGATTGAGTTATATTTGAATTGTAATTAGTTAGCTCATTTTACTGAGTTAAGTCTAGTTAAATTAGTTCCGAATTGTTTGAGGAACTAATTGTGAGTTATCGGTCAGTTGATGCATGCATGCACTCAACAAGTGTACTCCAGATTATTGAAGATTCTCTCATCAGAAACGCATGCATGTCTATTCAGAGAAAGACCCAGTTGAGCTAAATGTCAAGGACAATGTACTATCAGTTGCATGTTTTCTCCTATAAAGGAAACTCATGCATGCAGAAAGATTAATGCACAGGAGGATTTTACAGTTTTACAGGGTGTGAGAACAGTGTGAGTGATCAGTGTTACACTTGGTAATAGTAGGATCACCCAGGAGAAACAATGCAAGGAAATAGGAGGCTTCGAGGGCAGAGGAGAAGGTTTTTGAGAAGCCTTGTTTGCCTGTGAGCATCCAGGAGGATTGTACTAAGAGCTAGCTAGCTGTGAGAGCTAATCTAATATATTTCCACCTTGTATGATAATATAGATAGTGGGGTTTTTAGCTGAGGCTTTCCCCTGAGTATTTTCTATGTTTCATGTGTTTTGATTCTTCTCTGGTTATATATGTTCCGCTTGATCTTGCTCAAATCTTTTAAGTTTCCGCTAATTGATTGTAGAAGTAGATTAAAGTATTTTGCTTTAGTTATATTTCATTATCAGGTTAATCTACAGTCAGAATTTCTACATGGTATCAGAGCCTAGTTTATTGGAGCTGTGAACAGTATACAAAGAAGAGAATTCGAAGTTTGAAGTTCGGGGTTGTAGGTGCAAATCGAATTCATAGCATACTTCAATTGAGATGGGACATTATGTGACTATTTTCCTATCGAAGAAGTCCAAGAAGGGATCCTCATAAGGATCAGAAGGTGAGGCATTAGCCTCTCAGTTCGAAATGGACATTACCCTCATCGCATGCATGGTGTCATCGATGATGGGCTATGTCTGGTATATATATAGTGGAGCCTCATTCCACATGACCAGCGATAAAAGTTCATTTAGTGCCTTGGAGGAGAAAGACCTCAAGATGCACATAGAGATGGGTGATGACGGAAGATATGGTGTTTCAAGAGTCGGCACAATTACATTTCAGAAGGAGCATGGAGCTCCTCTCACCTTGACAAATGTGATGTATGTGCCTGGACTAAAGAAGAACTTGGTATCAGTCATGATGTTGGAGGACAAAGGCTATGATGTTGTCTTCAGTAAAGGAAAGGTGTTCCTAAGACACATAGACATGGGTTAGACCAAGAGGATAGGGATTCGGGTGAAGAATATCTATAAACTAGAGGTAGATGGTTGTGCAGCATTGAGTACAAGAGAAGAATTGGTGCAAAGCCAAGACATTGGCGAATTTTGGCACAAGCAATTGGGCCATTTGCATCATGGGGCTTTGAAGATAATGCAACAGATATCTACAAGACTTCCCAAAGCTAAACTTGAGAAAGTTGACACATGCAAATGTTGTACCTTGGGAAAGTACACTAAGTCTTCCTTTCATTATTGAGACAATCAAGCAAAGGCTATCTTAGAGAGAGTTCATACAGATGTGTGTGGACCATTCTTGATGGCATCCACAATGAAGCAAAGGTATTATGTGATTTTCATTGATCATTTTTCTCATAAATGCTAGATTTATTTCATGCAGAAGAAGGACCAAACCTTCTCAAAGTTTTGTAAGTTCAAAGCTTTGGTCGAGAAAGAGTAAGGGAAGAATATCAAGGCCTTGAGAAGTGACAACAATGGAGAATATGTCTCTCGAGAGTTTAAAGACTTCTGTGCAGTGGAAAGAATTAAACGAGATTTGACGGCACCTCATAATCCACATTAGAATGGGGTGTCTGAGAGGAAGAACAGAACTATATTAGGGGCAGCACAGGCGATGCTGCATGACCAAGGCATACCACTTCACTTGTGGGATGAGGCATGCAACACAACGGTCTATTTGCAGAATAGAAGCCCGCATTGCATACTTGGGATGAAGACACCAGAGGAAGCTTTCTCCCGTAAGAGACCAGGTATGGGTCACTTCAGGATCTTTGGCTCACCGGTATATTGCCATGTGACAAAGGATGCACGGAAGAAGCTTTAGCCAACAGCAAAGTTGGGGATACTTGTGGGGTACACTGATACACCTCACAACTATCGGGTGTACTTGCCTACCAGTCGGAGGACAATAGTTCACAGAGATCTCAAGTTTGATGAGCAGAAGGCCATGTGAGTTTCCCTTAAGAGGGAGCTCCAACTATAGGTTGTGGAGGAACGATTGGTTCCTAAGGAGGAGGAGCCTTAGACTGATGCAGAGCAGTGCATGTAGAGGTTCTAGGAGTGGAGACAACCACTCAGGTAGAGTCTTCAAGAGATGGATGAAAGCCCACAAAAGAAGCTGACAGATTGTTGCAGGATGCGAGAGAGAATGTGGGAGTACCATCTTCTCAGCACTAACAGAGGAGGTCACCTAAGAGGTACATTGGATACATGGCCCTTGTTGGGGAATGTGTTGAGACCGAGCCATCTTCCTTTGAGGAAGTAGTGTAGCAGCCAATTTGGGTTGATGCTATGGTGGAGGAGTATGACTCCATAGTTTGTAACAGTGTTTGGGATGTGGTTCCAAGACCAGAGAACAAGTCAATTGTGAGTTCTTGTTGGCTTTACAGGGTAAAGAAAGCTGCTGATGGTATTGTGGAGAAGCATAAGGCAAGATTTGTTGCCCATTGCTTTTCACAAGTCGAGGGGATTAATTATGATGAGACTTTTGCACCTATCTCAAGGTACTCATCTATTAGATCAATGTTGGCACTATCAACACAGATGGGTTGGAAGATCCATCAAATGGATGTGAAGACTGCATTACTCAATGGTGAGATTGAGGAAGAGGTGTACATAGAGTAGCCGGAAGGATTTGATACCTTTGATTGTCAGTCGCATGCATCTAGACTCAAGAGAGAATTGTACGGGTTGAAGCAAGCACCTCGTGCTTAGTATACCAGGATAGACTACGTCACCGGGTTGGGTTTCACAAAGAGTGAAGCTGATGTGAACCTATACAGTATCGTGGTGAAAGGTAAGTTGTTGATCACCGTTCTTTATGTTGATGATCTCATATTAACAGGTGATGATCAGTTGATCATGTCTTGCAAGGAGGACCTTGTAAGAGAATTCGAGATGAAAGACATGGGTCTCATGCATTACTTCATTGGCATGGAAGTGTGGTAGAAGGATGGGGATTTGTTTGTGTCTCACGACAAGTATGCCAACGAGATACTTAGGAGATTACACATGGAGAAGTGCAAGCCCATGCAGACTCCTCTAGTAGGTAACTGGAGGAAGGAAGATGCTACTTCAGGAGAAGCAGTAGAGGCTATTGTGTACAGGCAACTTGTGGTTTCACTGATGTAATTAGTGAAAATACGACCAGATTTATGCTATGTGGTGAACCAGCTGAGTCAAGCGATGGTTTAGCCTACTAAGATGTTTTGGAAGGCGGAAAAGCATGTATTGAGATACCTCAGAGGAACATCTTAGTATGGATTATGGTACATACGGATAGAGGGAGTGAAGCTACGGGGTTTCACTGATGCAGATTGGATAGGGAGTTCATCAGATCAGAAGAGAACATCAGGAGGGATTTTCAACCTTGGGTCAACGGTAGTTTCTTGGTACAATAGAAAATAGAGGTCGGTTGCACTCAGCTTGGTAGAGGAAGAATACATGGTTCAAGTCAAGCAGCATGTGAGGCCATCTGGATGTGGAAAATCCTAGTTGGTTTGTTTGATCAGAAGATGGATCCAATTGTGATCTATTATGATAATCAGAGTTGTATCAAACTCTTTGAGAATCTAGTATTTCATGATATGTCCAAGCACATCGATATCCAGTATCATCATCTCAGAGACGTTGTAGTGAGGAGGATCATGTTGTTGCCGTATGTTTCGATCGAGGAGCAAGATGCTAACATTTTGACAAAGGCATTGTCAAAGTGTAAATTCGAGTTCCATAGAGACAGGATCAGGGTGATAGATAATCCCTTTCTTGTTGAGAGGGAGTGTTGAAATGTGGCAACAAGAATATTACAATTTTAATTTGTCCTTGAATTAAAATTGAGAATTAAAATTCAAATTTAGTCTCACGAGCTACTTGAAAAATAATTAATTAATTCATCTTGAGTTAATTAGTTGAAGAAATTCAAGCTAGAAGTATTTCTGCAGTCATGCAACAGTTATCCCTTAAATTAAGGAGATTATCCCTTAATTAAGGAGATAGGATTGAGTTATATTTGAATTGTAATTAGTTAGCTCATTTTACTGAGTTAAGTTCAGTTAAATTAGTTCCAAACTGTTTGAGGAACTAATTGTGAGTTATCAGTCAGTTGATGCATGCATGCACTCAACAAGTGTACTCCAGATAACTGAAGATTCTCTCATCAGAAACTCATGCATGTCTATTGAGAGAAAGACCCAGTTGAGCTAAATGTTAAGGAAAACATACTATCAGTTACATGTTTTCTCCTATAAAGGAAAATCATGCATGCAGAAGGATTAATGCACAGGAGGATTTTGCAGTTTTACAGGGTGTGAGATCAGTGTGAGTTATCATTGTTACACTTGGTAATAGTAGGATCACCCAGGAGAAACAACGCAAGGAAATAGGAGGCTTCGAGGGCAGAGGAGAAGGTTTGTGAGAAGCCTTGTTTGCTTATGAGCATCCAGGAGGATTGTACTGAGAGCTGACTAGCTGTGAGAGCTAAGGCTTTGTGTAATTCTGATATATTTCCACCTTATATGATAATATAGATAGTGGGGTTTTTAGCTGAGGCTTTCCCCTGAGTATTTCCTGTGTTTCATGTGCCTTGATTCTTCTTTGGTTATATGTGTTCCTCTTGATCTTGCTCAAATATTTTAAGCTTACGCTAATTGATTGTAGAAGTAGATTAAAGTATTTTTCTTTAGTTATATTGCATTATTAGGTTAATCTACAGTCAGAATTTCTAAACCTTCTCCTCATGATTCAAACTTTAATGACAGTTGTCCATACGTACTAAAAATATAATTACTAGGTGATCTCTTCTCTCCTCTGCAGCCAATTAAGCAACTGGCTACTTGACTGAGTTCTACTCATACTTATTATGAGCAGGTAGTAGAAGAAAGGGAGTGGAAAATCAAGATTCCACTGATTCTAAAAACCAACATTCCAATGATACCATCTCCACATCAAGGCTCTAGACCTCATTCCATTGTTATCTAGAAATGCAGCAATTAAAACTAGCATGTACCTCATAAAATCTTCGAACAAAAACTTTAATATGTGTTCCCAACTTGGTAATTGATGTTGAACTCTTTTGATATCCTCCATGAACCTTCTAATCAAGTTATTGAGCTCCTTACCTTCTTCTATGCATTGTTTGGTCTACTTAATAATCATCCCAGAGCCTCCAAGCATAGTCGAGCGTTCGACATTCTCATTCCTTGTTGTCTATAGCCGAAGGAGCACTACTTCATGCTCTGCCATATTGTTGGTTGCCTCAAGCTCTGGCTTGGATGATCTGTCAAAGTATAATTTATCCACTTCATTTTCATCTGTATGTTGGTGGTCTAACTGCCTTGTTAGGTGTATTGATGCTTCCTCTAAGATGTCCTCATCTTCTTCTAGAAATAGGAAGGATAGGTCACTTTCCTTCCCATGCACTGGGGAATTTTCTGAGCCTTTAGCTAGGGTGACAATTTTCACAAACCTGGACTCTCTGTTCAATCTCCTTTATTCAACTCCAAATGTGGAGATAATCGCGTAAGTTAGATCCAACCTAATAGAGCCCCCCACCTTGGAACCCCAAGATCTAGATAAGAGCATGTTGAAACGAGGAGGTATATCAGCCACCACTATGTCCATTACCACACTTTTGACCGGGATCTAAGCTAGGTTTACCACCAAATCCTTTATCATGCCTAAGCACTTGACTCTCTTGGAGTCAAAGGAGTACATATCCTTGTATGCTCTGGTGATCTCCAAACCTAACTATTCCATCACTAATAATGGCATGAGGTTGTGTGAGGCCCCGGACTCTAGCATGCAATTATGCAACAAAAGGTTATGGATCACTAAAGTGACATAGAAAGGCATAGTAGAAGGGTCCACCTCTTCCACATGTGGCCCAGAAACAACCATGGGCTTCTCCTCTTGAAGGTTCAAACTATCATGGGATGGTGCTGAGGTGGTTGGATGCATGAATTGGGAGACTTGAGCTTTGTAATTAGGCTGCTTTAAAAGCTCAGTCAGAGGAACATGAATTTTCACCTTTTCCAAATCCTTCTAGAGATTGAACGTATGTTGGGCCTTTTCTGCATCTCCTGGCTCTGTTCTTTCTTCCTTCCCACTGGCAGTTGTCGACAGAACTGGTGCCTCCTTTTCTGTGTGCCCCTTAGGACCATTTCTCTCTTTATTTGGAGAGATTTTTGTCTTGGGTGGGTTAGGATGGAGCTTACCTTTCCCTTTGTCTGGTGTTGGAGGAACTACTTGGGAAGAAGATTCCCCTTATTGTTCTTGTTCTCTCATCCTCTTCTTTGAAGATATTAGATTATACTTATGTAGGGGTTGTGTTTGCATGAACTCTGAAAATTGTTTGCAATAATAATCCATATCTTCCTCATATGTTGTTGTTGATCCATCATGACATGTCTCCAGGTGGGCCACATTTTCATATTCTTATTCAGAGAAGGCTGAATAGAAGTTTCCTTGTATCTCATGGGCATCCAATGGTTGCTCATTGGAACCACCGTCTAAGTATAAAGGATGAGGGATTTGGTCAAGCTGCTCCTTTCACTCCCTTGGAAGTATTTACAATGGAGGTCTTCTATACTGCGGGTTGTAACCCCGGTTGTTGACTTGAGCATTTTGTTTAGTGGAGCTCTTGTTCTCAATCTCAATATTTTCAACTTTTTGAGTTAAACTCCTGATAAGTTTGTTTAGATCATCCCACTTCAGTTCTGATGATTCTCTATGTTTACAATAGGAGGATGCCTGTTCTTTCCCTCTTTTGAGTTCCATGGGTTCTTGTCTTACCCTTGACTTCCCTGTCGAGGCTAGATTTGCTTCCACCTCAAGAACATCGATCTCAAGTTGGTCTAGAGTGAGAGACTTCCTTTCTCTTAGGGTAAAACCAACATCGAACTCAAAAACTCCCAATAAAACCACATGATATGCAGTTGGAGGAGGCTTTATGTTAGCTAGAAGTTTATTGTATTGCTTATTAATCTTTTGATAAATTCTGAAGTATCCTCCTTCAGCTTTTTCTTATGTAATTAAACTCAGTGAGTAGGTACTCATGATTCCTCTTTTCTCCTCATTTCTGGGTTAAAGTGTTTTCCATCTCCTCCCAGGTAGTGATGGAGGCATTGGGTAGGCCTTTGAACCACTTTGTAGCCTCTCCATCGAGGGATTGTACAAAACGTCTCATGACTACATCTAGTTGTTCCACATTTAGGATGTCAGCAAAAGAATTGAAGGTTTCAATCTGACTCTGTGTCGTGTTATCATCTTCCCCATTGAACCTAGGTAGATGCTTTAGGTAGTTCTAGGGCATTGCACTTAGAGGCTGAGGTAACTTAAGAGGTGCATATTATTTTAGCAAGAAACCTAGAAGAGCCATTTGGATAAATGGAGGGGGATTAAAATTTTCTTGAGGAACTAAGGTCAAGACCACATGGATTGGAGGGGAAGTAGGGTATGTCAGGTTCTTAGGAGTAAGTCCCAAATAATGAGCCCCAATAGGCCGGGAACTGGATGAGGAAAATTCAAAGGCTAGTGAGATGGTAGAACAGTCAGGGGGAGTTTTCTCCTTCCATATTTTCTTGGAAATTAACCTTTTTGGGTTAGATACAAATGTGGCTTTCTGTTGGGATGTATCTAGGCGATTATGAGGCCTTTTAAAAGTTAGGGTTATGAATGATGATGAGGGGCGTGTGGAGTCGCTAAGGTGATATGAAGCAATCAAAACAAACTTGCTCACCTATACAAAGGGTGCTCAATTTGTCGTATCCCGGGGGAAAAATCCTTAAATAAGTCCACGGCAACGGTGCCAAAAGATGTTGTATCTCCCAAAGACAGCTTTGGATTGCTTCATGACCAATTCCTGGGCACATGTAAAATGGTGTGTCTCAAATGATGTACAAGATACTAGAGACAACACTTATGATATATAGATTCATATGTATATAGGCAATAGATTGGTTGATTAATCCAAAGAAATAAAACATGGATTTCTAGTCTTCACATGCCCAACTCTCATAAATAAGCATAAAAATAGTGGAGGCCAAGAGATTATAGGTCTTATAGCTAATAATATTTTGCAAAGTGTGTGAGAGAGGAAAAGGGAGAATAGTAGATCATCACATAGGGCATAAGGCTTGTTGGCTTAGGGTGGCCTAACCCAGGTTCAGAAGTGATTTAGCTAAGCAAATCCTTGTACTACTAGCCATTTTGGCAGCAGTCCGCAGAGCACGGATTGAGGTCTCACTTGAAGTAGTATGGGAGGGTGCTGGAACTAGGTTTCCACACCCTAGGGATGTCCTGATGAAGTTTCTGGAGGTTCGCGGTATGAACCTGCGCGCTTGCACTACTCTGCACAGCTATCTATCCTCCGCGACCTGTGCCACTACCTCTGCACACTTCTGTAAGGGCGCGAAGAAAGTACTATCATGATCTCTATTCTTACTACGCTATTATATTAGTGCTTAACTTAAATTGTGAGGGCCCAATACTCTTATTACTTCATTCAACATTTAGATAAGTGTGCATAATAATAAACAATATAAATGCATAAAGATAAACAGAAACATAGATGCACAATATTCTGAATTAGAATTATCTTTATTAGTATTCATTTTCAAGTACAATCCCACTTATAGACCCCACTCCGCCTTGCGCACTTAGCTAGAGGGATCCATGCACTTAGCTGCGGACTCTACTATGCCTCTGCACACTTAGCTGCAGAGCCTCTTCCTACCACTACAACCCAATACACTTCAGGTTTCCCTCTAACCTCGAACCATGCCTTTGTTATTCTATTAACTTCTCTACTAAGCTTAGCTCTACACTTAGAGCCTTGCTCTATTTATACAATCCCATGGTCCGCAGACCATGGGTAGGTCGACACATATTTACATTAAATTACAATTCTTAGGGTGGACAACCCTATGACTCGATTATACAATTCGCACTCCGCGCCTGTACTTTGTAGAGTTATGCACCATATTTGAGCAAAACTTGGGCTTTAAGCCCAAAAACCTGTTGCGGGGGATCCCATGCCCAACAAGCCCCCAACACAATCATCGTGACTCATCCCAAATCACTTTGCTACTGCGGAAATCTTTGTGTGGAGTCCATCTAGCAAGTCTCACGCAGCTTGGATGTCCGCGGCACACTATTCCGCTATCTGTTGTACTTGCAACACGCGTACCTATGAACCTTCGCAAGCAGGGTCACCTCCCTATCTAACCGCATAAAGTCCTTGCATTTGTGTCAACTTTCCTTCAATGGTAGTTGTAATTATGAAAGCTTCATCAATCCATGGCTGTATACACGCTTTAAGCAAATCTTCTTTTTGTCGCACGATGTCTAACTAGTCCTTCAATACCCTTGCCTGTTGTAGTTTGGCGAATCGTTGACTAAGGGCGACCGTCTACACGGTCCCCCAGACATCGTCATACTCCTCCTGCAACTCACGCGCCTCTGTCTCTAGGTGCTGTAGGTTTGGATATTCCTCCAAGTATGTAAGCATGGTTAGTGCTTGATCCAACATCCCAGTGCAGTCATGTACGGCTTGGCCAATTTTCTCCAACCCCATTTGGATATCACGGGTGTGCTACTCTCTGACCTCTAGGGCATGCAAGGCTACGCCTTCAGCTGTAGCTCGGTGATCTACAGGTTCAGCTCCAACTGAACCTTCGCCATTTCCTCCCTGGCCTCGTGGACTCCTGCCGCCAATTTGTGGACCCGCTCTGTTGCTGGTAGCTCTGCCAGCAGGACCAACTTTGGGACGCTCCTACATGCATCCTCTACTGCTTGCTCCAGTCCGTGAGCCTGTGCAACCAGCTCATCACGCTGGAGGCTGAGCTGATCCATGTTAACTTTCTTCTCGTTCAAGACCTGGGTTGTGCAGCTGGTGGGCTCCAGTATTGTAGCAATAATGCTACAACTCCTGGAGCTTCCTTCTCTAATTTTATCAACCCGGTAGTTCGTAACAAACTTGGAAGCGACGGTGCTATATGCACAAGTACTAGCTCTTGTCGCAGCTGTCACTTGGTCAGCTGGCACAAGTCCGCTAGGGCTCAAGCCAACTTCTATATGTTCTCAGAAGAAGCTTTTTATGTGATGAACGAAAGCTATCTCAAAGGAAATTAACCTACTTTGCAAGAATGAACTGAAAGCCAACAAAACATGGAAACCCTAGTAAACCCTAATTCTACCAGCTTAATCCTTATGATGCAATGGTGGGAGTGCAACTTCTAAAAGTGATGTCATTACTTCTATTGAGATGAGATGCATGTGTCTAAACTACTTTCATCTGAAGAGAACATGTTTTTGTATTTTTGCTCAAGTTTTTGGGGTTATTATGACTGTGCTTCTTACTGGGTCTTGACTGTGCAGGGGTAGATCAAGGGGAGGAAGGCTTGGAAAAGGTCAGGAGGGCTCTGAGAGGGTCTAAGGGATCCCTAACATCATTCCACAGGAGTTCACAAAGTTCAGATGCCTGGAAACCATGTTTGCAAGCTTCTACAGGATGTCTGCAGGGGATTCTACAGGAAGTTCAGGATTTCTACAGGAAGTCCCGTAATTTCTACAGGATGTTCTGCAATCGGAGTTTTGGGTGATGGATGAGTGAATGAGCTGTATGGGTGGATAGGGAGGTAGGAGGGGAGCTTGTGATGGCTTATGGACAGAGAGATGAGATGGAGAGGGGGTGTGTAAAGCTGGTTGGTCTAGAGGAGGGTAGAGGCAATGGAAGGCCTAAAAGATAAAACAACGTGGATGATAGAAGAGTTGGGAGGCAAATGATCTAACTGGGAGATAAGGAGATGGCCTAGGCATGGCTTAGAAGGATAAGGAAATGATAGAGTGGTGCTGCGCAGTGTAAATGAAACAAATCACCCCTGTCTTGCGTATACCCGAAATGTCATCAACCTACTCTAACTGTTTTATTAGAAACCAAAGAACAACAATGTAGTTTAAAGGGAAATCGTGCATGGTGCTGAGACAAAGAGTTATTCCACAAGCTCTAAATGCATGGACACTTCTACAACCGAAAACATTACCTCAAGACTTGCATGAATATGTAAAACAGTGTTTTTGGTAGTTGGCACGGTCTGCACTTCCGGTCCCCAAACAGAGGTGAAAGTGAGTGTGCATTCAACCTTTTTTTGGAACTCTGATTAACTCCAATCCTCTTACTCTAATCTAAACTACTGAAAGCAAATTTGTTCATAACACTAACCTATGTAACCACACCAAGAAATCCGAATTAGCAAATTGTGTTTCCAAGTGGATGTAAAGGAAAAGAAATATAATGCTGAAAGAAAGAAAGGTAACAATACAAAGAAAGGAGGCCTATTGCTCTCAGGTTGGGCCCAACCCTGAGAGCTATAGCTCCTCTAAGAACTCAGAACTGAACTCAAATCTGCCTGCCTTTTATTAAAAGATCATAGTCATAAGTCTAACAACATGCCAAAAATGGCTTACAAAAAGCAAAACAGAGCTATAGCTCGTAATTCAGAATTTGCAACAAAGGTTCAAAAAAGTCCCCATCGAAGGCTACAGCCTCAATATTTATACATTATGAGGGCCAAGCTGGCCTCCTAAATTAGTGGGGCTTGGCTGACCAACTAAAAGTAAACTGCTATTCCCTTAGAATCCGTTGGCTGCCTTCTAGCTCGGTGGTGATAGCTGTTGGAGCTCGGAGTTGGGGTGGAGATCACGAGGAAGGCCATTCAAGGCTGTGGACAACCTTCCTACAAAACCGCAATGCCACCTTGGCTGTCTCCTTGCCTTCATCTGCGTGGTTTTGCTCCATTTAATGTCAAAAAACCTGAAATAAACATGTATTAGCCACCTAGGAATAGTGACTGCCCTCCTTCCTACAAATAACATGAATATACTAAAAAATGATGCATAAGTGATGAAAAATGAAGGGTTGAGCAAGGGTAAGTAGGCCAAATGAGCCCAAAATGTTACCAAATTTGGGGCTCATCATCACCCCCCAGCTAAAATATTTGCTCATCCTTGAGAAACTAGTCCAGCTCCTCATCCTTCATTGCCTTTACTGCCACCCTTACATCCCAAGCCTCTGTAGTAGTGTCCTCCTTGCTGATATGGAACCCAGCCTTTCTGTTCACCTCTTCCCACTGTTCATTATCATCTTTCTCTGTGCTGCCTTCCATCAATCCTAGCAGCAGTGGTGGGCTTAGCTTGAGGCCAATCCAGCTGGCCTGGAGGTTTTGCATGGATTTCTTATAGAGGGCCACCCGTACTAGAGCTTCCCTCATCCGAGTTGGGGTATGATACTCTCTGATTTTCAGACTGTGGGCCAATGTATTCCATCGGCGGGTGCAAGCTTGGACAGAGTTGTCTCCTAACAGTCTCTCCATGTCCTCAAAATGCGCTATGGCTTGGGCCTGTTGATCCATATATCTCAATGAAGCTTCAGGGTCAGTGGACAAGTGTTGGTGTGCCGAGATTAGTGCTACTGGATCCCCTGGTTCTGCTCTAATTAGCAATGGCTCATTCAGCTCTCGATTCATGACCGCTTTGGCTTCTGCTGCTCTTTTGTCCTCATGGTTCAACCATGAGGCAAATGCCATTAATTGCATATCTCCTAAGGCCGTATTGGGATCCCATGAAATTACATTAGGCAGGGCCAAATTATGGAGGTAGAACTCCGCTAATTTGGCCTTATCCTCTGATGAACTGGTACTGCATAATTCAGTGAATTGCTGTGGGTCTTGGAGCTAAGAGATACCTCTTTGCGCCAAGGTATTGATTTGAAATTGCAGCCATTGGTCTTTCAGGTACAGGCCATAGGATTTGGCCGGCTGTCTGCATTGTATAGCATCCATGGCCCAACTGGCCATGTAGGCCAATTGTGCCTCTTTCTGCTGCAGCTGTTGTCTGAGAGCTTGCACCTCAATTTGTGCTTGCTGTTCTACTTCCTGTAGATGCAAGGTTGGCTCCCCAAGACCGGTTTGCAGTTCCTTTTTACCTTGCTGTTCTGCTGTGGTGTCCCCGGAGGATGTACCTGTTCCTATCCTCAGCTCCTGTAGCTGCAATCTAAGCTTTTCGTTTTCTTCCTGTAGGAACACTCGTTGGCAATTTGCCACGTGTTTAGCCATGGCTAACTCACTTCTGGCCTCCTTGAGCTACTCCTCCAAGGGGCCTATGTCCGCCACACCTTTTGACTTGGCTATTTTCATACACGTGTGTGTACGTACTCTCTCTTCCTCCAATGCAAAGAACAGTGGCATAGTGAATTTCTGAGGTATAATTTTGCCAGCCTCTAAGAAGTTGTAATATGAACTCAGACTTGGCTGAGGGCTAGGCTCGGGAATATGCTCTTTCTCCACTTCTTTTGGTGGCTCTACTTCGCCCTCCCTCGGTGGTGATGAGGGTGCTTCTCCTTCCATTCTCTCCGTTTCCTTAAGTCGGGCTAAGGTTTCCTGTAGAGCATCCTCAGCATCCTGTAGCCGAGCTTTTGAAGCCAATTGGTCTAACCTTTCTTTCCAAGTAGTTTTCTTCGGGCTCCCCCTCTCATAGGTGACTGATATCCTTGAGGGGGACCTCTCCTTGGGCGAAGTAGGGGCATCATCTATAGTGATTGGGCTGCTGGACGGAGGCTGTGGCTTGCCCGTCTTTATTCTCACACTTCTCCTAGCTTTAAAATATAGAGGGGTCTCCCTCTTTCTCTTCTCCTTGGGCTTAGGAGGTGTACTGAGGGCGGCCAGCACAGCTGCTGCCTCCCTTGCAAGAACATCGGCTTTCTTTTCCCTTGGTTCTCTTTTCTCAGGGCTTCCTGTAGAAGACCCTTTTTCAGTTGATTTATGGCTTCCTGTAGAAGCCGGTTTCGGTTTTCCTGTAGGAACAGGTGGCACCACTTTAGGTTGCTTTGCTGAGGGTGTTTTACTTTTTGACTTGGTTGCGGCTACTGTCGAGGTGCCTTTGCTGACGTGGACCTGCTCAGCCTTGTCCACTCTGCTTTGTAATCTTTTCTCTCTAGCCATCAACATGGGTGTGTCATCCTTCTCTTTGGCACCCTTTTTCTCTTGTTTCTTCTTTTTCTCTTTCTTCTGCTCCGTGGTCGTGGTCTTCTGGCCTTTTTCTTTCTTCCCTGCGGGCACTGACTCCTTCTCCTCACTGCTAGATGAACCGAGCTCTTCGGTCAACATCTTTATGTCACCATCCTTGGTCAAATTTCTGAAGGCTTCCCATGAGAGAGGAACCTTGTATGTGTGGAGCGCATCCTCCACGAGGAGTTTAATGAGTCCATGGTGGGCTACCTGGTCTGGTGTGCCTTCTTTCAACTTGGTGGCACATTCAATCATAGACTGTAGTAGAAAGTAGGGGATACTTAGTTTGTTTTCTACAGGTAGGTCCATATGATGCCTTAATTCCGTGAGTAACCGAAAATGGTACCCATATACAATGCTAAACCGACCTTCGCAGGTGATGTACTTCATAATCTGAAGGCTAACTTCACTCCAAAGTGGCAGTAAGCTAGTTCTACGAACCCCGTTTTTATCTTCTGAGAATTCCTCCTCCGGTGGAAAGAATTCTTTCTTAGCCTTCTGGCCCAATTTCCTCTCTTCTTTATCCCATGGTAATCCCATTGGGAGCTCAATAACTCGGCTGATGAATTGTGGGGTGAGTCTGAGACTCAAACCCCTGAAGTTGACGGTGGCCAATGTTTTGGATTTCGGCTTCAGAGCTTGCAAAAACTCCTCTGCCACCTCATCGTCATAGCCCTGCAACTTGTCGCAGAACGACATCCATTGCGCTTGCGTGAACAGCTCCACCACCTCAGGATTTTCTCTTAGCTTTGTTGAGTCGGTTGGTTCCCTTCTGATGAACCCACCCGGCATGGTGAAAAACTGCTGCGTTAGCTGGAGGTGGCGAGTGCGGAAGAAAATTGGCCTACTGGGACAGAGCGTAGAATTACGCCTCTGCCACGCATACACTTCACGAAAACTTATCTCCTGATGAGCCTTAACACGGCTTAATTATAACTCACATCTTGTAGGACGACAATTCATGCAAACGGCAGACAATACTTGCAATTTTTTACGACCAGACTGTAGAACGTCGACTCTGCCACCCTCGAAACCAATTGCATGGAAGGTTCAGGCTTACCTTTTTAATCTGCCACCTTTTGACGTGAGGAACCCAATTTCCTGTAGAAGCAGCTTTCCTGTAGAAGCAGCGCACGAATTCTGGAGGATACTGCAGTGGGTCTGCGCTCTCTATGCTGCTTAACAGGCGTTCGAACGGCCGAAGACTTGGAGTGTCGAGCTTCAGAGGAATCGGGATGCTCACTCGACTTTCAAACGGCGATTGATAAATGCGTGGGGTGGCAATCTAGCCGATTAGATTTGAATCCGGCGGAATCCGTGGCGCAGGGGTGAGCTGTCCCTGCCGGACCGTTGGACGATGTCACTCCATCATTCTTCTGCAAGTTCCCTTACTGCCGCATCATTCCCTGCAGATCTGCCGCCGTCATTTCTGTTAAAACGCGCTTCTTCCCGACTGGATGGCTCTCACGTGTGCACTGCCCGTTCCTTTTGCCATGACCACCGTTTACCATCCGACTAGACCATTTGACTGGTCGACGTGGCCAGTCGAATGGCCATACGACCGCTCAACCCATTCACTTCACACTTGCAAACATTTCAAAGTAAAATTCATGCAATTCGACGGAAGAAAGGGTGAGGCACTTACCTGTGCGGCCGCGACATGATTCTTCGGGCTTTTGGACGATGATTAGTAGATTTGTTTGCTGCTGGTGGATTGCACAGGCCCGGAGGTTCCTCTTCACAGGCTGCTGACGATGAATCTTATGATTCGGCTGCATGTGCCTGCATTATCCTTGCATGTTGCAGGCGATGGAATGGTGTACACTCTAGTTGGCTTAACTGCTACGGGACTCCTGCAGGATGTCCTGTAGCAGTTTTTCCTCCTCGGGTGCATGTTGCACGATGAAGACAGTGGCCTCACGATCGCGCTCACAGGGCTCTTGGATAGCTGGGATGGGTATGGCATGGCATCTCAGCGTCTTTTTTCATTTAAAAATTGCTTTCTCTTGATAACTCAATGATCTGCTTTGATTGTGCAGGTATCTTCATTGCATGTCGACAGGGGTGGTAGAAGGAGGTGACAGCAGTGTGTGAGGGAGAAAATGGTAGCTTGCATGCGTCCATACCGGACCTTGGTCGTTAGATCTCCTCATACAATTAGTTCTGGGCCGTCCAAAACTTCTACAGGAAGTTTCCTGTAGAAATACAGAACTTCCTGTAGAAAGTCTGTAACTTCCTGTAGAAAGTTTGTAACTTCCTGTAGAAAGTTTGTAACTTCCTGTAGAAGACTAAGCTGTGATGAAATCGTGCCCATACCTTGGAGAAGATGAGTGTCCTCGAAGGAGGTGCTGGTAGGGTCTCCTAGCAGCATGATATGGACCCTTGTCTTCAAGTTGAGGGACCTCCGCTCCTTCATAGAATACCTGCAACCTGCATGCATTGCTACATTATAAACTTGTTGTCCCTGTCTTTTTTTTGCTTATTGTTTTTTTCTCTTTTTTTTTTTTTTTTTTTTTTTTTTGAAAGACAGCAGGGGCGCCTCAATGAGGTTTTCACCCTTGCCATCTGCCTCAAGCGCCTCAGAAAGGTTTTCACTCAAGGGTCTTTTTTCATTTTTTTTTTTTTTTTTTTTGAAAGACAGTAGGGGCGCCTCAATGAGGTTTTCACCCCTACCATCTGCCTTGGGAGCCTGAGAGAGGTTTTCACCCAAGGATCTTTATTTTTTTCCTTTTTTTTTTTTTTTTTTTTTTTTATAAGATCTTCAGGGTGTGCCCAAAACAGAGGCAGAACCCTTCTCTATGACCAGCACTGATTTCTCCACAGTTTTAATGAATTCTTGTCTTGAGAGAGGTTTCCTGTAGATTTTCAGTCGATGCCCATTGACAAGCATGGGGATGGCCTCCTCATCAATGGTCTGAATAAGAACAGATCCATTGTCATGACATTTTTCCACTGCATATGGTCCCAACCATCTGGTTCTCAGCTTCCCCTTGAAATCTTTGTGCCTGGAGTCATACAACAGTGCCCAATCTCCTGGCTGGAATTGCTTGTCATTGAGGTGTTGGTCATGCCACACCTTTCTCTGAAGTTGAACCACTTCTGAGTGAAGGAGGGCCTGCATTCGGTGCTCGTCCAGTCCATTCAGCTGCAATAACCTTTCTTTTTGTGCATGGCTGAGATCTAGGTCCAGCTGAGCTGCCATCCTCAAAGTGTTGTATTCAAATTCAATGGACAACAAAGCTTTCTTCCCATAGACCAGCTCATAAGGTGTGAAGCCGGTTGTGGTCTTCCAGGTGGTGTTGTAAGCCCATGTGACCTCAACCAGGTGATCTGCCCAATATTTCCTACTGCTGCTCACCACCTTAGTCAAAATCCCTTCCAATGCTCTGTTGGTGACTTCCACTTGCCCATTTGCCTGTGGATGATAGGGGGTGGAAGTCCTATGCTTGATTTTGTGATGAGCTAGTAGGTCTTCAATTAAGTTGGATGTGAACTGGCTTCCTTGATCGATGACTTGCTCTCTTGGGTATCCAAATTTGTAGAAGATTTTTTCTCTTAAGAACTCAGCCACCTTTTCTTCTGTTGTTGCTTTGATTGCCTTAGTTTCTGCCCACTTTGTTAGGTAGTCAGTGAACACAATGATGTAAGATCTCTGCCTCGAAGAAGGGTTGATGGGACCCACAAAATCCATACCCCACTTCTCAAATGGCTCAAGAGTCACTTGAGGTTGGAGAGGCATCTCATCCCTTTGAGTCGGTTTCCCCATTCTTTGGCATCGGTCACATTGGCTGATATACCTTCTGACATCTTGATGAAGTGTGGGCCAATAGTAGCCTGCCTGCAGGATTTTGAAGGCAGTCCTCTTTGCTGCAAAATGTCCTCCACAAGGCCCATCATGACAGGTGAGGAGGATATCAAAGACTTCCTCCTCCCTTACACAACGCCTTAAGATCTGATCAGGGCCAAGCTTGAACAGGTTGCCCCCGATCCAAGTGAATGAGGCACTTTTTCTGATGATTCTGCTCTTCTCTCTTGAGGATAGGTGCGGAGGGAACTGTGCTGAAACAAGGTAGTTTGCTATATCAGCAAACCATGGAGAGAGTACTCAGATAGCAAACAGATGCTCATCGGGCATCTGGTCATCCACTGTTCCATCCTCATCTTCAGATAGATCCAATCTAGATAAAAAGTCAGCAACAACATTTTCTTTACCTGGTTTGTCAACGATAGTCAAATCAAATTGCTGCAGCAAAAGTAACCATCTAATAATACGAGCATTCACATCTGGTTTATTCATTAAATATCTAATTGCAACATGATCAGTATGTACAAATGTTTGATAGCCTGTGATATAATGTCGGAACTTGTTCAGTGCATGGACCACAGCCAGGAATTCTTTCTCAGTTACAGTGTAATTCAGTTCAGCTTTGGATAAGTTTTTGCTAACAAAGTAAATGGCATATGGAAGTTTTTGTTCAACTTGTCCTAAAGCTGCCCCTATGGCTTTGTTCGAGGCATCAATGTGGATGTGGAAAGGTAGGGCCCAGTTTGGACCTCTCAAGATTGGGGCAGACACCAACTTGTCCTTTAATTCATTCAAAGCCCTTTGACAATCGTCAGTCCATTTAAACTCCACACCTTTTGCCAACATGCCAAACAATGGTGAGGCTAGCTTGCTGAAGTCTTTAATGAATCTCCTGTAATACCCTGCTAATCCTATGAAACTCCGAACATCCCTTACCTTTTGGGGAGGTGGAACCTTCTTGATGAGAGCAATTTTGTTAGGATCCACTTGTAACCCTTGGCAAGAAATGGTATGGCCTAGCACGGTCCCTTCGGTCATCAAGAATTCACATTTTTCAGGACTAAGGGACAAGTTCATCTCGATGCATTTGGTTAGGACTTTTCCCAGATTGGACAATGCTTCCTGGAAGTTGGACCCATAAGGAGTGAAGTCATCCATATAGATTTCCACCGCATCATGGACCAGCTCAGAAAAGATGCTCAAGACGGCTCTCTGGAAGGTAGCAGGAGCATTGCATAGCCCAAAGGGAAGAACTCGGTAGGCAAAGGTACCCCAAGGACAAGTGAAGGTGGTCTTATCTTGGTCTTCCGGGCTGATTTGGATTTGGTTGTACCCGTTAAACCCATCTAGGAAAGAGAAGAACTTCTTTCCTGCCAATCCATCCAACACTTGAGCTATGAAAGGGAGAGGAAAATGGTCTTTCTCGGTAGCTTTGTTCAGTTCACGGTAGTCCACACAGATTCTCCACTTCCCATTTTTCTTGGGAACCAACACCAGAGGGGACACCCATTCGCTATCCGAGATGGCGTAGATGAATCCGGCATCCAACAGTTTTTGCAATTCTTCCTTGACAATGTCCTTAAGGGCTGGATTCATTCTCCTCTGGGGTTGCCGAACCGGTTTACAATCCTCCTTGATGTAAATGTGATGGGTACAGACCGAAGGATGGACTCCTTTCATCTCCTTATAGCTCCAAGCAAAAGCATCTAGATGACTGGCCAACAGGGTACACAGCTCCTTTTCCTGGGAAGGAGATAGGGAGGAGCTAATCTTTAACGTTCTCTCAGGGCCGAACTCCACATTTTTGACTCTGGGAGTGACAAGGTTGGTCACACAAAGATCCACTAAGGTGCTGGCTTGGGCATCCTCCACCAATTTCTCTAAGGATAGTGCACTCGGAGGTGGATTCTGGATCAAGGTCTCAATCAAGTCATCCTCAGTTGGGGGGTCTCTTCTAGTGGTGTCTAGGGTGCACAAAGGTGCTAAGTACACCTCATCCTCTTCTCCTTCCTCCAACCAAAGTGGTAAGTCATGCTCTAATGAGGGTTGGGCAGGAGGGTATAGGACTAGCTGCTTGGACATAGGACCATTTTTTATGGTCATGTTTCTTGCACGACAGCTTATGTAAGCATCTGCAGTGGCTAACCAAGGCCTCCCCAAAATGAGAGGGTATCCAGTAAGCTTTGCCTTTGGTTGTAGCACCAAGAAATCTGCAGGGTATTCCCAAGAGTCAACAGAGACCAAGACATCCTCCACAATCCCTTCGGGAGTCACGGTGGAGCGATCTGCTAGTTGTAGGACTGTCGAGGTCTTCCTCAAGGAACCCTGAAGGTTGAGTTTGAGCATGGTGTCCCTGGTCATTACATTAATGGCAGCCCCCAGATCAATCAAGGTGTGAGGTATGATGGTGCCATTGATGTGGACATCTACTACAGGACTCCCAGGATCTAGGTACTTTGGGCAGATGACTTGTCCCAACATAAGGTCAGACAGTTGTCCTAAGACATTGATGGTTGAAGCATCTCTCTTTCGCCTGCCTGGGTGTCTGAAACACTTTTCCTTAACCAGTTTGTTGTTTATCGGTACATCTTTGATGGCTTGGAGAAGTGGTATTTTCACACACAACTGCTTGAGCTCTCCCAGAAGCTCATCCTCCTCTGAGTTGGGTTGTGTGGTGGCTGTTAGTCTCTCAGGAAAGGGTGGAATAGCCTTTGGTTCACTTTCCTGCTTATCTTCCTCATCCTCTGGGGGAGGAGGTTGGCGATCTGGAAGAGTCTTTCCAGATCAAAGATTGATCTCCTGGATCTCCACAGCATAGGTAGGGCATGATGTTTCCCCAGTGTATACCTGCTGGGCCTGTCTGTTGTTGGGGTTCGGGTTCGGTTGAGCAGGCATTTGAGGTTGCCTTGGAGGAGCAGGAGGTAATGGTTGAGGTTGAACTGGTGGTGGAGGCAAAATGGCGGGAGGAGTGTTGTACTGGGGCCTCCACCCCGATGGAGGTGCATTCCACTGAGGCTGTGGCTGGGCCTGTGAGTGATACGAATGAGTAGTGGGTTGAGTATGGTACTGAGGTGGATAAGACCATGGAGGGGGCACAGACCAGGAAGGATGAGCAGGGGGACCCCAGGAAGGCATAGGAGTAGATTGGTTGGGGCTGTAATAAGCTTGGGGTGCCCCTTGCATCCCCTGCTGGTAAGGTCTAGGTCCTTGTGGCCTCCTTTGGTTGAGGAAATAGAGAGGTTCGGTGGGGGCTTCTGTCCCTTGATACATGGCTTTAAGCCCAGGTAAGGTTGGACATTGATTTGTGGGATGGTCCTCCTCACAAACGAAACATACTTCAACCGAATGTAATGGGCATTCGTTCTTAGGGTGTCTCCTTGTACACCTAGGGCAGAAGATAGCCAAGGCCCTCTCAGCTTCTTCCTTCTTCTGCTGGATCCTGAATGTATCAAGTTGCATGACAATGGTCTGTCTCACCTCACTTTTGAGATCCTCTAATTGATTTGCAAACTCATGTTTGGAGAAAGGAATACCACTGAGAGGAGGTTTCCTCTACCTCGTTTCCAAGCTGCCCTAGAGTGGTTTCTAAACACAGTCTTTATGTCCTCATAAGGCAGTTGGTAAATATCTCCTCCAGCTAACATGTGAAGGGTATCTAAGAGGTCTTCAGGGACTCCTCAGAGCAGGACCAACTTGAGGGATTCAGGGTCAAGTGTGCACCTGGCCCGTTTATAGCTAAGTTGGAACCTTTCCTCATAATCCTCTAAGGACTCATCATTTCCCATGGTCATCCAAAAGATTTCTCCCTTGGTTTCCTTGGACCTACAGTAGTCCCGGTATTTAGTGTTGAAAGCTTGCTGCATCTGAGCCCAAGTGGTGATATTGTTCCTAGGTAAGCCCATGAACCAGCGTAATGCTGCATCCTTAAGAGTTGAAGGGAAGAGTTTCAGCTTCTGCTCATCTTCAGTATAGTCATAGGTTCGACAAAGGACAGCAAACTCAAACAGGAAGGTATCAGGATCTTCAGTAGTCAGTCCATGGAAGTGAGGTAAAGCGGAGGGGCTAATGTTCTTCATTTTCATGTCTCCATTGGTCTCTCGGATGTGGAAGGCACCTTCTATTCTCTCATCTTCTCTATTGTCAGCCATAGCTTCAGATGGGATGGTCTCTAATTCTTCTTCTGCTATAGGATCTTCGTATATCTCAGGAGGTTCACCTATAGGTTCTTCTGGATCACTGTCACCGAAGAAGAGAGAAGGGTGACTCAGTGATGTAGTGGGGGTGTTGGGTAAGAATTTGCCTGTTTTATCTCGATTCCTACGAGGCATGAAATGGAAAGACTTTTGATTTCTTTTGTTTTTTTCTCTAGTACCTGCAAAAATTGAAACAGATTGATCTACAGCTAACTATCTTGCTGAAATGAAAATGCAGAATTGAAATGAAAGCAGGAAAGAACTAATCTACTTTGCTCAAATGAAATTGCAGGAATGGAAATGCTAGTCTACGCTTGCAGAATTGAAATGCTAATCTATGTTTGCAAAAATGAAATTGTGGAATTGAAATGTTAATCTATGAAAGCAGGAAATGTCTATGCTACTTTTGCAGAATGGAAATGAAATAAACTACTTGGCAGAAGGCGAGAGTAGGAAAATAGAAGAAAAGCAACAATTACTAATACTCTGACGCTTCCCCAGCAACGGCGCCAACAAGATGGTGGGCTCTAGTATTGTAGCAATAATGCTACAACTCCTGGAGCTTCTTTCTCTAATTTTATCAACTCGGTAGTTCGTAACAAACTTGGAAGCGACAGTGCTGTATGCACAAGTACTAGCTCTTGTCGCAGCTGTCACTTGGTCAGCTGGCACAAGTCCGCTAGGGCTCAAGCCAACTTCTATATGTTCTCAGAAGAAGCTTTTTATGTGATGAACGAAAGCTATCTCAAAGGAAATTAACCTACTTTGCAAGAATGAACTGAAAGCAAACAAAACATGGAAACCCTAGTAAACCCTAATTCTACCAACTTAATCCTTATGATGCAATGGTGGGAGTGCAACTTCTAAAAGTGATGCCATTACTTCTATTGAGATGAGATGCATGTGTCTAAACTACTTTCATCTGAAGAGAACATGTTTTTGTATTTTTGCTCAAGTTGTTGGGGTTATTATGACTGTGCTTCTTACTGGGTCTTGACTGTGCAAGGGTAGATCAAGGGGAGGAAGGCTTGGAAAAGGTCAGGAGGGCTCTGAGAGGGTCTAAGGGATCCCTAACATCATTCCACAGGAGTTCACAAAGTTCAGATGCCTGGCAACTGTGTTTGCAAGCTTCTACAGGATGTTTGCAGGGGATTCTACAGGAAGTTCAGGATTTCTACAGAAAGTCCCGTAATTTCTACAGGATGTTCTGCAATCGTAGCTTTGGGTGATGGATGAGTGAATGAGCTGTATGGGTGGATAGGGAGGTAGGAGGGGAGCTTGTGATGGCTTATGGACAGAGAGATGAGATGGAGAGGGGGTGTGTAAAGCTGGTTGGTCTAGAGGAGGGTAGAGGCAATGGAAGGCCGAAAATATAAAACAACGTGGATGATAGAAGAGTTGGGAGGCAAATGATCTAACTGGGAGATAAGGAGATGGCCTAGGCATGGCTTAGAAGGATAAGGAAATGATAGAGTGGTGTTGCGCAGTGTAAATGAAACAAATCACCCCTGTCTTGCGTATACCCGAAATGTCATCAACCTACTCTAACTGTTTTATTAGAAACCAAAGAACAACAATGTAGTTTAAAGGGAAATCGTGCATGGTGCTGAGACAAAGAGTTATTCCACAAGCTCTAAATGCATGGACACTTCTACAACCGAAAACATTACCTCAAGACTTGCATGAATATGTAAAACAATGTTTTTGGTAGTTGGCACAGTCTGCACTTCCGCTCCCCAAACAGAGGTGAAAGTGAGTGTGCATTCAACCTTTTTTTGGAACTCTGATTAACTCCAATCCTCTTACTCTAATCTAAACTACTGAAAGCAACTTTGTTCATAACACTAACCTATGTAACCACACCAAGAAATCCGAATCAGCAAACTGTGTTTCCAAGTGGATGTAAAGGAAAAGAAATATAATGTTGAAAGAAAGAAAGGTAACAATACAAAGAAAGGAGGCCTATTGTATTCAGGTTGGGCCCAACCCTGAGAGCTATAGCTCCTCTAAGAACTCAGAACTGAACTCGAATCTGCCTGCCTTTTATTAAAAGATCATATTCATAAGTCTAACAACATGCCAAAAATGGCTTACAAAAAGCAAAACAGAGCTATAGCTCGTAATTCAGAATCTGCAACAAAGGTTCAAAAAAGTCCCCATCGAAGGCTACAGCCTCAATATTTATACATTATGAGGGCCAAGCTGGCCTCCTAAATTAGTGGGGCTTAGCTGACCAACTAAAAGTAAACTGCTGTTCCCTTAGAATCCGTTGGCTGCCTTCTAGCTCGGTGGTGATAGTTGTTGGAGCTCGGAGTTGGGGTGGAGATCACGAGGAAGGCCATTCAAGGCTGTGGACAACCTTCCTACAAAACCGCAATGCCACCTTGGCTGTCTCCTTGCCTTCATCTGCGTGGTTTTGCTCCAATTAATGTCAAAAAACCTGAAATAAACATGTATTAGCCACCTAGGAATAGTGACTGCCCTCCTTCCTACAAATAACATGAATATACTAAAAAATGATGCATAAGTGATGAAAAATGAAGGGTTGAGCAAGGGTAAGTAGGCCAAATGAGCCCAAAATGTTACCAAATTTGGGGCTCATCAGCAGCCTTCCCTGGCGCGGAGCTCTACGATGACCCCATCCTACAACTGGTACAGGGTTTCATGCAGCAGGGCTGCCAAGTTTAAGCCTACACCTTTCATTCTTATCATCGCAGCCCGGTCAACTTCGCTTGCTGTTGATAGTGCACCTTCGAATAACACGAAAGGGTTGTCCATACGGGTGCGTAGTGTCTGTTTGGCCTCTACGGTTCCTGTTGCAATGTACGGAGCCATTTTACCTGTTTGGGGGGGTTGTACCTGTAAGCCTTATAGCTGCGCTGTGAGCAGCCCCAACACAGTGTTCTGCTCCATCATTACCTCTTGGAGTGCGTCCTTAGTGACATTGTGAATCATTTCACCAATGTCAAAAATATCACCTTATGTAAGCGTGATTGGGTCAATGGACATCTTGGATGCCTTAGTCTTCTTTTTGGGAACTTGTTTCTCAGGGACACGTGGCCATTTCAACTACTGTGAGGTGGTTTCCGGATCCACGCGCTCTTCGTCCAGGTCGATGTCCTCAGCCCCCTGCCTTGTGGACATTCTGTGGCCCCCCTTGACCTCTGTTGTTGTTGTTTATGCCATCTGCATTGCTGCTACTACATCAGTCGTCTTCTGTTGTGTGTCTGCTTCTGCTGTGGCTTGCTCTTAGCGCCTCTTTTTGGCCAGGCCAGATGCGCAATGCGCAACTTGGCATCCTTCTTCTTTTGTTGCGCTGTGGCCTTCTACATTCCTGCCAAGTCTAGGGCGTGCCACTCCAGAGGCCATGTTTCCAAGGCTGTGAAGATGGTGTCATCAATAGCAATAAATGGAAGCTTTGTCCATCCCTTCGTTGGATCCTTTCACGCTTGGACATGAATGTTGTGCATGTCTTCTTTGAACTCTACGAAACTCTGCAGAGTGGCGTACACTGTGGGAGACAACCGTGGTCTTATATTGATCCACATTCGGATGCTCGCTTCAATCAGCACCCAAAAAACCTTGCTCGCGTGAATCCTCTTTGCATCCTTTGTGGCCCAGAGCGAAGCATACTTCGCGGCCTTAGGAAGGTCCTGGTCGATAGGCAGGAACTAGCTCTCTACTGATAGTTGGCATGCTACTAGCAAGATGGATAAGAGCAATGATGCATAGTGGAAGGTCTTACCCTACTCTTGGGCCTCCTTGCAATTTATCAAAAATTCCTCACAGAGGAACTCAGCCTAGTTGAACTGGATGCCCTCTGCACATTATTCGGCTAGCGTGACCACGAGCACTGGTACTTCATCTGCACGGAACTTCCACATTACTTTTCTGGCCAGGAGCTGGGTGGCAAAATGCATGCCTTTATCCTTGATGCTCGCAATTGCATAGCCACGCTTCTTCTTTTCCAGCTTATATTTGGTTTTCATGGCTTCCGCGAGAGCCAAATCATTGCTTTTACCAGCTATTTCCCCGGGGTCCCTTCCCTTACAGGGAAGCTGAGAAATCCTGTGAATGAGTTCTATCGTGATGGGAATAGGCTCCTCCAGCCATAGATACCCATCATGCACTAGGCACAGGAGCTACTTGATGATGAAAATGGTGATGGGCGCACAGGGTATCCATCGTAAATGAAGTAACCCGGTTTTCTGCACACCACATAGCCATTTTTGTGGCTCCAACATGATCATTGGCCCCTCCACCTTCTATTTCATCAAGCTTTTCGTCACCATGTGCAGGAACTTCGAGGTCCCAATCTTCAAATTTCATGGTAGGCACCCGTCTAAGGGGTAGACCTCCAAAAGTAATGTCATTAGGGAGGAGCAGGGTCTGGAGCGCACTCTTCATGGCCTCTAGGTCTTTGGCTACCTTAACTTTCCCCTTCCACAGAGGGACGTACGTGGGTAACTTTGTTGCGGAAGGCATTGATGTGACATCCTCCTCCTCATCGTCCTGCGCCTGTATTTAGTCAATAGTGCCTGTAAGTCTTGCTCCTCTTCATTGGATTCGAAGGTGACAACTTTGCCTTTTTCTTTCAATGACAATTTTCCGAACCGTGGGTTTCTTGGGGATACGCGGACTGGTCCCATCGTCTACTTATCTTTCTTCGGTCACAACATCTGTGGTGATTTTGGAACTTCTGGCACAAGCGTTGCATCTTCAGTCTCCTCATGAACCATATGGGGCTTCCTGGCCTTACCAGTGATATCTTCGGTGAATTGCACTCCTGCTCTGGTAGTAATCATTGTGTTCACACGAGATATGTTCTATCACGTACTCAAAGGTGGCAAGAGTGCTCGGCACTCAATGCTCTGAAATCGCTCAAGTCTCAAACAACTAAGTGTTGTCTCGTGGCTAGCCCTAGGGGTTTTATAACATCTTTTGAATTTGAGTTCAACCATTCCCCCCACTTCTGAGTCATTAATGCCTTCATGGCGGCAAATCGTCCCAAATGTAGCTCTTAATTTGTGTCTTAATTTCTCGCCACCTGCTCCTCTTTTTCTTAAATTGGACATCTTTTCATGAAAAATGACACTAACAGTCACCTCCCACATACCCGTGCAGTAGCGCAGCCCCCTATGCGCGCGTGGCCCCTATGACATATTGATCTTGCGCGCAACCTCCTTATCATGCAGCTCTCCCACGGACTCTTTTATAATCCCACTCTCTCTTTCAACTGCTTAGAGCTTTAAGACTGTGCTGCCTACAGATAGTCATGTGGTCGCACCACCTGTGCGAGACGTCAATTCACCTTCTAGCCTAGCCCGTGAGCACTCCTCAATTATCCTTGCGACAGTCAGCACCGCGCGTTCCTCCTTATGCAGTGTGCTCCCCTGGTTACATTGTTTGGTAAGGTGTGGTCGCAGCCATGGTAGCAGGGTCCCAAATTCTCGGTGAAAATCTTCTAATGCAGTGGTATGATTGTTCGTATATTGTCTTGTCATTCTTAGTTTATCGATGAGACATTCTTTCGTGATTTCATGTTCTAGTCTTTTGATCTTTATGTCCATTAACATGTTTTTCTTCCTTATTCATACCCGATCCTCTTCGAGTTCGCGAAGCTTAAGTTTCCCTCACCAAATGGCTTCCTGAATCCGCATATGTTTTCCCTCGCGTAGCTGTATAATTCCTTCATTCTGGTCCTCACGTATTGTCCCAACTATGGGAGCTATTGCGTGAAGATTCCTTTCCTCTAAAGTTATGGTCTTGACCCTGCTCTTCGGCTTCGGAATCATCTCCGCGCTTAGGTTTTTGCACATGGCCCTATTATAGGCCCGTTGGACCATTGGTACGTGCAAGTCCCAATCAGTTTGTCTTGCCTCGTGAACTCTATTCAGGATTCTGCATACCTTCTTGAATGCTTCTATGTGGAATGTTTGGGGTGCGCGTCACCTCTTCTGCTGCTGTGTCCTGTTCCAATTTCCAATCCTGAATTTGGGGTGTGCTTGTGTGGACTGCACAGCACATGTCTGTACCCATCGAGATAGGTGGGCACGCAAGTTGTTCCGTCCTCATTGACCAACTTTTGTTCGAAGCTGGGGGCTTCCAAATCGTAGGCGCATCATCCTTCTACATCTGCGCCAGTCCTCAAAATTTCCTTGATGTGTATCCCACCATCGTGCAGGTGTTGCGTGTAGTGCCCATTTCAACGCATCGAACTGCTGTTGTTCCGATACTGTGCTTTCAAATTTTCTTAGGAATTCATCCACCACTGTCAATCCATCATATTTCAGTAGCTCTCTTGCCTCAGTTGTTACACAACGCAGTGATCTAACCATCATGTTGCAATTCAGCGTTGTCACTTCATGCAACTAATTCTGCCAGCGCTCTACTTCTTCATCTGAATCCGAAGTGCAAGAGATTTCATGCTCCCACGAGACCCTCCCATCTACAGTCGGATTCACCCAATCTTGGTCTTGTGCAGTTATCTTATAAATATAATCAAGATCATTGTCGCTATCGTCGTCGTGCACTGGTTAAGTGTAGTGTGCTCCTTCAGCTGGGTCCAGTGGGACTACTACGCGTAGTGACTTTTTCTTGAAGATCATTTTGCACTTCTTCAGGTTGATGACTCCATTCATATCGGTGGCCCAGTCTATTCCTAACAACATGGGATAGGGATTGTTGTCATCGACAATCTCTATTACTTCAAAATCTGCCTGCACGCTCATGCCTTCAATATCAATTGTTACCCCTTGCAACCTCCCCATGGGAAAAATCTTCTGTTGGTTCACCATTCGTAATTGAATAGGGGACCATTGTAACACGGGCCTGCCCATGCGTTCCCATGTTTGCTTCGGTAATACATTCACATCCGAACCCAGATCTAGGATTACCTGATCCATTTCATATTCCCCAATCTGTGCAGTCAACCTCATTTCCCTTCCAATGTGAAATGCATGCTTCCCCAATTTCTGGACGACATGCGGTTCCCCTAACCCCACGCACCTGGTGATCAGTTCCTGTAGTCCTTTAACTACCTTTTTGTTGCGTAGCAGTTTCATGCATGTCTCCAGAAAGGTAGTGAGCATTGAAGGATCCATTCCTGGCTCTAGTTGATCCTTACTACCTGAAGTGGAGGCCTCTGTGAAGCTCTTCTTAGCTTCCATGAATGTCTCCTTTGCGTGTTCTAAGTCAAACTTGGGTTCTATCGCAGGAGCCTTGCGAACCCATGTACTTTCCTCTGGCTGTTTCCCTGTATCTTCTCCTCTGACCATACCTCTTCTGAGCATCATGTTTACATTCAGGTCTTCTCGCACGGCTCAGACCTCATCATTTGTATATTCTAAGTTAGGGGAGGCTGGAATACCCCTTTTTCACGCATCTTTGTGAGCAATGTAGGACAATCTATTGTTTCATGATCAAACTGAGCACAATACAAATAGGATATCCTCATCAGGTTGGTACAATTGTGGGCATAGTGCCTTGGTCCTCCGCAATTATAACAAATTAACTATCCACGGCCCCTTCCTGGTCCCATTCCACCCCATCCCCAACCTAGTCCCTAAAATCCAGTGCACACCATCCCTGCATCTGGGTCGAGGGCTCGCGTTTCAGTCTACATCCTATAGGCTAGGGTTCGATCCATCATTAGCTCGTAACTGCAACAAGTGCGCTCATCGTGGCCTACTGACCTACAGAAATTACAAAACAATTGTTGGGGTGTCTATGTATATTTCTACAGCAAATGACAATTGTCCATCGTGTGTTTCCCTCCTATCTGACAGATCGCGCACCATAAAGTAGGTGCCGCACTCGGCCCTGCCTATGCCTTTGGTCTCAGTAGCATTGGCCCTCCTCCTGCCAAGTAGTTCACGAACACTGGGAAATGATCATTTTCATGGCCCTAGCCTTTACACTTTATGTACCATACTTCCTTGCGCGCCTCTGGCCACGGTGCCCTATCCTGCTTCAAAATTTGCATTTCGGAACACAAATTCTGTAGTTTCACATGGATTTGTTGAACTCCCAACCTAGGGTCCTGTATCGAGGTATCATGTAATCTCATCGCCATCTCCAACGCTTCGTCCTGGGTAGAAAGTTTCTGCTGTGACAACACCGTCCTCAAGTGCGGTGCTAGAGATGCTACAAACCATGCACGATGTTGTGCATCTTTCAACATCATATTGGCTTCGCGGATCATACTCTTCAGTCATTGATCTAGATCCTAGGGAGTCTCGCTCGGGAGCATCGCGATCTCTTTAAACCTGATGATTGATTGTGTTTCTGACTTTGGTCTGCTAAATTCCTTGCTCAGTACGTTCTGGATCTCTACTATTCCTACATTTGGGTGGTCGTTAGAATGCTTGATATACCATGTTAATGCGCGATTCTGCAACGCGCTCACCAATGTAGCCTTCTTAATATTGTCATCTGTGACACCTTGTGCTTCCCATACTACTCTTACCATGAACTAGAATTGGTCTGGATCCTCATTCCCTACTCCTCTGAATACTGGTAGTTGATCACGCTCGCCATATTAAACTGTGGAGGCAGTGGAGGTGGAGCAGGTGGAGATGGAGGTGAGGGAGGTGAGGCAGGAGGCGGTGTTGGTGGAGGTGGTAACCGTGGAATCTGTTGTCTTATCAAACTGACTGCACTTCTCAGAGAAACCTTCGTGAGCTCATCCTTGCTCTCCCATGAGGGTAAAATTAAGGGACTGTTTTCTAACTCTTCACTACTTCCGTTTCTGTAGATCTTTCCGCTCCGCGTAGTCCCAAACATTAATTTATTCGCATAACTCGCTTTTCACATAACAACATATTAATCTAGGTGTTCAAAGATTTAACATACTTACTTCGCGGTCCCTTGGAAAACGTCACTCTGCCTCACTATAACTGACAGTCGTGTCCATCGCAAACTCAGTGATAAATCCTCCTATTATTCGGCTGAGCCAGTGGTCCACAACTCGCGCTATCTTATCTTCTGAGACTTCTAGTCTACGCACTAGTTCCGGAGTCCACACTATTGGTTTGTTGAGTCTGAACCCTCCTTGGCTATCTACTAACTTCGCGATCCACTCATACAACTCCAACGGAAAGGATGCAAATAAAATCTCGTGGAATAGCGATCCAACACTGTGCCTTAGATACTCGCATATTTCTATTTTCATGCACTGAGAATTCGTGAATCTTCTTATCCAACCACTCTTCAATTTCTTTCTTTATAGGATTCCAGTGGCATGACATTGAACATCCCTTATGCAGATCTCGGTCCCGGCAACTGAACCATTTTTTGGCTTAGTGGGGCTTGACCCAGGTTCATAAGTGATTTTGCCAAGAAAATCCCAGTACTACTAGCCCTTTCGGCAATAGTCTATGGAGTGCGCACTGAGGTCTCACCCGAAGTAGTATGGGAGGGTGTTGGAACCAGGTTTCCGCACCCTAGGGATGTCTTGATGAAGTTTATGGAGATTCGCAGTCTGAATCTGCGCACTTGTGCTACTCCACGTAGCTGTCTATCCTCCATGACCTGTGCCACTACCTTCGCGCACCTCTATAAGGACGCGAAGAAAGTACTATCCTGATCTCTATTCTTACTACGCTATTATATTAGTTCTTAACTTAAATTGTGAGGGCCCAATATTCTTATTACTTCATTCAACATTCAGGTAAGTGCACGTAATCATAAACAGTATAAATGCATAAAGATAAACAAAAACATAGATGCACAATATTCTGAATCAAACTTATCTTTATTAGTATTCCTTTTCAAGTACAATCCCACTTACAGACCCGACTCCACCCTACGCACTTAGCTGTAAAGGTCCACACACTCAGCGGTAGACTTTACTAGGCCTCTGTGCACTCAGGTATAGACCCTCTTCCTACCACTACGACCCAATACACTTCAGGTTTCCCTCTAACCTCGAACCATGCCTTTGTTATTCTATTATCTTCTCTACTAAGCTTAGCTCTACACTTAGAGCCTTTCTCTATTTATACAATACCATGGTCCGCGGACCATGGGTAGGCTGACACATCTTTACATTAAATTACAATTCTTAGGGCGGAAAACCCTATGACTTGATTATACAATTCGCACTCTGCGCTCGTACTTCGTGGAGTTCTACACCATCTTTGACCAAAACTTGGGCTTTAAGCCCCAAAACCTGCTACAGGGGATCCCATGCTCAACAAGGCTTTAAGACTTCTATATTTAACACACAGATCTTGAGACATTAAGGATTTCTATTATTATTTGGGCTACAAGCAAAAATAATGAATGAAGGGGAAGCTGAGAGCTATGATTCATTTGTTATGGATTTAAAGATCTAATCTCAATATTCGCAACAGGAATATACATAAACAATGTTCACACAAATGAATCTGTGAAACAGTTACAGGCATTTGCATTAACATATAGATACTAATGAATTTGTGAAGGAGATTGAAACACATCTAGCAACAATAATTACATAAATTCAGGGAAGAAGCATGGACATAAAAATGAGTTAAACAAAGGGGAACACATACTATAATCCTTTGAATAGGGAATCACCACTGTTTCCTTGATATTCTGAAAATATCTATATTACAAAGGAGATACAGTCTGAAAATATAACATGCAGTGTTTTCTCTAGAATTTTCTGAACCTTTCTTAAGTCTTGTTTTCCCCTATTTATTTGGAGAGGGGAGCAAGAATGTTCATTACAGAAAAATATATCTAGTCTAGACTCAGTTGTCAGGTCGACTAATTGTCTCAGTCATAAATGGCTTTGTGGCCCAAAAATATTACAGAATTAAATGCCTCATGAAAGGAGGCATGTTACAATACAATAAATAAGTAACAATCAGATGAAAAATACACAAAAGCTCTCCTTGCCCATCCTGTGACCGTCTCTTTTGTAGGAGTTGTTTTGCTTACGGTATGACTTCCTACGCTACTTCACCGACCTTTGTCCTTTCTTCCTTTATTTCATTCAGTGTTGACTTCTGAATTCATGTCACAAAAGGCCCCCTTTTTGTTCTGCCTGTGCTAGGTTTTGAAAATTCCATCTCCCTCATTGAAAGTCATGACTACTTTTGGCACCGACCCAGTCATTTCCGTGTCCCAATAATATTCTTCTAGATCATCCCACCCTATGCTTTGAATGCACCACCTTTTCTTCTTAAAACCATAGTTGCTGACCCATTATGCCTTTAAATCCCTGTCCTGCACTATTAGCTCCTTGATGTACCAATGAGGCTCTATTGATGGAAATATGGGGGGAGTTTCTCATTCTGGCCTCTAGTTCTACAAAATGTTGCGAAATAGATGAAACCCGACCTCCCTTAGCTCCTTTTGCCTTAGCCCCCCTTTTGTAACTTTCTTCATATGACTGGGGGTTGGAACCAGGGGCTTAGCCTTTTGGTGCTAGAGTCCTTTAAACTTGTGATAGAGGGACTTTTCCCTTCGTTACTCAAAATCCTGCATCCCAGTGCTGAATGAACTTTCCATTAAGCTTCTCCCCTAGACAACTGCGATTATCGGTATGTGGGTTCGGGCCCACCCAAGACATCGCAATCGCAACACGAGGAGGGCGGCTCTATACCCTTTTTCCATAGCATGGGCCAAATCATCCGATGTGAACCCCTTTTTTGCTGCAATCGCTGATATGCGATATCGACGATCCATGTCGCGTACCTCCGATCTGTTGTGTGCCGCAGGACCCTCGACTGCTGATATGCAATATTTTCACCGTCGGGAGCCGTCGATAGCCATTCTTTAGACCCCACCAATACTTCCTACCAGCGGAACTCCAACTTAAGCTGATTTACAATTGTGATAATCCCCCGGGTCCTGATATGCGATTTTCCTTTGTACTTGATCATTTTCTTGGTTTTCTAGACTTTCCAAGGGTAACTTCAACATGCTCTAACTTCTAATCCAGAAGTCCATTCTTGGACTTCCATATACCATTGGAAAGCTCTTTCTGAGCACTGTGGAATGGAGAGGGTCTAATTAAGCTCTAAGATATTCTGTGGCCTAGGAAGGTGGCTTCAAACTTCACTTCTCTTGGGCAACCTTGACCAACTGAAACCCGCAATGAAGTGAGTGACAACAGGTTCCTGAAAGTGGAGCAGAAAATATAGTGGTCTCTAGAGAAAATACCATGTTATGGTATCAAAGTCTTGGACATATTGGATAGAAGGGCCATCGAATACTTCATGGTAATGGTATGGTAGAAGGTATGTCTAATAGCTCTATGGATTTTGATTTCTAAGAAAATTGTGTATATGGGAAGAAGAATCAGGTCAATTTCCCCTCTCGTGGTAAGAGGGTGAAATAAATATTAGAGCTTGTACACAGTGATGTGTTTGGACCTATGTCGGTTCCATCACTAGGAAAGTATGTGTACCACGTATCATGTATAAATGACTTCTCAAGGAATACATGAATATATTTTACTTAGGAAGAAATCTAAAGTCTTTAACAAGTTTAAACAATTTAAGGCTCTGGTGGAAAACTAAACAGAGAAGAAGATAAAGGTGCTGAGAACAGATAATGGTGGAGAGTTTTGCAAGAATGAATTTGAAGATTTCTGTAAGAAGTGTGGCATATCACGACAGAAGACTATTCCATACACACCTGGGAAAAATGGAGTTGCATAAAGAATGAACAAGACATTGATGGAAAGGGAAAGAAGCATGCTCAATGGTGCTAGGCTAGGACAATAATTTTGGGAAGAGGTGGTGGAGACTGCATGTTACCTGGTCAACAAATCAACTTCATCAGCGTTGGAGGATAAGACTCTACAAGAGGTATGGACTGGTAAGAAACCTTCTCTTTCACATCTGAGGGTATTTGGATGTGATGCATATGTACATATTCCAAAGGAGAAGAGAAAAAATTGGATAGTAAATCTAAAAAGTGCATCTTTATTGGGTATAAGGACGGTTTAAAATGTTATAAGCTTTGGAACCCAGAAACAAGGAAGGTTGTGTACAGCCGAGATGTGGTGTTTAGAGAGGTGAAAGATGTTATTAGACATGAAGTCCTACCAAAAAAACCTAAGAAGATAGATTTTTAGCTAAAGGAGGAAGAATTGGACTCTACAACAAAAGAGGAACCATAAGTTGAAGAGCCACAAACTCCAGTTGTGAGAAGATCAGTTCGAGAAAGAAAGCAGCTAGAAAGGTATAGTCCATCTACTTTCTATTCAAATTTTGCATTATTTATTACTGACGATGATCCCAGAACTGTGAGGGAAGCAGTAGATTCAGAGGATGGCAAACTATGGAAAGAGGCCATGGTTTATGAAATGACATCTTTGCACAAAAATGAGGCTTAGGATCTAGTGGAGTTGTTGGCTGGAAGGAAATCCATTGGCAAAAAATGGGTGTTTAAGAAGAAGATGAATGCAGAAGGAAAGGTCAAGAAATACAAATCTTGCTTGGTAGCTGGTGGGCTCCATTATTGCAGCAAAAATGCTGCAACTCCTGGGACTCCCTTCTTTACTTTTATCAACCCGATAGTTCGTAACAAACTTGGAAGCGATAGTGCTATATGCACAAGTACTAGCTCTTTCCGCAGGATGTCATTTGATCAACTGGCACAAGTCCACTAGGAGCTTAAGCCAACTTCTATGAGCTCTCAGAAGAAGCTTTTAACTGTGATGGATGAAAACTAACTCAACCAGAGGCTAAACTACTTGCAAAAAGAAGTTGAAAGCTAGAAAGGAACACAAACCCTAGCAAGCCCTAGTTGTACCAACTAACCTTACTGGTGCAAGTAAAAGGATGAAAGCTACAGAAATGGATGCCATTGACTTCTAGAAAGGTAAAATGAATGTGACTAAGCTACTTCTTAAGAGAAATATGAAGAAAACGTCTTTTTGCATTTTAGAGTAGTTTGTCAGAATTATTTTGCATGTGCTTTAACTGTTGTTGACTGTGCAGAGGTTGATTGGCGAAAGGAGATGGAGTAGGCGCTTGCAGGAGGTTGGGAAGGTTAGAAGAGGGCCTAAGGGGTCCCTAGCACCCTTCCAGAGAGTTTCACAATGCTCAGATCTTAAGAAACCGTTTTCGTGAGCTTCTACAAGAAGTCTGCAGGGGTTCTACAGGATGCTCTGTGGCTTCTACAGGATGTTCCGAAAGGGAGTTTTGAAGGGCTGATGGTGAAAAAAAAGGTGAAGAAGTGGGTATGGAGGTGAGATAAGGTTGTGAGGAGGTATAGGACTTGGCGAATGAAGCGGGTGAGTAATAAGGATGGCTAGTAGAAACTTTTTCTACAATTATCTAGCTCTGATACCATGTAGAAACTTTTTCTACAATTATCCAGCTTTGATACCATGTAGAAATTTTGAATAATTTAACACATATTCAATAGAGATTATCCTGATCATACAATTTAAGCGGAACATGTATAATACATAATCTCCTCTACGTTGATCAAGAATATAGCAGCATCAATAACAATAAAACATCAAGAGCATTCACACATTAACACAGTTTGTATCACGGGGAAAGCATCTCGCTAAAAACCCCACACTATCTGTATATTAATGATTGAGTCATGTAACATTACACAACATAATACTTCTCACAAGTATCTCCACCTCTGTTACACACAATACAGCTCAGATCTGATCTCCAAATCTCTTCCACTGCTTGCCTGCCTCCACTGCTCAATACCTGCTCAAGAACTGATGAGAATTGCTTCCCAAACTCGATTTTCACCTGCAAAATAGTCACTCACTCTTTGTGGACGTGAGCAAAGGCTAAAATGCGGGCCAAATACGTGAGCAAACTCATTGGCATACTCAATCCTTTGATTGTGCAAGATCTGGTGCACAACTATAGTCACAACTGATAGCAATCTGATTCTCTACCACCTGTCCCTGTTGAACTGAACATGCACTGACATGCAACTGAGTTAACTGATGTATTCTTTAGTTGTATTATGAGTTAATAATTAGTTTAACAACTCATCATTAGTCTATCTGCAGTTAGACTAACTACAACCAGTTTAACTAAGTTAAACTGAACACAACTCCATCAACTGTACCTCCAGTCCACTAAACTCAACTCACTTGAGTTCTAACTGAAGTCATGCATGCAACAACTCAACTGACTCATAAGAAAAAACGAATTTCCTTCTGACAGCTGCATGTGCCACTTCCGTAGCTCAAACTGAAGTGCTCCAAGAGAATAAGATTAAGTTTATAGTCCAAATATTATTGTGAGATAATAATATTTGACTTTTCTATTTTTGACAGCCAGTCTAAAAATAGACTTGATCACTCACACTGTGATCACTCACACTTTCATCAAAAATATAAGTCCATCTATTTTTCCCAACTTGATCAATCATCCATAAACATAGACATGATCCATATGTCTAAAAATAGACATAGTCTAAAAATAGACTTGCGCCAAAAATAGCCTGCGGGCCCACTTAGTGAAGGCGACTCTTTTCACTAAGCTCCATCATCTTGTTGCAATCTCAACACTCCCTCTCGACAAGATATGGATTATCAGCAACCCCTATCCTGCCTCGGTGGTACTCGAATTTGCTCCTGGTGAGAGCCTTCGTCAGAATATCAGCATCCTGATCCTCCGTTGGAATGTACGAAAGTAAAATGATCCTCCGCTGCACACAATCTCTGATATGATGGTACCTGATGTGCTTGGACCCGAAAAACCCGACCAGGATCATCCTCATCCACACAAATCTCTGCTTCCTGCTGTACCAAGAAACTACTGTCGATCCGATACTGAAGACCCCTCCTGATGTGCTCTTTCTGTCCGTTGGGCTCCCTGCCCAATCTGCATCCGTGAAGCCACATAGCTTCACCTCATCCTCCTGTCTGTACCACAAACCATATCCCGATGTGCCTCTCAAGTAGCGCAATACATGCTTGCCCGCCTTCCAGAAGAGCTTGGTAGGCTTAACCATAGCTTGTGAAAGCTGGTTAACTGCATAGCATATATCAGGTCGTGTATTGACCAAATACATCAGTGACCCCACCAACTGTCGATAAACAGTGGCATCCACTTCTTCTCCCGAAGTGGCATCCTCCTTCCTCCAACCTCCAGGAAGAGGAGTATTAACAGGCTTGCAGCCATGCATGTTGAACTTCTCCAGTATCTCCCGAGCATACTTGCCCTGAGAAACAAACAGTCCACCACTGCGCTGCCATATTTCCAATCCTAGGAAATAGTGAAGGAGGCCCAAATCCTTCATCTCAAACTCTGTAGCAAGATCCTTCTTGCATGACAGTATCAACAGCTCATCACCCGTTAGAATCAAATCATCAACATACAGTACAATGATAAGCAACTTACCCTCCACCACAATCTAGTATAGGTTCGGATCCGCCTCGCTCTTGGAGAATCCAAGTCCTGTGAAATAGTTGTCTATCCGTGTGTACCAAGCACGTGGTGCTTGCTTCAACCCATACAGCGCTCTCTTGAGCCTGCACACATGCGACTCGCTGTTGAAGGCTTCAAAACCTTCGGGTTGCTCAATGTACACCTCCTCCTCAATGACTCCGTTGAGGAACGCAGTCTTCACATCCATCTGATGAATGTGCCATCCCATCTGCGCTGAGAGAGCAAGAATCGTCCGTATGGAAGAATACCTTGCGACAGGTGCAAAGGTCTCCTCATAATCGATCCCCTCAATCTGTGAAAAGCCTCGGGCAACAAATCTTGCCTTGTACTTCTCCACACTCCCGTCAGCTGCCTGCTTAACTTTGTAGATCCATCTCGAACCCACCACTGATTTCCCTTCCGGTCTAGGAACAATCTCCCATGCACTGTTTCTGATAATAGAATCATACTCTTCCACCATGGCGTCTACCCATGCGGGATCCTCCACAGCTTCCTCGAAAGAGGATGGCTCAGTCACAACACACTTGCTCATAAGAGCCATGTATCCAGTGTACCGATCAGGTGACTGTCTCTGCCTGCGTTGGGCTGTAGGTGGTCCTACAACTTTCTCTGCATCTTGAGCCAGTCGCTCAGCTTCTGTCAAGCGCTTTCGCCCTCTGATGGTTGGCGCTGCATGAGTGGTCTCTTCCACTCCATGAACCTTGTCCTGTGGCTGATCCACGTCCTGAAGCTCATCCTTAGGAACTAATAGCTCCTCATCTGCATGCAAGTGTAGCTCCCTCTCAAGCGAACACTTCATGGCTTTCTCCTCCTGAAATTTTATATCCCGTCGCACAACAGTTTTACCACTGTCTGGAAAATACACACAATAGTTGTGGGGTGTATCAGTGTACCCCACAAATATCCCAACCTCTGCAGTCGGCTCCAACTTCTTTTTGGCATCCTTCGTCACATGCATGTAAACGTTAGCACCAAAAATCCTCAAATGAGAAAGATCAGGCTTCTTACCAGAATAAGCCTCCTCGGGTGTACTCATGCCAAGTATCCTATGAGGACAACGGTTCTGCACATAAACTGCTGTATTGCATGCTTCCGCCCACAAGTGAAGGGGTAGGCCCTGATCATGCAACATTGCCCGTGCAGCACCCACAATCGTTCTGTTCTTCCGCTCAGCTACCCCGTTCTACTGTGGGTTATGGGGAGCTATGAGCTCTCTACGAATCCCTTCTGCCTTGCAGAAATCCTTGAACTCGTTCGAGATGTATTCACCACCATTATCGCTCCTAAGAGCCTTCACCTTCTTCCCCGACTCCTTCTCGACCAGTGCTTTGAATTCACAGAACTTTGAATATGTCTCGCTCTTCTTCTGCATGAAGAAGATCCAGCACTTACGAGAGAAATCATCAACAAAAATCACATAATACCTGTGTTTTGCTGTTGAAGCAACTGAGAAAGGTCCACACACGTCTGTGTGAATTCTCTCAAGGATCATCGTGGCGCGACTATCCTTCTCGTGAAAGGTGGCTTTCACAAACTTCCCCAAAGTACACCCCTTGCACTGATCTGACTGTGCAAGTGTGCCTTTAGGAAGCCCTGTAGTGATCTGCTGCAGTATCTTCAAGGCTCCATGGTGAAGGTGACCCAATCTCCTGTGCCACAACTCGCCATCATCCCGGCTCACCAATCCTTCTGCCTTGCCTGCCATTGCTGCGCATCCATCTACATGCAACTGATAAAGGTTCCTCACTCGAACCCCTATCTTCCGGGTCTCACCAGTTGTCTTGCTGCGCAGGAAGGCCTTTCCCTCGCTGAAAACAACATCATACCCCTTGTCTTCTAACATCGCCACTGAGATGAGATTCTTCTTCAATCCTGGAACATGCATGACTTCCTTCAATACAAAGGGTTTACCAGACTCCCTCTCAAAGGAAATGGTACCGATACCGGTCGCACTGTATCTACCATCATCGCCCATCTCGATGTGCACTCCAAGATCTTTGTCCTCCAGATCAGAGAACAAATCTCTATCTCCCGTCATGTGAAAAGACGCACCACTGTCCAAGAACCACACTGATCCCATCACACTTGAAACCAAGCATGCGATCAATGAAAAATCAAGCTCAAACTGAGAAGCTAAAGCCTCTCCCCCTGCAGATCCAGCAGCTTGCTTGTTCTTCTTCTTCTGCGGACAATTTGTGGCATAGTGTCCATGCTGGTGACAGTGAAAACACTTCACCTTGGACATATAGTGTCCATGAAGATCCATTCTCACCTTTATTGTTACTGAGTATTATCCTTGAGCGCCAGGTCGCTCTTGCTTTGGAATAACATTTGCAATCCGTTGAAAGACATTTTCAACAACACTGCTGCAAATTCGAATTTCCACCAGCAACCAACTCAACTGCTTCCGATCAAACCTCGCTTGATATCCTGTAAAAATCTCTTCTACAAATCAAGCTGCTCCGATACCATGTAGAAACTTTTTCTACAATTATCTAGCTCTGATACCATGTAGAAACTTTTTCTACAATTATCCAGCTCTGATACCATGTAGAAATTTTGAATAATTTAACACATATTCAATAGAGATTATCCTGATCATACAATTTAAGCGGAACATGTATAATACATAATCTCCTCTACGTTGATCAAGAATATAGCAGCATCAATAACAATAAAACATCAAGAGCATTCACACATTAACACAGTTTGTATCACGGGGAAAGCATCTCGCTAAAAACCCCACACTATCTGTATATTAATGATTGAGTCATGTAACATTACACAGCATAATACTTCTCACAAGTATCTCCACCTCTGTTACACACAATACAGCTCAGATCTGATCTCCAAATCTCTTCCACTGCTTGCCTGCCTCCACTGCTCAATACCTGCTCAAGAACTGATGAGAATTGCTTCCCAAACTCGATTTTCACCTGCAAAATAGTCACTCACTCTTTGTGGACGTGAGCAAAGGCTAAAATGCGGGCCAAATACGTGAGCAAACTCATTGGCATACTCAATCCTTTGATTGTGCAAGATCTGGTGCACAACTATAGTCACAACTGATAGCAATCTGATTCTCTACCACCTGTCCCTGTTGAACTGAACATGCACTGACATGCAACTGAGTTAACTGATGTATTCTTTAGTTGTATTATGAGTTAATAATTAGTTTAACAACTCATCATTAGTCTATCTGCAGTTAGACTAACTACAACCAGTTTAACTAAGTTAAACTGAACACAACTCCATCAATTGTACCTCCAGTCCACTAAACTCAACTCACTTGAGTTCTAACTGAAGTCATGCATGCAACAACTCAACTGACTCATAAGAAAAAATGAATTTCCTTCTGACAGCTGCATGTGCCACTTCCGTAGCTCAAACTGAAGTGCTCCAAGAGAATAAGATTAAGTTTATAGTCCAAATATTATTGTGAGATAATAATATTTGACTTTTCTATTTTTGACAGCCAGTCTAAAAATAGACTTGATCACTCACACTGTGATCACTCACACTTTCATCAAAAATAGAAGTCCATCTATTTTTCCCAACTTGATCAATCATCCATAAACATAGACATGATCCATATGTCTAAAAATAGACATAGTCTAAAAATAGACTTGCGCCAAAAATAGCCTGCGGGCCCACTTAGTGAAGGCGACTCTTTTCACTAAGCTCCATCATCTTGTTGCAATCTCAACAGATTTGTTCAAGGAGGGTTAGAGCAATGTTGCACAAAAATATGGAAATTAGGTCAAAGTGAGGGAACGTGGCAAATGTGAGGCAAGAATCAGAGTTGGAGGCCGGAGTAGGCGATATTGATGGAGTACGGGTAGGAAAAGAGGTATCACAGGTGCTTTGCAAGTTATTTTCCCAAACTATTCAATCAAAGACTCGGAAAACCAAAGATCTAGCTACTTTAAGCTAATCTGACCTGAATATCAGCAAAGGAAATCAACAGAAGTTTATTGCAACGAAATCATGTGAAATAGCTATGCAAATTAAGCAATCAGGAACCTGAACATGTAACCACAACTGGTATCAACTTCTACAAATGAAAATTTAACACTAACAATTGCATGATGAAGCAAAGACAGTGTTTTTGGTGGCAGCAAGGACACCTTGGTCTCAGCTCATGGTCCCACAGAGGGAGAGGTGAGATCAGGGGTGCTTGATGACCTTTTTCTGAAGATCTTCTCTGTTATTAACCTATCAAAACAATCTGAACATGAAAATCCTTTTTAATCATCAACAATGACCTAGGTAACCAAGCAAGATTGTGATCTACATAACAGAAATTATTTTGCAAAGACATTAAAAGCATATAACAGTACACAAAGGAGGCCTTGGAACTTGGGTTGGGCCCAACCCCAAGAGCTACAGGCTCCTAAGAAAAAGCTCAGAACTGATGCCAAATGAAACTGCTTTCCATTATTCAAAAATAACCATGTCACAAAGAAAGTTGTACAGCAGAAGCTACAAAATAAGCTGAAAGACTAGCAACACTATAGTGTAGAATACAACTGTTCAAAAAGTAACCTACGAAGGCTGGAAGCCTTCCTATTTATGCACTATGAGGGTCTCCAACAGCCCACCTTAACTCAAGGGACTCGGCTACTCTAACTGCCAGTAATCAGTCACTTTACACAAAACTGCTCGGTTGCCCTTGGGAATTCTTTTCGGTGGCCTACTGAACTCCGAGCAGAGGGGCCATTTAGTGTAGGAGACACCCTTCCTACGAATCCTTACCCTTGTTCCTTCATGCTTGGCTATCTTCTGGCTCATAAATGCTTGGCCTTGGTCCAAAATTTGTCCAAAAATCTGCAATAACCACGTGTTAGCCTTCTTGGTCAAGTGACTATTCTCATTTGTTCAACTAACATAAATATACTCAAAAAAACATGCATAAACTATGAAAAATGGTGGATTTATGAAGAACAATAGGCAAAATGAGCCCAATAAGTTACCCATTTTTGGGGCTCATCATCATCCCCCTGCTAAATGGGTTCCTCATCCTCTGAGCAACTAATCTAGCTCATCATCCTTGATAGCTTTGACTACCTCTCTCACGTCCCAGGCCTCTGAGGTGATGTCTTCTTCCTGTTCATGAAATCCTGCTTTTCTTTCCACTTCCTCCCACTTCCTGTTTTCCTCTTCTTCCTTAACTCTTTCTAGCAATCCCAAAAGCAAGGGAGGACTGAACTTTAGACTGATCCAATTGGCCTACAGATTTTGCATTAACTGTTTATAGAAGGGTACCCTTGCCAAGGCCTCCTTCATCCTAGTTGGAGAGTGGTATTCTCTTATCTTCAAACTGTGGGGCAGTGTGTTCGACCTCCTTGTGCAAGCATGAAGGCAGTTATCCCCCAACAGTCTTTCCATGTCCTCAAGTGGGCAGTAGCTTGAGCTTGTCGTTCAATGTAATCTGGTAACTCCTGAGGGTTTTTGGCCAAGTGCTGGTGGACACTTATCAATGTTGAGGGATCCTACGGCTCTGCTCTGATCATTAGTGGTTCACTGAGTTCCCTGTTCATAATATCTCGGACCTCTGCTGCCCTTTTTTCCTCATGATTCAACCAAGAGGCCATGGCCATAAGTTGCACATCTCCTACCACAGCGTTGGGATCCCATGAATTCATATTTGGAAGGGCCAAGTTGTGCAAATAAAACTTTGATAATTTAGCCTTGTCCTCTGATGAGCTACTGTCACATAAAGCCATGAATTGATGATAGTTTTGAAATGGAGTAGTGCCCCTTTGGGCCAAGGTGTTAATCTGGAACTGCAACCATTGATCTTTAAGGTACAAAGTGTATGACTTGGTAGGCTACCTACATTGTACGGCCTCTATTGCCCAGCTGGCCATGCAGGCCAGTTGGGATTCCTTCTCATATACCTGTTGCCTTAGAGACTGTATCTCCTATGTTGCCTACAACTCCTTCTCCTGTAGCTGTTTTGTTAGTGCCTCGATCTCAGCCTACAGCCCATCCTTTCTTTGTTGTTCATCCAAGGTTTCTTTGTCTGTTGGAGGCTTTTCCTATTGCTGTTGTTCTCCTAGAATGGAGGGCCTGTCTTCCTTATGGATTCCCTGTAGCTGTAGCTGCTGTTTCAGCAGCTCATTCTCTTCCTGTAGTTTGGCCCTCTTAATACTTTCCACATGCTTCACCATGGCTAATTCTCCCCTCGACTCCTTGAGTTGTTCTTCTAGGGGGCCTATGTCTGCCACACCCTTGGACTTGGCAATCCTCATCCAAGTATGAGTCCTAATTCTTTCTTCCTCCAGTGCAAAGAATAGTGGCACCACAAATTTCTGGGGAATTATTTTCCCAGCTTCTAACAGGTTATAGTATGAGCCCAAACTGGGCTAAGGGCTTGGTTAAAATATTTCCTCTGTCCTTTCTTCTTCCTGTGGTCATTTTGCCGCCTTTTCCTCCAATTTCTCGGTCTCTTTTAGCTTAGCCCGAGTTTCCTGTAGAGCTTTCTCAGCTTCCTATAGAACTGTCTTTGAGTCCATTGTCTTCAGTCTTTCTCTCCAGGTGGAAGTTTTTGGGCTTCCTCACTCATAGGTGACGGAAATCTTTGAAGGAGACTCTTCCTTGGGTTTAGGGGTTGTGTCCTCGATGATAATTGGCTCCTTTGACTGTGACTGGGGTCTACCTACTTTGATCCGTCTACTCCTTCTTGCTTTAAATTACATGGATGTTTACCTCTTTCGCTTCCCTTTTTGTTTTGGGGGTGTTTTTAAGGCAGCCATCATAGCTGCTGCCTCTCTTGCCAGTATTTTTGGTGATTTCCCTCTTTGTTGTTATGTTTCCATGCTTCCTGTAGAAGCTTCTGTGTCAACTATTTCTGCCTGTACTGCGGCCAATTCAGGATCTGTCTTTGCCTTTTGTTTTGGTGTGACTACTGTGGCTATGCCAGCCTTTACTTGTGATGTTTCTTGCATCCTTGCTCTCCTCTACAGTCTCTTTTCCCTTGGTGTTTGTGTTGTTGTTCCTTGCTCTATTTTAGGCTTAGCAATTTGGCCCTTTCCCTCTTTCTCCTTTTGTCCTGCTTGTGCTTGTTTGTCCTGTGTTTCTTTACCACTGGTTTTCTCTCCTTCTTCAGTGTGTTCCCCTTCTTCACTACTGGATGAGGTGAGCTCCTTGGCCAGAATTCTAATATCGTCATCTTTGGTCATGTTTCGGAAAATTTCCCAAGAGAGGGGGATAGTGTAGGTGTGGAGGACATCTTCCACTAAAAGTTTGATGAGCCCATGATGGGCTAACTGATCTGGTGTCCCTTCCTTCAATTTTGTGCCACATTCACTTAATGACTGCAAAAGAAAATAGGGGATGCTCAACTTCTCTTCTGGAGGTAAATCCATTCCATGTCTTAGTTCATTCAACAACCTAAAATGATAACCGTAGACAATGTTGAACCTCCCTTCACAGGTAATGTATTTCATGATTTGGAAATTGACTTCGCTCCAAAGAGGAGGTAAGCTGGTTCTCCGGATCCCATTTTTGTCTTCTACAGGATGTTCCTCAGGCAGGAAGAATTCTTTCTTGGCTACCTAGCCCAATGACCTTTCTTCTTTGCTCCAAGGGAGCCCTAATGGGAGACCAGTAACACGACTGATGAGCTCAGGGGTAACTTCTAAGGTCAAACCCCTAAAATTCACTGTGGCCTGTGTCTTTGATTCAGGTTTTAGGGACATTAAGAATTCCTCCATTATCTCATCGTCATGACCCTAAATTTTGTCACAAAAGGACATCCAATTAGCACGGGTGAAGAGGTCTACCACCTTTGGATGCTCACGCAGCTTGCTGGGATCCGAAGGTTCTTTCCTGATAAACCCTCCTGGCATGGTGAGAGTGCCCTGTTTTATGCTCTGATTAGAAAAGGGAATGTTGTCTATGGATTTCTCCCCTAAACTTTGAGAAGGGATTTCAACTATCAATTAGCACCAATTTCCTAGTTTTAAGGTTGTTGCTACCCAAAACTCGGTTGTCCGTTTATGAAGGAAGAAATTGGGTTTCCACAGGCAGAGTACAGAGCTCAATGTTTTATTCCCAGCATACATACAAACATGCAAATTCAAATTCTTCATACACAGGCTAGCCCTCACAGTTGTGTATCTTTCCTACAGGAGAATTTTTTCTCTTTTAACAGGAACTGTGGAGGAGGATTTTGACGCAAAAACGACTGAGGAATATCGTGCAACACACAGGAAAACTGCTATTTCCAACTCACAGACGGATTTTTCTCTGACTCCCCAGTTTGAAACAGTTCAATTCACCACCTTTCCGAAACATACCATGCATGGAAGAGTGTTTTCGAGCCTACCTCTCTCAGAACTCCAAATTCGATGAAGAAAAGTCCAGGCTTCTCTACTCCAGAAAGCTGTGTCGGACTTCCTGTAGAGCTGCTTCCTATAGAACTCTTGCCGGCTTCTGTAGGATGTCACTGCACCTCTGAACAAGCCCGGTACGCGGGAGATTTTTTGAACAGGCCGAAAAACTTGGTGGAGGACGACTGGTTAACAGATTTTGGACGTAGAGAACGCATACTTCGGCCGAGGACTTTGTAAGTGCAAATGAATAGCGGGTGGTGAGAGTCTTCAGCCGAGTACCTTTTAACTGCAGCACAATTCGTGGTGAGGGAATGAGGTGGCCGGACCGAACCGTTGATCCAACGTCATGGCCATGATTTTTCTGCGTGTCTCTGACCGCCATCACCTCCCCTCTGTCATTAACCGCCGCCACCACTACCAGTCCTGCTGATTTTCCCCGACTGAACACTCCACATGTGTCGGCTGCACATCTCGACGGAAAATTTGAACGTAACTGAGCTTGTTCGGATCCCACAAAGCTATGTAACTGGTTGAGGATGGCCAGTTGACTAGCCACCGATCCCGTTCAATCCGAACCATTTTCGCAGTCATGCAGTTTTCAAAATATAGTTTATGCAATTGACAAATGAGATTAGACACTTACCTGTGTGGTCGTGGACACGTTATGCAGACTTCGGGTCTTGGAACCACTGCATCGCTTGCTGCTGCCTCGTGCACGAGTGTTAGAACCCATTCCTTCATTTGTTGATGCTGTATGCACGAGTTTTGGAACTCGATCCTTCGGTTATCAACGCTGCATGCACAGGTTCCATTAGGTTTTGGCTGCCGAGGATGTTTTCACGTCCAAGAGGAGCCTTTTGCATGTTCCCTTTTTTTCTCTCGGTTGTCCCTGCCTCCAGAGTATGTTTTCCAGAGGGATCAAATACTAAAAGATTCCTGTAGGATGTCCTGTAGCTGCTTCTCCTCCTAGGATGCATGCTAACCGAGCAGGGCTATATTGCGGATGAGGGATTCGTTGATGAAGAGTCTAGATGGAGTTTGGATAGGTAGGGTGAGTGAGACTTTGTTGCTTAACTTGTCACTAAAATTCTAGTTGTCAATCTGAGGAAAACAGGGTTTCTTGTATGACTGTGCAGGAGCACATAACCAGGTGGGTGATGGAGATGTAAAGAGATGGAACAGGGTGCCATATGGTGATGGGTGGAAACAGGGGTGGCTGCAAACCTAACAAACAGATTCCAACCTTCAGATTCCCCTCCAAGATCAATTTTGGCTTGCTTGAAGGTTCTACAGGATGTTTCCTGTAGAAGACATAAACTGCTAGTAGAATAGGTAGAACTTCCTATAGAAGGTGAAATCTGCCCCCAAATATGATCAAATCCTAGGAGAGGCGAGTGGTCATGGAGGAAGTGTCTGTGAGGGTGTCCTGTAGCCTGGTGTGGACCCTTGTCCTTGTTTTGAGCGACCTTCCTACCCTGCAACCTGCAATTATTCCACAGAGATTAGGCCTGTTTTTCTTTTCTTTTCTATTTTTTTTTTTAAGAGAGAGAGAGACAGCTGGGGTGCCTCCATGAGGTTTTCACCCTCACTGTCTACCCCGGGCACCTCTAAGAATTTTTCACCCAAGAATCTTTTTATTTCATCTCTATTTTTTTTTTGATGCTCAAGATGTGGGTGGAGTAGAGACAGGGCCCTGCTCCACTACAAGCACTGATTTGTCCAAAGTTTCAACGAACTTCTACCTCGAAAGGGGTTTCCTGTAGATTTTCAATCGGTGCCCATTGACGAGCATGGGGATGGCTTCTTCATCAATGGTCCTGATAAGGACTGAACCATTGTCATTTCATTTCTCCACTGTATATGGTCCTAACCACCTTGTCCTCAGTTTCCCTTTGAAATCCTTGTATCTTGAGTCATACAGCAGCGCCCAATCTCCTGGCTAGAATTGCTTTTCATTAAGGTGTCGGTCATGCTATATCTTCCTCTAGAGTTGAACTACTTCGGAGTGGAGGAGGGCCTGTATTCTCTGTTCATCTAATCCATTCAGCTGCAGTAATCTTTCCTGTTGTGCATGGCTGAGATCTAGGTCCAGCTGAGCTGCCATCCTCAATGTGTTGTACTCGAATTCTTTGGACAGCATAGCCTTCTTCCTGTAGACCAGCTCATAAGGTGTGAAACCTGTTGTAGTTTTCCTAGTGGTGTTGTAGGCCGAGGTGGCCTCAACCAAGCGATCTGCCCAATCCTTCCGGCTTCTGCTCACCACTTTAGTCAAAATCTCTTCCAACGATCTATTAGTAACTTCCACCTGCCCATTACCTTGCAGATGATAAAGGGTGGAAGTTTTGTGCTTGATCTTGTGATGAGTGAGCAAGTCTTCAATCAGGTTAGAGGTGAATTGACTTCCTTGATCGGTGACTAGCTCTCTTGGGTAGCCAAATTTGTAGAAGATATTTTCCCTTAAAAATTTAGCCACTTTTTCTTCTGTCGCTGCCTTGATTGCCTTGGTTTCTGCCCACTTTGTCAGGTAGTCTGTGCACACAATGATGTAAGACCTTTGCTTTGAAGGAGGGTTGATAGGACCCACAAAATCCATGCCCCACTTCTCAAATGGCTCGAAGGTCACTTGAGGTTGGAGGGGCATTTCATCCCTTGGAGTCGGTTTCCCCATCCTTTGACATCGGTCACATTGGTTGATGTATCTTCTGACATCTTGATGAAGAGTGGGCCAATAGTAGCCTGCCTGTAGAATTTTGAAGGCAGTCCTTTTCGCTGCAAAGTGACCTCCACAAGGCCCATCGTGACAGGTTAGGAGGATGTCAAAAACTTCCTCCTACCTAACACAACACCTTAAGATCTGATCTAGGCCAAGTTTAAACAGGTTGCCCCCGATCCAAGTGAATGGGGCACTTTTCCTCACAATTTTGCTCTTCTCTCTTGAGGATAGGTGTGGAGGGAACTGTGCTAAGACCAAGTAATTTTCTATATCAGTAAACCATGGAGAGAGTACTGAAATAGCAAATAGGTGTTCGTCTGGCATCTGGTCATCCACTATCCCTTCTTCACCTGCAGGAAAATCCAATCTAGACAGAAAGTCAGCAACAACATTTTCCTTACCTGGCTTGTCCACAATGGTCAAATCAAATTGCTGCAACAAGAGTAACCATCTAATGATACGATCATTTACATCAGGCTTATTCATTAAATATCTAATCGCGGCATGATCAGTGTGTACGAATGTTTGATAACCAGTGATGTAGTGTCTGAACTTGTTTAGGGAGTGGACTACAGCCAGGAACTCCTTTTCGGTTACAGTATAGTTCATCTCTTCCTTGGACAGGTTTTTGCTGACAAAGTATATGGCATATGGTAGTTTCTCCTCAACTTGTCCTAAGGCTACCCCTATGGCTTTGTTCGAGGCATCGGTGTGGATGTGGAAAGGTAGGGCCCAGTTTTGACCTCTCAAGATCGGGGCGGACACCAGCTTATCTTTCAACTCATCTAGAGCCCCTTGACAGTCGTTAGTCCATTTAAACTCAACATCTTTCCCTAAGAGGCCAAACAATGGCAAGACTAGCTTACTGAAGTCTTTAATGAATCTTCTATAATATCCTGCTAAGCCTAAAAAACTTTGAACATCTCTTACCTTTTGGGGAGGTGGAACCTTTTGGATGATGGCAATTTTGTTAGGATCCACCTGTAATCCTTGCTGAGAAATGGTATGACCTAACACGGTCCCTTCAGTCATTAGGAATTCACATTTTTCAGGACTGAGGGACGGTTTCATTTCAATTCACTTGGTTAAAACTTTTCCCAGGTTAGACAAGGCTTCTTGGAAGTTAGACCCATAAGGAGTAAAGTCAGCCATATAGATTTCCACCGAATCGTGAACCAGCTCAGCAAATATGCTCAATACTACTCTCTGGAAAGTGGCAGGAGCGTTGCATAGCCCAAAGGGAAGGACCCGGTAGGCAAAGGTTCCCCAAGGACAAGTGAAGGTGGTCTTATCTTGGTCTTCCGGGCTGATTTGGATTTGATTATACCCGTTGAACCCATCTAGGAAAGAAAAGAACTTCTTCCCTGCCAGCCCATCTAGCACTTGATCTATGAACGGCAAAGGGAAATGGTCCTTCTTGGTGGCTTTGTTAAGTTCTCGATAATCTACACAGATTCTCCACTTCCCATTTTTCTTGGGTACAAGCACCAGAGGAGAAACCCATTCGCTGTCTGAGATGGGGTAGATGAATCCTGCATCCAACAACTTTTGCAATTCTTCTTTAATGATGTCCTTAAGGGTTGGATTCATTCTCCTCTGAGGCTGCCTGACTGGTTTACAATCCTCTTTAATGTAAATGTGATGGGTACAGACCAAAGGATGGACTCATTTCATTTCCTTATAGCTCCAAGCAAAAGCATCCAAATGGTGGCTCAATAAGCTACAGAGCTCCTTCTCCTGAGTGGAAGATAGGGATGAGTTGATCTTTAAGGTTCTTTCAAGCCCAAATTCCACATTTTTAACTCTGGGTGAGGTCGGATCAGCCACACAGAGGTCCACTAAAGTGCTGGCTTGGCTACCTTCCACTAACTCCTCTAACGACAGTGCACTAGGAGGTGGATCTTGAATCAAATTCTCGATAAAGTCATCCTCGGTCAGAGGACCTCCCCTGGTGGCTTCTATTGTGCACAATGGTGCCGAGCAGACTTCACCCTCATCTTCCTCCTCCAACTAAAGTGGTAAGTCATGTTCTAACAGAGGTTGGGCAGGAGGGTATAGGACTAGTTGTTTGGACATAGGCCCATTCTTGATGGTCATGCTTCCAGCTCGACAACTGATGTAAGCATCTGCAGTAGCTAACCAAGGCCTTCCCAAAATGAGGGGGTATCCAGTGAGTTTTGCCTTTGGCTGAAGGACCAAAAAGTCCGCAAGGTACTCCCAAGATTCAACAGAGACCAGGACATCCTCCACAATCCCTTCAGGAGTCACGGTGGAGCGGTCTGCCAACTGCAGTATTGTCGAGGTCTTTCTAAAGGAACTCTGAAGGTTAAGTTTAAGCATAGTGTCCCTGGTCATCACATTGATGGCAGCCCCTAGATCAATCAAGGTGTGGGGGATTATGGTGCCATTGATGTGGACATGTACTATAGGACTCCCAGGATCCAAATATTTTGGACAGATTATTTGTCCCAACATCAGATCGGATAGTTGTCGTATGACATTGATAGTCGGGGCATCTCTCTTGTGCCTGCTTGGGTGCCTGAAACACTTCTCCTTGATCAATTTGTTGTAGATTGGTATATCTTTTATGGCCTGGAGAAGTGGGATTTTGACACACAACTATTTAAGTTCTCCCAGAAGTTCAGTCTCCTCTAGGTTTGGTTGCGTGGCTACTGTTAGTCTCTCAGGAAAGGGTGGAATAGCTTTGGGTTCACTTTCCTGTTTCTCTTCCTCTTCCTCCAGGGGAGGAGGTTGGCGATCTGGAAGGACCTTTCCAGACCGTAGGTTGATCTCCTGAATCTCCACAGCATAGGTAGGGCATGTTGTCTCTCCAGTGTATACCTGCTGGGCCTATCTATTATTGGGGTTCGGGTTCGGTTGAGCAGGCATCTAGGGTTGTCTTGGAGGAGCAGGAGGTAATGGTTGTGGTTGAGTAGGAGGTGGAGGCAAAATAGCTGGAGGAGAGTTGTATTGGGACCTCCACCCCAGTTGAGGTGCATTCCACTGAGGTTGTGGCTGTATATGAGAGTGAAACGAATGAGCAGCAGGTTGAGTATGGTACTGAGATGGATAAGACCAAAGAGGAGGTGTGGACCAGGAAGGATGAGTATGGGGCATGGAAAATTTTAGGGGCTAATGTTCGCCCAGTGGGCTAATTTTCCATGATTTTTCCACAAAAAAGATTCGCCAATTTCCAATTTTATAAAAGACGATTCGCCCAAATTTTAGAATATAAAATTATTTTACCTTAAAAATCGCCAACATTATATAGAGACTATATATAAAATAATTATAAATTTGATTAATTTTACAAATATATCGATAAACATTTATAATTTTCATATTAGGGATTAGTGAGATTCGCCAATATTTTAAACTTCAAGAAAATTTTCCGTCCTTAAAATTTTCCTTGGTATGGGGGCCCCAAGAAGGCATGTGAGCGGATTGGTTGGGGTTGTAATAAGTTTGGGATGTTCCTTGCATCCCCTGCTGGTAAGGTCTGGACCCATGCAGCCTCCTTTGGTTAAGGAAGTAGAGTGGCCCAGTGGCCCCTTCAGCCCCTTGGTATATGGCTTTAAGTCCAGGTAAGGTTGGGCACTAGTTCGTGGGGTGGTCTTCCTCACAAACGAAACATACCTCCACTGAGTGAAATGGACACTCATTCTTAGGATGCTTCCTTGTACATCTGGGACAAAAAATGGCCAAAGCCCTCTCAGCGTCCTCTTTCTTCTGTTGGATTAGGAAAGTTTCCAGTTGCATGGCAATGGTCTATCTCATCTCACTTTTGAGGTCTTCCATCTGATTAGCAAACTCATGCTTGGAGAAGGTGGTACTAACTGAGAGAGGATTTCCCCTTCCTCATTTCCAGGCTGCCCTAGATTGGTTTCTAAACATAGTCTTTATGTCCTCATAAGGTAGTTGGTAGATGTCTCCTCCAACTAGCAGATGGAGGGTATCTAGAAAGTCTTCGGGGACTCCTCGGAGCAGAACCAGCTTTAGATATTCAGGGTCAAGCATGCACCTGGCCCGTTTATAGCTAAGTTGGAACCTTTCCTCATAGTCTTCCAAAGACTCATCACTTCCCATGGTCATTCGAAAGATCTCTCCCTTTGTTTCCTTTGACCTACAGTAGTCCCGGTATTTGTTGTCAAATGCTTGCTGCATTTGAGCCCAAGTTGTGATATTGTTTCCAGGTAGCCCCATGAACCAATGTAGTGCTGCATCCTTGAGGGTAGAGGGAAAGTGTTTCAACTTTTTCTCGTCTTCTGCATAGTCATAAGTTCGACAAAGGATAGCAAACTCAAACAGGAAGGTATCAAGGTCTTCAGTGGTCAATCCATGGAAATGAGGTAAGGCTGAGGGACTTATGTTTTTCATCTTCATGTCCCCATTGGTCTCTCGGATGGGAAAGGCACCTTCTATTCTCTCCTCATCTTCTCTGTCATTTCTGTTTTTAGCCATGGTCTCAAAAGGAATGTTTTCTTGCTCTTCTTCTGCTATAGGATCTTCGTATATCTCAGGAGGTTCACCTATAGGTTCTTCTGGATCACTGCCACCGAAGAAGAGAGAAGGGTGACTCAGTGATGTGGTGGGGGTGTTGGGTAGGAATTTTTCGGTATTGTCTCTGTTCCTACGAGGCATGAAATGAAATATTTTTGTCTGCTTTTGCTTCTTCTTTTTTCTACTTGTACCTGCAAAACTGAAATGGATTGAATTGCAACTAACTAAAATCTAGCTTGCTGAAATGAAAATGTGGAATTGAAATGAAAGCAGGAAAGGACTAATATATTTTGCTGAAATGAAATTGCAGGAATGAAATGCTAGGCTACGCTTGCAGAATTGAAATTGTGGAATTGAAATGCTAATCTATGCTTGCAGAATTGAAATGCTAATCTATGAAAGAAGGAAAGGTCTAATCTACTTTTGCAGAAATGAAATTGCAAAATGGAAATGAAATAAACTACTTAGCAGAAGGTTGTAGTAGAAAATAGAAGAAAAGCAGCAATCATAAATACTCTGACGCTTCCCTGGAAACAGCGCCAAAAAGATGGTGGGATCTAGTATTGCAGAAATAATGCTGCAACTCCTGGGACTCCCTTATTTACTTTTATCAACCCGGTAGTTCGTAACAAACTTGGAAGCGACGATGCTATATGCACAAGTACTAGCTCTTGCCACAGGCTATCACTTGATCTGCTAGCACAAGTTTGCTAGGAGCTTAAGCCAACTTCTATGAGCTCTCAGAAGAAGCTTTTAACTGTGATGGAAGAAAACTAACTCAACCAGAGGCTAATCTACTTGCAGAAAGAAGTTGAAAGCTAGAAAGGACCGCAAACCCTAGTTGTACTGACTAACCCTACTGGTGCAAGTAAAAGGATGAAAGCTATAGAAATGAATGCCATTGACTTCTAGAAAGGTAAAATGCATGTGACTAAGCTACTACTGAAGAGAAATATGAAGAAAACATCTTTTTTCATTTTAGAGTAATTTGTCAGAATTATTTTGCATGTGCTTTAACTGTTATTGACTGTGCAAAGGTTGATTGGTGAAAGGAGATGGAGTAGGCGCTTGCAGGAGGTTGGGAAGGTTAGAAGAGGGCCTAAGGGGTCCCTAGCACCCTTCCAGAGAGTTTCACAGTGCTCAGATCTCAAGAAACCGCTTTCGTGAGCTTCTACAGGAAGTCTACAGGGGTTCTACAGGATGTTCTGTGGCTTCTACAGGATGTTTCTACAGGATGTTCTGAAAGGGAGTTTTGAAGGGATGATGGTGAAAAAAAGGTGAAGAAGTGGGTATGGAGGTGAGATAATGGTGTGAGGAGGTCTAGGACTTCACGAACGAAGTGGGTGAGTAATAAGGATGGTTGGATTTGTTCAAGGAGGGTTAGAGCAATGTTGCACAAAAATATGGAAATTAGGTCTCAAAGTGAGGGAACGTGGCAAATGTGAGGCAAGAATCAGAGTTGGAAGCCAAAGAAGGTGGTATTGATGGAGTAGGGGTAGGAAAAGAGGTATCATAGGTGCTCTGCAAGTTATTTTCCCAAACTATTCAATCAAAGACTCGGAAAACCAAAGACCTAGCTACTTTAACCTAATCTGACATGAATATCAACAAAGGAAATGAACAGAAGTTTATTGCAACGAAATCATGTGAAATAGCTATGCAAACTAAGCAATCAGGAACCTGAACATGTAACCACAACTGGTATCAACTTCTACAAATGAAAATTTAACACTAACAATTGCATGATGAAGCAAAGACAGTGTTTTTGGTGGCAGCAAGGACACCTTGGTCTCAGCTCATGGTCCCACAGAGGGAGAGGTGAGATCAGGGGTGCTTGATGGCCTTTTTCTGAATATTTTCTCTATTATTGACCTATCAAAACAATCTGAACATGAAAAGCATTTTTAATCATCAACAATGACCTAGGTAACCAAGCAAGACTGTGATCTACTTAACATAAATTATTTTGCAAAGACATTAAAAGCATATAACAGTACACAAAGGAGGACTTGGAACTTGGGTTGGGCCCAACCCCAAGAGCTACAGGCTCCTAAGAAAAAGCTCAGAATTGATGCCAAATGCAACTGCTTTCCATTATTCAAAAATAACCATGTCACAAAGAAAGTTGTAAAGCAGAAGCTACAAAATAAGCTGAAAGACTAGCAGCACTATAGTGCAGAATACAATTGTTCAAAAAGTAACCTACGAAGGCTGGAAGCCTTCCTATTTATGCACTACGAGGATCTCCAATAGCCCTCCTTAACTCGAGGGACTTGGCTGCTCTAACTGCCAGTGATCAGTCACTTTACACAAAACTACTCGGCTGCCCTTGGGAATTCTTTTCGGTGGCCTGCTGAACTCTGAGCTAAGGGTGGAGAATTCGAGAAAGGGGCCATTTAGTGCAAGAGACACCCTTCCTATGAATCCTCACCCTTGTTCCTTCATGCTTGGCTGTCATCTGGCTCATAAATGCTTGGCCTTGGTCCAAAATTTGTCCAAAAATCTGCAATAACCACGTGTTAGCCTTCTTGGTCAAGTGACTATTCTCATTCGTTCAACTAACATAAATATACTCAAAAAACATGCTTAAACTATGAAAAATGGTGGATTGATGAAGAAAAATAGGCAAAATGAGCCCAATAAGCTAATCGTTTTTGGGGCTCATCAGTAGCAAAACGTTATTCTCAGGTGCCGGGAATTGATTTTGGTGATATTTTTTCTCTTATTGCCAAGGTAACTTCTATTAGATTACTTTTATCTGTTGCTGCTTCTTTTGATTTTGAGGTAGAACAAATGGATGTGAAGACAACATTTCTTCACAGGAATCTGGAAGAAGAGATCTACATGAAGCAACCTGAAGGATTTGCGGTGAAGGGTAAGAAAGAACTAGTATGCAAGTTAAAAAAGTCTTTGTATGGGTCAAAACAGTCACTAAGGATGTGGTATCAAAAATTTGATACATTTATACGGGGACTTGGCTTCACGAGAAGCAAAGAAGATCACTATGTGTGTTTCAAAATAATTGGTGACCGTGTTATTTATCTGGTCTTGTATGTGGATGATATGTTGCTGGTTGGAAATGACAAAGAAATTATCCAGGATTTGAAGACCCATTTGTCCTCCAAATTTGACATGAAAGATCTTGATGCTGCAAACTATATTTTGGGCATGGAAATTAAACAAGATAGGGCAAAGAGGAAGCTCTAGTTAAACCAAAGGAATTATGTCAAGACAATATTACAGAGGTTTAATATGAAGGATAGTAAACTGGTGAAGGTTCCTATTCCTGTAGGTGTAAATTTATCTGCTCACCAGTGTCCCAATACACAAGAAGAGGAAGAGGACATGTCTCACGTTCCATATGCAAATGCAGTCAGTAGTCGAATGTATGCAATGGTATGTACTAGACAAGACATTGCACATGTAGTGGGAGTATTGAGTAGGTTTATGTCAAAACCAGGGAAGGAGCATTAGACAACAATGAAGCGAGTTTTCAGGTATTTAGTGATTATGGTTTGTGCTACCAAGGAAGAACGGGATTGGACATAGTTTTGGACATTCGTGGCTTTGTTGATGCACACTGGGTTGGATATTTGGATCAGAGAATATCTACAAGTGGGTATGTTTTTAACCTATTTGGAGGTGCAGTCAGTTGGATGAGTAAGAGACAATCTGTAGTGGCACTTTCAACTACAGAGGCAGAATACATGTCAGCCACACATGCAAGCAAGGAAGCAGTTCGGTTGTAGAGATTATGTTCAAGTATGGGGTTAGTACAATGAGTTATAAGGATAGACTGTGATAGCCAAAGTGCAATTTTCTTGGCAAAGAAGCCTTCTTATCATTCAAATACAAAGCACGTTGATGTTGAGTATCACTTTGTGAGGGATATGGTTGAGGACAAAAAGGTGTTGCTGGTAAAGGTGGACACTTTGAAGAATACTACAGTTGCATTGACAAATTCTGTGAGAACTGAGAAGTTCTCTTGGTGTAGAGAAATAATGGGCATTGCAGGGCTGGATCAATGACTAAGCTCACTTGTGGAAAAGAACAACAAGTGGGAGAATGTTGGGTTGTGTTATATTCTTTCCACGACTACACAACATGCGGGGGGGTGGTAGCCCCCCCTCTACGTTCCGCTAGGCACTACTAGGGGGTCACATGGGGGGCGATTTCCCCCTTATTGCAGGGTAAGTAGGGGGCAATAGCCCCCCCTGCATGGCGTCTGGGGAAATGCCCCGGGAATTTATTCTTTGGACCCTATATTAGGTGGGTGGACCTACCTACAGTTTTGTGCATGGATTTCGCACATGGTTTTGGGCGTGATGGTTTTGTGTCCATGGTATTTTGTAGACATGGTCAAGGGAATTATAGTTATGTTCTAATCTAGGGTTAATGGATTAAGGTTTATGGATTCTTTGACATGTATATATATGTATTGTAATATTGAAAGAACATAATGAAAAATCAATCTGGTAGTCCTGGTTTTGGGATCCAGGGGAAAATCTCTGTGTATATATGTTTTATGTTTTATGCTCTTGCCATTGTTTATTTTCGATTTTTTAGAATTCGTATGCAAGTAATTTTTGTACAGGGTTAAAACCTACATACACGACCCTTTCCATCTGTTGTTGTTGTGCGGAGGAGCCCTGTCTAGAAGTTGTGGATGTGGCCACAGTTTTTTTCTTGCCCTGAGGGCAAATAATAAGGAAGACAAATTTCCCGGTATGGGAAATGATCTTACTACATTTCTTGACAGATATCAAAGAGATGGTAGTAGGCGATGCTACCTTTGGTATCTTGTACAACTTATTTCCCAAAGAAATCATGACAGCGTGAGGCCTAGACTCATACACAACATGACTCTTCCACAAGTATGGTTGGCCTAATAATACATAAAAAACTTCAAGAGGAGAAACATCACATAGTACCTCATCCATGAAGGGCTTAATGTTATAGGGAAGGTGACACTGTTGGTTGATGCAGAGATCTCACCCTTGGTGAAGCCACCAGATGGTGTACGATTGTGGGTGTGGTGTGGTCAGTAAGACCATCTCCTTCATGACCATAGTGAAATGAGGTTCTTTTGGCTTCCGTTTTTGACAATGGACTGCAATGGAGAACACTTCACCCACATTTGTGAGTGGAAGAGTCGCTCCCCCTCCTCTGTATCTTCAGGCTCAATCTTCTAGATATTGGTGGTGGTAACGGTGGCACTAGGCTCTGCATCAATAATATGCTTCCCTTTGTCATTCCCCTTGTCAATTTATGACTTAGATTCGGAACATGTATTTGATTCGTAAGCCTTCAACTCAGCCACCAGTAACTGCTTGGATCGACACTCACTTGTATTGTGAGTGGGAATTTGATGGAACTCACACCATTTCCCTCTATCGTTCTTTATCTTCGTGGTGTTTTCCTTTTCTTGTGGCTTCGGCGGGTTGTCCTAGATCGCCCCGCCTTGGATTTGTCCTTTGTTCTACGATTTGGGGGCACCTTTCCCTTGCTTTGGATTCGCAAATCCAAAGCCTTGCTTCTTTTGTTTAAATTTCTGCTCAATATTGACAACATATTGATAGGCGACACCCAATGAGGATATGTGTAGGAACTCCATCTATTCTTAGATGTACTTATATAGACAGTCGCGGTACTTGAGTACCAAATTCCACATAGAATCCTTGATACCCAACCTCGTGTGAAGGGTATGAAAAATATTTGTGAACTCTGACACATCTTGGTCCCTTCCATGCCGCAATGTGGTCCACTTTATGTATTTAGCGTCATAGCTTCTCACAGGGTAATATTGTTCCCTGATGGCGTCTCAGAAAGAATCCCACATGGGTGTGACTTAAAACAGTGAGGATTCCCTCTCATCCTTTTGCTCACATTAGGTTTTCCACCAGTCCTTGACATGGGGGGTGGCTTTGAGGAGTGCAAAAGTAATATTTTCCTTATTGGAAAAGCCATGAACCAAAAAATATCCTTCCAACATATTTAACCATATATCTACAACGTATGCATATATCTGGCCTTCAATTATGGGAATGTCAAAGTTAACTTATACCTTAAAATGAGTGGCGCCTCCAGAGTGGTTGCTAGATGAAGATGCGTTGTTGGTAGGTAGTCGTTTAAGGATTTGGGAAAAGTTATCCATCATCCTGTTCCTTTTTCGTTTGAGGGCTTCCTTGAGCAATATTTTGAAAGGATCACCTACTCCCTCATCTTTCTTTTATTCTAGCATGGGAGGTCGTTGAGGTTTGCGAGATTGGTCTTGCAAAGGTTCAACCAGTTCGAGCCCTAACTCTTTATACCCTGACCTAAATGGGGACATGTAAAGAAAAATAGAGAAAGAGCAGGCCGCTCTGATACCACTGACTCATACTTACCCAAGAATGAAAAAAAATATAGATATAAACCTAAACACAAAGATGCAGCAGAAATAAAACTTCATTTCATTAATACTAAAGAACTGAAATATACTTACATGCAAAATCGAAATAAACTATCTCGAGCGATAGTATTTTATCTCTGAGAATAGATGTGGTGGCCACATGCCTCTAAACTATGTTACAATGAGGCTCAAGGGACTTTTTAATATTGAAAAACAAAGGAAAACCATAAACAACCAAAACCCTAACCCCAAGAGATGAAACGCCAAGAGTTTGTGGGCCCCATTGGGGTTAGTTGGGCAACCAACTTCCTGGGGTCGTAACTTGGTCATATGATCTTTGTTTGGAGCGTACGATACCTCATTGGAAATATATCTCCGAGTATGACAGGATTTGATTTAGACCCCTACCTATGGATATGGGCCTACTTCGGAGCTAATAAAATGTTGTTTAGGGGGTCAAAACAGCCCCAAAAGTTTGGGACCCGAAAAACTGCTAAAAATAGTAAATGTTGCTATAATCAAGGAAATAGACGAAACTGACTGGATATTTAGGTGGAATATGTGGGTGGCCACCAATATCCACCTAAATCATAGAGCTATTGAGGTATGTTCCATATCTCAAGGATGAGAAAGAAAAGATCCAAAGGTTCATCAACGGGTTTCCATTATCATTCAAAGACGAGATTGAATTTGATTAGCCTTGGATATTAGAAGAAGCCATCGAAAAGTTGAAGCATTATTATGAGCAGTCAAAGCACAAGGCTAAGTTCAAGCATGACTAGAAGGGTAGTGATAAGACTAAAGGAAAATGGCCCAATAAGCAAGGAATATCTCAAGATGCAAGCAAGTGAGAAGGAAAATATGACTCCTCATAAGAAGTCCAATGTAGTGGAGAAGGGACATGGGTCTCGGCCTATGGGGTAACAAAACAAGGGTAGTGGTAGAGAGCCATTGAAGTGTTGTACTTGTGGTAGAGATCATCACAATAAGGATTGTCCATTATATTAGGGTGGTAGGACTCAAATCTGCAGTGCTTAGGAGGTGCAAATAGTTGGGGATGTAAGTCAGAGAATTCCCTGAATTTATGCAACAATTGATAACAGGTAGGAAGACCACCAGTTATCCATCATAGAGATGGAATGTAAGATTTGTGATGAAGTTGTTTCTATTTTGATTGATCTAGGATAAAATTATAACATGTTAGTCCTGAATTAGTGGATCAGTGCTATTTGAATAAGGAAGTGCATGTAGAATATTTCTTGGTGCAGTTGGGTACATGGACCAAGAGAAGATTTCATCATTGGGTGAAGCCTTGTGCATCTGAGATTAATGATATATCTACATAATCAAACCTAAATTTTCTTCTTTTGGGTGCATATATCATGCTTTTGGGCATGGATTGGTTGTTTATTCACAAGACCAAGATAAATTTCCATGAGAAGGCAATTGAGTGCCCAGATGATGATGGAGAAAAGTGAACCTTGCAGGAGAAGAAGAAGCCTACATCAATGAGAATAGTTACAACCATGCAATATAAGTGCAACCATAAGAAAGGTTGTTTATTGTTTTCAGTTCATGTTTCTAGTGAAAAATCATTGGATGATGAGGATGATGAAGTCTAAAGGGGGTATCCTATCTTGCAACAATTTTAGGATGTGTTTCCTACGGAGATTCAAGAGCTTCCCCCTCATAGGGAGGTGGATTTTTCTATTGAGTTTAATTCAATAACAACACCAACATCTAAGGCACCGTAAAAGATGAGCACTCCTGAGTTGGTGGAATTAGAATAACAACTTAAAGAGATTCTTGACAAGGGATACATAAGGTAAAGTGTATCTCCTTGGGGTACACCAATGTTTTTTGTAAAGAAGAGCGTGTTGACAGTGTTGGATACTACCAACATGCAAGGGGTTCTCCCCGATGGAAATTCCTGATTAGAATTAACACCATTTGGTGTAGGAGCACTTCCAGAAATAAGGTCTGGTTTCCATTTTTCTTAGATATTTTCCTTGGCTACAATGTTCAACACGAGAGAGTAATGTGCATGCACTTTTGATTGAACAAGTGGGTATGCCTTGTAGAATGTTCAGTTGAAAATTGTATCAAGGTTCTTTCACCGAAAGGGGAAATAAAAATGAGCCTTTAAAAGAAGAGTAATAGTACTAATCTAGTAAAGACACACAAGCATATATATGAATGAATCATTGATCAACTAGTGAAATATTTCACATAGAAGCAACTATAGTTAAAAAAAATACAACACACCTTCAACAAGTCAAGCACCAAAGCCACTAAATAGTTCAATTTATTTATTACAGATGAAAACAACATATATCACAAACATTCAAAGAATAATCTTACAACATTTACTACATGTGCATGAAAGTGTGTTGGCTCAATCAGCGTCAAGTATTAAGAAAAAGTTCCAAGTACATAGGTACAATGAATACCACTAGCCCAGATAGTGGAGTGTCAGAGCAACCACTTGCTCCTCCAAAAGAGATATCTTCCTTTCTAATGCCTGGTAGGAGGAGCTAAGGTAAAAAGTATTATGCATGAGATATGAGGGAGTATATATAACAAATGGGGTGACTCTTCACCTCCCTTGTGACTCTTGGAATAACCTCTTGACACTTTGAATTCCATATGACCTTTTGACTCCTTCATGGCTTTTCACATTCGATAAATGACTCTTGGACTTCCACTTTATATTACATTCTCATATATTGAATATTATATAATGATATCCACAAATGATGTGTCAAATGATTACTCATATAACATCTTGACATGATACCTTGACAATACATGACATGAAATTGATGATATGGACTGCGTGATGATATGGAAATGTCAATCCATTATTTTTGTTGTTATTTTTGTGTCTTTTTGAAATATGGTGCATGTTCTTCTTCTTCCTCCTCCATAAGGATTAAAGGTAGGGAATCTTCACTACGATCTTTATGTTCAATTGCTATCGTAATCTGGTGCCCTTTCATTTTCCTATTCAATGATCAATTGATCCTTACAACTACATAGGTGTCTTATAACATGGTCTCCTTCTTCTTATCCTTCATCATCATCCTATCATGACATGATGTAATACCTGCAACTGGAAACCACTCATGACGTGATGACATCAGTCTAATAAATTCCTAGTCTAACATGCTTCATGAAAACCACTAACTGAGTAAGAACTGGGTGTTGGACTGAGAGACTGTCTCAGGGATTTTATATTTGCACAAATTAAGAGGTCAAGGATCAACACTGAGGCTTGAGACTGTGTAGTGCGTAGTTCAAGAAAGCCAAGGTAAGGTGACTGTGCAGTTGAGGAGCTTAAAGAGGTAGGCTTGAGGCTTGAGATTTCCCATTGTCCATTTCGAGAGAAAGGGAGGCCTAGGGCTTGAGAGTTTGCGTAGTTTAATGAGTTAGGCTAGAGGCTTGAGGATTGAGACTACACAATGTGAAGAAGGAACTGACTGGGAGGCCGATTTGTGCAGTTTTCAGAGGTAAGAACTATGCATTGTGTAGTTCCAAGAAGAAAGGTCCATGCTTAAGGGTTGAGATTTTTCAATGCACAGTTCAAGAGGGTTGAATGAAGCTAAGTTTCTCAGGTAGGAACCTTTTAGGCTTTCTCTAAGTGTGGGATCAGTGGGGTCAAAGTGAATAAGGAAAAAAAATGAACATGATCACACACTTAGAACAATCAACGACACAACACTGATCACTCAAAAGATAAGAACAACATGATCCCCTCAATGTGAGGAGAATACGATAAATTTCCCCAAGTGCGACAATAAAGGTGCACTTTGTGACGACACTGACGACACTTGTGTGACAATGCATAAAAATTTGGGAATGAGTGTAATACATGTCTACATGATCAATAGAACTAATTGGCACCAAAGTTACCCCTTGAAACAAACCAAAACTTCGCTTATGTGATATGCGACACTCCTCATGCCAAAAGATGACACTTTGGTTTTCTTACAAACAAGACTTGAAAACTTAGAGGATATACATGGAATGACTCTTATTTCTATAGTTGACAACATGCAAGGTGAAAGTAGGCTCGAAAATTTAGATGGAGGCCAAAATTTTGGAGGGTGTTGTAGCAATGAAAACAGAAGGAAAATACTCTCAAATTGTGTATTAATTACAAGAAGCTGAACAAGGTGACCATCAAGAACATGTATCCATTGACTAAGATTGATTATTTGTTTGATCATTTGAAGGGATCGAAAATACTTTTGAATATGTATCTGAGATTAGGATATCATCAAGTGTGCATCAAAGAATAAGACATTTATAAGACTTCATTTTGTACAAGGTATGGGCACTATGAGTTTGCCGTGGTTCCTTTTGGTCTTACGAATGCTCCAACTACCTTCATGTGTATGATGAAAAATATGTTGCAGCCTTACCTAGATAAGTTTTTGATAGTCTTTGTTGATGATATATTGGTCAATTGAAAGAATGAGGAAGAGCATGCAAAGAACCTAACAACAATATTGAGATTGTTGAGAGAGCATAAGTTTTATGCCAAGCTTAACAAGTTTAGCTTCTTTCATACTCAGATTCATTACTTGGGATATGTTGTTTTCAAGGAGGGAATAACATTGGATCCAGAAAATATTAAGGCTATCTTGGAGTGGCCAACTCCCAAGAATGTGAATGAGGTCATATCATTCATGGGACTAGCAATTTATTATAGGAGGTTTATTATGAATTTATTTAAGATTGGCTATCCTATCATATATTTGCAGAGAAAAGGAAAGAAGTTTGAATCGTCTGATAAGTGTGCAGCCAACTTTGATTGATTGAAGAAATTTCTTACAAATGCTGCAATTTTGAGGATTGTAGATCATGATAAGGACTTTGTGGTTTATACAGATTCCTGCAAGGAATTACTTGGTGGAGCCCTGATGCGGGAAGGGTATGTGGTTTGCTATGAATAATGGAAGCTGAATGAGCATGAGAAGAATTATGTGACTCGTGATCTTGAGTTTGTAGCTATCATTCATGCAATGAAGATGTGGCAACATTATCTCATTGACAGGATATTCATTTTGAGGAGTGATCATAGTGGACTAAGGTACTTGTTTGACCAACCCAATTTTAATGTAAGGCAAGCTAGATGGTTGAATACTCTCAATGAGTTTGAATTTAAAATTAGGTATATCAAAGGAAAGGAGGAATGGGTTGTGTATTATCTCAGTAGGAAAATCATATTTCAACTATGAGCTCTTATGGGATAGATTTGAAAGAGCGGATTTCACATGCAGAGCGACATGATGAGAGGTACTAGAAACTGAAGTGGAGATTGTGGCAGCAAGGTGAGGGTGATAAGGATGAGGAGTATCGCCTCACAACAGAAGACTTGGTTAAATTCAAGAGTAGGATCTATGTGCCTGATAGTAGTGAATTGAAGAAGCTTATCTTAAGCGAGTTTCATTTCAAGCCATATTCAGGCCATCCACCATTGCATCAACCCATATAGGTTTCTCTACTACTTCCTCAAAAGAGGATGGCTCAGTCTCTACAAGCTCAATCATTAGAACCATGTAGCCAGTGTACTGATTTGGTGACCTTCTCTACTTTCACTAATTTGAAGGAGCACCCACATTCTCACTCACATCCTACACAAGTCTCTCAGCTTCCCTGGTCCTTTTTCTACCTTCTCTGGATGGTTCTACTTGAGTTGGTGTTTCCACCCTCTGCTCCTCAATTTGTGGCTACTCCACAACTTATTGAGGTTCCTCCTTCGGATCTAAAAGCTCTTCTTTTGGTGGGATCTAAATCTCCCTCTCAAGAGAGCACTGTAGGGATTTATCTTCATTGAATTTTACATCCCTTCACACAACTACTATTCTAAGGGATGGAAAGTACACACAGTAGTTGTGGGGATTTTTTTTGTAACCCACAAACACCCCTAATTCTACTACCAGCTCTTCTTCCTTGATTCTGTGGAGACATGGAAGCAAACAAAGGCTCCAAAAATCCTGAGATGCAACACATCTGACTTTCTTTTCGAAAAAGCCTCCTCCAATGTAATCATGCCCAAATATGATGAGGACTCCAGTTCTACAAATATACTATTTTGTTGTATGCCTTGGCCCACAAATTTAGAGGTCAACCTTGATCATGTAACATTTCCTTCATTTCTCCCACAATTCTACAGTTCTTCCTCTCATCGCCCCATTCTACTATGGTTTGTGGGGTGTTGTCAACTCTAATCGGATTCCTTCTTTTGCACATAAATTTTTAAACTCATTCAATACGTACTCACCTCCATTATCACTCCTAAGAACCTTCACCTTCTTTCTCATTTATTTCTCAACCAGTGCCTTGAATTCTACGAACTTGGAGAATGTCTCATCCTTCTTCCCCATGAAGAATATCCAACACTTCCATGGGAATTCATCAATAAAAATGACAAAATATTTTTTCCTGGTAGTAGAGGCTATCGAGAAAGGTCCACAAACATCATATGGGATCATTTCAATGACTATGAGTTCTTTTCTATGTCGATCATGGAATGTGGATTTTGGTACTTCCCCAAAGTACATCCTTTGCATACTTCTTGCTACTTAAGTGCTCCTTTGAGGAGGCTTGTGGTTATTTGTTGCATGATCTTCAAAGATCCATGATGCAAATGGCCAAGTCTTATATGCTAAATTTCATTGACATCATGACTCTGCACCTTCTACGACTTTGTGCTCAATGCAACACAATCCTCCACATCTAGCTTGTATAGGTTATTTACTCGAACATCGATCTACTTCACTTGTCCCATGGCACCATGTCTCAGGAATTCCTTTCCTTTGTTGATGATCACATCATAACTATGGTAATCCAAAACTGCAACAAAGAGGAGATTTTTATTTAGGCCCTGAACGAACATGACATCCTTGAGCCTGAAGGGGGAGCTCGACTCTCTTTGAAAGGTGACTGTACCAGTACTGTTGCGCTATACCTTCGTCATCCCCCATCTTGATGTGCATTTGCAAATATTTTTCTTCTAAGTTACTGAAAAAGTATTTATTCCCTGTCATATGAAACATGCACCTGATTCCAAGTACCACACACTCCCCATCCTTGTGCTAGTCATGCATGCAATGAAGGTAAAGTCAAGTTCGAATTGTGAAGCCAAAGCTTCACCTATTTCTCCTCATGAGGTATTTTTTCTTGCCTTCTTGTGTGGACACTTCATGGCATAATGCCTCAATTCATGACAATGGAAGCATTTAATTTTTGACAAATATTTCTTATTGCACCCTTGGATGGATTTTGGTTTGGATTGGGATTTATTCCCTTTTCCCTTATTTTCCTTTCCATTCAATGCAATTTTTTCTTCATCCTCGCCCTTGGATGAAGTCCCATCTCTAGTATTCTACCTTATTTTCTCTTGAACCAAATCATACCATAAGTTCTCAGAACTCAGTAGTTTCTCCCTCCCATTCACTAAATCTCGATAGTTATGCCAACTCTTGGGAAGGCCCAGAAGGGATAGGGTTACCAAGTCTTCTTCAGGGGCATTAACATCGACCCTGCTAAGTTAATCACGAAATTGTGTAAACTTGCTAAGACACTGCAGAATTGTGTCTTTCTTTTGCATCTTGATACTTCAAAATTTATCCTTGAGCGTTATCTTCCAATGGTCACTACTATTCTCAAAGAATTCTATCAGTGCTTTCCACATTGGAAAAAGAGTTTCGTTTCCATGGATATTCGAGATAATATAATTCCTTACTCCCTCCAATATTATCCTCCTTACCTTGGCTACATCTTTCTTCCGCTAAACAAGGTTTTGGGCATCAGATTCTTGTGGTTTTGTAACATCTGAATTGATGTATTCTAGCAACCCATTGTCATCCAATGCTGCCTCCATGCAACAAAATTAGAGGTGCCTTCCAAGGCATACTCTAGCCTTATTCCATTGAAGGCCATCTTCTTAGCTCTTGAGAAATCCTGTTACATTGATCTTCAAATTCGAACCTCTAAGAAACAAATTCGAATTTCCTGTTCTAATGTGAATCCAACTTTGATACCATGTAGAATTTAGGCTGTATATTTTCAACTGCTCATGAATTTTTAATCAAAATCACAAGACAGAAAACTACATTATTGCTTTGTGGACATTAATTCACAATTTTGAACAAAAAAGTCAGACATGCAAGAAGAAATGACACACACGCAATAAATATTTTTATTTTGGTAAAATAATCTGCCAAAAACCCCAATTCCTTCTTGCATTAATCAAATGAATAGAGATGTATTATAATTTATTTTCTCAACTGAACTCACCCTGTAAGTGCACAACCTATCTCTCTGCTCACTAAAGGCCTTTAACCCAGACTTAGTCAAATTTTGCCTTGGTTTGAGCTCCAATTTCCTTGTATTGTTCCTTAAGGAATTATCCCCCTATTATTTAGGAAATTCCTCTAATGGAATTGCACAATTCCTTAGGCTGACCATCTGACTGCATGGAACAACTGTACACTTAAGACTAGTCTACCACTGATAGTACACTGCCTTGGAATATCCACCTCAACTGGGTAACTTGAATTCTCTACATGCACTAGCTATTTTGGGCTGATTTATCAGTTAACTGGATGATCACTAAGTTTTAATTAATTCCCATTGCTTAACTGACCTTCCACTAGTTCCACCAAAAGTTGGAACTAGTTTAACTGAAAACAACCTGAGATAATTGACCTTGATTGCTACAAATTAGCAATCACACATGCAGAACTGAACTCTAACTCCTCCAAATCGAAATTACTGAGTAAAATGGGCGACACAAGTCATGTCACACAAGTTAACATCATCCAAGTTGTTTGCTGATGTGTAAATTCATTTTTTCTCAATTTAATCATGGCAAAATCAAATTGAGAAATTATTGCTACATTTTTCAACAAGATGGTTTCAACGTGGACTTCTTTCAAGCATGTTGGAACATTATCAAGCATGAATTCTAGATGGTGGTATGGAACTCTAGAAGATTTGCCTCCATTCTAGCCACCTTGTATGCCACTTTCATCCCACTAGTCCCTAAAGATAATAAGGGTGAAAGTCCATCTACTTATAAACATATATCTCTTTGTAATGTTATTTACTAGATAATTTCCAAGGTTGTAGACAATAGATTAAATCCCATCCTTCTAAACATTATCTCAAAAGAGAATATTAGTTATGTGGAAGGAAATAATAGTATGGATAACATCCTATTGGCACATTAAATCATTGATTCTCTAAAGATCACAAAGAAACTAGGTATGCTCATTAAGTTATACCTTTCCAAGGCCTTTGATAGAATAAGTTGGAAATACATGTGTCATATGCTTGTAGCCTTTGGATTTGGAGAAAAATGGATATATTGGTTGTCATCCCTTATTTCCAAATCCTTCTTTTCCATATTGGTCAATTACTCTTCCTCAAACACCTTCACCCACTCCAGGGGCACTCGACAACGACCCTTGTCTCCTTTTTTTTCCTTTCTCATGGTGGAAGGATTCAGTAGATATATTAAAGATATTGTAAACCATAATATTATTAAAGGTATGCATATCCATAATGATTATGTCCCTACCAATCATCGACAATTCACTAATGAAACTCTACTCATGGGTCACCCCTCTACTACTGAAGTCAAATCCTTCAAGAATATAGTGGATAATTTCCAAGAAGCCTCAAGCATGGAAATCAATGTATATAAATATCATATTTTCTTCTTTAACACTCCTTTATTAGTTAAAATTCATATCTCTTGTACTATACATATCCATAAATATTCTCTTTCTTCCAATTGCTTGGGTGATATGCTCTTGGAGAGCTTGCTTAGACTGGTCTTTTGGGAATAATTGACAACAAAATTTGAATAGAAACCATCAAGTTTTAGTTTTAGGGTTCTAAATTTTTTGGGAAGACTCACACTTCTATAATATGTTCTTCAAGCCATGCCTCTATGCCTATTTTCAACCTTAGCTACCCATAAAATTGTACTAAAAAATATTTGAAACATACAACACTCTTTTCTATGAGGGGGTGTAAAAAGGGAAAGAAAATGGTCTCTAATATCATGGAGCAAAACCTACTAATGCAAGATAAAAGGAGGGATAGGATTGTGAGATCCAAACTCATTGGTGATAATTACGACATCCAAAAATTGGTGGAAATGGATCATGGATGCTAACTCTCTTTGGGTAAGGCTATTGAGAGTCAAATATATAGCCAACATAGAATATAACAATATGAAAAGATTATAAGGGGATCTAAGGGGATCTCAAATATGGAACAATGCATAGAACAACAAGGACCTTATTCAAAACCACTTCTTCTAGGAAGTCAAAGAAAGGAAGACAACTTTATTCTGGGAAGACTCCTAGAATAAGCTTCCCACACTGGCACAACCAAGATGCTATCAAGAATTGAAGGAATGGAAATTGGACAAGGGAATATTGAATGTTGTATAATATTGGTAGGACATAGGAGACCCCAGTATGTGGAGAAAGTAGAAACCAAAATATTAGTGAAACTATCTTAAGAACTAGGAATCCCTAGAGGAACTGTGTTCAAAACTTCAAGAGAGGCCAATTAAATTCTCGGAGGGCCTTGATAAAATCAGATGAAAAAAGGGAAAATTTAACCTCACAGAGGCATACAAATTAGAAATTGGATATGCAAATCTCCTATATGTCCAACTTTGGAAGAAAATATGGAACCTGAAACAATGGCCCAAAGTCACTACATTCATTTGGTTTCTAGATCATCGCATGGGAAAAATATTAGAAAATAGGTTTCCAATGGTACTCTCGGTGCCACCTATGAAAAAGGGAGGAGGAAACATTGAACCACCTCATGGATGAATGCTCCCATGTTACAATCTTGTGGGATAAAGGATCTGATGTATTTCATAAATATGATTGAACTCATGAAAATGCCATTACCACTATCTCAGAAGGAGGGGGGTGGGGTTAGAAGGTACCCAAATCAAATCATTAACTAAGCTTGGAAACTTATTCTAGGTTTCATGTTATGGGAGAATTAGAAAGAAAGGAATAAAATGGTTTTCATGACATTGAACAACCCACTGAGGATTCCTGGCAGAGAATTACCATGAACATCAAGGAAGCCATTCTTATTGGTAACTGGTCCACTTAAGATTAAAATAAATCCCAAAAGAAGAAATCATTCTACGAGCTCTCAATATTCATCCTTCTCATGCTTTTCCCACTAAGAGGCCAACTCACTCAACCTATGATAGATCTACAAAATGGTTTCATCCCCTATTTTGAAGATTCAAACTCAATTTTCATCGGGCATATAAGGGAAACGTTGAACCTACAAGATTTGGGGAGGGTAATTCACAACTCACTGGTCAGTATTGATAGCACCAATACTATAGAGTTGTTTTCCTTGGAGTATGGCATTCAAGTAGTCATTAAGGAAGGATTAACTGATATATTCATAGAAGGAGACTCCCTACTCACAGTACAAATGGTCCAAAAACATCAAAACTGATTACACCCAACCAAATTTTCCAAAAGTTGGAGATTGGAGAGAGGTTTGGAAAGGGTAAAGAAGTTTCTAACAAAAATACCAATGATCATTCCCTCCTAGATTCACATAACAGGTAACAAAGTGGTAGAAAAATTAGCAAATGTTGGAGTCTCAATGAAAACTCAAGTCCTAGACCTTCCTTGGGAAAACTTTCATATGGAACCTCTTCTAACGCAATGTCATAAGTCGATAAATGCATATTTCCCCTCGCCTATGTCTAGTGAGAATTCTCCATGAGCCATAGAATGATGCAAGATGATACAAGTGGCCAAAGCCACCATTAGTTGGAAGGCGAAAGTGATTATGGTAAGAGGTCTGAGGTCTCATCAAATCTAGTAGATTCATGCAGTACTTAGTCTGTAGTGGAGGTCGTATGGCCCCCTTATTAGTAGGAAGAAGCCAGATAATAAATATGTGTGATAGTTCCATCATGGGGGATGATGCCCTGAGTATGATGAATTACTACAACCACCATTTTAATCATAATGATAGTAGGAAAGTCAGGGATATATTTGTCTTTATCAGGCCTTTCTCGTTCATCATGGCATGGTTTATCTAGAAATTTTGTTTACCAGTGGAGGGATGGAAATTTTCCAAGCATCATCAGGCTCCGTGTAGGTAACATCTCTTGTTTCCTTAGTTTCCTTCAATAACTATTTCATATTTGGATAGGTGCATATATAGTTTCTAATAGTAGTTTATATGCATTGTCAAGGAACCCCTTTGTCACTGCAATACTAAATAATTTCTACTACAACCACCATTTTAATCATAATGATTGTAGGAAAGTTGGGGATATATTCATTGCTACTAAGCCATTATCGTTCATGAGGCATGGTCTATCTAAAAAATTTGTTTATTAGTGGAGGGATGGAAAGTTACCGAGCGACATCGAGCTCCATGTAGGTAACATCTCCCATTTCCTTAGTTTACTTCAGTAGCTATTTCATATTTGGATAGGTGTAGATATAGTTTGGAACAATAGTTTATATGTAGTGTTAAGGAAACCCTGTGTCACTGCTACACTAGATTATGGTAAGAGACCTAAGGTCTCATCGACCTTAGTAGATTCATGCAATACTTTTTCTATAGTGGAGGTCATATGGCCCTTACCTACAGCAAGAAGCCTAGTAATCAATATTTGTGACCCTCTATTGTCGATTTTAACCTTGTACAACAATTACCTACAAATGAATTCTTAAAATAGAAAATATACAATAGCGAGAACATAAAACAAATACACAGAGATTTTCCCTTGGATCCTAAAACCGGGACTACCAGATTGACTTTTCATTATGTCCCTTTTAATGTTACAATACATATATATACATGCCGAAGCATTCATAAACCTCAATCCACTAACCCTCGATTAGAACATAACCATAGTTCCCTTGACTGGATATACAAAATACCTTGGGTAGAAAACCATCATGCCCAAAACCATGTGCAAAACCGATGCACAAAACCATGGGTCGGTCCACCCACCATCTTTGGGTTTGCATATATATAGGAAAAAAAAATTCCCAATGTAAGGGGGCTAACTCCTCCCTGTAAACCCACCGACATGGGGGGTTGTCACCCCCCCTTTGAACCCCTGCATGCGACTAGTGTAACCCTATATTGTTATTAGTACAATAGTGGGCTTCTATGGGGCACAATAATATAATAAGGGGATTGTACTAATAACAATAAGGGGTTACACTAGTAGTACAACCCCCTTATTATATTATTGTGCCCCATAGAAGCCCACTATTGCTATTATTGTGCGCTTACATTATTATTGTTATGTCAGCTCTGATTATATTATGACCCCTTAGACTCCTATATATAGAAAGGAGGTCTTGTCATTTGTATCATCGAAGAATTGTTCATTTGTGTAATATAAAGGAGGTTGACCCCTCGAAGAGGCTGAATTCTAAGGTGTTTATCTATCTTTTCTATCTTTTTGTCAGCTGGTTTCATAACATTTGGTATCAGAGCTTTGGATTCTAGGGTTTCGCCGCTCCAAACAGGTCATCGTGGAATTTTTGCTATAAATTTTTTGCTACAAAGTTTCAGAAGCTAAAAAAAGAACCCATTTGAGAAGAAATCGGTCTGAACCTCGGGTCTAAATTTCAGATCTTTTCTCGCTATATTGTCGGAGCTATGATTTGAGGAAGTTAGGGTTTTTGAAAGCTCCAGAATTTCATCTCAAACAGTTCATCGTGGAATTTTCACTATAATATTTTTTATACGAAGGTTCAGACTCTGGAATTAAAATCCATTTGAGCCAAAATCTTGGTGAAGCTTGGCTCCAAATTTTAGATCTTGTATTTCTATATCTTAGGAGATATAATTTAAGGAAGTTAGGGGTTGTGAAGACTCTCAAATTACATTCTAAACAGGTGACCTTGGTAAAATCGTCATAACTGTCTCCCTAAGCATTAGATTGAAATTTCGTAAGAAGTTATAGAAAGATGATAGACTGTAGTTTTTTGTGTATATTTTTCAAATCCGAAGGTCAAAACAGTGACACGTGGCACTTCATACAATTTTTCTTTTCTGAAAAGGTATATAATTAGGTCATCTTGGGAGATTTTGTATAACTCTTTCTTGGAGAATCCAATTTCAATCAGACTGGTAGCATTAGAAATAGGACGCAAAGGGCTACTGCAGATTGTGATTTCAGAACTGGAAGATCCGAAATTACAAAGTTACAGTCGTTTCAAGATCGAGCTCCTAAAATCAAGAAAAGGCAATATCAGGAAGTTTGGTGGCAAGGATCCGGTAAATTGGATACTACAGATGGAGCAATATTTTGATCTACATGAGGTGAAACTGTTACAAAAGGTACGTATTGCATCTTCATATTTAGAACCGGATCAATTTTTATGGTATAAAGGGGCTTTTTCTCGTAAACCACTTATTGCTGGTCAATTTTCACGGAGGAAATGATAGCACATTATGAGGATATAAAGAGAAACACCTTCTTTATCTAATTGATAAATCTCAAAAAAAAGTGTTCAATGGAAGAGCACACTGAGGACTTTCAAAAATTGAATACAAGGGAAAATGGTTTTCCAGAGAAGCAGAGGATTGATGTCTCCATAGCGACTTTAAAGGATAACATTCAACATGAGGTTTGTCTTTTGGAACCTGATTCATTGGAGAAGGCATTCAGGTTGGCAAGAAAAGTGGAAAGCAAAATTATGGCAACAAGGAATTCTACCCCTCACAACTATAAAGATGGAAGTGTTGTTTCTCCTAGCCTTCTACAACCTACAAGGTTGACACCACAACAATTGGAAGAAAAAATAGCAAAAGGACTTTGTTACAATTGTGATAACAAATACATTAAAGGTCATAAGTGTGCTGAGAAGAAATTATTTTACATTGATTAGGAAGAGGAGGAAGAAAAGGATCAAGAAACATCAAAAGAAGAGGATATACACCAGGAACCAGCCCCAGAGAAAGAAGAAATGAATCCGACCATATCTTGTAAAGCATTGGCAAGAATTACCACTCCTCAAACTCTCAAGATAGAAGGGCATATAAAGAAGAAAAAGGTTCAAGAAGTGAAAGATCACATCGAGAAAGAAGAAATAAATCCAACCATATCTTGTAATGCATTGGCTGGAATTACCACTCCTCAAACTATCAAGATAGAAGGACACATCAAGAAGAAAAATGTTCAAGAAGTGGAAGATCACATCGAGCATCAAGAAATAAATTTGACCATATCTTGTAATGCTTTGGAAGAAATTACCACTCCTCAAACTCTCAAGATAGAAGGACATATCAAGAAAAAAAAGATTGAAGCAGTGAAAGATCACATCGAGCATCAAGAACAAGTTCTCCAACTTTTAAAGGATAACACCACTTTGGTGCAAAATCGAATGAAACAACAGGTAGATCAACATCGCAATGAAAGAAGTTTTGATGTAGGCAATTGGGTATTTTTACGGATACATCTCAAGCAAGCTATTTATGAGAAGGAAATGTTGGCAATACTACATGCACTTAAGAAATGGCAACCTTACCTAATGGGAAGACACTTCAAGGTAAAAATGGATCATGATAGTCTTAGATACTTTTTAGAACAAAGATTATCTTTAGAAGAACAGAAAAAATGGGTCACAAATATGTTGGTTTATGACTTTGAAATCATCTACAAAAAAGGGAAGAAAAAATTTGTTGCAGGTGCACTCTCAAGAAAGGATGAGGATGTGGAAGCATTGTTTTGTGCTATTTCTATTATCCAACCAAATTGGATAAACGAAGCAAGGGATGAATGGAAGAAGGACGAAGAAGTGTGGCCACTCATTCAAAAGTTGTAGAAGATCCCAGTTCAAACAATATTTCCAGAACATGACGAGGAATGAAAAATCATATTGGAACTTGGAGCAGTCACAGAAACAAGAACCTGATAGCTATGAAATTGATCAATTTCAGAGTATCTTATCAAGTGGAAGAACTCACCCGCTGAAGATTCTGCATGGGAGGACATGAATTTTATACAGAAGCATCAAGAACTACTCAAGCGTTGAGGACAACACTTTTTGAAGGAGAGGGGCATGTTAGGTCCCTATACTACTAGTGTAACCCCTTATTGTTATTAGGACAACCCCCTTATTATATTATTGTGCCCCATAGAAGCCCATTATTGTTATTATTGTGCCCTTACATTATTATTGTTATGCCGACTCTGATTATATTATGACCCCTTAGACTCCTATATATAGAAAGGAGGTCTTGTCATTTGTATCATCAAAGAATTGTTCATTTGTGTAATGTAAAGGAGGTTTCCCCCTCAAAAAGGCTGAATTCTAAGGTGTTTATCTATATTTTCTATCTTTCTGTGAGCTAGTTTCATAACAGTAGTGGAAAGAATATAACACACACCCAACATCTATCACTACTACACTGGATAATTTCTAGTTATATATAGTGGTTGGTTTGTGGAAGCACATAAGCCCAATTGTTTTTTAGAATTCTAGATTTGATTGGGAGGAATTTTCTTCTCAAGGAAGGGCTTACTAGACTAGTACTCTCTCCAAGGAAGTGATGCAAGAGTATTCTATTTTAAAAAATGACCTTTATTGTCAACTTAGAGTGATGTGCTTCAGCCCGATGGCAACTTACTTCCTAGAGCTTCCTAATTTCTCCCCCATATGTCCTGGGTTTCCCGAGTCATGTCCAAGCTCAATCTACATTCAGTAATAGTGGCATGGAAACCTAAACATAATTTCATGAGCCGGATCAACCCTGTCCGGTCTTCAAATTTTTGGGATGTATTCATTCTAATTTAGTCTATGTAGTGGATTGGTTGACCCCTTGATTTCTCACAATGTTTAGGGGATGTCGTGGTTGAAGTAACTTTACAATCAATCAAGGTGGTGGGGCAGTAGGAGGAAACATGGTCGGTGCCAAATTGCACCAACCCCAACCTCTTATGCATAGATTGTAGTGGAGGAATTTGTGAGTAGTTATCACTCCTATAACTTGCCAATTGTCTAGAGAGAATTGGTTATAGCTAAGGAGGAAGTGAAACAAAGGTGCAAGAATCTATAAAATGTGGAGATGCTAACCAAAATTGGGGATTGTGTGTCAAACATCGGTTGCACCCATACCTAGCAAACTTGATGCCTCCGTGCAATTGACACTTACTGGAAAATGAAGGTGGTTATGGGAAGGTTATGCAAGAAAAAGGTGCAAGCCAACAAAAGACTTAGGTCTAGCTTGAGGAAATTCAAAAGAAACTGAATAAATTCGGCCAAAAACTCAACATCATAGTGGAGCACCCGACTAACATTGTGTTTATATAGGTCAAGGTGGAAGATGGACACTCAAAGACCATCCAGGGGATTCAACCACCAATTAACTTTGTTTATGCACCATGTGATTTATCTACTTGTTACTTATGTTGTCTCTAGTTATGTCTATCACTATTCATCTTATGTTTATTTACAATATAGTAGAAGTAGGATACCATACCAACTTGCCCCATTTTGTAATGTAACTACGTTTTGGACAAGAATACATGATATCCACTTGTCAAAAAAACATATGTTGTGTTATTGGTCTAGTTTCCCTAGTGGCAAGCCACTAGCAATAACACAATAAATTAGGAATTTGCTTTGATTTTTTGAAATAATACAAAATAAAGTAACTTTTATATATATATAAATATAATTTTCAATGTTAGTTAACATAGAGTAAGGTTTTATTTTTATTTGGAGCTAGTTTCCAAATAAAATTCATTGTATTTTAAATTATCATATATTACATTGTATTTCTAGTAGTAAATATGGTTATTAAGAAAAAGTAACTTATTTTAAGAGAGTGTAACTTGGAGTGGGTGAATTTAATTAAATATTAAGAAAAACAGTTTTTCTTTATTAATATTTTTATTCAAAAAAAGGTTCCATTTCCAGGGTGTATTCTACTTATTTTACAATATTGTCGTATTCTCGCTAGCATGATTTACCCAAATGTACCCCTTGTCATTTTATTTGATGCTGGGACAAAGTTGATTTATATTACAATTGACAAAGTTGATTTATATTGTAGTTTACAAAGATTTAAATAATAAGTAAATAAAAGTTAATAAATAACAAGAACCAATTGTGGAAATTGACATTTACCCATTAATATGACAACAATATATTTACATGATCGAATAGTGAATTTCCGTGAAGGAGATCAAACAACACCGAAATCAGATGATTACTTTCAACTCTTATTTAACTGGCATATTGCTACTTCATTTTACAATATTATCATATTCCTGGTCCCATTATTTACCAGCCACCATTTCAGTATGGGCTTTGGCAAAGTTTATTTGTATTGCAGTCTGCAAAGATTTAAAAATAAGTAAATAAAAGTTTGATACATCACCAAAGCGGATTGTGGAAATTGAAATTTATTCATTAATATAGAAACAACATATTAAGATTACCCAATAAAAATAATAGTGAAATTCGATAGAAAAGACCGAACAATACTGAAATCACACGAGAACTTTCCACTCCTATAAATTGGCATATTCCTACTCCATTTCAAAATATTGTCATATTACCAATAGTCATTTCATTCCAAACTTTGGACAAAGTTGATTTTTGTTGCACTTTGCAAAGATTTAAAAAATAAGTAAATTTCATTCCAAACTTTGGACAAAGTTGATTTTTGTTGCACTTTGCAAAGATTTAAAAAATAAGTAAATAAAAATCAATTCAACATAGGAGGAAATTGCGGAAATCGAAATTTACCCATTAATTTGGCAACAATATACTACCATAATTCAAAAATATTAATATTGAAGTTCCATTAAAGAGGCCAAAGAATGTTGAAATGAGACCATAATTGAATTTTGTTTTTGCAAAATCGAATAATATTGTAAGGCATTCCTTTTAAAGATCTTACAGTTAAAATGGATTTAAGTTGTCATTGATTAGAATTATAATCTAATTTTCAAATTTATATCGATCTAAGTATTCATTTTAACACTTTTCAATCTTATGTCCCACACAATATCATTGTTTGTGCACCAAAAACCCAACCATCCTTTTGCACGGGCTTCAAAGCATTATTTGGCTTACTAAATGCATCATTGGGGCTTGGACTTAAAGAATATCAACTTATGAAACAAAATGAGCGACAAATCTTATGAGGGTATGGGTCTATCTCTTCAATCATACGAGACTTTCCTTGGGTTTGAAGTTAACTATGTGGATAGAACTCATCTCAAGCATGGGTGGTTGGCAACAATACTTGTTCTTCTTCTTATTCAAGTTCGATTTCTACACATGATATTTTGAGTTGAAATAAATATCTAGTTTGGGTAGTTGGGAGGAATGGTTGTTATATTTTGAGTCTTAAATAAATATATAGCTTGGGTAGTTGGTAAGAATGGTTGTTCTCCTTCCCATCCAAGTTCATTATACCTTAACTAAACCAATGATAAGACTATTATTACTATATGCTTTCTTAACAATGAAGAATGTCATTTTATTAAGTCAATGCAATGATTTATCGACAAAGACATTACCATGTAGTGACGATTATGTGTTGTTATTAGTTTTTACTCTATAACATTGGTTAGAAAATGCCAAATTTTGTCTCAGTTAAGTAAATGCAACCATATATTTCTCTTAAAAAGTTGAGAAGTGATTGAAGCATTTTACTAAGTCAATGTTATAATTTATTGACAAAGACATTACCATGTCGTGACACTTGTTAATATTATGTGTTATTGTTAGTTTCTACTCATAATATTATTAGAAAATGTCAAAATATATGAGTTAAATAAATGCAAACATATATTTTTCAAACAAAGTTGAGAAGTGGCTCAATTATTCAAACTCATGGTTTCTAGGCCCCTATAAAGTTTATGCAAAATGTATAAATTTAGATAATAAAAAAATAACAAATATTCCTACCAACCATTCAAATCCAATTGACCCAAAGATTTTCTGAAATAATTTAAATATTGAAATGTATAAAACCATAAATATAAAGGCAAATTTTATTTTTTTAAATACTCAAAATTTAAGTAATTTATTAATCTTTTAGCAATCACACTGATTTAATTATCCTCTTTTATTTATATCATAATCTAATTTAAGATTTCGTCATGATCACACATCAACTTCACTTATAGAACTTGTTTATTATTAACCCTCAAAATATTGTGAAATATATCTAGTTGGACCTTATTAAACTCATAGAAGTTTATTATAATCTGGGACCCAAAGAACACAACTCAACATCTACATGTTGGTTCCACCCCTTAGAATCTTAAAATAAGTTCAATTTTCAGTATAACTTGTTTAGGATTAAGTTCTATCCTCTCAATGGAGTACTTTCATGTCTTCTGTGGAAATAATTCACTCGTAAACCACTAAGCAAATGAAGGCACTAAAGGGTTGGAAGGTAACATTATAATAAATTCAAAGTTATATAGTGAAACTATCCCCTAGTGGATTTCATGAAGAAGAATATTCTTTCATTTCCATAACAGATGGTGGTATTTTAAGGTGCTTGCATGTTTGGGTTGACACTAACTAGATCTCATTATACGATAGATGCTCTTAATATTTAGGTTGGAGGTGGGATTATCTCTATAGGAAAGGATTGGTCCAAGCATTAGGTAAATCATGGAGCTTTAAGGGTCGAGAAGGTGATAGTCATCATGGTGATGGAGTGTCGTGAGGTATGGGTCTTTATGTCGCAATTGGGGTTTCTTCATTCATTTGTTCCCATGTAATAGCTCCGTGGACTCTATTATCCTTCTTCATTGCTGAAGGGCCTGTCTCTTGGGTGCCTTCCTTTCCTCATCATGGCCTATTGAGCATTTCCAATCTAACCAGAGTTGCCCTAGGGTCATGCCAAATTAATTAAGGAATTACAATATTCAGTTAGGCATATTAAGTGTGGATGGATACATAAGAAACATAGGTTGTGTCATTCATGAACATAATAATTTAACAAGGGAAGATATTCTACTGAGATTGAGGATGAAGTTAGGTATCTCCACAACCAATTAGAAGGAATCATGCATGGAAGACAACCAATTCCTTCATATTCTATCTCTCAATTAACTTTACAAGCTAGATTTCTAGGCCCTTTTTCTTTGCTCCAAGCTCCCGAATTTGAACAAGAAAGTACAGGTTGTGAAATAGGAGGATTCCCTTCGAGCAAGTCGTGCTAATTATCCAAGTTAACTTGAATGTTTCATAAATTCTATAGCTTTTTGGATCTCTATGTTGGAATGTACACACTTAGGAAATTTCAAGACACCATATTTCTCCTTATATTTTCTATAGAGGGCATCACCTGCTTTTTCATGTTCTAAAATTATGGCACTTTCTCAATTTTAATTTTCATTGTAACTCAATTGAATGCCCCAAAAATGAAATTTGATTCATATATATCCTCCAACTACTCTTGAAATAAATAAATATACATATATATGCTTCATCCACATTTATCATTTTTTCAAAACCATTTTTTTTGTAAGACCGATCTTTTTATATTACTATCAAAAGTATGTACATAAATAATTATCATCAACTACTGGTCTATCACTTGGGAAACCAAACAAGTAGCATAAGTTCAAAATTTTATAATTGTATATCCTATTGGCTACTAGATTGTGTTTCAAAAAGAAAAAGGAACCAAGAAATAAAATAAACCAAAAGCTAATAGGCATGACATAAAAACTTTGCTAGAAATATATAGCTTGATTAATCATCATCCAATTGGAGATTCCACTAGGTTTGATGGCTATGGTTCACTATCATTATCTGAGGAAGAAAAGTCAAGGTTTGCAAATTTCTTGACCAAAACTAAGACTTTCCTATTGACCTTGTCCACTTTGTCTGTTAATTCAACCATACAGATGAGAATTTCTTGTTGAGTTTTTGCTTTGCATGTAAGCACTCTGCCCATGATATTTTGATATGGTAATAAAGGTTGATAGTTTGCACATAGGAGGATGAGAAAGTTCTAGGGGAGCTACCTGCATAATGAATCTTTTAGCTTATCTAAATTGGTCTTCAACATCATAGATCACTCTCTGGACCACTTCAGGGATGATATCCCTGTATTTAACCATAGTAGAATGGGTTGCAGTTTGGGCTTGGGTCTGACTATAAGAAGGGCGAGAAAAGTTAAAGGCAATGGTGGGGCCTCTCCTGCCTCGACATTGAGTAGAGGAGAGTCGACGTCTATCCATGGATGCAAAAACACAATATGGGAGTAAACAGAAGAAAAGTACACAGGGAGGGAGGGTAAAGGCATAATTAGTGATCGAGTAGAGAGATAGGAGTGGTACGAGTGGTACACTAAGAAGAAAGACAGAGGAAGAAGAAATCTAGTGGGAATAGGACAACTAGAGGAATGATAAGCTGAGGAAAACTAGGTTAGGGAGAAGCAAGTGAGGTGGAGGGGTATTTTTATAGGGGAAAAGCTCAAAGTGGAACTAGAAAGAAAATACCTCTTAGAATTAAGAACCCAAGGGAAGGGAGGAAAACCCAGAAGACAACAAACCCAAAACTCATGTAAAATATTGAAAGTAACATATTCACAAGTGAAGCACTATTTAGAATAGAGGTGACAATGATGGAAAACTTGAAACTCAATAGTCAAGTCCACAATGAACAAGGGGTGGTATGCCTCGAGTTGGTAAATTTCAAGTTGATAATTATAGCCGAGTCTGCATGCAGGAAGAACTCCATTGTGAGACTAACATTGCTACCTTCCTCTTAGACTAGTGCACTCTTAGTCGTTGTTTAAGATGTTATAGGCCATAGAGAGAGAATCGTTTTGCCCATCTTTAACTTTCTTCCACCACCTTGTGTCATGATACTTAATCAATCACCCTTCAACTTCCATAATTACTTAATTACTATTAAGATGTTTTTGCAAGACGAATGTAGGATGGATCATCTTTCTCTAGACTCCCACACTACAAAGATCATCACTTCAACATCCTGCCATGAACAATCTGTCTTTCTCTTCAGGCATTGTTGTACTCTATCACTTACCGATTTCCATTTGGTAGGCGTTCTACCTTAAATACATAATACTCACATTAAGTATCGAAGAATGCCCCATGTAAACACCCACCGTGAATATTCAAAACTATTATTTAAAAATAATCAAAATTCTAAATATTTCTATCTATATATATATATAACCAAAATTACGCCAAAATATGATTACCCAAAATAGATACAATTTACATAAATTTTATCCAAGGTGGATATCATCAATTACTTATGCGAAAAAAGAAAATGTAGTTTGCGTAACTTTTATTCGCGAGCTGGGGTGGGAGCTGGGTATGATTCCTATCACTTACGTATGCGGAAAGAAAAGGAAAATTTCCCCTTGCCACGTTGGACAGAAACATGCACTAGTTTAATGCATGTACACGTGTCATAAATCGACAATATATAAAATATTTTTTTTGTACTTATGGTTATGATGACAGCGACACGACAGTGAAATTATAAGGAGTGATATTTTTATATGCCGATGTGGATGTTTTGGTTTCTTCTTATGTCGTGTCATAAGAATTGAGTGTGGAATATTCAGGGTTTCTAGTTTAGGCTTCATGTTAATAATAATCCTTCAACAAGTTTCCTTTGAAGAAAATAGATACAGTAGCTACAGGAGCTCCTCGCGTCTCACTTCATAGATTCGTGCTCGTGATTGCTTTACCTATTCTCACTTAGAGAACCTATTCTCACAAAAGCATCAGATATTCAGTCGTTAAGTTTTGATACAGAGAACCTTAAAGTCTCACAAAATCATTGCAGATTCAACGGTTAAGTTTCAATGTGAAAGAACCTTAAAATATTACAAAAGCATTGCGGATTTAGTGGTTACGAGGATGTTCACTGAGAAGGACAGGGCCCGTTTTGTAGGATTCAGACCCGTCCCCTATTCGACCTGCGTGATATGTGAGTGCAAAACCCATTTCACAGAAAAGTTCTGTGAGGTACCCATCTATCTATTTTCTACTTTGCTTGTTAATATTTCAATTTGTGTTCAACGAGGACCGACGCTCAGAACTCCCCCATCCAGTGATCAGACAAACAGACAAACATGGTCTCTTTCATTTGGTATTTTGCTATTTTGTGTGTTATTGTCATTTTCTGTTGTGTTACGCATATACAGAGACTTTAGTTACGCTTTGCACGACACCCAGGGACAGGTTATAGTGGGTGTGTTAAACATATATAGAGGCCTCATCTCAAAATGGAAAACAATGGCAAGGAAATATCAGATTTTGTGGAAACAAATCACTTAGGCTAAGTCAAAATTGCTTCAACAAACAAAACAATGAAGTCGATTTGGGTAAATGAAAAACAATATCGGGGAATTTTAAAGTGCATACTTGCTCACTTTAAATGGGAACAAAGAAGAAGAAAACAATCCAAGAAAAAGAAAGCAAATAGAAGCAGAAAAAATAAGAGCAACAAAAATAAAGTAGAGTCAACCATTTACAGTCCCACATCTACACCTCTTACTTGGTTGTCAAATCTCTATGTCCAAGAACTGATGAAGGCCATGGCAAGGATGGAAATTTTGGAAGCCAAAGAACAGGAAAGGGACCACGAAATCTTAGATATTACACTTGAAAATTGATTTTTAATGCTAGGTAATAGGATCCTAAAAGAGCAAGTAGCAATGCTATAAGAGGCTTTAGAGGCAGGAAAACAAGAATGGGAAAACATGAAGGCAACATGGCAAACCATGAAAGAATCAATGATAGCAAACAAGGAAGTGTTAATTTCTAAAGCAACTAAGGTGGACACACATATATCTCGGTTGGTAGTTATTTCTGAAAAAAAGGCAAAGGAGATCAAGAGGACAAGCATTCCAAAAGAAATCAAAACTAGAGTTGAGGGCACTAAAGGTTACATAAGGATTGAGGAAAAAGAAGATGTAAGTGCTTGTAGAGAATAGGAAAGATAGCACAAAGACAGAAAAGATAGGGAAACAAAATTTATTATAAGAGGAATAAGTGACTATGGAAAGAATGAAAGCACTCTCAATTTGACAAGAGACTTTTTGAAAGAGAAATTACATTGAAGAGGGAAAATTTTTCAAGCAAGAAGGATGGAGAAAATATGTGAAGAGAGGCTTGATCCATAAAATTCATCGTGGTGAGTGTGGAAGACAAACATTATCTCTTAAGCAAAAAGAAAATCTTGAAAGGCTCACACTTCTTCTTAGATGAAGATCTAACTAGCAAACAACAAGAGGTGAGAAGAGAAGAAGTGGAGAAAATTAGAGCAGCAAGAAACGAAGGGAAAAGAGAATGGTTGTACAATGGTAAAACGGTTATTGCAATGTTTGGGCCTCATGGCAAAGCAAGGCAACAATTTGGTAGTAAAGAAAAACCGGTTAATTCTATAATCGGGAGGAAAACAACGGGATCAACATGGATGAATAGGGGCGAAGACTCAAATTTGAGCCTTGTGTTCCAAGCCGCGTAGCAATCAAATCCTACCTAGGTATATCTAAGTCTAGTTTGTTGGAACTGTAGAGGTTACCCTTGGAGGAGGGGACTGGGATAGGGCCTATTGCAGAAGGTAGAGACATAATCTGTCTCATGGAAACTCATGAACATGATGGTTGTAAAAATCCTATGTTTGATAGTTATTTGAAATTATCAGTTTGGAACAAGGCAGCAGAAAAAGGCAAAGGGTCTGGAGGAATACTGGTTTTAGTGAAATAAAAAGAAGGTCATCACATATAGTTTGTGAAAGAAGATACAAATAAACAATATTTATGGTTCAAAATAACAAAGAATGAGAACCACATAAGAATTGCAACATGTTATTTTGCACCTGAAGCCTCAAAAACTTACAAAAATAAGGGGCTGGATAGAAAAGACCCATATGAAGCTTTAAAGCAAGATATTGTTGTATATTATCAGCAGGAGAAGTTATTTTAGTGGGAGATTTCAATCCTAGAACAACAAATCAACAAGCTAGTTTTTTTTTTTGCAAAGAAGATCACAATCCTATCTGGCTCATTGAAGAGGAGAATCCCCAATGGCTGAGACGTTCAGAAGATGACAAAGTTAGCAATCATTTTGGAGAGGAGTTGCTCACATTGTGTGGTGCTTTCAACTTAATCATCTGCAATGGTCTTGATAAATGGAAAAGGTCTAGGAAGATGACTTGCAACACATACAATGGGGCAAGTGTTGTTGAATACATTATTTGTTCACAAAGCTTGATAGAAAGGATAGATGAATTTAAGATTGGGAGAATATGTGGGACTTAAAATCAAACCATAACCCAATTTATATAAAGCTATATTGGTTAGAAGAAGGGCAAAATAGGAAGAAAACCCAATGTTCTTGGCAATCGATATCAAGGGGCAAAATTCTTCTAACACAAGAAATTGCACTATCTTCAAAACAATGTTGGAGAGATCAATTCAGAAGGGTAAGAGTGCTTCCCAAAGCCTCAATAGTCATGAGTTCACAAATATAATTCAGAGTGCACTTGAGAAGTGCAAAAGAGAAAAAAATAGGAAATCTGAATCAAATTGTTTTCCTGTAAATGCTTGGTTTTATGAGGAATGCAAAATGGCAATAAAAACCTTGAAAAAGGCAGACGAGGAGAAGATGAATGTAAAGTTATATAAGCATATTTTAAAAAAGAAAAAATATGAGTTCATCCAAACAAGGTGAGAAGAGATAATATATCTAGGAAAGAATCACCCAAAGCGTTTTTGGCAGGAACTTTAACCAAGGAAGAAGCAAATTGAAAATAATATTACAACCAATCAATGGTTTGACTATGTAAGAAAACTCTATGAGAAAGAATAAAAGGAGGAGCCTCCTCCCAAGATTAACACAACTACAAAGCTTTTCACATTACAAGAAGTAGAGACAAGAATTAAGAAGTTGAAAATAGGAAAGGCAAAGGACTTGGTTGAACTTCAAGCAGAATATCTAAAGTGGGGAATGAACATTCTTGCACTGCACATCATGGAAATATTCAACAACATCATTTGGCAAGGATTCCCAAGAGATTGGAAAACTAGTCTAGCAATACCCCTTTTTAAAAGTGGAGACATTAATAATCCTTCCAACTATAGAACCATTATGATCAATTCTTTGTTTGCAAAGCTCTTCAACAACATGGTGGAAAATAGAATTAGTAAGTGGGCGGAAGTCAAAGAAAAGAGGGCAAAAGGGCAAGCAGGTTTTAGGCCGAAGCATTCTACAGTAGATCATGGTATCACGTTGAGACACATTATTGAAAAGGTTTGGGAGGGAAAAGAAGAAGTATTTTGCTACTTTGTTGACTTCAAAAAGGCATTTGACATGGTCCCTAGAGATAATTTGTGGAGTAGAATGGAAGAACTTGAAATTCCTTTGCATTATAGAGTTGTTGTCCATAGGATTTATGAAGAGGTGAAAGTCAAAATTAGAACTTCAGTAGGCATTTCAAAAAGCTTTAGAAGTGACATCAGAGTCAAGCAAGGTTGCCCTTTATCCCCTACTCTTTTTGGTTTATATATTGATAAATTGGAAGAATGGTTAAATCTACAAGCTGAGAATGGTGTTCAGTTGGGGAAGTTTGTGATAAAGCTTCTTTAATATGCTAATGACCTTGTACTGATTACTAAATTGGCCCAGGGAGTGCAGATGCACCTTTATGCCCTTGAAAATTTTTGTAAAGCACAGGGGATTCAACTCAATATCAGCAAAACCAAAATAATGATTTTCCCAAATAAAAAGAAGCAGAGCCAACATATGTTCTTCCTTGAAGGAAACATTCTTGAAGAAGTAAATGAATACAAGTACCCTGGGATTGATTTCAATAACAAGCTTAATTGGGAGCACTGCAGAAAGAAGAGAAATTTAGGAGGGTGGAAAGCATTATATGCTCTTCAAAATAGATGTAGAGAGACAAACTTATGGGATTGGAAAACAATTAAAGTGCTTTTTGGGCTCCTTGTTTGTCTAGTGATATTATATGGGTGTGAATTGTGGGCTAGCAACATCCCCGTCTCAAAATGGAAGCAAAATGAGAAAATCCAAAAATGTTTGATCATCAACAAGTTTAAAAGAGAAATTTTGGTGTCTTATGAGATAATGTTGAGTGAAAAAGGAGCAACTTCTATTGAAGCAATTGCTATAGTGTGTCTCAAAAGGTATATTCAGAGAATTGAGAAAATGGGAGAAGGTAGATGGCCTAAAGTTATTTTCAATGAAGGAATGAGTGAAAGAAAGAAATCATGGATGAGACAAACAACAAATGGATACAAAAATGGAATATTTACCTTAATGCATGTCCCACAAATATCAAGGATTTAAATACTTATGTTATGGAGAAGTTTTGTAAGCATATATGGGGAAAAGAGTTGGGTAGAAAGAAGTACTATGTTCAAGAATTCAACCCCATGTGTGATCTCCAACAAAAAGAGTACATTGGAGCTAGCATTCCATGGAGAGAAAAGATTCTTATTGCTCAATTAAGAACTAACTCGCATCAACTACGGTGCGAAATAGGTTGGTGGAAAAGGCCTAAAGAAGCTTGGGAAGATCAGGTGTGTACTTTTTGCACTTCAAGGGTAGTGGAATCGGAAAAACATTTCATTTTGGAATGTGATGCTTTCAACGACATCAGAATAGTTACAACAGTATGTTAACAACAGTTCCTTGGCATTGTCTTTTCAGTGAGGGGATTGTTAGAAGGTTGGGTCAGCTCATCATTAATTTGAATAATAAGAGGATTAAATTGCAAAAGGAAAAAAAAACAAGGAAGCTAGTGGTTCCATAGACTGTATCTAGTCTCGTGGACGTTAAAATTTCATTCATTCATTCATTCAATACAGACCTGTTTTACCAAGTATTATTAGTAGTTGGTATATTTTAATCACTTGTGACAAAAGGTTTAATCACTTCATTATTGTTTATGTTAAATTATATATTTATTGATAATGGTGTAGGTCTTTAATAAACACATACTACATATAAAATAATGATGCAGGTATTTTTTATTAATATAAAGGAAACAATTTAGAACATTTGTTATAAGATTAGATCTTTAATAAATATCTAATTTTCGTTTATGAAAAATGATAAAGATTGTCAAGCGAGTCAATTAAACCAGTGGCATATTACTATGAAAAATATGTACATAAATAATTATCACCAACTATTAGTCCCCCACTTGGGAAACTGAACGAGTATCATAATTTCAAAATTTTATAATTTGTATTATATAGGCCACTAGATTGTCTTTAAAAAAAATGAACCAAGAAATAAAATAAACCAAAAGCTAATAGGGATGACATAGAAATTTTGCTTGAAATATCTAGCTTGCTTAATCATCATCTTGTTGGAGATTCCACTAGGTTTGATGGCTATGGTTCACTATCATTATCCGAGGAAGAAAAGTCAAATTTTGCAAATTTCTTGGTCAGAACTAAGACTTTCCTATTGACCCTGTCCACTTTGTTTGTTAATTCATCCATGCAGATGAGCATTTATTGCTGAGTTTCTGCGTTGCATGTAAGCACTCTGCCCATGAGATTTTGTTATGGCAATAAAGGTTGATAGTTTGCATGTAGAAGGACGAGCAAGCTCTGGGGGAGCTACCCACATTTGAAACCCAGTCCCTAGTATTGATGAACCTTTCTATCAAGAATGAATATTCTAGCTTGTCTAACTTGGTCTTCAACATTAGAGATCACTCTTTGGACCACTTCAGGGATGATATCCATGTATTTAACCATAGTAGCATGGGTTGCAATTTTGGCTTGGGTATGATTGTAAGAAGGGCAAGATAAGTCAGAGGCATTGGTGGGGCCTCTCCTACCTCGACATTAAGTAGAGGAGAGCTGACGTCTATCCATGGATGCAGGAACATGGGATGGGGGTAAATAGAGGAAAATACATAGGGAGAGAGAGAAAAGCCACAATTAGTGAGGAAATTGAGCTGAGAGACAAGAGTGGTACAAGTGGTACACTAAGAAGAAAGACAGATGAAGAAGAAAGCTAGTGGGAATAGGATAACCAGAGGAATGACAAGCTTAGGAAAACTAGGTTAGGGAGAAACAAGAGAGGTGGAGGGGTAGTTTTATAGGGGAAAAGCTCAAAAGGGAACTAGAAAGAAAATACCTCTTAGACTTAAGAACCTAAGGGAAGGGAGGAAAAACCAGAAGACAACAAACCCAAAACTCTTGTAAAATATTGAAAGTAATATATTCGCAAGTGAAGCACTATTCAGAATAGAGATGACAATGATGGAAAACTTGAAACTCCTTAGCCAAGTCCACAATGAACAAGAGGTGGTGTGCCTCGGGTTGGTTAATTTCTAGTTGACAATTATAGCCAGGTCTGCATGTAGGGAGAACTCCATCATGAGACTGACATTGCTAACTTCCCCTTAGACCAATGCACTCTAGGAATGATAACTTCATTTCCTGAAAGATCCTGTAAGGAGCCGTTGTTTAAGATGTTATATGCCACCAGGAGAACATCGTTATGCCCATATTAACTTTCTTCCACCACCTTGTGTCATGATACTTAATCAATCACCCTTTAGCATACATAATTGCTACTAAGATGTTTTTACAAGCCAAATGTCATCACTTCAACATCCTCTCATGAACCAATTCGCTTGGTCTTTAGGCATTGTTGTACTCTATCGCATGCAGATTGCTATTTGGTGGGTCCTCTAGCACCTTGCCTTGAATACATAGTACTCCTATCAAGTATCGAAGAAGCCCCCATGTAAACACCCACCGTGAAGATTCAAAACCATTATTTAAAAATAATCAAAATTCTAAATATTTCTATAGTTAAACCATATATATGTTTAACCAAAATTACGCTAAAATATGATTGCCCAAAAGATAAAGTTTACATAAATTCTATCCAAGGCGGATATCATCAATTACTTAATGCAGTTTGCGTAACTTTTATTGGCGAGCCGGGGTGGGGGTCGGGTATTAGAAAAGGAAACTTCCCCTTGCCACGTTGGACAGCAACAGCCATCAGTTTAATGCCTATACACGTGTCATAAATCGACAATATATAAAATACTTTTTTTGTACGTATGGTTATGATGACAGTGACACGACAGTGAAATCATAGGGAGTGATATTGATATGCTGATGTGGATGTTTTGGTTTCTTCGTATGTCGTGTCATGAGAATTGAGTGCGGAATATTCAGGGTTTCTAATTCAGGCTTTGTGTTAATAATAATACTTCAATACATTCCTGTTTTACCAAGTATTATTAATAGTTGGTATATTTTAATCAGTTGAGACAAAAGGTTTAATCACTTCATTATTGTGTATGTTAAATTATATATTTATTGATAATGGTGTAGGTCTTTAATAAACACATAATACATATAAAATAATGATGCGGATATTTTTTATTAATATAAAGGATTAGATGTTTAATAAATATCTGATTTTCACTTTATGAATGTCAAGCGAGTCAAAAGTTATGTGGAAATTGAAAGTAAATGTCTGCTAGATTGTGATCCCAATCTTTGGGATTGATGTAACTAGCACATAATTCATAACCCTATCCTTGTTCAAAATTTTTATAATGGTTAAGGTATTTTCCATTTAATATTTTATATTATATTTGAGAAATTAATTAAATCAATTTGAAAAGGAGTATAAAAAGTCTTTCAAGTAAATTTTAATAGAATTAGATTTTAATTTAGAAATTGAATATAAAAAAATAATAAATATTATGTTAGTTTTATCGACTATTCATGGGATAAGACATGATGAAGATATTAAGAGGGTTATATGTGGTGGTGGGGCCAAATTGGTCTATCAGACCTATAATTTTCTTAGTTCTTAATTGTTCGGTTTCTCGTCTTTCTTGGCAAGATTGGTGCTGTAGCTTTCTTTTTTTCTCTAACGTCTTCCAACTTCCTTTTATCTTGCATCTCCTTCATTTCTTTTGGTTCTTGGGACATTGGTGTCTTAGTTTTGTGATCTGTTGTGTCCGTCCTTTTGAAGATAGTTGGAGAAGAAGTTTGTACGGTATTCAAATCCTCATAACTACTAATGCTTGAGGGGTTGTCGAGTTCACTTTTTTGTTGTTGGACGGGGCTTTCCCCCCACTTGTCTTGAGAGTTGTTTCTTTTGTGCCCGATTTCTTGCGATTCAAAGTTTTCTGGAGAGTATTTTTCCTTGATGACAGTGTAATGTTCTTTTTGTGCTCCTTCCCACCATGTAGATCTGTGGTGATTCTTTCTAGCAGAATTTTTCTAGGAGGTTTTTGGGAAATTTTTGGCTAGATGGCTTGTATCGAAGCAGGATCGGCATCTGAAGAAGACACTTTCATAATTGAGTTTCTGGTTCCACACATAGTCTTTACTTGTTAAGTTTATTTCAGCTGGGAATCCAGCGCTGAAGCCCATTTCCACACAGATGCGTGCATAGGTGGTTCTGGCATATTCCTCTGTTTCTAGACACCTGCAGTAAAATTTCCCAATTGCATTTCCAATGGTTTTTAACGAGGAGAGATTCTAGAGATGCAAGGGTAGGTTTGAAAATCTCACCCAAACTGGCGTTGAGGTTATCACTGTTGTTGAGGGATCGAATGATGGGTTCCATGGCTTCATGAATAGGCCTGAGTTTTCCCAAAACCAAGGGCCGGAATCTAAAATACATTGTCTGCGTTCAGGGTTTTCAAAATCTACTATAAAGAGATTCAACTGTGGAGAGCTGTCAGCCGCGACCAAAAACCATTGAACCAACAGATTAGGGCACTTTCAGAAAACTTCAAAGCCTCCTCGAGTGAGCCCTGGACCACCTGGATAGAGGGCGTTGGAGCTTCACTCACGATATGGGCAAGAGCCTGCCCCCAGAGACAAACGGAACTGAGCCAACAGCTATCTTCGCGAAGCTGGGAGCCATTTAGATCAAAGTCGATCGATGATTCCCAAGCTTATGTATGCCCCTGCGGAAGAATGAAAAAATCTTATGGAAAAATGAAAACCGCTGAGAAAATAACTCCCATAAAAATACTCATGGCTCCTCAAGAGAATTCGATCTACCAAAGAAATAGAAAAATGCGAATCCAGAAGAGAAATGCGAATCCAGCAGATCCGAAATGCGAATCCAGAAGAGAAATGCGAAGCCAACAAATCTGAAATGCGAATCCCAAAGAGAAATGCGAATCCAGAAGATCCACGTAAGTTTTGTAATTTCGTTAAGTTTTAGCTTTAAAAGAATTTGATTTTAATTTAAAAATTGAATATGAAAAAAATAATAAATATTATGTTAGTTTTGTCGAGTATTCACGGATAAGACATGATGAAGATACTAAGAGGGTTATATTTTATGAATTTGTAATTGGGTTAAGTTTTAGTTTTAAATTATATAAGATAAGTAAAGTTAAGCGATTTTTTAATGACTATATGTTTTTTATTATTTTATGAATAATTAATTAGTAAAATAATGATTATATGTTTTTTAATATTTTATGAATAGTTAAATAGTAAAATAAAAACGGAGTTATATTTTTAGTTATTTAATTATATTTTTATAAATTATTAAGTTCTCGAATGAAAAGGTAAAATACTTTTAATTTTTATAATGAAGTTAGGATCTCAATGTGGTTAAGAGATATTTGAGCTTGGTTGAGTAGCCTTCTAAATCATTAAAAGTCTATATAATCTCATCAATTGTATCCACTAAGTGGATATGCCCACACATTAATTCTGGAAAAAAATAATTCTATTTTGTTTTGAGATCCCTTGGAATAGCCAAATGCTCTATAGATAGTCATTTGTGTTGTCAGATCGTGGTGTGAACCTCATCCCAATCTTGTTTAATGTAGTTATCCTAGATTGATGGAGAAACTTGACCAATTCCTTTGAAAGGTATACGAAATTCCCACATCACATTATTCCATCCAGACCAATTATGATTTAAGAACCATTTCCCACTTTCCAAGCCATAAATCTTCTAATGAGAGGAAATAAGTGAGGTAATTAAGGCTTCCATTGATTTGAGGCATTTAAAGCTAATTTATTCTAAGCTCTTATCCAATTTAGTATTGTATCTAGGACTTGAATTTGCTTGCCAATAAATAGTCGATTCTAATGATTGTCCACAATAATACAGTTTCATTGTGACTTGGCAGTGAGTGCCTTCCCAAAATGTACACCATCCCTGAGGCCCTATCCTACTAATGATTTTGAGAGTGCTATTTTCGGTCAACTGACCAAATGCATGCCTGTATAAGTATCGAATCACCTCGATAAATAGTTGCTACATAATCTTTGAATTCTTACTAAAATTCCTTTTGAAATATGAGATAAGAGCCTCCAATAGATGGGAATGGCTTCAATAAATAACACTAATCACAACCTCCCTTTAATATCCAATGGTTGCACGAGAACATGAATCATATCTCCACTTTGGTAATGGTCCATTTCCTTCATGTAGTTATTAGATTTCAACAAGAACCCTAGGTATTTGAAACCTTGATCTATCTCCTTTCTGTCTAAGGGGAAAAATGTGTGCAATGATGTCACTAAATGCTATCCACATGCTATGCATATAATGCCATTTTTTTATAATTAATTTGCATTCCAATACTCTCACAAAAGGTATTAAGGGTTTCAAAGGTTTTCCATATTTTTCCTTATTCCCCAGTACATAAAATGAGTGCATCATTTATAAATAACAGGTGTGACATTGAAATTGTCTTACCAACAAGAACTCTTTTGAGTCACTTAGATTCATAGGCATATTTGATTAAGCGACTTAATCCCTTTATGACGAAGAGAAATAAGTATGGCAATAAGGGACAACCCTGTCTCAGACCACTTCCTGATTAGACGAATTTAGATGTCGATATGTTTATTATCACATCAAAATTTACATTAGTGATGTTAGCGCTCAAATCTGCCTCAGGCTGAGGAAGGCAAAACTCGAGGCAACATCTAACCACGCTCAGCCTCGTAGCTAGCCCTACGAGGACAGGAGAGGCCTCTCTCCGGGTCTATCTCGGCAAAAGGTTTTCAAAGGGGCTGAGATGACCAATAAGGAATATTGATCTTAGGCTAGATATTAAGTGCAGAGGTTTAAAGGTGATTTTTTGGGATTTTTGTTGAATCAAAGGAAAAAAAAAAAAACAATTTTGGGTGCGGGGATGAGACACAGTTTCTGCAGAGGTCTGCTTGGAGCAAGATAGGAAATTGTTTTGATGCTTTTAAAGTGATGTGGTGAATAGATCAGACAGGTGAGGAGCTAAGGAGAGTAAGCAAGAGCAAGGGTTCTCCTTAAACTGAAGAAAACATGGAAAATTAAAAAAATTTAAAGGCAAAGCACAACAAATTTATGGATTCTACCTTAACACTTCATTTGTTCAATTGCAGAAGATGAGAGATGGAAAAATGATACACATAAAAAACTTACAAGTACTGAAAGAAGCACACCATCAAGACATAAAGCCACAAGAATTCCAAATAGTGCCGCAAATCCCTGGTCTTCCCTTTGCCAAAATGCTGAAGTAAAATGTACAATAAAGTCTCAAAGCCTCTTCCCAAAGAGTCCAACCCTGAAAATGACTAAGAAAATACATAATATAGGAAAGCTAACACATTCCCTTGCCTCTAGGGGTCGAGCTCATCATCCTAGGAGCTGTTTCAACCAATTCTAAACAAAGCACTACAATCTAGGCAGTCAAAACTACTTGCCTCTATAAGCTAGGAAACCAATCCATTCATTAAATGTTTGCTATTTCATGAATGAATCATCTAGAATAGGTAAATAAGTGTCAAGTCAACATAAAATTACATTAATTACATCAAGGAGGGTGAAAAATCCCATCACAAGTCAAAACTGGTCCAAACTGGGCGAATTCCTGAGCTGGAAGGTGCAAAATGTGCAAAAAATCCTGATGCGTAGAGCGCTTGAGCCCTATGCGTAGCGCACCTTTCCACCTGATTTTGGGGCACTTCCCGGCATCCAAATTTAGCTCAGGTTGGCTTGTTGGAAAGCCCTGGATGTCTACTTTCCAACCCAAGTGGAATTTTCCAATTTGGTGTCCATTTTCCCCTCCAAAAGTTCATTCTCCCAAGGCTGCTACCTGTGTGTCCAAAAAGGGGCAGTGAGGTCATTTTTTGCATGTTTTTTGACCTTTTGGGGACCCAAACCTTGATGAAATGCCTTGGCAGTGGCTGAGCAGATGTATTTCATCATGAAAAATCCAAAAATGCAAACCTTTCGTGATTTGGACCTCCCCATCTTCAGGGTAGCGCGCGGCGCGCTACGCGTTGAGCCCAAAAACCTGTTTTTACATACAAATTTCAAAATTGCCAAAATTTTTCCCAAATTTTTTGAAATTTGGGCTGGGGGTCCCCAATCAAGTATTATGCTCAGTCAAAGAGGCTTCGGCCAAAATTTGGAGTGGATCGGGCCTTTTCCGCCGTTTTAGTGCCTTGCTCAATCGCCTCTTAAGGATCTTAATTTTTGCTTTGCAAACATGCATGCGGGCCCAGTAATGATTCTTCATGTGCCGAAGCAAGTCTTTGTCTCTATTGGCCTTCACCAACAACCCCTCCAAGTGTCGGTTGACCTTCTCAAGCACAAATTGCCGCGCAACAGGTGTCAAATCACCCGGTCTTTTACGGGCCAACCTACGGTCTTCACGGATTCGTTGCAGCTCTATAAGTGTGTGCTCGTCCTCTAACTGTTTATTGCGCTGCTCTAGATACCTGATATATGAAGCTGTCTCATCATGACTAGTAACAAAACCTGATGGCTCACCGGAAGGCCTCTCCTCATGCTTGGGCTTCTTGCCCTTATCCTGTACCTGCGGTGCTGCTGTCGAAAGCAAGGCCCCTTCCACACGAGGTGGAGATAACACTCGCTGTGCTGATGAAGTCAACGAGACCCCTTCCACCTCGGGTGGAGATAGTACTCGTCGTGCAGATGCAAATAAGGCCCTGTGTCCTTGCTGATATGTCACACATGCTGGAGCGCTGACATGCTCTATCTCAGGAATGCCAAACTGATGTGAAGGCCCTCCCTCATCATGCATAATCTCAGGAGGTGGTTGTGGCGCTGTGAAAAGGTCACGAGAAATAAAATCCTCCCAAGTAATGCCCTGATGTGCCAACTGATGCATCACTATGATTTTGATCAATGCATAATGATAGATGCTTTTATGCTGATGTGCTGGGCTCTTCCTTCGTACTAAAGGCACCATTCTCTCTATGTTGCGACACATGAAAAATGGAATATTCATCATACGTACCCTTGTGAAATGCATCAACAAACGGACATGGTACGCGTAGAGACGTGAGAATCTGCCCTCACAACTGAAATATCGAATGATGAGTTTCATCAATGGCGCATACTCATCCCTTAGGAATCTGAAAGGAAAAACTGCAGTCAAGTGTCTCATACATCCGGGCTTGATATATGGCTCATAGTGAAATCTGTCTAACTGCTGGCGTTTACTCCATTCCTCCCCTACATTTGGTATTCCAGTGGCCTGAGCAATAGTCTCGGGTGACAAGGTGAAATTCACTTCGGCAAGGTTTACAAGACCATAGTGCAAATGTAGAACAAATAAACGGACTAGTTCCTGATGATGTTGGATTTGTGAGATCCGCTCACAATATGCAAAACATGATTGATACTGAAAACAGTCCATTGCAAGTGGACAAGCTTGCAATTGAGCCAAAGAGGTAGGCTCCTCCCTGACATGCCGACCACCTTTGCCACCTTTGTGATACCTTCTTGCCTCTGGTGTAGAATCACTATCATAATCCTGCTCATAAGCTGACTCGGTCTCTGACATGTTCTTTAAAACCAAGGTAGCTGGAATATATATGCTGATATACAACTGTGTGCAAAATTGACTGTGGACTTTTTCTTTTTTCTCAAAATGCTGTGACCAAGGGGACACAAATAAATAAGGGAAATGTTAGGAAAGGGGAAACATTAGGGAAATAGGGGCAATGAGAATAAAACAAGGAATTTAGGGAAGGGAAAGGGCATAGAAATTCTGATATTTTAGGGTTTGGGGTGAAGTAGGGAATATTATGGTTGTAATAGAAGGGAGGGGTTAGAATTTTGTAGGGGGATAATGTAGGGTTTTATGAAGAATTTTTGAGGAAAATGTTGGTGAATATGGGAGGGGTAGGAAACACAAAAGTGGAAAAACCTTGGCAGCATGTAATTTTGAAACCCTAGCAAACTAGGCCTTTGAATCCACACAACAACTTTAGGGTTTTTACATTTAATTTTCATGGCACATCTATCATAATTTTTTCTCATTAATCTTGCAAAACCAAGAACCAGCCATGGAAATGAAGCCTACCTGTGGTTTGCTTGAGTTAGGAGAGGAGTTGAATACTTGCTGGCGAATTTCTGGGCAGACTTCCCAACGCGTAGCGCGCCTCACCCAACGCGTAGCGCGCCCCTGGTGCGTAGCGCACGAGTAAATTTACACTGAGAAAAGTGTGCTGATGCGTAGCGCGCCCTGGGTGCGTAGCGCGCCCAAGCTGATGCGTAGCGCGCCCTGGAAACGACCCGATTTGCCCACAAATTTGTAAAATCGCCTTAAAACATTGTTCTTTGCTCTTGGGATGTAGAATGGTTTGGTTATGAGGAGAAATGTCTTTATATAGACTCCCCTTTGATTTTTGCTTGACCAAAACCCCTTTTCTAATGTTTGGTTTTTTGACACTTTTTTAGATTAATAGGCTCTGACTTTTTGGTTTTCTCTTTAAAAAAAATGGTTGAAATAATGATTTTCTCTGATAATTTTTTGCAGGGATAGCTCTGATATGCTCTGGCAAAGGAGACCAAGGTTGCACTTGAACATTTGGAGAACTTGAAAATTTTGACAATTTTTACAAAAATGAGATGGTGACTTATTTTCAAAACAGAGTTTTGAAGAGAAGTCCTTATTCAGTTGTACAATGACGAAAATTATTGAAGTGATGATCTATCAAAGACATCCCTCTGGCCTGCTGGTCTTCTAAGACTTTTCAAGACAAAATTGACTCAACCCTAGACCTAAGACCTCAAAATTTAAAACCTGATTGTAAATGACCTTTGAAGACTTATCTTAATAAACAGGCCTGAACCAGCAGTGCCAAGCACGAGGGGAATAAGTGACACAACCCACTCCATCAGAGTTATGGCATGCCTAACAAAATGCAACTGATCAAAACTGATGGGACACCTAATCATGAAATGCAAAAGAGCTTTGATCTCTGATGGAGGGATAACTAGACCGACTCTAACAAGTGACACAAGCCATGATCCACTTCATTCCTTGATATGAGAAACCCACATGTAATAGTACCAACTATAGGAATGTCCATGATACTCTATCATATGTCTTGGTGAGGTCCACCTTTAGCACAAAACTAGATTGGTTCCATTTCTTGATGTTATGGATGACCTCTTGTGCCAAGCAAATTGCTTAATGTATATGTTTGTTTTGTAGCAACCCAAATTGTTCATCTAAGATCACCATGGATAGGAGAGGCTTGATATATAGAGAAAGAACTTTCACAATCACTTTGTAGATCATATTGCATAATGCAATGGATCCAAAGTCCCTAAATCCCTCTAGGTGGTCAATCTTAGAGATCAAAGTTATAAATGTTGAGTTCATGTTCCTTGGGACCTGTCCATTCCTTCTTACCTCCTCAACTACTCATACTAGATCCCCACCAACCAAGTTGAAATAGACCATAAAAACCTCTATGTCCATCCATCAAGTCCTAGGATAAAGTCCTTTATTGGATTGTTTTTAATGTTGCAATATCTTCCTTTGAGATTTCACCTATTATATATTCATTCACCTATTCATTAATGAGTTGAAGAAAGGTTCTTGTTGTCTTCATAATTTCTAGAAGATGTGTTCTATGCAGTTCCTCAAAAATTCCTTTGAAGTGGCATATACAAAAAGATGCCAAATTACTAATTTATGTATTCTCCTTACATTTTCATACTGCATGTCCTATATTGTGTTCTTGTGCTTGTAATGTGCTACAAAATTGTGGAAAAACTTAGTGTTCCTATCACCCTCATTTATCTAGGTCACACGACTCTTCATTCATCACTCCATTTCTTCCTCGAGGAGTAATTAATTTTTGTGAGATTGCAAATCCTTAATTTCATTCAAATCAACAAGTTTCAGTAAAGTTACCATATTACTTTCACTTGGCACATCAATGAGTAGATATAAAAGAGAAGCAAGAAGATCTAGTGCTGTAGTGAGAGGATCATTTTTGAAGAAGCTATATGCATTTTGGTGTTGCACAAACAAAGAGATTAGTTTCTATTTCTAACTTAGTGCATAGAAGTGGGAATTGGTGTCTCTAGTATATTAGTTTCTACAAAGATCTAGAAGAGTAGGTTCATGCCTACCATGTTTGTACTAGTGAGGATTGATGTCTCTAGTAGGTTGGTGGCTAGAAATATTTGTAATAGTAGGTTGGTTCCTACAAATAATTATAAAAGAATTTTTGTGGTTTTATCCTAAATGGGTTTCCATGTAAATATTGTGTTCCGTGTTTTATTGGTGATAGATCTCATATGTGATTGTTTTCTTATGGTTTATGAATGTTTAAATAGGTAAAAAATGATTTATACTGATTCACTCCCCCCCAAAAAGTATAAGTGTATTCTCAATAATTTTATTGTATATCCAACTATGGATGGGTCATCTACATGTATTTCTCCTATAGAAAAAAAACCTCACCATGAATATCTTTCACTGTGGAAGACATGTTGGAATTTATAGGGGAATCAAGACCTTGTGGTAACCAATTGAGGGATAGAAACTATGGAACCATTTTAATAGAGAGATTGAATTTCATAGAACTAATAACATCCTTTAGCTTATTCTTAGGGAAAATTTTAGGGGCTAATATTCGCAAGTGGGCTGATTTTCCATAATTTTTCCAAAAAAAAATTCGCCCAAGTTTTATAGTATGAAATTATTTTACCTTAAAAATCACCAAGATATTATCAAGACTAATATAATATAATCATAATTTTAGATATTTTTATAAAAATATCATCAAACATTTTACAATTTTTCTATTACAGATTACCAAGATTCACCAAGGTTTCTAAAGTTTCAAATATATATCCATCCTTAAAATTTTCCTTGCTTATCCTTGATCTGAGGTCTTTCCACAACATTAAGAATAGACTTCATGTAACAAACCCTAGTTGATTTCCTATGTAAATTAAAAATAAGACCAAGGTCATGGGACACATATTTCAAGTTGAATGTTGGGTAAAACATAGTGATGGGTATCACTGGTGCTTAATTAATGACTATGGAAACCGACAATGGCAAAGAGGCATTAATTGGCATTTATTTATGAAAATAAAGGAAAATAGGAGAAAAGAGAGATGAAAGGTCACAAATTTGCATGAGAGGGAAATTTAAGGAAGAATGAAGGAAAATGAAGAAAATATAGGCCTCAATAATAAAAAGGCTTCATAGGATTAGTTCACAGCTTTTGTCAGTTCAGTTGTGGAGCTCTCTTCTATTCTGTAATTCTCTCTTACTCTTGCACACTTAGAGTTTTCTTGGAGTACTCTAGTACTCACTAGCATTTAGAGAAAGAAGGCAAAGGAAAGTAGGAAAGTGCAACGGAATAGGTGGATCAACAACTATAACTGGATTTCTTTGCAGGTAATAGGTTTCATGTGTGATTTCCTTACTGATTTATGGATGCATGGTATATGTCTGTGATTATCTGGTTATGTGTTGTGATTGGCATATAGGATTGCCTGGATTGACAGTGGTCTTAGTCTTGCCTTGCCATTTCCTGGATAGCCACGGTGTTGTGGGTTTTTCCTCTTGATTGTTTTGTGATTGGTGCTCATAATTCTTTATGGAAATGGGTTGGAACAATTGATCTGGAAGGCATGTAACAACTTGCGTTGAGTTACTAGGCTTGGAGCCTAGGTTGGGACAAACACACTGGAGCTCTTAGTGGGTTGAGTTACTAGTCTTTGGAGGCAGGTTGGACAAATGCTCTATAGCTCTGGAATGATGTAGGTTGAGTTACTAGTTCCTGGAGCCCTAGACAACTTGGGTAGAGATTGATTTGATTGGTGTTAGTGATGTCCGACTGTGAGGTGGGATCACTGGTTAAGGGTTGAGGTGGTTTGGCCTTTGGAAGCTCTGGTTTGGTTTTATTTTGGTTTATTCCATGAGATCCCACATTCATACTTGGAATATGGCGTGGGGGTGATTGGCTGAAAGAGAGATTTGGTTTAGCCCAATTGATGGTCGGGGGGTACGTGGAAGTCCCTAACTTGGTTGGTATTTTCATGTGTTAATACGATATATTCTTCTATTGTGATTAATGTATATTTGTAGTTATTATATTGGTGATATTATGGCTAATTTGTCATGGTTTACATGTTGGTTATTTTCTGGTTATATGTTGATTATATGTTGTGTATCATCTATGGCTCTTGTCATGAATGGTTTAGCTATTGATTGGTTGATGAATGTATGGACTAACAAATGTTATTGTGGATATGTGGATAGGGCATAGGGCCTTCTTGGTGATTCTTAGATGAATCTAAGACTTTTATGATCAGATATGCATTCATGACCTATAGCTTACATGTTTGTCATGTGTTTGATGAAATTTTTGTTTTGTTCTAGGTAGTCTAGATCAAGTTTCGCCTTCAATTTTGAATGATTAGCCTTCTTTTCAAGTCATTTATCATTTTGAGAAGTCTCAGGTAGTTTTGGGCATTGGTCGAGAGGCTGACCAAGAATTGTGGCTCAGATCTCGAGACCACACTCTTTGAATTGGAAAGTTTGGGTCACAACTACACTCAGGCAGTGTTTTTCAGGCGATTGGAGGCCTTCAACCACACTCAGACCTTGTCATGCATGTATTTGGGAGCCTAGTTCAATGAAAAGGATCCCTAACTCATGGTTTGGTAACTGGGGTGGTTCTTTGGTGTCTGAGTGTCTTTTAACCCAAAGGGATTTTTTAAGTTGTCAGTTTGTGGTCAATTGTAGGCCTCACTTCCTTAAATGGAGCTTGGAAGTTGGGTCATGTCATTGTCACTCTTCATTATGATGTTTACCTTGGTAGGTTGATAAAATTGGGTAAATTTTGGAGGAGGTGTTACAAATTGGTATCAGAGCTCCTAGGTTCAAAACTTGGACTGAAAGGGCAGAATGTGTTGGTCATGCATGCATGTGAGTTGTCTATGTGTTGTTATGCATGCATTGTGATGGTCACTGCTATGGTATTGTGTCGTCTTGATGTTGATGTTGAGATGATTGATATGTTGAGTTATTTATATATACATATGTTGTGTTAATTTGGATTGATTGTGCAGATGAGATATCCTCCCATGAACTTCATTGAGGTATGGTTAATTATGTTTATATTTGGTTATCTGACATGGTATGTTTGCAGGAAGAAGAAGATCAATATGACTAGAAAAGTGGTGGACTACAATTCATGTGATTCTCCCTACAAATCAAAGGAACAACATGGTGATGAGTACTCCCCTGACATAGAAGATACATTGAGATGTTTGAAAGCATAGATCGAAAGTTGTAAAGAAGATAACGACATGATCATTCAATCATAGGAAATAATTGCGAGGGAACAGGAAAAACAAGTAGAAGTTAATGTAGTCATCTTTCAAAGCCGGTCATATTTTCAGAGACAAGGACTGCTTAAGATCAATCATGGATAGGGGGAAGGTGCAGAGACAGGGATTGCTTAATATCAATCATGGATATGAGGAAAGGAGCAATGGGGCATATGGAAATAGGTCTCAATCAGGATAGAGGTTTGATAGGGATGACACAGTAAGAGATGGTAAGTTCTTGGATACATCTGATAGGAGGGGTGATGAATGTGGCTTCTATTCTAGTTCTGGTTCATGGAGACATCATCGTCATCACCACCACCATCCCTATAGGAGGAGTGAGAAGTAGCACTAACAAAAGGAATTCAATAAATAAAATCCTCCTACATTTGATGGAGAAATGAAGAATTTGCAAGATGCAGAATCTTGGTTGCTAGGGATGAATAAGTTTTTCATATTTCATCATCATTCATAAAATATGAAAGTCAGGATATCTATTTCAGTCTTAAAGGAAAATTAGACATCTAGTGGGAAGATATGAAGAATGTTAGAGGCATTCGAGAAGAGGAGCTGCCTTACAGTGAGTTTAGGAGGCTTCTCAAGAACAAGTATATATCTGAAAGATACTATGATGACAATGCAATAATTGGCACTTATTTACGAAAATAAAGGAAATTAGGAGAAAAGGTAGAGGAAGGGTCATAGATTTGCATGAGGAGGACAATTGAAGGAAAATAGAGGAAAATGAAGAAAATAGAGGCCTCAATAATAAAAAGGCTTTTGAGGATCAATTCACAACTTTTGATGGTTTGGTTTTTGTTAGTTCAATTTTGGAGCTCCCTTTATTCTCTCATACTATTGTACACTTAGAGCATTTTTGGAGCACTCTAGCATTGGAGAAAGCAAGAAAAGAAAAGCAAAGGAAGGACAAGGAAAGCGAAGGAATGACACGGAAAGAAAAGGACAAGCAAGGAATGTTAGATCAATAAGTTTCAATAGGAAGACTTGTAGGTAACAAGTTGCATGTGTGATTTCCTAGTTGGTTAATGAATGAATGGTACATCCATTTGTGTATTTGGTTCTCTTTTTGTCATTGACATGAGTTTTGTCGGGTGCAACAATGGTTTCAACCTTGCCTTGCCATTTCCATAAATCCATGGTGTGATGGGGTTCTTTTGTTTGGATGAGATTTAGATTGTCAAAAGGTTTTGGAAGCAAATGAGGTAGTATCTAGAAAATTCCCAAGGTTTGGGGGTGGTTGTGGTTTAATCTCTGGGAAGCCCTCAACAGGTGGGTGGAGACAAGAAAATTCCTCAAGATATTTGTGAAGAAACTCTGAGGCATCCTATCTTGTTTTGGGCTTAGTGATCTTTTGTCCAATTTTGGCGGGATCACAATAACATAAGGTTGGTGGTGGTTTAATCTTCTAGAAGCCATGGTTGTTTATGTCTTGGTTTGTTTATGTGATCTCTTGACCAATTTTGGCAAGATCGCGGGAGCATGAGGGTGAGGTGGTTTAATCTCCGAGAAGCCCTAGTTGTTTGTGTCTTGAGATCCCACATTCATTATTGGAATATGGCATGGGGGTGATTGGCTGAAAGAAATATTTGGTTCATCCCAATATATGGTTTGGTGGTATGTGGAGGTCCATGATTTGGTTGGGTTTTGCATATGTTAATAAGAACTATTTTCCTATGGTATTCTATGAGAACTATTTTGATCGTTGTTCCATCATGGTTATTATTATGGTCATATGTTGGTTATAAGTATGGTTCTATAACAGGTTCTAGCTATGGCTCTTGATATGTTTCAATTAGTTGATGAATGGTTAATGAATGCATGCTCTAACAAATGTTATTGCAACTATTATGATAGGGCATTATACCTTCTTGGTGAATAGTATATAAGTTTTAGACCCGTATGTTCAAATATGCATTCATGCCCTATAGATTACATGTTCACAATATGTTTGAAGAAATGACTATCATGGTTAGGCTTGGTTAGGTCAAGTCTTTGATAAAGTTTGGTATGATTGTCATTGTCTTCAAGTATTTTATCATTCTGAAAATTTTCAGAAAGTTTTGGGAAGTGGTTTGGAGGTTGGCCTGGAATTGTGGCTCAGAGCTTGGGAACGCAAACACTGAGTAGAGAAGTTTAGGTCACAACTACACCCAGGCAAGCTTGTGCATACAGTTGGAGGGTCACAACCACACCCTTGCAGGCTTGTGCATGCAGTTAGGGTGTTAAGTCATTGAAAAGGAAATCTAGCTCATGGTTGGGTCACTTGGGGTGGTACTTTGGCCCATGAGTGCCTTGTAAGCCTAGTAGGATGTCATTTTGTAGTCAGTAAGTTTTGGTTGTGGTCCCCACTTCCATAACTGAATCTTGGAGGTTGGGTCATGTCATAGTAAGTCTTTGTCTCATGTTTACCCTGACAGATCAGTGAAATTGGGTAAATGTGGGAGGGGTGGTTACAAATTGGTATCAGATCTCACAAGTTCAACACTTCGATTGGATGGGTGGAATTTGTTTGTCATGCATGCATGTCAATGTCTATGTGGTTTTTATGCATGCATTGTCATGGTCATGGTTGTCGTGCATGAGGTCATTGTATGCAGTTAGTGTTATCATGCATGATGTTGATATATTGATATGATTATGTATATACATGTATTGTGCTAATCTGGACTGATTTTGCAGATGATATAGCCTCCCTTGAACTTCATTGAGTTATGTTGATTGTGTTTATATTTGGTTTATCTCACATGGTATGTTTGCAAGAAGAAGAAGATCAGAGATGACTAGAAAAATGGTGGACTATAGTTCATGAGAATATCCTTATAGATCATATGAGCAAAAAAGAGATGAGTATTCCCCTGACATAACAAATACCTTGAGAAGTCTAAAGGAATAAATCAGAAGTTACAAGGTGGATAACGACAAAATTATTCAGTCACAGGAAAGAATTTCCAGGGAACAAGAAAAAAAGCAGAGGTCAATGCAGTTATCCTGCAGAGTTTGTCGGACTTGTAAAGATAGGGACAACCACAGATCAATTATGGATAGGAGGACATGACTAATGGGGCATATGGTAGTACATATCATAGTGGCACTAGTTGGATAGGGATGACACAGTCAGAGATGGCAGGTTCTTAGATACACCTGATAGGAGAGGTGGTAGTTATGGGTTCTACCCTAGTTCTGGTTCAGACATGTATGATGATCATCATCGCTATAATCGTTACAGGAGGAGTGAGAAGGGATATTTTCAAAATGAGTTCAAGAAAGCCAAGCCACCTACATTTGATGGAGAATTAAAGAAGCCGGAAGATGCAGAGGCATGGTTTCTTGGAATGAAGAAATTATTTTAGCTACATGAATATACAGGGAACATGAAGGCTAGGATAGTTATTTTCAGTCTCAAAGGGGAAACAAACATTTGGTGGGAAGATGTGAAGCGTGTCAGAGACATTAGGACAGAGGAGTTGAGTTGGAATGAATTCAAGAGACTCTTCAGGAAGAATTACTTGTCAGAGAGGTACTATGATGGTAATGCCAAGGAGTTCGATGAGCTAAAGATTGAATTTATGACAGATGAGGATTACATGACTAAGTTCCTAGAGTTGTTGAGGTATGTGTATTATCTCAAGGATGAGAAGACAAAAGTTCAAATATTTATCAATGGATTTCCATTAACATTCAAGGATCAAATTGAGTATGATGAGCCTTGGTTGTTGGAAGAAGTAATTGGCAAGTTGAAGCATTGTTATGAGAAATCGAAGTGCAAGACCGAGTCTAAGCAGGGTTGGAAAGGTAATGATAAGAATAAAGGGAAGTGGCCATTGAAGTGGGGAAGAACTTAGGATGTAGGTGAGAAGGAAAATTTTCTCCCTACAAGAAGTTTAATGTAGTTAAAAAGGGACATGGGTCACGACTTGGATAGAAACATAATAAAGGTAGTGGGCCTTTGTAGTGTTGGATATGTGGCAAGGATCATTGCAAGAAGGATTTTTTGTTGTATCAGGGTGGTAGACCTCATATTTATAGTGCTTAGGAGGTGCAATTAGTTGGGGATGTTGGACATAGAATTCCTCAAATCTATGCAGCATTTGATAAAAAACAGGAGGATCACCAGACATCCATTATCGAGATGGAAGATAATCTTTGTGATAGAGTTGTTTCCATTTTGATTTACTCTAGATCTAATTATAGTTATGTTAATACTGACCTGATGGATAAGTGTGGTTTGAGAAAAGAAGTGCATGTAGAGTCTTGTTTGGTGCAGTTGGATATATGCACTAAGAAAAGAGTTCATAATTGGTTGAGGGTTGTGAATTTGAGCTAAATGGTATGCCTACATCAACACATATAAACATGATTCCATTGGGATCATACAATATGATTATGGGTATGGCTTGGTTGTATATTCATAGGACTAAGGTGGATTGTTATGAGAAGGATATCAAGTGCTTAGATGATAATCGAGAAAATAGAATCTTGTAGGGTAAGAAGAAGCCTACATCAGTGAGAATGGTTATAACTATGTAGGAACAATGAAGTTTCAGGAAAGGGTGTGTATTGTTTGTAGTTCATGTGTCCAGTGACAAAGGTAAGGATGTTTAGGATTCAAAAGTATTGAAGAGGCATCTAGTCTTGTAGTAGTTTCAGGATGTATTTCTAGCAGATATTTCAGAGTTTCCTTCTAGCAAGGAAGTGGAATTTTCTATTGAGATGGTACCAGGAGAAACACCACCATCAAAGGAACCTTAAAAGATGAGCACCCTAGAGTTAGTGGAATTGAAGCTGTAGTTGAAGGGAATGCTTGACAAGGGATACATTAGGCCAAGTGTATTTCCTTGGGATGCTCCAATATTGTTTGTAAAGAAGAAGAGAAATACTCTCAGGTTGTGTATTGATTATAGGCAGTTGAACAAGGTGACGATAAATAACAGGTACCCATTGTCATGGATTGATGATTTGTTTGGTTAGTTGAAAGGAAAAACAATGTTCTCGAACATTGATTTGAGATTAGGATATCATCAAGTATGCATCAAAGAAGAGGACATTTACAAGACTACTTTTCGGACTAGGTATGGGCATTATGAGTTTGTTGTGGTTCCTTTTGGTTTGAATAATGGTCCATCTACTTTCATGTGTTTGATGAATAATGTGCTACGTCCTTATTTGGACAATTTTGTGGTAGTATTCATTGATGATATATATTGATATATTCTAAGAACAAGGAAGAGCTTGTCAAACACTGAGCAACAATATTGAGATTTATAAGAGAACATCAATTGTATTCCAAGCTTAGTAAGTTTAGTTTCTTTCAGACAAAGGTACATTACTTGGGACATGTTGTTTCCAAGGAAGGCATAGCAGTGGATCCAGAAAACATCCTAGGAATGGGCAGCTCATAGGAATGTGGATGAGGCCAGACCATTCATGGCGTTAGCAAGCTATTACAGGAGGTTAATTAAGAAATTTTCACATATTTCCTATCTTATTACATCATTACAATGAAAAGGGGAGAAATTTGAATGGACAAAGGAATGTGCAACTAGTTTTGAGCAATTGAAGAAGTTTCTTACAAATGCCCCAGTTCTAAAGATTACATATCTAGATAAATAATTCATGGTGTGTGAAGATGCTTGCAAGAGAGGACTTGTTGGATTTGTAATGTAGGAGGCGTAGGTGGTATGCTACGATTTAAGGAAACTGAATGAGCACGAGAAGAACTATGTGACTCATAGTGGGAAGGAGTTTTATTTTGATGAGTAATCATAGTGGGATGAGATACTTATTTGACCAACCTAATCTGAATGCCATGCAAGTTAGATTGTTGGCCACACTCAGTGAGTTTGACTTCGAGATCATGTGCCTTAAGAGGAAGGAGAAGATGGTTACTGATGCTCTTAGCAGAAGAGTGCAGGTGAATCACATAGAAGCTATGAGTTCATATGGAAAAAATTTACAGGGTTCGATCTTATAGGTAGGACAATAGGATGACAGGTACCAACGGTTGAGGCACAAGTTACAACAGTAGGGTACATATGAATAGGATGTGTATTATCATCTCATGGAAGATAGTTTAGTGAGATTTAGGGATAGGATCTATGTGTCAGACAAATATGAGCTTAAGAAGCCTATCTTGAGGGAATTTCATGTCAAGTCGTATTCATGTCATCAGGATATCAGAAGACTCTAACAACTATGAAGAAATTTTACTATTGGAAAACTCTAAAGAAAGAAGTGGTTGAGTTTGTGGCAAGGTGTTTGGATTGTTAAAAGGTGAAAGTAGAGTGCAAGCATCTAGGTGGTTTATTGCAATTGACTCTGATTCTGGAATGGAAATGGGAAGTCATTTCCTTGGATTTCATCACAAGTTTTCCAAAGACATCTAGAAAACATGATTCCATCATGGTTGTGGTTGACAGGTTGAACAAGGTAGCTCACTTCATTCTAGTTAAATCTACTAATTTAATTAGTGAGGTAGCACAGGTATTCCTAAGAAGATTGCATGGTATTCCTAAGAAGATTGTATCTGATAGAGATTCCAACTTCAATTCCAAGTTTCATAAGGATTTGTTTGTAGGTTTTGGTACAAATTTAGCTCTTACTACAACTTATCATTCACAGATAGATGGACATATAGAGAGGGTCAACAAAATTCTCGAGGACATGTTAAGGATGTACGTCATGAATCAACAAAAAACGTGGGAAGAGTATCTTCCACTAATTGAGTTTGTGTATAACAATGGGTATTAGGGATCTTTAAATATGAGTATGTTTGAGGCACTTTATGGGTAGAGTTGTAATACTCCCATCTCCTCACGTCATCTAGTGAACAGGGTACTGATTGGACTAGACATTTTGGCAGAGATGGAACACGAAATCTAGGTTATTAAGAAGAATTTGAAGGAAACAAAAGATAGACATAATATTTATGTATATCATCACAGGGAATTTAAGGAGTTTCAAGTTGGGGAGCATGTGTACTTGTGCATCAAGCCCAAGAGGAGTTCCTTGAGTATTAGGTCATATGCTAAGTTGGCACCTCGATATTCTGATCCTTTCGAGATCCTTGAGAGGATTGGACCAGTGCCCTACATACTTATACTACCTTCGACAGTGAATGACAATGATGTTTTCCACATTTCATTGGTTAAAAAATATGTGAAGGATGTTGATCATGTGATTGAATGGTCTGTATTGCAGGTGGAGCCAGAAGGATAATTCTAGCCGAAACTTCAGTGCATATTGCAACGAAAACAACTCATGCTCTGGAGCCGAGCAATCGAGCAAGTTAAAGTGCAGTGGAAGAACTTTGGGCCTGATGAAGCTACATGGGAGATATCTGATCAGATGTGCGGTTTATATCCTTTATTATTTTCCAGTTGAGGCAAAGGAATTTTGGTATACGTATATATCTATATATGGTTGTTATTGTAAATACTACAATGAGCTATGCTATAAAGCTCCAATAAGCAGTATGATTGTCATGTTGTCATGTTTGTCACGTTTGTTTTTCTTTTTAGCAGGTTTCTCATTGTAAATACTGCATCGTGCTAAGTTATAAAGCTCCATGGGTAGTGTTTGTTGGTTTTTAATGGTATTGCTAGTCATAGGTGTCATGGAACACTGAGCTATAGTGTTCCCCTAAGGGGGAGGGGTTTGCAACATTCCCAGGTTAAAAGTTCATGTAATAAAGGTTAATAAAGGAAAAATAAGACCAATGTCATGGGACACATATTCCAAGCTGAATGTTGGCAAAAACATCCTAGTGGGTGTCACTTTCGGTTTATTATGGTGAAGGAAATTGGCAAAGGCATTCAAAAAGAAAAAGAGGTAATAATTGACATTTATTTATGAAAATGAAGGAAAACAGGTGAAAACGAAGATGAAGGGTCACAAATTTGCATGAGGAAAATTGAAGGGAAATAGAGGAAAGTGAAGAACAAAAGAGGCATCAATAATAAAAAGGCTTATGAGGATCATTTCATAGCTTTTGTTGGTTTAGATTTTTTCAGTCCAATTTTGAAGCACTCTCTATTATCTCATAGTATTGCACACTTAGAGCATTTTTGGAGCACTCTTGCATTAGAGAAAGCAAGCAAAGGAAATAAAAGGAAGGGCATATGGTTATTATTTTGGTCATATGCTAGTTATAAGCATAGTTCCATAACAAGTTCTAGCTATGGATCTTGATATGATTTTATTAGTTGATGAATGGTTAATGAATGCATGAGATAAAATTTTTTATTGAAGCTATTGTGAGAGGGCATTAGACATTCTTAGTGAATCTCAGATAAGTTCTAGACTCCTATGTTAAAATATGCATTCATGACCTGTAGATTACATGTTCACCATATGTTTGACGAAATTAATGTCATGGTTAGGCCTGGTTAGGTCAAGTATTTAATCAAGTTTGATATGATTAGAATTATCTTCAAGTATTTTATCATTCTAAAAAGTTTCAGTAGGTTTTGGGTAGTGGTATGGAGGCTGACCTAGAATTGTGGCTTAGATCTCAAGACCAAAAACACTAAAATGAGCAGTTTAGGTCACAACTTCACCCACTCAGGCTTGTGCATGTGGTTGGACAGTCACAAACACACCCTTGAAGGCTTGTGCATGCGGTTGGGGTGTTATGTCACTAAAAACGTAGTCTAGCTCAGGGTTGGGTCACCTAGAGTGGTCCTTTGGCCCTGATTGTCCGTTAAGCCCTGTAGGATGTCATTTTGTCGTCATTAAGTTCTAGTTGTTGGCCCCACTTCCATAACTGACTCTTGGAGGTTGGGTCATGTCATAGTAACTCTTTGTCTCATGTTTACTCTAGTAGATTGGTAAAATTGTGTAAATGTGGGAGGGGTAGTTACAAAAGACCACATATCTACAATGTTCAGGAGGCACAAATAGTTGGGGATGTTGGACAAGGTATTCCTCATAGTTATGCAACATTGGAAAATAGGCAGGCTGATCATTAGGAATGTTTTATCGAGATGGAAGTGCATGAAGAGTTTTGGTTGGTGCAGTTAGCTACATGTACCAAGAAAAGAGTTCATCATTGAGTAATATATTGTGCATTTGAGCTGAACAATATGTCTACATCAACACATCTTAATGTGCTTCCATTGGGATTGTACAATATGTTGTTGGGTATGGATTAGTTGTACATTCACAGGACTATGGTAGATTGCTATGATAAGTCTATTAAGTGATCCACTGATGACGAAGAGAAGAAAATATTGTAGGGTAAGAAGAAGCCTACATCATTGAGAATGGTTACAACTATGTAGACAAAGCACAATCACAAGAAATGGTGTGTATTGTTTGTAGTTCATATTTCTAGTGACAAAGGGAAGGATGTCAAGGATGTTGAATTCCTAAAGTGGTGTCTGATTTTGCAGCAGTTTTAGGATGTATTTCCAGTAGAGATCCCAGATCCCATATTTACCACCTCATAGGGAAGTGGGCTTTTCTATTGAGTTAACGTCGGGAGAACCACTAACATCGAAGGTATCGTATAGGATGAGCACTCCAAAGTTAGTGGAATTGAAGTTGTAGCTGAAGGAAATGCTTGATAAGAGACACATTAGGCCAAGTGTGTCGCCTTGGGGTGAACCAATATTGTTTGTAAAGAAGAAGTATGGTACTCTCAGGTTATGCTTTGATTATAGGTAGTTGAACAAGGTGACTATCAAAAGAAAGATTCCTTTGCCATGGATTGATGACTTGTTCGATTAGTTGAAGGGAGCAACAATGTTCTTAAAAATTGATTTGAGATCAAGATATCATCAAGTACACATCAGAGAAGAGGAAATTTAAAAGACTTCTTTCTAGACCAGGTGCGGGAATTATGAGTTTGTTTTGGTTCCTTTTGGTTTGACTAATGCTCCATCTACTTTCATACGTTTGACAAATAGTGTGTTGTGTCCTTATCTCAACAAGTTTATGATAGTATTCATTGATGATATATTCTAATAATGAGGAAGAGCACACAAAACACTTAGTAGTAGTGTTGAGATTAATAAGAGGGAATCAATTGTATGCCAATCTTAGTAAGTGTAATTTCTCTTAGATAGAAGTTCATTAATTGGGTTATGTGGTTTCAAAGGAGGGTATAGCATCGGACCTAGATAGGATTATAGCTATCATGGAGTGGGAAACTCCTAGGAATGTGTATGAGGTCATATCATTCATGGGATTAGTAGGTTACTACAGGTAGTTCATCATGAAATTCTCACAGATTGCCTATCCTATTACATCATTGCAGAGGAAAAGAAAGAAATTTTAATGGACAGTGGAATGTGATGAGCACTAATATTGCAGCAAGAATGCTGCAACTCCTGTGGCTACCAGCTTTACTTTATCAACTTGGGGTTCGTACAAACTTGGAGGTGACAGTGCTGTATACACAAGAAGATGCAATGGGTCCACTCTTTGTCACTGCTGAGCTTGTAGGTTTTAACCCCATACAGAAATTACTTGCATAAAAATTCTAAAACACATAAAATAAATAATGCGAGAGCATAAAACATAAAACACATATACACAAAGATTTTCCCCTGGATCCCAAAACCGGGACTACCAGCTTGATTTTTCATTATGTTCCTTTCAATGTTATAATACATATTTATACATGCCGAAGCATCCAATACCATGGACTGAAAACCATCACGTCCAAAACCATGGACCAAAAACCATGGCGTCCAAAACCATGGATCGAAAACCATCACGTCCAAAAAAATGTGCGAAAATCATGCAAAAAACCATAGGTGGTCCACCCAGCCTAACATAGGTTCCAAAACCAAAATTTTCCAGGGCGCTGCCATGAACCCCATAGAGTGGGGTTACTGGCAACCCTCAAACCCCCTGTGACCCCCCCGCTATGCAATTGTTGCAACGAAGGGGGGGCTCCACCCCCGCCCAACCCACCCCCCCCTCCAATCCCCTGGTTAACTACGTGGGCTAATCGTGGAAAGAATACAAGACAACCCAACATTCTCCCACTTGTTGTTTTTTTTCCACAGGGGGCCACAAGAGAGCTTAGTTATTTATCCAACCCTACAACACCCATTGTTTCTATACACCAAGAGAACTTCTTAGAGCTCACGGATTTTGTCAATGCATCTGCAGTATTCTTCAAAGTGTCCACCTTTACCAGCAACACCTTTTTGTCTTCTATCATATCCCTCACAAAGTGATACTGAACATTAATGTGCTTTGTCTTTGAATGATATGTAGGGTTCTTTGCCAAGAAAATTGCACTTTGACTGTCACAGTCTATCCTTATAGCACCCTGTACAAAACCCATACTTGAACAAAATCTCTGCAACCAAACTACTTCCTTGCTTGCATGAGTGGTTTCCATATATTCTGCCTCTGTAGTTGATAGTGCCACTACATATTGTTTCTTACTCATCCAATTGACTGCACCTCCAAATAGGTTAAACACATACCCACTTGTAGATATTCTCTGATCCAGATCTCCAGCCTAGTCTTCATCAACAATGCCACGAATATCCAACACTCTGTCCAATCCTGGTCTCACTTGGTAGCACAAACCATAATCACTAGTGCCACGCAAACACTTGAAAACCCGCTTCACTACTGTCCAATGATCCTTTCCTGGTTTTGACATAAACCTGCTCAATACTCCCACTCCATGTGCAATGTCTGGTCTAGTATAGACCATTGCATACATTAGGCTACCGATTGCACTTGCACATGGAACACAAGACATGTCCTCTTCCTCTTCTTGTGTCCTGGGACACTGTTTAGCAGATAACTTTACACCTATAGGAATAGGAACCTTCACCGGTTTACTATCCTGCATATTTAATCTATGCAATATTGTCTCAACATACTTCCTCTAGTTTAACCAGAGCTTCCTCTTTGTCCGATCTCTTTTAATTTCCATGCCCACAATATAGTTTGCAGCACCAAGATCTTTCATGTCGAATTTGGAGGACAATTGGGTCTTCAAATCCTGGAAAATTTCTTTGTCATTTGCAACCAACAACATATCATACACATACAAGACCAAATAAATAACACGGTCACCAATTAATTTAAAATACACACAGTGATCTACTTTTCTTCTGGTAAAGCCAAGTCCCCGTATAAATGTATCAAATTTCTGGTACCACATCCTTGGTGACTGTTTTAACCCATAAAGAGACTTCTTTAACTTGCATACCAGTTCTTTCTTACCCTTCACCGCAAAGCCTTCAGGTTGCTTCATGTAGATTTCCTCTTCCAAATCCCTGTGAAGAAATGCTGTCTTCACATCCATCTGTTCTACCTCAAAATCAAAAGAAACAACAACACATAAAAGTAATCTAATAGAAGTTACCTCGGCAACAGGAGAAAAAATATCACCAAAATCAATTCCCAGCACCTGGGAATAACCTTTTGCTACCAACTGAGCTATGTATTTCTCCACCTTTGCAGAATCTTCTTCTTGAACACCCATTTCCTACCAATGGGTTTCCTTCCAGCCAGCAACTCCACCAGATCCCAAGCCTCATTTTTGTGCAAAGATGCCATTTCATCAACCATGGCCTCTTTCCAGAGTTTTCCATCCTCTGAATCTATTGCTTCCTTCACAGTTCTGGGATCATCATCAGTAATATATAAAACAAAGGTTGAACAGAAAGCAGATGGACTATACCTTTTTGGATGCCTTCTTTCTTGAACTGTTCTTCTCACACTCAGATTTTGTGGCTCTTCATCTTCTGATTCCTCCTCTACTGTAGAGTCTAATTCTTCCTCCTTTAGCTCAAACTATATCTTCTCAGGTTCCTTTGGTTGGACTTCATGTTTAATAACATCTTTCACCTCTCTGAACACCACATCTCGGTTGTACACAACTGTTATAGACATTTTTGGGCACTGCAACCCCAATCATAAATGTCCATAAACCAAGGGCTCCTAAGTCCCTAAAAGTGTTGTTCCAACCCCTAAAAGAACAAGGTCAGCTGATTACAACATCTCCCAGAAGTTCTCCATGAAAAACTACTCAGAACTGGTCAAAACTAGACCATCTCACCTGCTCCATGGTCAAAGTGCGCTGCATCCCACCTAAATGCACACAGGAGGTGTGATGCATACTGAAAGGCCCTTCTATGGGGTGCGATGGGCGAGAGTGGACAAATGGCAGAGTCAATTTGCGAGGTGGAAGATCATGGAATCTTCCAGAAACTTCTCCTGTGACACTTGCCTCTCTGCATTCACCTAGGGATGAGTAAGAGATTATCAATCTCCAAGTGGAATCAAGAACTATCAGAGAGAGGACACTAATAAAATCTCAGAAGCTGACTCATTCCCCTTGAAAACATCTATATATGGATCTCTCATCCCAGAGATCCAGAGGCTGGGATTTTGTATCTTGTAACGAAGTGCTGCTAGTTTCTTGGTGTAACATCATAGTGTTGGGTGATCTAAGCTTTTCATGAGGTGAAGAAGGGCTTTCTTGCTGAGCGGATGACGCTGGGTCAGAACAATTGGTTGTAATCCTCTTCACTATTCTTGATATTAATAAAACTATTCAAGTTTTCCTCCACATTCTTGTATGATTGATGATAATTGATGATATATGCATTTGTGTGGTCAATATATATCTGGTCCTATATTGTTTATGATAGTAGATCTCTGTTCTTGGATAGTATTATGCTGCTTTGATTCCACAGGTTCTCTTTGAATTTGGGTAGACGAGGAAGCAAGTGGCAAAGATCTATCAGAAGAGAGAGGAATCAAGCAAGGAACCAAGTGCAAGACAGAGGTTGGTCTCCTTTGTTCCCATCTTATCTACTTCTCATAAAGGAAAACGAAAGTGGTTTTAGTTTGTTTGTTTCTAAGGTAGCTACCAGCCTTAGTGGGACTAGCAGCTCTGCATAGACGCTATATTTCCCAATAACAAAATGGCAACTCCACTAGGGAGCGAATAGATTGTTTGTTTGTCTATATTTGTTTGCTTTATAAACTTACAGACGGAGCCTGAAGTCAAGCCAGCTAGCCTTTGAACTGCATTTGCTATGCAAGTGCAAAGTAGATCAATGCTACTTCAGTCTATCTCTGGGTTTTGTTTATGAACTGAACAATAGATTTACAAACTCTCTAATTTCCCTTGTGGTGGCTCTAGTAACCTCCTTGGATCTACCACTCTGATTTAATTACTGATTATTACTTGCTCGGCCTAAATCCCTGAACTGTGCTGCAAACTGTGATCAAGAACTGGATCAAAGTCTCGCACTGTACCATCACACCCTCTCTTCAAGGATATCAGTATGCATCGCACTTCCCGTGTGCTATAGGTGGGATGCATACTGGAATCCCTATGTAACAGGTGCGTTGATCAGAAAGGGCTAATTTTGCCTCTAGACTTTGGTTTTTCTTCACTCTTTTTAGCTCTATTAAGGAGTTTTGTTGTCTGTAGTCAGTACACCTCTGTTAGAAACCCCCTTCCTTGCCATTATTCTGCCTCCATTGTGCAAATAACTGTAAATGTTTTTATGTATTGTGAGCCATTTTCAGTTCTCTTTTACAAAGAAGTAGCGTAATTGAACTGTCGTTTCTTGATTTGGAAGTGTCACAAGTGTCGTTTTCAGTCATAGAAGAGAATTCGATTGTTCTTCATAGTCGATTACATTGTTACTCTTGTATTTGATTTGAATTAGTATTTTTTCAAGTGTCGAAAGCAAGTTTCCAATTCCAAATCACAAAGTGTCATCATTGTCTTCATTTTGTCTTGAAAATAAGCTTGTTAGTAATGTCGCTTTGAAAAATAATTCAGATTTGCGCTTAGCTTTCTTTCTATCATTCACACATTAAGCAGGCTGAAAACAAATACATGCATGTGCATTTGCATTTAGACTATTTGTTGGTTTGATTTAGGACAGTGCATATAGTGTGTTCTCTCTTCTCTATGTTGAAAGAATATCGTCTCTCTTTCCTTAGTAGCTAGGATTTTCATTGCAAAAATAATATTAAACGATTGTTTATCATCTTAGATTGCATTTTAGGAATTGTATATCTACATCACGCGGTGAACTTGAAAGGAAAATTTATTAAGCAAGATCAACTGTAAAATAAATTTAATGAATCTAAAAACGCTTTGGAACCTAACGCACAACATTTAGAAGTCTAGGCTAGAGACGTATTCCAGCATCGTAAAGCCTGGTAACTGTTGTTTTCATTGCTGGTTGGGTGATTCCTCCACTTTGAGACGATAAGTGCCAGTACGGACTTGTGCTCCCATGTACCGTCGAGTATATATTGGGAGACCACAATAGGCTTTATCCTTTATCCATAGGAAGCCGTGTCTACCGCCCTATCGATCGCAATGCACTGAACACAGCATTCGGGAAGATTGACTGTCATACTGTAAAAAGTATTCTGCAGTTTTGCGATTGGTTTGGTAATCCCTTTGTCTAGATTTCCAGAGCAGTCTCTTTCGTTCCTTTTCAGACTCCTTAAAGGAAAAGGTCCATCTGAGCACTTGTCACTTCAAGCTCATTAAAAATTGAAGGCGACTAGAATCATCTTTTGTTTTTTCTCGACTCTTAAAAATTGAAAAAACAAGTTGTGTCAAAGCATCTAAAATTTATTTTAATCGGAATAAACATCACCCTTCCTACATTGGTCTTAGGTTGAGAAAAATGGAGTCCACCAACCAAGGATTTCCTCTTGGGGAGATGTTGGTGCACCCCATATGGCCACATTGTCGCTTCCAGGATTGACAATCGGCTTGCCCTTATGGCTCTTCTCGACCTCTGTCGTTCAGAACACCGTGATTCCTGAACAATCAAGTCAGCAACTAAATGATACCAGAGTTACCCCCCAACCTTCTACTTCGTCCAATTCTCCCTCTCCTCCTTCCTCTTCGCTTGATGAAGCTAGTAAAGCCAAAAATCAAGTAGCTGAGAAGAAGAAGGAGAAGAAGAAGAAAGAGAAGAAGAAGAAGGAGCCAAAGGCGAAAAGGGGCAACCAAGCATCGTCTAGCGAAAATCCACACACTGCACCGTCCAGGCCTAAATCGCCATGTATCATTTGCAAAGGAGACCACTATCATCGAGATTGTCCTTGCATCCCTCGGATCTTAAGGGACTTGTCTCCTCGTTTGCACAATCTGGTGTCATCAAACTCTGACGATCATGTTGAGAATACACCGTAAACTAGTGAAAGTGAAGCCCCTAGACAAAAAGGAAAATGTAAATTTCCTTGTAAACTGTGTGAAGGCGATCACGCCACCCACTGTTGTCCGTCACTAGTTGAAAATCCGGCTGACACGCCATTGTGGTCGGCTGAAGCATCTATCATTGAAGATGAACCCTTTGAATCCACACCAGACGAAAGTCAAAAGGTCTAGGCGACAGTTGACCTGGTCTTGCCTTCAGAACGTCCATCTCCAGATGATACAGTCACCGGAGAGAACAAGAACGACACCGTTCAAATTCTCTTCGTAAGCACAGAATCCGATGAACATGGGGGAAGTCTACCCATTCCTTTACCACAGGAAGGAAGTTTTTCAGAGTCATATCTGGCCGTCTATTCGGTCTCACCTCCAAGCAACCTAGTTGTTTCCTTCGATTGGAATCTACTAGGCAGACCCCGCTCACCGGCTAGTGTACCATTTTGAATCATTGCTCAAATATATAGAATGGTCATGGCCAGTACCATCATAGATGAAGGGGCTTCTGTGAGTATCCTTTCCTCAACTGCTTGGAAAGCGCTTGGTTCGCCATCACTTTTGCATGAAATGAGAAATTTAACAGGCTTTGACAAAGGAACCAGTCGACCATTAGGGATCCTTCCCAATGTGCTGATAACATTGAGAAGGAAAACCATTCACATGAACGTAATGGTAGTCCAAGGACCCCTAGATTATAATCTACTCCTTGGACGTGACTATATTTATTGCATGGGAGCCATTGTCTCCTCACTCTTTAGAGTAATTTGTTTTCTGCATGAAGGAAGAGTGGTCAAGCTCGCAAACCAACTTTTATTCCCCGGCTCACACATAGCAAATAGTCAAATACCATCCCTGAATGGTCTTTTCATGCAAGGAATGTCTCATCAATCCCCAGTCCGTCCACCTGATGAGTGCGAGTGATTCGGGAGGACATGACTGAAACCCAAGGGGCATGCACCCTGGTCTGTTTCGACAGGAAAACCTTGGGTATAGGGTAGGTTTCCGCGAAGGATATATGACTGGTTTATGAGATTAGACCAGAATAAGATTCCTTCGTCAAATTTATGTGAGTGGAGCCAGTTGCACCACTCACCTTTATTTATTTCGGTAGACATCGCCGAGGAAGTGTTTTGTCTGCAGTGCAGGTTGAACAATCTTTGGTAACCTAGAAATTTGTCGCTATGCCTGGGGGCATGCAAACCTTTTGGCATGCAAGCAAAGAGCAACCATTTATTTTTTAAATTTGTAGGTCCTCTAACCCTTTAAACTCGTAGGATTGGTCGTTTCCTAACTTGCATAAAGAAAGGATCCGAGGCAAAGCTTTGTAAGGTGCAAGCTCCATAAAAAATGGCATCTTAGATGAGACATCCTTATTATACGACTGGATCGAGTAGTTTTAACGTGGAATTCAAGCTCGTTAAAAAATAAACATAAGCAATGAGCAAACGTTCCCCCAGAGTTTAAGCTCATTAAAAAATGAACCAATTTCTGGTAAATAACCATCGTGAATGCATTATCATCAGCCTTTGAAGCCCTGGTCATGTTCTCATCATCACCTCCACTCTGTATTGGCCATCCATTCACCTCCATTTGATTTTTTACCCTTTTTGAGGAACAACTGCGAAGAGTGATCCTGTTAGCCATCCTTGTGACACTGCCGTGATTGGAAAATTCCAAACCTTACCTGGAATTAGCTGCTACCCGAATTTATCACTCGTTCCTCGAAAAATGAGTCTCCTTTAAGCTCTTTTCATCTGACTCATAAAATATGAAAATATTGCCAAGTAATTGGCCTCTCCAGCTCGTTAAAGTGACCGGAAGTGCTATCCCTCCTTTAGATTTTAATCTTTTTTGGACCAGAGGGATTATTACACAAAAAGATCGAGCGCTTGTTTTGTTCGGCTCGTTAAAATTACCGAAAATTCATCCCTTTTGTAATATTTTATACTTTTTGGACTCAAGGGATTATATGACAAAAAAGGATTGTTGGAGTTTTCTTTACGTCCCTTTCAGACTCTATAAAATTGAAAAGGACCGAGTTATATTTGTCGTTAAACTCGTTAAAACCGAATAGCGACAAACTTGTCATATAGACAAGAACGAGTTTCACTATCGCTAGGCTCATTAAAACATAGCGATGGGTTTGACCGAAGGGAAAATTATAGAACAGGCATATGTTATCCTCCTCAAGCTTGACAAAAATAAAGAGGTACTGGTCAGCAATGACTGGGGAAAAATTGGGAAGAAAACTTGAAGAAAATTTGTTGGTAGCAAGTCGCTCTTGAACATGACACTTTCACTCTGCATCCGAGTCGGGTTGGGTTGTTCCGTTCACCGGTCATATCACCATTGGTCCATCACACCATCCATATTTGGGGTTAACACTACCAATCCATCATGTCAGTGTCTCCGATATGTTCAAGAGAAGTCGCTTAGAGAATTCACCTGTGTCTCATCCACTGCAATACATTCACGCTCCATTTTTTTCATGACCGCCACCCTGAACCTTATGTCATCAGATCGTTTTCACCTCCATTAAAATCATTTGCTTCGTTCCGTGTCATTGATGTGGGATTCACTAAGGCCCTCCTATGATGGATTGCTTCTTGTTGACATCAGCTCATTATCCAAGAATTCGATCTAGGAACAGCCCTTTCAGTACTTTGAAGCTTGCATGCCTCAATGGCAAGTTTCTCACTTCCGACGACAGGTTTACATCAATGGCCTTCGACCGAAAGATTTTGTGTGGTGTTCAACGCCAAGTCACTTATTCACACCACGTGAATTGTACTATAGTACCTTGAGGGTCATCATGATTATTGGTGATTCCTCTCGCACCTGTTAACAGCTTACATCATTGGCTGGTAATCAGGCGATGTCTTTCCATGTTCGACTCAAGAACATCTCTCACATGGATCGACTTGTACTTTGAGTGAAGATCGAATGAGATTGAAGACCCCGGATCTACTTTCATCCATTCGGGCTGCGATATATATTCAGGAAAATAAAGACATCAAATATACATCATTGTTGCACAAATAATCATCCAACCTAAGGGATGATGGCTTTACCAGAGTCATCAGTCTGCACGCAGACGATTGTCTGTATTATGTACATGAAAATGAATTTATAAAGCTGAGCATGGGAATGCCTGCCTTAGCTAGATCATGAAAATATTATTAAGATAATGTATTGTATTGTATCTTATTACAGGTTGCCTTCCAGCTTGAAAAAACTTCGGATCCTCATGATAAAGTATTTCACCTGACATCAAAAGATTAATGACCTCATGCTTTAGGGGGCAACTGTTATAAACATTTTTGGGCACTGCAACCCCAATCATAAATTTCCATAAACCAAGGGCTCCTAAGTCCCTAAAAGTGTTGTTCCAACCCCTAAAAGAACAAGTTCAGCTGATTACAGCATCTCCCAGAAGTTCTCCATGAAAAACTACTCAGAACTGGTCAAAACTGGACCATCTCACCTGCTCCATGGTCAAAGTGCGCCGCATCCCACCTAAATGCACACGGGAGGTACGATGCATACTGAAAATCCCTTCTATTGGGTGTGATGGGCGAGAGTGGACAAATGGCAGAGTCAATTTGCGAGGTGGAAGATCATGGAATCTTCCAGAAACTTCTCCTCTGACACTTGCCTCTCTGCATTCGCCCAGGGGTGAGTAAGAGATCATTAATCTCCAAGTGGAATCAAGAACTATCAGAGAGAGGACACTAATAAAATCTCAGAAGCTGTCTCATTCCCCTTGCAAACATCTATATATGGATACCTCATCCCAGAGATCCAGAGGCTGGAATTTTGTATCTTGTAAGGAAGTGCTGCTGGTTTCTTGGTGTAACATCATAGTGTTGGGTGATCTAAGATTTTCATGAGGTGAAGAAGGCCTTTCTTGCTGAGAGGATGACGCTGGGTCAGAACAATTGATTGTAATCCTCTTTGCTATTCTTGATATTAATAAAGCTATACCACAATTCTTACAGAATTCTTCAAATTCCTTACCACAAAACTCTCCATCGTTATCTGTCGTCAGCACCTTTATCTTCTTCTCTGTCTGGTTTTCCACCAGAGCCTTGAATTCCTTAAACTTGTCAAAGACCTCAGATTTATTCTTAAGGAAATATATCCATGAATTCCTTGAGAAGTCATCTATAAATGATACATAGTACATAGAATTACCCAGTGATGGAACCTTCATAGTTCCAGACACATCACTATGCACAAGATCTAATATATGTTTCACCCTCTTACCACTAGATGGAAACTCACCCAATTCTGCTTCCCATACACAAAATTTTCACAGAAATAAAAATACAGAGAGCTATTATTCATACCTTCTACCATACCTTTACCATGAATTATTCAAAGACCCTTCTCTCCAATATGTCCAAGCCCTTGATGCCACAGAATGGTCTTCTCTCTAGAGACCACTAGATTTTCTGCTCCACTTTCAGGAACCACAGAGCTGTTGTATCCATCAACAACAGTGCTACCTTGCAGCTTGTACAAAGTTCCAATTCGAACTTCCCCCATCAATACAAGTGTCCCCCGAACCATCTTGCAGGTATCCTTCTCGAACACTGTTTTTACACCTGCATCATCCAACTTGCTTACAAAAATTAGATTTTTGGTTAATGCAGGAATATACAGAACACCCGGAAGTGTTCTAACCCTTCCACCTTGCAACTTCAACTTTACTTTTCCGCTACCAACGATTCTAGGCTTCCTATCATCCCATAAGAAGACATCACCACCATTGTATTTCTCATACTCACAGAACCACTCTTTATGGGGAGTGAAGTGAAAGGATGCACCTGAGTCAATCAACCATGCCTCATGATCTACATGTGTACTTGAAGAAGCCAAGTACACATCCCCAACTTCATCTAAGGTGGTTTTCGCCTATGTAGAAGGAGCATCATCAGATCCCTTTCCTTTATCAGGAGCTTTAGATTTACAGTCCCTTTTGTAGTGCCCTTCCTTTCCGCATTTCCAGCACACCACCTTTACAAGTTTTCCTGGAGATTTAGATCTCCCTCTAAATTTAGATCTCCCACTCGATGAATAATTTCTGTTTCTATTTTGGGATCGTACTCGTACAGACAAGGCATCACCATTCTGGCTCTCCATATTTTTCTGTCTCATCTCCTTTGTTAGCAAGGATGAGACTATTTCATCAAATTGCAAGGTAGTTGCATTGCTACCTTTTGCAATAACCAGACTATCCCATGAATCTGGTAGAGAACACAAAAAACTGATGCACTTATCTTCTTCTGAAATTTTAATATCAACAGATGCTAACTGACTTACCATAGTATTAAATGTGTTCAGATGCTCTGTCATCGAGTTTCCATCTTTCATGCTCAGGTTATATAGCTTTTTCTATAGGAACAATTTATTCACCAGAGACTTAGATTGGTATAAAGTCCCTAACTTGTCCCACGAAGCCTTTGCCGTAGCTTCGCCTGATACATTCAGCAATACTGAATCTGGGACACACAATCGTATTGTGCTCTTTGCCTTCCGATCCAACTTCTTCCATTCTTCATCAGACACTCTTGTTGGTTTAGTACCTGGATCTACCGCTATCCACTAATCTTATCCACCAACAGATCCTCCATCTTGAGTTTCCAAAATTCAAAACTCTGACCATTAAATTTCTCGATCTCAATCTTTCCACTGCTCGCCATCTTCTTTCACCACCAGAATCGATCTCACAGATCTTTCACTAAACAGGGTCTACCACAGGCCTGAGCGAAACCCCTCAGCAGCAAAGGCATCTGCTTGAAGCCAAAACAACTCTGATACCAAATGTAGGTTTTAACCCCATACAGAAATTACCTGCATACGAATTCTAAAACACATAAAATAAACAATGTGAGAGCATAACACATAAAACACATATACACAGAGATTTTCCCCAAGATCCCAAAACTGGGACTACCAGCTTGATTTTTCATTATGTTCCTTTCAATGTTATAATACATATTTATACATGCCGAAGCATCCAATACCATGGACCTAAAACCATTGCATCAAAAACCATTGACCGAAAACCATCACTTCCAAAACCATGGATCGAAAACCATCACATCCAAAACCATGTGTAAACATCATGCACAAAACCATAGGTGGGTCCACCCAACTTAACATAGGTTCCAAAACCAAACCCTTCAAACCCCTTGTGACCCCCCCGCTATGCAATCGATGCAACAAAGGGGGTCCTCCACCCCTCCCCTCTAACCCCTCAGTTAACTACATGGGCTAGTCGTGGAAAGAATATAACACAACCCAACAGAGCTGGCGATATACCATTATGGTTTCTCAAACCAACCATCTATTGATTCAGAAGAAGCTTGATTACTAATGAGGAAAGAGGAATTTCACACTACTTGGGAGTATTGAAATAGTGTCTACTGCAGTAAGGAAAGACTGAAATCAAATGCTTTAAACACACCACTCATCTAACTAATTGCTAAGAGATTTTGATTCAAAAGAATTATAAGTTAACATGTGTGTAATCCTAACTGTCCTAGGCAAGCAATCTAAAATAACCAAACATTCTATTACTGTGCATATGCATGAACACAATAAATATTTTTTTTTTGTCCCTTTTTTGTGAAATTGTGAATGCTAAACCCTCTTGGTGATGTGGAAGGTGGGTTAGAGATGGTGGTGAAAGGTTGGATGGCTTGGGAAGCAAGTAGGGGTCTTCTCCTATCCTCTAGGATGTTTTTTTTACAAATCGGCCTCAAAACAGGCCACTACAGGTCGTTCTACAAGATGTCCTAATTCTCCTACAAGATTCCTTGTATTCCTACAAGATTTAGCCGATAGCAATAGGGGTGACTTGGAAGGTGGTGTAGGGCTTAGGGAAGATGAATGATGGAAGAAACAAGGCAAGGGGGTGGCTAGGAATTCCTTAGAGATCAAACCAAAGTTTGTAAGATGGCTGGACTTGCTCAACAAACCTAGAAAGTTGTTCTTATGGAATGATGAATTGGTTGAGGGAATTGGTGGCTTTTGGTGATCATGGATGGATGAAGTTAGGCTGGGGTTGCTGGCATGAGATCTTCTTGCACTATTGAAACTCCTACAATACATACATTACTGGCATTTATCCATGAATCATATCAAACAAGGAAGATTTATAATCAACTTAAGAAAACATAATTTCATTATTTAGTTGACTAATTCATGCATGGAATACTTGCAGAATATTGTGAAACACCATGAGATCTAATACAAAGCCTAAGATACCAGAAATGGCAATTGAAACCTATTCTTGAAAACTAAAATATGCTGGCTAAGTAGCACAAAACCCTAAATTCCATAAGCAATCAAAATTTTGTCTTTTTGGAGCTGAATAGGATTTTTTCCTCAAACCATGGTCCTTGAAGGGAGGACTGAGGCCAAATGCACCTGCTATCAGTGTTTTTTGTATTCCTTTATCTCTCTAAATCTACTGTTAAAGCAATGCACAAATGGAAGCAAACTAATCAAATTCACCACTACTTGCAATGAAACAATGCTAAAATCAATTCAACACTTAATCTATGAAATACCCTAAACATACAAGTACAAGAAGAGTAGCCTTTGATGCTAGGGTTTGTCTCTAACCCAAGAGTTTCAGCCTCTGAGTCAACTTAGTGCTGGATCAAGGAAATTCTCATTGTCATTATCATATCAGAAAAATTACATAACAATGTTTTTCCACAAAGCTTGAACTCGAAAATGCTTAGTGCTATTACATAAAAAATCTTGAATCCTAATGAGGCTCTAGGCCTCCTTATTTATACAACTTGTTATCACTGAAAATGCTGTTGTCAAAATTTTTTAGTCTAGCTTAAAGTCAGGGTGTTTTCGCAGCGCCAGAATTCTTTTAACAGTTTCGCAGCGCTAACTGTTTAGTGGTTTCGTAGCGCGCTACAAAACTGGGAATTTGTCCGAAACCATAATTCACACATATCACTTTTGTCTTCTATGGGTTCTGTGGGAATGTTTGGCGCAACATGTCACAGTGCAGGTTATTATCATCAATATACAAATAATACAGCTGTGTTTTTCATCTTCAAGGCTTTCTCTATAATCCCACTATATTGGTCAAAGTTCTGGTATCTAGTGGAGATCAATATCATAGCGTGCCTATTGTACAGAGTTCTGCTTTCTTTCAAGAATCTGCATCAAGTGGGAATCTCACAGGAAATGGCACAAGTATTTAGGACGTGAATCCAGCTTTTGGTTACTCAACATCCAACAGGATTTGCAGCAGCGGAAAATTCTTTATATGGGATTATACCTTCTTATTTGGAGGAAGGCTGCAAACCTACGGTTTATGCCAGAGTGCCTCTGTTATATCTACCATCATATGGCGTTTGAGCTGTATGGGATGTTAGCTGGCAAGGTGAGTCCTACAACATGGGAAAATGTAAAGTCAGCATATGGAGGTGATGAGGAATCCTCTCTCAGAAAAGTTGTGACCATCATCTATGAACTCATTGCAATGCCAAGGAACCTGAAAAGCATGTTTTTCATCTTGTAACGGATAGATTGAATTTTGGGGCTATGAAGATGTGGTTTTTAGAAAACCCTCCAAGCAAAGCTACAATACATGTTGAAAATGTTGATGATTTCAAATGGCTAAATTCTTCCTATTGTCCAGTTCTAAGGCAGCTTGAATCTGTAGCAATGAAAGAAGATTATTTTAAGGCAGATCATCCAATTTCAAGTATCGAAATCCAAAATACTTGTCTATGCTAAATCATCTTCGCTTTTATTTACCACAAGTTTACCTTAAGCTGGACAGCTATTACAAGGATTATGATTTCAAGCACACATTGCTTTCTCCCTCCCGGACAAATTGAAGCAAGCTTGAGTTTTGACCGTTGGCACTGAACTAGCAGATGATATTGTAACAAATGTTTACATTAAGGCTTCATGTATTGACTCAAGGTCCTGTCATCATGATATTGAAACAAGGCATATTTCTCTGTTTTAAGTTGTCAATTTCCAGGAGGTATTTAGAGCAGATGAAAGTGTATTTTCGAAAATTGAAAGAGGCTTTTATTCCTAACATACTGAACTAGAAAAACCTCTTTCAGTTTCCTCAAATCCGTTACGAGCTGAGAGAATCGAATGACTAAAGTTGCGCTACAAAACTGCTGTAGATGCAGTTTTTAATTTCCTGTTTCACACATCTTTTTCAAGGCTCGATTCTGGGCAGCTGGAGTAGTTTTTCAAAAAACCAAAAGAGGTTTTTGTTAAGAACGGGTTGGTTCACAAAAACCTCCTTTAGTTTTTCCAAATACGTTTTCTGTGAGAAGCTATGAGCTCTGTCCCAAGAGCTATTTTTCAGGCAGAATAACAGTTTCGTAGCTGTAATGAAAAGGTAGCAAAAGCTTTGCTAGTCAGGTAGATGCAGTGGCTGAGGTGTACACCTGGACGGTTTCAGCCATCAAACAAGACAAACATGTCAGAAAGATGAACATGAGCCTGAGATCAGAAATCAAAGCATTAAAGGAAGAAGTTAGCAGCTTGAAGAGAAAGCTAGGCAAACTAGCTAATTGATCCAAGGGGAAATTTGCCTTCCAAATTTTGGTAAATTTTGGCTGTCATCATTTTGAAACTTTTTGAAACTTTTTGAAGTCCTTACACCTGTGTAAAATAGCTGAAGAAATCACAGAGTTCAGTCATTGTTGCTTTAAGGTTCATATGCTTAGTTTTGATTACCTACAGCAGTTTCGTAGCGCGCTACGAAACTGCTGTAGATGACTGTTTATGTGAAAAAATGAAATTGATGCTGAGGTCAGCAAATCTTAAAGGGATGACTCGAGGCCAGCATGGAGATTATACAAAGCTATTCAGATATTCAAAAGGTGACAGATGTGAGTATTTAAGGAAAAGGTGAATTTTTTGTCTTTTGTTAAAGTCTTCCTAAAGTCACTTTATGACCGAATTATTAGGGTTTTGGTTATAGTCTTCGGTGATTTGGTTTGAACACATGTTCAGCTCAGAAGGCTTCCATCTCATTGAATAAGTATGATGATATGCGTTGTTTGGGAAGAATTAAAGAGCAGGGGACATGTCATTAAAGTGATGAAGAATAATGGGAGACAGAGACCGTTAAAATATGAGCATATCTTTTGGTCAATTAATGAGCCATCAGCGCTTTCAAACATCCAAAATCAATATTCATTGTATCTGTAGCTCAGCCTTCTCAACTCAATCAGCAAAAGGACATGTGTCAGCATCCAAGAAGAATCATATTACGAGGAGAAAGGAATTAGTATTTTAGTTTGATTAGAACTTTATGTAATCATAACTCAGCACTGATGTAATTAATAGGTTAGTTATGCACTAGATAGGGATAGTGAATAGCCACCTTCGAGGCTCCCCTCATGCTGGAGGAGGAAGCTCGAGGTGGAGAAGTTTGTTTGCCTATAAAGGGATCAGATTAGAATGTAGAAAGGGTTGGACATTTTATAGAAAAACAGAGTTGTTTTGGGCCATTGTAAAGCTTATGACAGTAATAGTAAAACAGTGTTGATTTCTTCTCAAGATTCTCGATGGATTATTGTGGTCAAATATAAGGATAGTGTTTTATGTTTATGTTCATTTACAGCCTTGTTGTAACACAATCACTCAGAATTCATAATCTTATGCTCTGACTTCCTGTGTGTTTAGCAAGCTGTGGTTTTGTGGTTTTGATGGAGTATGTTTGACACTTAATGCAAAGAGCCTTGACTTCTATGAAATGATAATGTTTTTCTTGTTTACTTAGTGTATGAGACTCCATAGCCCAATGAGAACCAGTTTGACATGAATCCAACCAGCTTTTGCTTTTATCAATGAATAAAGAGTTAGCCATCTTTTGTAGTGAATGATTTTTATCAAGAGTTTGTGAGAGAGCCCTCTCTGATCAAAGAGGCTAAGCTTTGATCTAAAGATAGGTTGAAAGAGTTACATGAAATCTTGCTTGGTTGCAGCCCTCAGTAGTGATTTTGTGATAACACAACTAAAGTCTCCAACAATTTCCTTAAATCTAGGGAGGCTTGGCTCCCAAACTCAGATGAATTGGCTCTTAACTGTCACTAGCTTGGCTGCCCATGATCTCCATGACTCGGCTGCTTGCAACTCCGAGCTAGTGTGATTTGATTGAGGAATATTCGAATGAGTGAGGATTTAATGAAGACAATCTATCTCCTATAATCTCTCCTGCTTGTCTCATTGAAGTTTTTTCCCTTAATTAGCCAAAATTTCCATGATTTTCTCTCAAAAAACTACAATCAATGCATGTTATACCACTAGACATACATCTTACTTTTACTCATCTCATTAAGCAAAATATAATTAAAACATGTAAGGAATTATGAGAAGAATTGATTTTAATAAGCTTGGAGGTGTATTAAGGTCCATATAGTTACCCAATGATGAGGCTCATCATCACCCCCATACTGAAAGTGTTTCTCATCCTCTAAGCAACTTAATCTATATCCATGTTTTTCATTGCTCTGGTGGCCTCCTTGACATCCCATGCTTCTGCTATAGTTTCTTCTTCTTGTGAATAAAATCCTGCCTTGCTCTCTATCTCTTCCCACTATTTTCTTTCTTCTTCTTCTTTCCTTCCTTCCAACATTCCGAAAAGCAGTGGTGGAATGAGTCTCAAGCCAATCCAATTGACTTTGAGTCTTTGAAGATCTTGCTTGTACATGGGTGTTCTGTTTAGTAACCCTCTCATTCTCTAAGGAGAATGGTATTATCTGATTTTTAGGCTATAATGCAAGGTGTTCCATCTTCTTTCGAAAGCTTTTATTCTATCATCTCCTAGCAACCTAAACATGTCTTCAAAGTGTGTGACTGCTTGCTCTTGTGCAACAAGGTACCTAGGTGAAAGCTTAGGATCATTTGCAATTAGGTTGTGGGTGTTGATGACAACCATTGGATTGGATTTTTTAGCTCTGATCATAAGTGGTTCTGTCTCTTCTCTTGCCATTACCTTTTTCATCTCTGTAGCTCTCGCCTCCTCATGATTCATCCATGATGCTAAGGCCATCAATTGCAAGTCTCCTAGCTTTGAATTTGGGTCCCACACATTCAAATATGTCAAGGCCAAGTTGTGTAGGTAAAACTCAAACATCTTTTCTCTATCTTCCAAGGTGATTTGATCATAGAGATCAATGAATTGTCTATAGTCTTGGAAGGGCATAGTGCCTCTCTGTGCTAAAGTCTTAATTTGGAATTGTATCCATTGTTCCTTGAGATACAAGGCATAAGACTTGGCTGGCATCTTGCACTGGATTGCCTCTAAGGATAAACTGGCCATAGCTGCCAACTGGCTTTCCCTTTCTTGTAATTGTCCCCTTAGCCATGCATTCTCTGCTTCTAACTGAGCTTTCATCATTGCCTCTCTATCCCTTATGCTACTCAGTTCTCTACCCATATTCTTCAATTTTTACTCCATGTGTCCTGCATCCTCCACTCCTTTTGATTTGGAAATTTGCATCCACCTATGTGTTCTTGCCCTTTCTTTCTCAAGTTCAAAGAATAAGGGGATGGAAAAATTATGTGGGATGACCCTACCCCCTTCAATGAACTTGTAGTAAGAGCTGAGGTTGGGTTGTGGACTAGGCTCTCTGAGATCTGGGTCTTCCTTCTTTGTTTCTTGTTGAATGTTACCTTATTGGTCCATTTTCTGAGTTTCCTATAGGTTTAACAAAGTTTCCTGTAGGATGGCCTCTGCTTCTTGTAGGTCTTTCTGTGTCTCCTGTAGGAGACCTTTTCCCTTTGATGAGGAAGACCTTGTGACAGGCCTCCTAACATATGTGATGGGAGATTTGGGAGAGGCTTGTCCTGATGATCCTTCTCCTTGATTTTTCTCAAGAGGAGCTATATTTTCTTGTTGCTTTGGTGAGTCTTCAATAACAATAGGAGTTTTGGTGGGTGTTTGAGGTCTTCCTTGCCTAATCCTTGTGCTCTTTCTTGTCCTAAAGTATAGTGGGGTTTGTCTTTGTCTTTTTCCTTTTGACTTGATAGGTGTACTTAGGGTAGTAAGAGTAGCTGCTGCCTCCTTCTCTATGGGTTCTGGAGATACCCTTGGTGATTCTTCCCCTTCTTTGCCTTGAACTGTAGACCTCTGTTCTTCCTTTTGTTCTATCTCCTCTTTTCCATTCTCCTTCTCATCCTTGTCTCTCTCTTTCTCTTCTTCTTCTAGTTCCTCACTCTACTCATCTATCTCCTCTTTTGTTTCTTCTTCTGTCTCTTCTTCATTTTCCTCTTCCTTTTCTTCATATTTTTCCTCCTCTGTTTCCTCTTCATTTTCTCCCTCTGTTTCTTCATCCTTCTCACTAGCAGTGGGGATTTTGTCATATTCAAGAGCTTGAATTTCTCCCTCTACTTGCATGTCTCTGAAAGTTGTCAATGTAATAGGGAGTCCTAGGTTTTGTAGAGCATATTCTAGGATTAGTTTGATCAACCCATGATGGGCTAGTTGCTGATGTTTTCCCTCCTGCACTTTGATGCTCATATCTATTAGTGATTGAAGAAGAAAGTAGGGTATACTTAACTTATTTTGAGGAGGTGTGTCTGCTTCAAATATCAGTTCTTGGAGGAGTCTGAAATGGTATCCATACACCACACTGTATCTCCCTTCACATGATATATATTTAATGAGGTGGTAACTAACTTCATTCCAAGGGTATGGAAGGCTTTCTCTTTTGACCCCATTTTTTCCTCCATTGCCTCCTCCCCTTCCAAAAATAATTTCTTCTTTGCAAGGGTGTTGTTTCCCTTATCTTCTTTTCTCCAAGGTAACCCTAAAGGGAGTGTGGTGATTCTGCTTATAACTTCAAGGGTGATTTTTACTGATAGGACTTTCACCACATCAATGGCATGGGCCTAGTGAGGGGTATGAGTGAGAGAGAAAAGTATCTATCCACCTCATCATCATATCCTCTCATTCTTTCAAAGAAACCCATCCAATTGTGCCTTGTGAAAATTTCTATTACAGGAGGATGCTGATCAATTCTTACTATGTTTGTGGGTTTCCTCTTGTTAAAATCCCCTGTCATCCTTGCCTGGTAATTGTGGAGGCTTGTACAAATATAATTCAATAATTCTATTGGGTGAGAGATTTAAATGATAACTCTACAATATAATTCTCCTAGACTGCAACTTCATTAACTAAATCGAGGTTTTTTTTTTTTTTTTTTTTTTTTTTAACTGGAAAATATGGGAAGGTATAGCTCCTACTTTTGATCTATCCTCCCTTAATGCCCACTGATAATCCTATAGATGATTGCTTTGTACCCTGTAGGTCTTCCTGTATGATCCTGCAGGTTTTCCTGTAGGTGCTTCTGCACTGCAAAATTCTCACTGTCTCCTATAGGTGATGCTTCAAAAAGTTGAGGGAATCCATTTTTTCAATGAATTCTAGAGATTTCTAATGCTCTTTTAGTGTGGGAATCAGTTTTTTATTTCCTTATATGGATGAACGTGTGGGATGGTGTGTTGGTTGTCTAAGTACGAGCACCTCCTTTTGGACCGTTGGTCCCACTATCAGTCCATCATTTCACTCACCAGGTAATCATCTCCCACTTTTTTCCTCTATAACTTAACCATTTTAGGCATTATCTCCCTTTCTATTCCGATTTAACTGCTACCATGTATGGAGTGGTCTAACTGTTTTCTCCTCGTCGATTGGCCAAAGGTGGCCAAGTTAACTGGTCAACTTTGCTTATAAAACCAACTCTTACATAATCCTACATTTTTTATCATATCATGCTAAGGAGAGAGCATGAGTAAGATGGCATACTTGTGGGTAAGATGTGTTACACAAAAATATCGTCACCATGATTATTTGCAGTCAGTATGGGTCTATCATCACTTGTACTGTCCTCCTAAGCAAGTCTCAGACCTCAGCTCTTCAAATCAAGCTTTGGAAATGGGAGAAAGACATTAAAAATCAATGTAACTCTGGTTCCGCACTTTCTCTCACTGTCACCTGTGGTCCCGCACCTTCTATGTACAAAAGCTACGGACCTGCCCGCTCTGTCCCTAACGGTGTAGGTACGGACCCCTGTGAAAGTCAAAAGGTGCAAGTTTTATCTTAAAAAACTCACTTTGGGTTAATTCTAGAGGTTTCTAGAAGTAATTTTGACGTGGATTGTTCGCTCTGAGGTGGTTCATGCATCCCAAAAGAGAAGGAGCTAATCCCTTGATGAGAGGATCTATCCCTTTGAAGGAGGGCTTTATCCCTTTGAAGGAGGACCTAATAACCTCCCTCCATTGCACTATAAATACAGGCATTGGGCTGGTTGCTAGAGAGGTTAGAAGCTGAACATTTTTGAGGGTAAATGCTAGTGAAATCAAGACCTCCTAGTTGAGCTTAAGAGGAGAGATCACATACCTTTTTGGCTTCATTGGGGAGTGAGTGAAACTTGTCAAAGTAGAGGAGACTTCTTGCTGGACCCTGGGAGGAGCTTGTACAATGTCAAGGCAAAGGTTGTAAAGTTCTTCTTCTTTTGAATTAATACAATCAAACTCATTTTTCTCAACAAGTATCTCATGTTATTTTTTTCATGGACTCCTTGAATTTCATGTTAAATGTGTTTTATGCAATTGGCTTTTCAGGTGCTAATTAATTTGTTTGCCTTGTTTGTGTTTGCAGATTCGCGAAAAGGAGCTCATTTGGATCGAAGGAGCGAGGGCATCCACAAGCTTGCGTTGGACCTAAGGTAGGCCCTAAAAACACTTGTTTGCCATTGTTTATAAAAGCATATTTAGAGAAAGATAGTGTCTGGTTGGTTTGCTTGTCATTAGGTCTTCTTTAGATTCTAGGAAGGTCTATCTTGTCCACAAGATCAACTTATTCCATTTGACAAAATGGCGACTCCACTGGGGACTTGATTGTTTTCCTTGTTTTTACTTTGACCTGAGAAACTGTGTTTTTGTTTCTGTTTTTGACTTGTTGTGTGTAAAATTGGGTAGAGTTTGTAGATCCAGGGTTATTTTTTGTTTTTCATAGCTTTGGGAGAGGACTGCACCCTAGCCATTTGACACAGTGCGTACCTACCCGCAGCTTGGCTTTTAGCACAGAGCGGGATCGCACCTGTGCCAACTGTGGGCCTGCGGACCCTGTCAAAATTTTGAAAACCCTAAGATTTCCTCTATTAATCAGCTTAGTTTGTGTTTAGAAATTGTTATCCACTGCCCAGACCTGCATATAACTTGTCAGAAGCTTTCCTTGGATTGATCGTTAGTGTTAGGGTTTTAAGTGAAATTCCTAGGAGTTTTGCTTGTTGGGTTTGTTTTTTCATTTTGGTTGTGTAGTGGCTCTGAGCTTAGAAGCTGTAGGGACTTCAAATCACCTTAGTGTCTACCAACCTTCTTATGAGTCTGACCATTTATGAAATCTCCCCTTGTTTGAGGAATCTGCTTTGAGTTTTCTCTTTACAAAACTTCGAAAAGCTTGTGTTTGAGAGTTTGGATTTTCATTTTCAAAAAGAAAACAAAATTGGTTGTTCTTGACTTATTTGTGATTCTGCATAAATTGGTCCTTAGCTTACATCTAGCTAAGTAAAACATCCTTAAAAAAGACTTTTAGTAGGCTTTGACTTCAAATAGGTTTTTATAAATTGTAGATCTTAAAGTTAGTCATTTTCATAGTTTTGAGTGTTTTATTTAAAAAATATAAAAATCTCTTTTGAAAAAAAGTTTGTTTTGTAGTGATTGAATGCTTTGAAACGAAAAAGGAAAATTTTTGTGAAATAACTAGTTGTCTCGTTTTGAGTGCTTTGGAAAGGAAAAAACTCTTCTTTTAATTTGTTGAATTGAGAAAGATTTGTGTTTACAAAGTATTTGCATTCTCAAACTCTTTCTTAGTTAGAAGTTCATCGAAGAGAAAAAGATTGTTTAGATCATCTTAGGTGCATTTTTAGTGATTTTGAGTCGAGTCTTCATACCACGAGTTTCATCTCCGCACCTTTGGACTTAAACAAAAACCACTAAAATTAACGCTTAAAGTAAAATTCACCTAGTAACATTTTTATTTCTAGGGCTCTAATACACCAACTTAGCTTAGGCTAGAGTCTTGGAGTAGGAGAGTAATTAACTCTCCAAGACAGTAAAAACAAACAAGTAGTTGTATCTTGTGGTAGGGAAGAAATCCAATTGTTGCATTTATGCTCTGGGAAAGCTCCTCTTAAAGGAGAAGCACGAGATCGTGTCCGAACCAGTGTGGGAATCAATCCTTCCTCATTGGGAATGACGCCAGATATTCACGTATTAAAAACGGTAAACCTCGGATTAACCATTGTCGAGGAGCTTGGGGTCACTTGTTGGTAAACCTTGGATTATGTCAAGGAGCCTTCAAGGGGATTGAGCTTACTACTCTGCCCTTGTGTGCATATCAGATCATAGACTGTTCCCCCAGGTATATTTGTCTCAGTTGGTAACCTTAGTGGCCATATTCTTTAGGACTCTTCCTGAGGTGACAGTGGTGGGAAGATCTCACTGTACCTAGAGCAGATGTCGGCTAGACTCACTTGGATTTTCTGGGGGGTTCGCTTCACTCGAGACGGTTAAGTGGAGGAACTTGTGCCAGTCTATTCATTAAGCAGGTTGCTGGGGTAATTGTTCCAACCGCCATTTCTGTATTGAACTCTGCGACGTTGGATTTCGTCACCAACTAGTGTTTTCAGTTCGGAAAGTTACTGTTTGTGTGTGTTTGATCTCCTAGATTCTTTAGGCGTGTGATTCAAATTTGTTTGGTTCTTTAGAGACTTTAGGTGCTTTTCATTGAGATTTTACTTTGTTTGCGTGTGAAGTAGTTAAAAGTTTTCAACTGTGGCTGAATTACCAAGACAGTCCCGTAGACTTCGGGGCCAGTCTCCTGAGTTTGTAAACGTGGCTGAGTTACTGAGGAAGTCCCGTAGACTTCGGGGCCAACCTCCTAAAGAAGTATCGAGCCAGCTCGAAGGTTTGAAAGTCCTCGTAACTCCTAGAGACAGTAGAGTTGGGTCACCTGAGGAAGGAGAATCTTCTTTGATAGTACATCTTGATTTTCAACCATTAGTAGCAGATTATAATCCACATTCAGTGTCTGTTTCCGAGCCTGAAAGTGAATTTGCTGCTACTCCGACATCGGAGTTTGTTTCTCCAACTTCTAGTGGTCCTGGTTCACCTAGGGTAGAAAGAGTAATCACCCAAGATCTTCCTTCTGGACTTATTGCTATTGAAGAACTTGTTCCGAAAGAAGAAGTAGGCATCCCTATCCCTGAAAATCAACCTGTTATTGAACTAAGGGAGCGTGAATCAATTTTTTACAGTCCACCTAGGAGTAGTTCTTGGTATCTTTCTTTGACTAATTTTCTAGAAAACTCAGGGTTAAGTTTTTCACCACCTCGTGCTCCTTATCACCCAACACCTAGAGGTTTTTATACTCCCGTCAATATGGCAGGACAGTCATCCATGTTTACTCAATCACCCGAATCTTTTTTGTACGGCGGTCCTTCTGTTCCCTCCGGGTATCAGTCACTTTCTGGTACTTTTTCGGGAGCATCTCCTCAACCCATTGAGCAAGGGTTATTAACTGGAAACAATGGTACTAAGTCATTGAGCGTAGAAGACATTCTCATGATGTCAAGTTCTATTCCCAATCCTCAACCTCAAGGTGGTCAGTTACCGCTTGGGGGGCAGCCTCAATTAACGCCTGGGGGGCAACCTCAAGGTACACAATTTGCATCTGGGGGGAAACCTCAAGGATAGTACATACCTATGGGATAATACATTCCTCAAGTTCAACAGAGGACTCAATATGTACCCCAAGGTCAACCCCAGTATCAATTTATACCTCAAGGTCAACCCCAGTATTAGTATGTGCCTCAAGGGTATCAACCCCAAAGTCAATACTCGAACCAAGGTTTCCAACCACCCTCCGGTCAAACGTATGTTCAAGGAACAGGAAATGTACCTTTCAATTATCAATCCTACCCTCAATCCGGTTATGGTCCTCAGTATTGTCAACCAGTTATGGGTCAGTACCTCGGAATGAATATAGTGTGGGATCCATCGCAAGCTCAACAGGTATTGCAGCCAAGTGTACAGCTGTCATCTCAAACTGGACAATCCTTAGTTTCTGGTTCACCCCAGCAACCAGTCCAGTCTAACATTCAAACTTCTGTGCCTTTGGTAGTTTCTCAGCCTGGGCCTAGTACACCTCGTACTCCGCCTCAAACGACTGCTACAACTGCCGCAACATCTGTTCAATCTACCCCACCTACTTCTGGAGTATCGACAGCTCCGGTTTCTACTGTTCCTGTATCTACTCCTCAGACATGTTTACCACCGTCTGGATCTACGATTCAAACTTCGGTTCAGATGCCTGTAGGACAACCTGGTTTAAGTATGGTTGTCACAAGTCAACCACAATTCACCTATCAACCGTACTAGGGACAGTACCAATTCGGTCCTGCTGTGCAGCAGCCAGTCTATCAGTATCAACCATACCCTGGGTACACTTATCAACAACGTCAACAACCCCAGTACGGTCCGGTTAATCCTGGTTTTCCGGGAGGATACAATATCCCGAACGCGATTCCTATTCCTAGTTATCCTGGATATCCTCCTCCTGGGGCTGGTCTCATGACCCAGAGTTTTAGGGATCCTAATTGGCAGTTACCGTTTATCGCAACTTTGGACTTACCTGACTTGTCGCGCCTAACAAACGATCCCATTAATTATCTTCCGTTTTGGCCGCCAATGCCGAATAAGTTTCCCAGTGACATTCCCAAGTTCGAAGGTAAATCAGGAGAGGACCCGTCGAACCATGTGATGACTTACCAACTCTGGTGTGTGTCCAACTCCATTACAGATGATTCAATCCATCTTAGACTTTTCCAGTGCACTCTAATTAGTCTTGCGGCCAAGTGGTACATTGAGTTACTGCGAGGCACTTTTTATAATTTTAGTCAGTTAGCTACCTCGTTTTTAACTCATTTTCAGTTGCCAGTCTGATATGACAATGGCATGGAATTGTTAACTTCGCTAAAACAATCGACATCCACTTACATTTCAGATCATATTCATGAGTGGAGACGTCGACGACGTTTAGTGAAGGTATTTATTCCGGATCAAATCTTGGCTGAGTGGTTTGTAAAATCTTTGTTGCCAATGATCACTGAAGATGTTGCTAAAGTCGGAGTTGTTACTGAGGAGCAAGTAATTGCTCAACCACAGTACCTTGACTTGGTCTATACTCAGTCGGGTATGTTACATGAAAAAATCCCTGATCTTCCCAAGCAAAATCAAATCACTACAGCTCCTTCGGGATCTCATGCCGCCGATGGTATGATTGGCACGGTTAACACTAAAAGTAAGAAGAAGTCTTCCAAGAATTCTTCCCCTATCATAACCTTGCCTGATTCCCCAACAGGAGATTCGTCTGCAGAGATCTCCATCGATATTCACGTTGTAGAGTCATCTACAACCAAATCAAAATCCGGTGGGAAGAAGAAAGGAAAGAAGAAGAATAAAACGGACAAAAGTTCAAAGGAGAAACCTGAAAAGGCGGAATCCAATGATGAAAAGCGCAAACCTTGTTATCCTTGTCTCATTGGTGATGATGAACATTTTACAAGAGACTGCCCTCATCGTGCAGAGGTTGCAAAGATTGTCAAGGGTTCCCAAACTCCTGCTGTTTTGAAGGATCCTTTTCCGACTCAAAACAGTAAGATGATAGGTTCATCCTCGAATGCCAATGAAGAACCCATACTGATGATGTCCCATGTTAGGATTGCGACTCGATCGCAAGATTATGGTAGTAAAAGTCCTGTTGATGGTAAAGAAGCAGAATCTTCTCATTCTAATCCATCAACCTCAGCTCCCGGTTCCGATCCACTACAGGTCGAGAAACCTAATCCAGACTTGGTAATCAAACCACCCGCCAAGGGTATACTTCGAAAGTCAGCTTTCAATCCACATGCGAGAGCGGCTTAGAATTATAACATTGTTGAGGTTTTAGCTATTTCACCCTCAACAATGTCAGCTTTGGAAGTGCTGCAATCATGTCCAGCACAACGTAAATTACTTTTGTCGGCTATAGGAGCTGTTGACGTTCAGGACCCGAACCTGATAATTTTCGATCTAGAAAATAGTACACCGCGTTTGCCTCATCAAATGGCTTTCCAGATACCAGTGATAGTAAAAAACAGGCCTATTCATCGGACCATAATTGATGAGGGAGCCTCAACGTGTATTATGTCAATACAGTGTTGGAGATCGCTTGGTTCTCCTTCGCTAAATCAATCCCCGGCGATTCTAAAGGCCTTTGATGGCCGTGGGTTTCATCCTTTTGGCATTCTACAGGATTTGCCTATAGGGGTTGAAGGAAAAACTGTTAGTCTAGATGTGGAGGTGGTTGATGCCTCTCTAGATTACAACCTTCTCTTGGGTCGAAGTTGGTCTTACGCTATGACAACGGTCGTTTCATCGGTCTTTTGAGTAATAAAGTTTCCACATAATGGAAAGATCGTAACAATAGACCAGCTGGCTTACTTTTCATCCAACCCAGCCTCTTCGGAGAGTATTCAACATGTCGGTAAAACGACTATCCCATATAAGGATGTTGGAGTAGGATTAGTTAAAGATGCCGATTTACTGGGAACTTTTCCTTTTCCTCCAATCAACGCATCATCTTCATTTGCAACCATTCATATGATTACATTAGACACCATTATTTATGATGATCCTTGAATTGTCCCTTCTGAATCTGAGATAGACTCATTTGGTAAGGCCATGCCTTTGAGTCCATATGAAATTGCCTATGAAGCCGTGCAGTCGTTTGCCGACCCATGTTCAACCGAAAATGACTTAATGAATGTGGTTCGTGAGGAATCACTTTTCACATCAACCTCGGATTTAACTACGTTTTCTGAACTTGTTCACTCTGATGAGCAAATTCGTGAAATCCAATGTGTAGATGATTTACCATGGGAAGATCTCCATCACAGATCTTCATTTTTACCTGAGGATGGTCGTTTTGAAAATGATTTCTCATCAATTTTTACAACTGAATATGTCAAGGAACCTCAGAATCCAATGAAACATCCCGATTCAGAGTTAAACTTGGGAAACATCTCTCGAACTATTCCTATTGACATTTCAGTTAAGCCCGGAATTGTTGAGAACATTCATATAGGTGCCTCGTGTACAGATGATGAAATTCAATTATATAAGGCCCTATTCCAGAATTCCGCGACGTGTTTGCCTGGTCCTATGAGGAAATGCCAGGAATTGATCCCGCGATTTTTGTTCATGAGATCAAGACTTACCCGGACGCTAAACCCGTCCACAACGTTTGCATCAGATTCACCCACGAAAAGCTACTGCAATTAAAGCAGAAGTTGAAAAATTATTGAAAGCAGGTTTCATTTATCTGATCCCGTTAACGGATTAGGTATCGAATATTGTTCCGGTTAACAAAAAGCAGGGAACAATAAGAATATGCATCGACTATAGGGATATTAATCGAGCTTGTCCAAAGGACAATTACCCAACTCCCTATATCGATCAAATCATTGATGATTGTGCCGGCAGTGAAATATTCTCCTTCATGGACGGTTTTTCCGGATACAATCAAATAAATATTCTACCTGCCGATCAACCAAAAACGGATTTCATTTGTCCATGGGGGACATTTGCTTATTGCAAGTTACCTTTTGGGCTTAAGAATGCCGGAGCAACTTTTCAAAGGGCGATGTCTTATGCGTTTCATGACATCAAGCACATTGTGCAACCCTATCTCGATGACTTGCCTGCTCATTCATTACATCGAGCCGATCACCTCGTCCATTTACGAGCAATCTTTATGAGGTGTAGGCATTATCATATTCGGTTGAACCCACACAAATGTGTATTCTGTATAGAAATGGGTCGATTGCTGGGGTTTGTAGTTTCGAAAGCCAGCATTCGCGTTGATCCCTCGAAGGTCGAAGCTATCATCAAATTGCCTCGTCCTTCGAGTCTTCGCCAACTCCAAAGTTTGCAGGGGAAAGCAAACTTTTTACGACGATTCATTCCTAACTACGCCGAGGTCACAAAGGGTTTTACCCGGTTGTTGAAGCAAAATACTCCATTCTATTGGGATGAGATAGCTCAGAAATCTTTTGATGCACTCAAATACGCGTTGACCCATGCACCGTTGTTGCATCCTCCCAACTACAACCAGGATTACTTCTTGTATCTTGCCGCCTCTCATTCCACCATTGGAATGGTTTTAGTTCAGGAAGATGAATTCGAAACTGAACATGTGATATATTACCTTAGTCGAACTTTAAATCCAACTGAGCTAAAATACTCACATGTGGAGAAATTGGCATTGGCAGATGTTCAAGCTGTCCAACGTTTTCGTCACTACATTCTACTACGTAAAACTACGGTAATTTCGGATTGCAACCCTATGATCTTCATTTTGACCAAGCAATTGCTAGGGGCAAGTACTCTAAATGGATCGTTATCCTACAGGAGTTCGACTTGGAATTTGAGAAATCTAAGTCTAAGAAATCTTTAGTTTTTGCGAAGTTAATGTGTGACTTCCCGCGTACTGACACGGAAACTGTGGCGGAGGAGCCCATTGTGGACGAATCCTTGTTTCTAATCAGCACTTTAGATCCATGGTATGTGGATATCATCGTTTATCTACAGACCCAATCCTTTCGGCCATAAATTTCACGGTCAGAACGTCGAAATATTCGTTTCCAGTCCCAAAAATTCAAGATTATTGGAGATACTCTTTATCGCCGTGGGGCGGATTCTGTTTTTCGACGTTGCCTAACTCACAAGGAAGATGAAAGGGTTCTAAATGACTGTCACTATGGAGCGTGTGGCGGTCATATGTCTGGGTTTGCCACAGCCCAAAAGATATTGCGCACTGGCTACTTCTGGCCGTCTTTATTTAAATATTGTATTACGGCGGTTCGAAAATGCCACAACTGCCATATTTTTGATCGTAAGATGCGTGCTCCACCTGCTCCTCTCCACCCTATAATTGCCGTTGGTCCTTTTGCCAAATGGGGTACCGATTTTATTACATGTAACCCTCACTCGGCCGGGGGGCATGCATATATCATCCTTGCGGTAGATTATTTTACTAAGTGGGCCAAGGCGATGCCTACATTTGAGGCAGACGGCAAGACAGCTGCAATTTTCGTGTTCAATCATATAATTGCTAGGTTTGGTGTCCCACAAGTGATAATCACTGATCATGGGCGTCATTTTCGAAACGTTATGATGACCGAACTTACAGGCCAACTTGGTTTATGTCACGATAGTTCAACCCCTTATTATCCACAAGCGAATGGTCTGGTTGAATCCATCAACAAAGTTTTAGTCATCATGATCCAACGAATCATTGGGATTCATCGGTTGAATTGGCACAACATGCTATTTTCAGCGCTTTGGGCATACCGAACTTCAGTAAAAACATCAACAGGGTTCACTCCTTTCCAACTAGCCTACGGTTTGGAAGCTGTGTTACCCATTGAATGCGAAATCCCGTCACTGCAAATGGCCATCGAGTTACTTCCAGCCACTTCCGAAGAGGAAAAGCGTTTGTTATACTTGGCTCAATTAGATGAGAATCGACGCGATGTTGCATTGGCAATCGAGACTCACGCAAAATGAATGAAAGCTCAGTATGATCGAAATGTGACCCCTCCAAATTTTTTGGAAGGAGATCTAGTCTTAGTTTATGATCAGGCTAATGATAAATTAGGCGCTGGAAAATTGTTCCTATGTGGCATGGTCCCTATGTTGTCAAGCGAAAGCTAGCCAAAGGGGCCTATGAATTGGTAGACTTTGACGGGGACTTTTTGGGTAAACCCAGAAATGGCCTTTACTTGAAGAGGTATTATGCTTAAAAGAATGGGTATGGAGATTTTTAGCTAGGATAGTTTTTTCTTTCTAGCTGGTGTGTTTTAGTTTAAACAAGTGTGCTTAGCTTAGAGAGTGTTTTTCGTCATTATTCCTGCTTATCTTGGTTTTACTCTTGATATTGCAGATGTCGATGCCTATCCAAACATACATTGGTTTCACTGATGGTGCTTGTCGTAATACACGGAACATCTCTTCCGCAGCTTGGGTTATCTATTCGCCCTCTGACGAGTTAGTATCTATGCATGGGGTAAGCCTCGGTCAAACAACGAACAACATTGCCGAGTATAGTGCAGTGATTGAGTTATTATCTGAATCTATTTCATTTGGGATTCGGAGTTTGATAGTGAGGTTAGATTCTGAACTCATTGTATTACAGCTTAATAGAGTGTATGCCATTAGAAATCCAGTGTTATTGAGATTATTTTTGAGAGTGCATCTCTTGGAACGTGAATTTGATTATATTGAATATTAGCATATTCCAAGATCTTTAAATACATTAGCAGATGCAATTGCTTCTCGAATGTTAAATAGACATTTGCAATAATCATACATGTAAATTTAAAACCATTCCATAACATGATTTACAAGATAAGCCGGTAATAGTGATATATATATATATATATATATATATATATATATATATATATATATATATATATATATATATATATATATATATATATATATATATATATATATATAGGAGTGTGTCAAAAAATACATCGTCCTCGATCATAGGTTGAAAAACACCTTATGATCGGCAAAAATGATAAGTACAAAAAACAAAAATGTCACATGTGCCCACAATAGGTGATCATCCTATCACTGGTGATGATCTCTATAAGAAACCACTGCACGGGCCACCTTGTAAAGGAACCTCCTAAAAGGTCCCGGGACTCCAATCACATAGGGCTGAAGTCGACGAGGAATGTCATCTATAGTGGTCTCAGGAATATCTCCTGTCAAGCTCTCAAGATGACCCTCCAACTCGGCCAAAACCTCTGCTGATTCATCCTGTGGGGTTGGCGCGGGTGCAACTGGTTGCTTCCTCTCATAAGACCGGAGAGTGGCTGGTCGCTGTGGACCCACATTTGCATTTGAAATTTTTACTATCAGTTTTGAGACGATAAAAAAATAACAAAAAATTAAAATAGAAAAATTGTTGAAAAGGATTTTACCTGACTCATCCCACTACTCTCCTGGTGGAAGAACCATGTCTGGGTCACCACGAAAATCTATCCCAGCATAAGGGAAGTCTTGAATGGAAAAGACCTAGTTTTCCAGCCATTGGAAATACTCAGGTTTGAATCGAGCAACCTGTGTCCTCTCGTCCGGGTGATGGGCCATAACTGCGACCCATCGCATCAGTTTGGGCTCTTGAGGAAGCCCAGCTCCAACAGTAAGGTGTTGTGGGATCAACATAGGAACCCTCTCTAGGCCAAAACTCACAACCAAAGCCCCATAACCAAAGGTCTTTAGTTGTCTGTTTTTGGCCCTGGTCAGTTGGCCTTTCAGATTGGCCAACACGGCATCGCACCAGTTGAAGATGGTGCCTCGAAAGAAATCAACTGCCATACGCATCTGGGATCCGGTGGCAATATGTAATGTAGCAGCTCCGCAAAGTCTGATGACAGTGAACGCAATCACCATGAGCTCAGGACGGGATATGGTCTTTATGTCTATCCCTTTGTCTCTAGCCTGGCTATTGCAGTACTCTAGCCTGAGGCTATCGACAGACTGGCCACCTGGCCTAGCCCCAAACAGAGTCAAGTCTTCGCCTCTCTTAGGCAAACCAGTCAAGAAATATATATCCTCCGGCTCGATTTCGAGCTGGTGGCCACCAATGAAGAAGCACTGGTCCTGTATGCTCCATCTGTCAACCAACCACTATAAGAAATCCACCTGAGCCCTCATGCCAAGAATGGCCCAGTATTTGTACAATCCACACGCCCTCAAAGCATTAAGTGAAGGTTGATGATTCCATGCGGCAGCATCCACGTCCTCATGCTCTCGTTCACGCCAATCTAGCATGATGTACTCCCTGCATCAAGTATAAAGACAAATTAAATTGCTAGAAATTATTTTGTGTTGTCCATTTTTGAGAATTTTTGGGTTAAAAACCCTTGCGATGGGGACCGCACCCTCCGGGTTAGACACAGTGCGTGGGACCGCACTTTGTCTACATGGAAGGTGCGGACCCCGAGCTTTTTCCCAATGGAGAAAAAGTCGGGGTCCGCATGCTCGCAATGGTAAACCTGCGGGCCCCCTCGCGCGGGTTTTGTGCCTAAAAACCCTCCCAAAAATGAAATCAATGACTAAAACAAGAAATTAAACGGTTAAAAATGAAGAGTGGGATGATGTGGATTACCGGGAGAAGACAGCGTTCGACTCTGACAGTTGGATTTTCCGCAATCTTCACGGGAAGTTTTCTAAGCAAAAGCACTATTTTCTCACCCAAACTCAAACGGTAAAAATGAATTGACAAAGGCCCTTTTTATAAGTTTTTTGAGTAAATAAATTGCAAATTTGTTTATGTTTCACTTTGAAAAGGTATTTTTGTGACATTTTTATCTATTTCAAACAGGTATGAGTAATGTTTGTGTTTTTGTGCAGAATAAAGGATTATTCAGGCGAAATCTATCATTTTCGACGAAAAAACATGTAGAGTCATCTTTAAGCTCTTTTCTGACTCCTAAAACATGAAAAGATTGTCGAGTGTTTCTTTTAAACTCGTTAAAACGGAATTAAAAGACGGTCCACTTACAACTCTTTTGTTAAATTGGAAACTAGGGCCAAACTCCATGTGGGTCAGCGTATTTATGGCAGCTGATATTTTTATTGGATCCCTCTAGTCGAGAGGTGTAGGATTGATCCAAAGATCATCCAATTACGATAAGTATTTATGGAGATATGAATTTATTTTGATTATGGATTTATTATCTAGCCGACCAGCAATTAAGGTAGGCTCAAGAAGCCCAAACGTTGAGTCTATTCATCATCCTCTCTTTAGTATAAATAGAAGAGTTTTTGATGTCAATTGGAACATGTATTGTTAAGGTGATCTCCTCTCCACGTCTGGGTTTTTGGAAGAAGAGAACCTAAAGATACGCTGGCTCAAGGGTGATGCCCTAACCGCAGGAAACTACAAGCATATGAGGATGAGCCAACAAACAGACCCAATACAAGGTACGCAGGCCCTAACCTACGCATAGTTCATGAAGAGAAAATTCATGTTGTTCATCATGAAGACATTCCGCTGTAAATGGAAACATATACACAGATATATGTAGACTATAGACATATACGCAGGTATATATTCCACTGTCCAATATAACATACACAGGTCAATGGGACAGGGATATGCTGTTCAAATACGCAGTATGGGTTCAATGAAATATATATACGCTGCTCACCTAACCACAGTCAATATATATATATATATATATATATATATATATATATATATATATACGCTGCTCGTTGGATGCTGAGATGAACGCAGCAATGATATACGCTGCTCACCTAGCCGCAGTCATAACCACAGTCGTTGTTATCTACGATCTTCATGAAGCACAAGGCAATGGCAAATACCTATATATATACCCAGGCAATGAACGTAGCAATATATATATATATATATATATATATATATATATATATATATATATATATATATATATATATAACGCTGATCATTGAGATAACCTACGCAGCAAGGTATATGAAACAGTAATATGTTGTTTATGAAGTACGCTGTCATATGCAGTCAAAAGGAATAGCCCTTAACTCTGTTAATGAAGGCACTATATATATGCACAGATCATGGAAACCTGATACGTTATTCATGGAAAACCCTATACACTCATACGCAGATCAGGGAGACTCATATATGTTGTACATAATGATATTTATACGCAGATCATGAAGATTATATGCAGGTCATACGCAGTCAATAGTGGCACTCAAACGCAGTCAAATCTGTCAAGTAAAATGTAGTTATAGAAACATATAATGGAAGCTCATGTATGTTGTACATGATGACACATACGCAAATCATTAAAGGACTTTATACAGAGATCATGGAAACTGTATACGTTGGGCACATCTAAGAATGGTCTTGATGTGCTATGTCACGTTGAAAAGAAGATCTCGGTATATAGATCATAGTGACATACAACCTGTACAGCTGTGACTTCAAGTATTAAATGATGCTCCAATATGTCATTCTCACCAAAGGTAAGAGGTAGGATCATAATCTTAGAATACAGTAAGGTGCAGTTATGATCTCAAGGTACTAAGATCATCTCAGCCTCTAGGAACAGTCATGGTGTATAATCCTCTCATCATAGCAAAGCAGCATTATGATGGATAAGATCATGGACATGGACAACAGCATGGTGCAGTATGCAGTAGTGCAACTAGAGGACCAGATGCAGCACGATGATAGGTATCAGTTGAAGCAGAATGTCTTCAACTGATCTCATTGTTATAGAAGATGATCTATGCTTAGATCTAGACAAGTCAAAGTGTTGACTTCTGTTGTAATTGTACTCTCTCTCTCTCTCTCTTTCTCTGCTGAACTTTGAAGATAAAAGAAGATTTGATCAAAGGGTTTCCCCACACATTGTGGGGTTTGTCCCTGGCTTGCACCATATCTTGTGTCCTCTTGTCTTGGCTTGTCTTCTGCATATTATATTTATGTTCTATCTGCAGTTTATCGTAATGCTGATGTGATTGCTAATTGTGAAAATTTAAATAAATTGCTCTAGCATAGAACATACCTAAAATTAACATGGTATCAGAGTTGAGGTGAAGACAATGCCCAAGCAAGAGTGAAATAGCAATCACCAAAGACAGTTGGGATAAGACAGAAGGATCAATGGGTTCCTCATAATTCACCGAGGGTGAATTCAAAGCAAAGAATGTTATCAAAATGGCGCAGCGGAAGATTTTGATGGTCCATCTTAAGATCACTTCATTGAGAAATTCGGATCTAAGGGTGGAAGGAAAGGCGGATGCCTTGTTGAAATAAGTTCGGCCGTTATGCGAAAGAGTGTTCGAATGGCAAAAACACATCTCTTGATGAAGATAACAATCATTCCTGGGACAACTTCAATGATCAAAAGAATGACTGGTAATGCAGGTCATCAAGGAAATGGTTGACTCTTCCACGAAAGCAAGGAACCCCAAAATCTCTTTTATGTACCTGATCGAACCTGATATCCATCTCGGAAATGGAAGTCAAAGGTTGCAGGGTGGCACTTATCGATGGAAAGGTACGTGTTTGAAAATAGATCTTTTAAAGATGTTTTTGAGTTCAGGGTTGTATCAAGTTGCAGGAAGTCCACTGGGGACCATGTCCATTGACTCAGCTCTAGAGGTCTGTGAGTCAAATGGTGGCTAGGATGCCTGAATTCAAAAGGAAGCATGAAGGTACATGTCTGAAATGTACCAAAGGAAAATATTATAAGCGTACCATTCCCCTCATGCAGCAGGTTCACAGGTTTGGAACAACCCGAGGAGTTTGAGAATAATGATCAAGGAATCTCATGTATACAGGTGGAAGAAAGCCCTCTATGGCTTGAAGAAAAACACCTCAGGCATAATATGAGAGGATTGATAGCTGTCTAATGCAACTGAGATTCACTAGGAGTGAAACCATTACTCGAAGGTTGTGGATGATAAACCTCTCGTACCGGCACCTATGTCTGACAAGTGCAGACCCTCTCATTTATAGGAGACAAAGGGAGTTGGATTCTGAATGTGGTAAGATAAGATGCAAGCTTGTGACTGCCTCGAGGATCTTAACTTTCAAAAGTTATATGGTAATGATGTCGGACCAGATTCGGGAATGCCTCTGAGTTTCATAAACTCATTCGCGTTGATGTTCTTGGAGAACCTCCGTCCGGACATCTGTGTTGCAGTTAGCATGGTGAGCTCATATTTGGTTGAGCCTCACTAGATTGGTGCCAAGAATCTTCTAAGATATCTTCAAGGCACAATCTCTCATGAATTGAGATACACTGCCGGAAATATGAAACCACATGATTATTCGAATGATGAGTGGGCAGGAAGTATGGAGGATCACTAGAGCACTTCTCTGTGCTGTTTGGAATCTGCCTTGATATCCTGGATGAGCAGGAAGCAGAAGTTGGTGACTCTGAGAACCACCAAGGCAAAATACATTGCTGATAGTATGGCCTTCTGTGAGGCAGTCTGGTTGCTAAAGCTCTTCAGTGAGCTGTTTGTACACATGATGAATACCACTGTGAATCTCTGTGACAACCAGAGATGGGATTCGATTATTGAGGAATCCCGTATTTGACAATTTCTCCAGCAGATAGACATCAATTACTGCGTTATCTGGGATATGGTAAGTCAATGATCAAGGAGGCTTCATCACACTGAGATGATGTATAGGACAGAGCCCTGAGGAAAGATCAAATTTGTGATTTTCCCGAACGACTTGGAGTCGTCGAGAGACCTTTGTAAAAGGGTCTTGCATGCTGCATACATTGAGCTCTAGGAGCTTTGGGGGGCTTGCAGTTCTATTGGAGCAACATACGACCACAGGGTGACTCACCCTCCCCTGGTGGTGCGCACTGAAACAAGATGATTCGCTCTCTTGTGGGACAAGATGATTCGCTCTCTTGTGTAGCAGGATGATTAGTTCTCCTGTGAGGCTTGGATTGATGTGTTCTCCATGGCGATTGTAGCAGGATTGATGTGTTCTCCTGTGAGGCCTGGATTGATGTGTTCTCCATGGTGATTGTAGCAAGATTGATGTGTTCTCCTGTGAGGCCTGGATTGATGTGTTCTCCATGGCGATTGTAGCAGGATTGATGTGTTCTCCTATGAGGCCTGGATTGATGTGTTCTCCATGGCGATTGTAGCAGGATTGATGTGTTCTCCTGTGAGGCCTGGATTGATGTGTTCTCCATGGCGATTGTAGCAGGATTGATGTGTTCTCCTGTGAGGACAGGATTGATTAAGTTTTCCTGTCGAGGCATCCTACCCACGCAGTCTGGGACTCATGGGAAGTACCTCTCATCTGATCAATGAGCAGGGAAATGAAGTTAGGGACCATAGTAGTACCGATGGATGCATCGTTGTATCTACCGTACTCCCTACGCTAGGATGTCCTCCATTGATCTGGGATCAATGATACTGGTCTGGGACCAGTGGTAGGAGTTGTACATGTTATGACGCTTACTTCGGGTCGGCTGAGACTAGTCTGGGACCAGTAGTACATACTCCGAGACTGACTTCGTGTCAGTGCAGTACTGGTCTGAGACCAGTGAGAGTGGTACATACTATGACGCTGACTTCGGGTCGGTTGAGACTGGTCTGGGACCAGTGGTACACTCTTTGAGACTGCGATACTAGTCTGGGACTAGTGGTAGGAGTGGTACTTACTATGACGCTGACTTCGGGTCAGTTGAGACTGGTCTGGGACTAGTGGTATGCACTCTGAGACTGACTTTAGGTCAGTGGAGAATGATATGACTCATTCTCAATCAATTCTTCTTCTTCATAGTTCAACGGAGATGAGCAGAGCAGAGCAGAGCCAGCAGAGCAAAGCTAGCAGAGCAGAGCCGAGCCAGCAGAGCTGAGCAGAGCAGAGAAAAGCCAGCAGAGCTGAGTAGAGCCAGCAGAGTTAGGCAGAGTAGTGCAAGGCACTAATGGTAGAGATAGTACAGTCGTACATATGGATCAGCAGATGGAGTTCTCCCTAGTTGAGAGGGAGTGTTAAATTGGAAACTAGGGCCAAACTCCATGTGGGTCAGCGTATTTATGGCAGCTGATATTTTTATTGGATCCCTCTCGTCGAGAGGTGTAGGATTGATCCAAAGATCATCCAATTCCGATAAGTATTTATGGAGATATGAATTTATTTTGATTATGGATTTATTATCTAGCCGACCAGCAATTAAGGTAGGCTCAAGAAGCCCAAACGTCGTGTCTATTCATCATCCTCTCTTTAGTATAAATAGAAGAGTTTTTGATGTCAATTGGCACACGTATTCTTAAGGTGATCTCCTCTCCACGTCTGGGTTTTTGGAAGGAGAGAACCTAAAGATACGCTGGCTCAAGGGTGATGCCCTAACCGCAGGAAACTACAAGCATATGAGGATGAGCCAACAAACAGACCCAATACAAGGTACGCAGGCCCTAACCTACGCACAGTTCATGAAGAGAAAATTCATGTTGTTCATCATGAAGACATTCCGCTGTAAATGGAAACATATACACAGATATATGTAGACTGTAGACATATACGCAGGTCAATGGGACAGGGATATGCTGTTCAAATACGCAGTATGGGTTCATATATATATGTTGGCGATCACTGTATACGCAGTATGGGTTCAATGAAATATATATACGCTGCTCACCTAACCACAGTCAATATATATATATACGCTGCTTGTTGGATGCTGAGATGAACGCAACAATGATATACGCTACTCACCTAGCCGTAGTCATAACCACAGTCGTTGTTATCTACGATCTTCCTGAAGCACCCAGATGCTGAGATACGCTTTCATCACGCAGTCATGAAGGCAATGGCAAATACCTATATATATACCCAGGCAATGAACGTAGCAATATATATATATACGCTGATCATTGAGATAACCTACGCAGCAAGGTATATGAAACAGTAATACGCTGTTTATGAAGTACGCTGTTATATGCAGTCAATAGGAATAGCCCTTAACTCAGTCATATACGGAGGCATTGTACACTATCCAAGCAGCCCTTAACTCTGTTAATGAAGGCACTATATATATGCACAGATCATGGAAACCTGATACGTTATTCATGGAAAACCCTATACACTCATACGCAGATCAGGGAGACTCATATATGTTGTACATAATGATATTTATACGCAGATCATGAAGATTCTATGCAGGTCATACGCAGTCAATAGTGGCACTCAAACGCAGTCAAATCTGTCAAGTAAAATGCAGTTATAGAAACATATAATGGAAGCTCATGTATGCTGTACATGATGACACATACGCAAATCATTAAAGGACTTTATACAGAGATCATGGAAACTGTATACGTTGGGCACATCTAAGAACGGTCTTGATGTGCTATGTCACGTTGAAAAGAAGATCTCGGTATATAGATCATAGTGACATACAACCTGTACATCTGTGACTTCAAGTATTAAATGATGCTCCAATATGTCATTCTCACCAAAGGTAAGAGGTAGGATCATAATCTTAGAATACAGTAAGGTGCAGTTATGATCTCAAGGTACTAAGATCATCTCAGCCTCTAGGAACAGTCATGGTGTATAATCCTCTCATCATAGCAAAGCAACATTATGCTGGATAAGATCATGGACATGGACAGCAGCATGTTGCAGTATGCAGTAGTGCAACTAGAGGACCAGATGCAGCACGATGATAGGTATCAGTTGAAGCAGAATGTCTTCAACTGATCTCATTGTTATAGAAGATGATCTATGCTTAGATCTAGACAAGTCAAAGTGTTGACTTCTGTTGTAATTGTACTCTCTCTCTCTCTCTCTTTCTCTGCTGAACTTGGAAGATAAAAGAAGATTTGATCAAAGGGTTTCCCCACACATTGTGGGGTTTGTCCCTGGCTTGCACCATATCTTGTGTCCTCTTGTCTTGGCTTGTCTTCTGCATATTATATTTATGTTCTATCTATAGTTTATCGTAATGCTGATGTGATTGCTAATTGTGAAAATTTAAATAAATTGTTCTAGCATAGAACATACCTAAACTTAACATCTTTTCTGACCGTAAAAAAAATGAAAAGATTGCCGGATTTTTGTCGTTTCAAATTCGATATCGGTCATAAAACGACGTGTCGTTGATCACTTTTTTACTTTTTCGGGTCAAAGGCACTAATGAAGAAAAGTACTCCTTGGTCGTAAAAGATCAAGCGGTTCTCTCAAGTATTATTTTATACTTTTTCGGGCTTGGGAGACACAAATTTACGAAAATGGTCAACCCTGGAGTCTTCTTAAGTTTTTTCAGACTCTCTAAAATTGAAAAACGTCGAGTTTCTCCTATACTGGACTCGTTAAAATTTCACAGTAAAGGACCTGTTCAATTACAAACAGGAACGAACCACTCCTTCTTAGGGTTCGAATTTAAACTAAGTTGGACTCATCCGAAGGATGAGCTTATAATCAAGCAAATGTTATCCTCCTCAAGCTTGTCAAAAATAAAGAGGTACTTGCCAGAAATGGTGGGGGAAAAGAGAGAAAAATGAGCCTGTTTGTCATACTTTGTAACCACTCTTGAACACGACACTTTTATTCACCTGGGTTGGGAAATCCTTTGCCTAACAGTTGATCAAGCCACATTGAAAGTCTTCAGCCGGTTTCTGGGTATTAACTTTGGGTCAATTGTCACCAAGCCATCTGTCGTGTCATTATGTGTTCAAGAAATCATTGCCAATAAGCCATTCATCTGCAAAATATCTGTCATCCATCTTGACCATCCCTGAGTCAGTCCTTGCACCTAAATTTCTTCAACTTGATCTATGATTTCGTGTTGTGGGCTTGCCTACGACGGATCGCTTTCTATCGACATCAGCTCATTATCTAGAAAGATGATCTAGGAATCGTTAGTACCTTGGGATCTGCATGCCTCAATGGCAGGTTTCTCGCCTTTGACGACAATTTACATCATTGACTTTCGATCAAAGGATTCCGTGACATGTTCGACATCAACACATTTATTCGCATCTCATGGATTGTACTGGGTACTTTGAGAGCCATTGACATCACTGGTGGTTTCTCTCACACTTGTTAACAGTTTACATCATTGAATGGTAATCAAGTGGTTTCTACCATGTTCGACATTAACACATTCATTCGCATGGATAGAATCGTACTGTTTCGGGAAGTAGAAATGAAGACCCTGGATCTAGTTTCCACAATCCAGGCTGCCAGGAATTTTGTATTCATTATAAAATGGACTATTAATAACCAGATGGCTGCGTCCATACTGTGTCCACTTGAGTCTTTACTTGTGATGTTTTACAAGATCATTCCTATATCAGAGCAGTATTGAGTTTTTCTAGTTAGTTTTGATCTGAGTATGGGAATGCCTACCTCAGCGATGATATGATCTCATATATATATCTTGCATTGAATGTTTTTACAGGTTCCAACCGGGCTCTCCACAAGACGATCCTCGAAATGATAAAGTACTTCACTCTTCCTAAATGATAAGAAATCCTCATCTACTACAGACTTCGCACTTTAGGGGGCAATCTGTTACACAAAAATATCGTCACCATGATTATTTGCAGTCAGTATGGGTCTATCATCACTTGTACTGTCCTCCTAAGAAAGTCTCATACCTCAGCTCTTCAAATCAAGCTTTGGAAATGGGAGAAAGACATTAAAAATCAATGTAACTCTGGTTCCGCACTTTCTCTCACTGTCACCTGCGGTCCCGCACCTTCTGTGTACAAAAGCTGCAGACCTGCCCGCTCTGTCCCTAACGGTGTGGGTGCGGACCCCTGTGAAAGTCAAAAGGCGCAAGTTTTATCTTAAAAAACTCACTTTGGGTTTATTCTAGAGGTTTCTAGAAGGAATTTTGACGTGGATTGTTCGCTCTAAGGTGGTTCATGCATCCCAAAAGAGAAGGAGCTAATCCCTTGATGAGAGGAGCTATCCCTTTGAAGGAGGGCTTTATCCCTTTGAAGGAGGACCTAGTAACCTCCCTCCATTGCACTATAAATACAGGCATTGGGCTGGTTGCTAGAGAGGTTAGAAGCTGAACATTTTTTAGGGTAAATGCTGGTGAAATCACGACTTCCTAGTTGAGCTTAAGAGGAGAGATCACATACCTTTTTGGCTTCATTAGGGAGTGAGTGAAACTTGTCAAAGTAGAGGAGACTTCTTGTTGGACCTTGGGAGGAGCTTGTACAGCATCAAGGCAAAGGTTGTAAAGTTCTTCTTCTTTTGAATTAATACAATCAAACTCATTTTTCTCAACAAGTATCTCATGTTATTTGTTTCATGGACTCCTTGACTTTCATGTTAAATGTGTTTTATGCAATTGGATTTTCAGGTGCTATTTAATTTGTTTGCCTTGTTTGTGTTTGCAGATTCGCGAAAAGGAGCTCATTTGGATCGAAGGAGCGAGGGCATCCACAAGCTTGCGTTGGACCTAAGGTAGGCCCTAAAAACACTTGTTTGCCATTGTTTATAAAAGCATATTTAGAGAAAGATAGTGTCTGGTTGGTTTGCTTGTCATTAGGTCTTGTTTAGATTCTAGGAAGGTCTATCTTGTCCGCAAGATCGACTTATTCCATGTAACAAGATGCCTTGATGATGATGATCGTTGGAGAATGATGTCCCTATGTTGTGTATTTGCTGCATTTTTTTTTATTGGCCTCTTTTGATGCCTGTTTCCTTGGATGTGCAGGTACTGGAGCATGATGCTGATGATTTTGTTACTGCTTCTGAGCTATGGAGGAGCTTCCTTAACCTTTGAATATTTATGCTAAAGATGGCTGCAACCCTGTGAAATTCCCTTTGTGGGATAGGCTGCTAGAGGATTTCCTACAGGAAACCTACAGGATGTCCTGTAGCTACCTCTCCCCTAAACTTTCATACCTTTTTTCAATTCTAGAGAATGAGGATTGTTGGAAAGAGTAGAGAAGGGTTCTTTTTAATGGTAGGTGAGAGGTATAGCCCTCAGGTACTGTCCCTCTCTCCTCTGTTCTCACCCTCTTCTATTTGTTTTTTCTTCTTTGAAAATTGTATAGTTTTTTTTTGAATTGACTTATTGGATGGGTGCAGGGCTAAGAAGGTGATGAGGTGGTGGAGTAATTTTTTTTTTTTTTGGGACATAGGTTGGTCATCCCCTTTCTATAAGATCACTTTTCTTTGGATTCCAAAGCCACTGTAATTCCTATAGGAAACTCCTATAGGTTTTTAGGGAATCTTGTAGGATTACAGGGAATCTTGTAGGATTACAGGGAATCTTGTAGAAAACAAAGAGCCTATGTAAACTGAGTTGGAGGAGTTCATAAATGGAAGGATTGATGGAATAATGAAGAATATGAGATGGAGGAACGAAAATATGGATTGTGTAGGTCCTTTTGTTCCTCTCAAGTTGTGCTGATCCTCCTCCTGCTGACCTGCAAACAACATTTTCAATTTTTTATTTTTTTTTGAAAACAACTTGTCTGCCTCCAAGGAGGTTTTCATCCTAGTTGCTTGCCCTGGGTGCCTCAAAAGAGGTTTTCACCCAGAGATATTTTTATTTAATTTTATTTTTTTCAACACCATTAGGTCACCTCAAAAGGTTTTCAACCCAACAGTGGGACTCAAGTGCCTCATGGAGGTTTTCGCCTAAGTCCCTTTATTTATTTATTCTTTTTTTTTTTAGTGATTTGATGGGGAAGAAGCTGAGACTTTCTCCACCACCATCACTATCTTGTTGATGCCATTGATGAATTCTTACTTTGACAAGGGCTTCTTGTATACCTTCAATCTATACCCATTGACAAGTAAAGGGATATCCTCTACATCAATGGTTCTTATCTGTACTGAACCATTATCATGACATTTTTTATGGAATAATGCCCTAACAATCTAGTCCTTAATTTGACTTTAAATCCCTTGTATCTAGAATCATATAACAAAGGCCAATCACCTTCTTGAAACTATTTCTTCTTTATGTTCTTGTCATGCCAAATCTTCCATTGAACTTGAGTCACCTCTATGTGCAGGAGGGCCCACATCCTAAATTCATCTAACCCATTCACCTAGAGCAATATTTCTTGTTGTGCCCTAGTGAGATCTAGATCCAGTTGTACTGCCATTCTTAAGGTGTTGTATTCAAATTCAATGGACAATAGGGCCTTCTTCCCATAGACTAGCTCATAAGGAGTGAATCCAGTGGTGGTCTTCCAGGTGGTATTCTAGGCCCAAGTGGCCTCAACTAATATATCTGTCCAATCCTTTCTGCTACTGCTAATCACTTTGGTCATAATGCCTTCCAACACTCTGTTGGTTACCTCCACTTTCCCATTAGCTTGTGGGTGGTAAGGAGTGGATGTTCTATGCTTGATCTTGTGCTGGCTCAACAAATTTTCAATCGCGTGAGATGTAAATTTACTGCCTTGATCAGTGACTAGTTCTCGAGGGTACCTAGACCTATAAAATACATTTTCCTTTAAGAACTCAGCCACTTTCTCTTTTGTTGCTACTTTGATGGCCTTGGCTTCAACCCACTTGGTTAAATAGTCAGTGTACACAATGATGTATTGCTTTTTCCTGGATGGAGGGTCAATGGATCCAATGAAATCCATGCCCCACTTGTCAAATGGCTTGAAAGTCACTTGAGGTTGCAGAGGCATTTCATCCCTTGGGGTAGGTTTCCCCATCCTTTGGCACCGATCACACTAACTAGTATACCTCCTCACATCTTGGTGAAGAGTGGGCCAGTAATAACCAACTTGTAGCACCTTGAATGCTATCCTCTTGGCTGCAAAGTGACCTCCATAAGGCCCATCATTACAGGTCAGAAGGATGTCAAAGAATTCCTCCTCCATGACACATCTTCTTAGAATTTTATCTGGGCCTAGTTTGAAGAGGTTTCCCCTGATCCAAGTGAATGGGGTGCTCTTCCTCACAATCTTGCTCTTTTCCTTGGAGGATAAATTTGGTGGAAACTGTGTAGACACCAAGTATTTTTTTATGTCATCAAACCATCGAGAGAGAACTAAAATGGTGAATAAGTGTTCATCCATAACTGATCATCAACCATTCTTTCCTACCCTACAGGAAAAGTCAATCTGGATAAAAAATCTGCAACAACATTTTCCTTGCCAGGCTTATCAATAATAGTTAAATCAAACTGTTGCAATAAAAGTAACCATATAATAATCTGGGCATTTACATCAGGTTTATTCATCAAGTATTTAGTTGCAGCATGGTTAGTATGCACAAATGTTTGGTAACCTGTAATGTAATGCCTAAATTTTTTCAATGAATGCACAACAACTATGAGCTCCTTTTTAGTCTTTGTGTAGTTCAGTTTGGCTTTTAACATATTCTTACTGATGAAGTATATGCCATAAGGTAGCTTTTCATCTATCTAGACTAGAGTTGCTCCTATGGATTTTTGAGAGGCATCAACATGCATGTGGAAAGGAAGACCCAATTTGGGCTTCAGAGAATAGGTGCAATAGCCAACTTGTCCTTTAGGGTGTCCAACGCCTGTTGACAGCTTTCTGACCATAAAAATTCAGAGTCTTTGGCCAATAACCCAAATAAAAGAGAAGCTAACTTGCTAAAGTCTTTTATAAATCTCCTATAGTATCCAGATAAGCCTAGAAAACTTCTAACATCCCTATATTTTTTTGGAGGTGGGACCCTTTGGGTGATGGATATCTTATTCGGGTCCACCTGCAGTCCTTTCTGGGATATTGAATGACCTAGAAAAACCCTTGCAATCATCAAGAACTCACATTTTTTAAGGCTAAGGGACAAGTTCATTTCAATGCATTTTTTTAGCACCTTACCCAGGTTGGAGAGAGCCTCCTAGAAATCACACCCATAGGGTGTAAAATCATCCATATAAATTTTCACTACATCATGGATCAACTCGACAAAGATACTCAGGACTGCCCTTTGGAAAGTGGCAGGGGAATTGCATAGGCGAAAAGGAAGGAACCTATAAGCAAAAGTACCCCAAGGACAGGTGAAGGTGGTTTTATCTTGGTCCTCTAGGTTAATCTGGATTTGATTGTAACCACTGAACCCATTTAAGAAAGAGAAAAACTTTTTCCCTGCCAAGCCATATAACACTTGGTCAATGAAGGGTAGAGGAAAATGGTACTTCTTTGTTGCTTTGTTTAACTCTCTGTAATCGACACAAATCATCCACTTCCCATTTTTATTTGGAACCAACACCAAAGGAGAAACCCACTCACTATCCGAGATAGGGTAAATGAATCTTTCATCCAACAGCTTTTGCAGTTCTTCTTTGACTATATCCTTGAAATTTTGATTCATTATCCTTTGGGGTTGTTGGAATAGTTTACAACCTTCTTTGATATAAATGTGGTGGGTGTAAACTGAGGGGTGCACTCCCTTCATTTCTTTGTAACTCCAATTGAAGGAATCCAGATGTTCCCTTAGCATGTTTCACAACTCTTTTTCTTGGTGTACAAAAAGATAGGGGTTGACTTTCAAAGTTCTTTCAGGATTGAATTCTATTGTCTTGACATGAGTATGGTTTGAATAAGCTAAGCATAGATTAATCTGATGGTTGATCTTGGTTTCCTCTTACTCTAAGGACATGGTACTGAGAGTTGGATTTTGGAGTATGTGTTCAATCAAATCATCTTCATCCAGTTGTCCTCCTCCCATGGAAGCTTCTAGGGTATAGAGTTGGGCTGACTAGAATTCATCTTTTTCCTCCTCTTCTAGCCATAAAATTAAATCATGTTCTAATGATGGCTAAGCAGAGGGTACAAGACCAACTGCTTGGACAGATGCCCATTTTTGATAGTCATATTTCCAACCCTTTAGCTGATGTAAGCATCCGCAGTGGCTAACCAAGGCCACCCAAGTATGAGAGGATAACCATTAAGATTAGCCTTAGGCTGGAGAACTAATAAGTCAGTAGGGTACCCCTAGGAGTCAATGGAGACCATCACATCCTCAACAATCCCCTCAGGGGCTACTATGGAATGGTATGCAAGCTACAAGAATGTTGTGGTCTTTCTTAATGAATCCTAGGGATTTAACTTGAGCATGGTGTCCTTAGTCATCACATTAATGGTAGCCCCAAGATCAATCAAGGTGTGTGGGACAATGGTGTCATTGATGTGCACATCTACTACAGGGCTTCTCGGGTCTAAATACTTTGGGAAAATTACCTGCCCTAACATTAAGTCATATAGTTGTCCAATGGCATTAATGGTGGGGGTGTCTCTTTTTCGCCTCCCTCGATGTTTGAAACACTTCTCTTTAATCAATTTGTTGTAAATAGGTACATCCTTAATGGCTTGGAGAAGTGGAATTTTGACACATAGACTTTTCAATTCACCCAAAATTTCATTCTCTTCTGAGGTAGGCTGGACTGGATGAGTTAATCTTTCAAGAAAGGATGATGGATTCAATCTAGGCATACTTTCCTCTCTTTCCTCCTCACTCTCCCTAGGTCGAGATGGAGGTTGGTTGTTCGGGAGTACTCTCCTAGACCTTAGGTTGATTTCCTAAATGCATAAGCAGGGTAGGATGTATTTTCACTATATACATGTTATGCTTGTCTATTGTTTGGGTTCAGATTTGGCTGGGCAGGCATCTGAGGTTGTTTAGGTGGAGCATGTTGTAAAAGATGTGGTTGAGTAGGAGGTGAAGGAAATAAAGCTGGAGCATTGTTGTATGGGGGCCTCCACCCCTGGGGTGGTGCATTCCACTAAAGCTGTGGAGGAGTATATGGCTAAAATGACTGGTTGGTCGGCTGGGAATGTTACTTAGGTGTGAAACACCAAGGAAAAGGTGTAGACCAGGAGGGATGAGTAGGGGGCCCTAAAGAGGGAATGGATGTGTTTTGGTTAGGGTTGCAATATGCATAGGATGACCCTTGCATGCCCTGCTAGTATGGTTGAGGCCTATGAGGTCTCTTTTGATTTATGTAGCAAAGTTGTTCAATCACCCCTTTAGTTCCTTGATACACAACTTTTAGTCTAGGTAGAGAAGGGCACTTATCTGTGGAGTGGTTTTCTTCATAGACCGAGAATATTTCTATAAGGTTTAATGGATATTCGTTCCTAGGGTTCCTCCTTGTGCATCTAGGGTAGAAGATGGCTAATGCTCTCTTTGCTTCCTCCTTCTTTCTCTTGATGTGCATAGTGTCCATATGTAAGGAAAGGGTTTGCAACATTTCACTCTTGAAATGTTCCGGCATATTTCTAATTTCACCTTTTATTGATGTGTTGGAAGAGGATGAGTTGGCCATTGATTGACTACCCTTACCCTTTTTCCTAGATGCCCTAGAATGGTTCTTAAAAATAGTCTTGATATCATCATAGGGTAGATGGAATATGTACCCTCATGCTAGCAGGTTTAAGGTATCCAAAAGGTCTTCCCTGACCCCCCTTAGTAGGAATAACTTCAGTGACTCAGGATCAAGTGTGCACTTGGCCCTTTTGTAGCTAAGCTGGAATCTTTCCTCATAATCCTCTAAGGATTCATCCTATCCCAAGGTCATTCTACAAATTTCCTCTTTAGTGTCTTTGGACCTGCAGTAGTCCCAATACTTATTGTTGAAGGCTTGTTGCATCTAAGCCCAAGTGGTGATGCTATCCCCAGGTAAACCCATGAACCAATGAAAAGATGCATCCTTGAGATTGGATGGGAATAATTTCAACTTCTGATCATCAGTGGTGTAATCATAAGTTCTGCATATGACAACGAACTCAAAAAGGAAAGTATCTGGATCTTTTGAGGTCTTGCCATGGAAGCGAGGAAGAGAAGAGGGGCTTATGTTTTTCATCTTGACATCCCCATTGGTTTCTCTGATGGGAAAAGCACCCTCAATTCTTTCTCTATCTCCTCTGTCATTCCTATTTTCAAACATTAGGTCAGTTGGAATAGGTTCTCCTTCTTTTTCTCCCCTGTAGGCTCTTCAAAAATCTCTGGTTGTTTGCCTAAGGGTCTTTCAATTCACAGCCACTGAAGAAGAGGGAAGGATGGCTATTTGAAGTGGTGGGGGTATTTGACATAAATTTTCTAAGTTATCCCTTTTCCTATGAGGCATGAAAGAAGTGTTTTTGTTTTTTTTGTGTTTTTTTCAAGCTTTGAGACTAATTGCTGAATTGAGATAACAAACTGAATGTATACTAACTGCTGAATGAAATCTCATTTGCAGAATGGAAAAGAATGCAAACCAACTTACAATTACTCTTCCAAAATTGAAGCTAATAGAAAAATGAAAGAGATAAAAAATAGAAGAAAGAAAGAAGAAATCACATATTACTTAGACATCTCCCTAGAAAAGGTGCCAAAAAGTGATGAGCACCAGTATTGCAGCAAGAATGTTGTAACTCCTTTGGCTACCAACTTTACTTTATCAACCCGGGGTTTGTACAAACTTGGAGGTGACAGTGTTGTATACACAAGCAGATATGATGGGTTCACTCTTTGTCATTATTGAGCTGGCAATAGACCAATATGGTTTCTCAAACCAGACTTCTATTGATTCAGAAGAAGCTTGATTACTAATGAGGAAAGAGGAATTCTGCACTAGGGAGTATTGAATAGTGTCTATTGCAGCAAGGAAAGACTGAAATCAAATGCTTTAAACACACCACTCATCTAACTAATTGCTAAGATATTTTGCTTCAAAAGAATTCTAAGTTAACATGTGTGTAATCCTAACTATCCTAGGCATGCACTCTGAAATAACCAAACATTCTACTGCTGTGCATATGCATGAACACAATAATTCTTTTTCTTTTTGTCCCTTTTTTGTGAAATTTGGAAGGCTAAACCCTCTTGGTGATGTGGTAGGTGGGTTAGAGATGGTGGTGAAAGGTTGGATGGCTTAGGAGGCAAGTAGGGGTCTTCTCCTATCGTCCAGGATGATTTTTCCACAAATCAGCCTCAAAACAGGCCACTACAAGTCATCCTACAGGATGCCCTAATGCTTCTTACAAGATGTCTTAATGCTCCTAAAGGATCCCCTGTATTCCTATAGGATCTAGCTGAGAGAAATAAGAGTGAATTAGAAGGTGGTATAGGGCTTTGTTGGAAATAATACTGAGAGGGGGGGGTGAATCAGTATTATCACATTAATAAAACTTTTTCATTTCCATAATCAGATTCATATATGCTACTTCCACAACTTCTTATGATTAAGTTAATTGATCTTCAATGAGTGCATTAGAACATTATCAACCATATTATCAGTTAACAGATGCAGTAACATAGAAAAGATCATCACACATAAGGCACACACATGAACACCATGATATAAGGTGGAAACCCAATGCGGGAGAAAACCACCTGCTGCAAGTCATCTCAATCTTCTTCTTAATAAGAAAATCCTTTTACAATATTTGTACTGGTGCAATCTTATACCAGAACGGGAGCTACAACCCCCTTTTCTCTTGTACTAGCCGATCCATTTACTAGTACGCAGGCTGCTACCTGCTTCAATGCTCCAAAGATTTATTTTAGCTCTTGTACTAGCTTAGATACTAGTACGTAGGTGCTGGCCTACAATATTTTCTTCTCCAGGTACCACGTTTCATCAATTTTCAGACTGGATACAACAACAATATTGAAGCTCATAATCAAACAACCTTCTGAATCACCCAATCACCAGATCAATACATATACAATGAGAGTTATCAACCAGATCTAGTCCACCAGATCATATAAGGATAAGTCATTATGAACCTGATCCATTCATCTATCAATACTGAAGCTAATCATAATCATTTAATCAATCACTGCTGTTATCATACCATAATACCAGACATCACTTCAAAACCCAGGACACAACAATAATAAATAGGGGCAGCTAAATAGAGTTCATGAAAAGTCCGCAGCTTCACTCATAGACCACCTGCGTACATCTGCACTGTTTCCAACTGCTTTCCTACGTACCCACACACTGTGCCTCACGGAATTCCTGCGTACCTGCGCTCTGTGTCCAATGAACTCCCTGCGCACCTTCGCATCTGCAGCGCTTCTGCGCTGCGTATCTGCGCACCTGCAGCGCTTCTGCGCCTGCGTATCTCCGCACCTGCAGCGCTTCTGCGCCTGCGTATCTGCGCACCTGTAATGCTTCTGCGCCTGCGTATCTCCGCACTTTTCTTTCACTGTACTTGCGGTCCTGCGGGTATAGATAATTTCAAGACTTCAAGAATGACCCAGACTGTCAGATCTACAGATCTGAACATGCGCCGAGGAGATATCAACCCATTAGTAGATCCGACTTGTAATTCTCATGTTTCTCCTTGATATTGATTCAACTCTCTCTCACAAACCGATTACAAGAATTTCAGATCTAGCTTCTCTTAAGATCTTCTAATTTCACATCTATCTAGCCAAATGATCTCCTTTGCTTTATATAGGCAGTCTCTTCCTAAAATCATGGATCAATACCATAGATAACCAATACAAGGGATCCAAACCGGGGCTAAATTAGATCCTATACCACGGGCCAAAACCATAGAATCAAAACGGCGGGCTAAATACCACGGGCCAAACATAAGAAACCCCATGTGAGCGCGCTTTTCTGCCTTGAAGTGAGTGAACTGGGGTCCGCACCTTTTACATGGTGTACCTGCGAGTATGTACGCACTTTATCTATGACATGCCTGTGGGTCCGCAGCTTTTGTATGGTGTACCTGCGTACCCCTTATTTTCTTCAATATTTGAGAGCTGATCATCAATCTCTGCTACTGACCTGTTGTACTGTGATCTATCACCTGTATGGGTTGCCATCAAGGACAACACTTTAGCCATAATGCCAACAATCTCCCCCTTTGGACTTGATGGCAAAGCTTACTTGTGAACTGTCATCTGATCCCTTTGAACTGTCCTACATCCATCTCTTCTGTGGATTCATCTGAATGTATACCAAGTGAGATGATCTTCTATGAGAGGGTTGCCATCAAGTACAACACATGCATCATAATGCCAACAATCTCCCCCTTTGGACTTGATGGCAACAACACCAAATTACTCTCCCCCTTTGACATCAAGGGAAAATGGTTTTGCTCCCCCTAAGAACATGCTCCTCTTGACTATAAACCAGATCTGTTGAAGTCTCTGAATGAGCTCCCCCTTTGTATATGCCATGGTGCACCAATCTGATCATGATCTTTCTGAGAACAAGCTGAAATGTCTGTTCTGCTATATAGTGTTGTTCATGCTCAAGCTCCCCCTGACTGTAAGCAAGGTCTGCAAAAAGATGTTCTACAAGAAGAACATGACTCTATATATCATAAAAGACCTTCCTATCACCAAAGACTCATACATACATCTATCTCCCATCACAATGGTGATATACCAAAATTTTACATATGATAACATAAAAGGATACCAACATAGGCCGTTACATGACCTGAAGAGATCTCATCAAATGACTACAATGATATACTTGACATCTATAACAGAGACCGAAGATCAAAACATCAGTAACAACACTGTATGATCTGCTCCATAGTATCAACAGTAACTAGACCAGCAACTTGCATTGGTGCATGAATCATCAAGGTATGTCTACATCAACTCATTCAGAATTCTCATTTTACCATGAGTGAGAAACATCATAGCCATTATGAACTAAGTATGCATCAATCATCCTATCATCATCAAGTCTCCATCAATGCAACTTTGAATAGTCAACCATGAATCCAGCCAACTATCCTCATCCATATATGTGCCAAGAACAATAGGAATCCTGAGAATCATATGAGATGGACAACTCATAACCACATCATAGCAAGATATATCATTTAGCCATATAATCTTCATCACCAAGGACTATTAACCATAATGCCAACAATGCATTAAAAACATATGCTCCCCCTAAACTGGTGCCATTTGTCAGATCTTATCAGTAAGAAAAGTCAGCCAATAAATGCCTCAAGACAGATCCGCAGTTTCTCATTATATGGCCTGCGTGGCTCCACACTTCACCTTCCGCTCCTCTGCGTATCCCCGCACTCGACTTTCTGTGTTTCTGCGTATTCCCGTAGAGAGCCTTCTACTACAGCGCGTACCCACACACCTGTGCCATCAATCACGCCGCGTACCTATACTGTGCCTCCGCAGTTACTTCTTCTATCGCGCCGCGTGCTTTCACTATGTCTCCGCACCTGAACCTCTGCCACGCCGCGTACCTCCGCACTGGGACTTTTGCTTCGCTGCGCACCCTCGCACTTTAACTGTGTACCGCTTGCGTACCTCCACAATGGGACTTACGCTATGTTGCATACGCCTGCACTTTCACAGTGAATGATCTGCGTACCTCTGATTAGAACCCAATTAACAGTCCTCCTCTGTGCCACTGACAGTCAGATTCCCAGATCTGATCTTGTGCTCGAGAGATCATACTTCATAGATTCACTTCCAACTTCACTTTCCCTACTGCCTTTCTTCAAACAATCATATACGCGATTGTGCAGTATCCAACTCGCGTATATACGCGACTTCCCTTTATGGAGTTTGCATATGAGATTCAGGACACTGAAGTTTTGTACTTTCAGCTCCCTCTGATTCTGGTATGTCTGTATGTTGTGCTGTGCCGCCACTTTCTGACTGAACTTCCTTTTTCTTCCATATCTTCAAGCGTGATGATGTTTTCTCCTTTTGGTGTGATGTCCGTGCTTTGTTCCTGCATTCCTTTGCTATATGTCCAAGCTTGTTACATGCATAACATCTTACATGTTTCATATTCCTTTTGTAGCAATCAGCAGCTTTGTGACCATACATATTGCAAGCAAAGAAATATCCATTAAAGTACCTTGAATGTGATGATCTTTCTGCATAATGGTCTTGAACCCTTCTTCTTCTACATCTAGCTGCAACATGCCCAAGATTATGACATACATAACATTCAACATTATCCATAGGAGGAGTAAAGGATTTTCTTTGAGGAATCTCTTTCCTTGGATGATGATGAGATTGATCTTTCATTTCTTCGTTGATCACTTTAGATTTCTCTTTAGATTTCCTTGCCTCACCTTGTGAACTAGATTCACCTTCAACAGATTCATGGAAACCAAGACCAGTCTTTATAGCAGGAGACCTTTGACTACTAAGAATATCATCCAAGATTTTAGAACTATCTTGAAATCGTAAAAGCTTATCCTTTTCTTCTAATTTACCTTTCAAGATATTTACCTCAACTTGAAGTTGTTCTTCCTTTTCAAGAGATTGCTTTTTCAAATCTTCTTCAGCTTTCCTTCCTTCTTCCATTTGTTCCCTTAGTTTGAGAATCTCCTTTTCTTGTTCTTCATTCAGATCCTGCTGCATTTGATGAACTCTGAAGGCACATTCCAGCTAGGGTTTTAAGCTGATGACTTCGTTGACTTGTTTTTCAATTGCTTGGTGTAGATCTTCATTCTGCTTCTTTGATTCTTCAAGATCTTCCTTTAGTGAGAGGATCGTGGCTTCAAGACTTTCATAATAACTGGATCGATCTCTGAGCTCCTTGATTGTTGTATTCTTTTCAATGACTTCATTTCTTAGAGATGTTGCTTCAACCTGCAACTTTTGATACTTTTCCTTGCATAACTCTCGATGAGCTTTTTGTCTAGTAACAACTTCTTTGAGGGCACCACTCTTTATGTTCAGAAGTTTTTCTTGTTCACTAATTTTGTTTGTCAGCCTATTAAATTCTGCCTCTATTTGATATCTTTCTTGCTCACCCATAAGAGAAAATTCAGTAGTCTCACTATCACTTTCATCTTTTCCAAAAGGAAAGATAGCTGGAACATCAGAGGATAGCAAATTCATACCTGAATGGTCATCTTCATTCTGAACTGATTCTAAATTTGAAGAGCTTCTTATACCTAATCCCCAATCGATTCTCCCACTGTCATAGTTCCTCTGAGATGTCTTCTTTTTCTTATGAGCTTTCTTCTTAAGCTTCTTTCCCATTGTTCCACGGATCTCCTTCAAGCAATCAAGCTTCTACCAAAGGACCTGCTCTGATACCAATTGTTGGAAATAATACTGAGAGGGGGGGGGGTGAATCAATATTATCACATTAATAAAACTTTTTCATTTCCATAATCAGATTCATATATGCTACTTCCACAACTTCTTATGATTAAGTTAATTGATCTTTAATGAGTGCATTAGAACATTATCAACCATATTATCAGTTAACAGATGCAGTAACATAGAATAGATCATCACACATAAGGCACACACATGAACACCATGATATAAGGTGGAAACCCAATGCGGGAGAAAACCACCTGCTGCAAGTCATCTCAATCTTCTTCTTAATAAGAAAATCCTTTTACAATATTTGTACTGGTGCAGTCTTATACTAGTACGGGAGCTACAACCCCCTTTGCTCTTGTACTAGCCGATCCATTTACTAGTACGCAGGCTGCTACCTGCTTCAATGCTCCAAAGATTTCTTTTAGCTCTTATACTAGCTTAGATACTAATACGTAGGTGCTGGCCTACAATCTTTTCTTCTCCAGGTACCACGTTTCATCAATTTTCAGACTGGATACAACAACAATATTGAAGCTCATAATCAAACAACCTTCTGAATCACCCAATCACCAGATCAATACATATACAATGAGAGTTATCAACCAGATCTAGTCCACCAGATCATATAAGGATAAGTCATTATGAACCTGATCCATTCATCTATCAATACTGAAGCTAATCATAATCATTCAATCAGTCACTGTTGTTATCAGACCATAATACCAGACATCACTTCAAAACCCAGGAAACAACAATAATAAACAGGGGCAGCTAAATAGAGTTCATGAAAAGTCCGCAGCTTCACTCATAGACCACCTGCGTACATCCGCACTGTTTCCAACTGCTTTCTTGCGTACCCACGCACTGTGCCTCATGGAATTCTTGCGTACCTGTGCTCTGTGTCCAATGAACTGCCTGCGCACCTCCGCATCTGCAGCGCTTCTGCGCCTGCGTATCTGCGCACCTGCAGCGCTTCTGCGCCTACGTATCTCCGCACCTGCAGCGCTTCTGCGCCTGCGTATCTGCGCACCTGTAATGCTTCTGCGCCTGTGTATCTCCGCACTTTTCTTTCACTGTACTTGCGGTCCTGCGGGTATAGATAATTTCAAGACTTCAAGAATGACCCAGACTGTTAGATCTACAGATCTGAACATGCGCCGAGGAGATATCAACCCATTAGTAGATCCGACTTGTAATTCTCATGTTTCTCCTTGATATTGATTCAACTCTCTCTCACAAACCGATTACAAGAATTTCAGATCTAGCTTCTCTTAAGATCTTCTAATTTCACATCTATCTAGCCAAATGATCTCCTTTGCTTTATATAGGCAGTCTCTTCCTAAAATCATGGATCAATACCATAGATAACCAATACAAGGGATCCAAACCGGGGCTAAATTAGATCCTATACCACGGCCCAAAACCATAGAATCAAGAACGGCGGGCTAAATACCACGGGCCAAACATAAGAAACCCCACGTGAGCGTGCTTTTCTACCTTGAAGTGAGTGAACTGGGGTCCGCACCTTTTACATGGTGTACCTGCGGGTATGTACGCACTTTATCTATGACATGCCTGCGGGTCCACAGCTTTTGTACGGTGTACCTGCGTACCCCTTATTTTCTTCAATATTTGAGAGCTGATCATCAATCTCTGCTACTGACCTGTTGTACTGTGATCTATCACCTGTATGGGTTGCCATCAAGGACAACACTTTAGCCATAATGCCAACAATCTCCCCCTTTGGACTTGATGGCAAAGCTTACTTGTGAACTGTCATCTGATCCCTTTGAACTGTCCTACATCCATCTCTTCTGTGGATTCATCTGAATGTATACCAAGTGAGATGATCTTCTATGAGAGGGTTCCCATCAAGTAGAACACATGCATCATAATGCCAACAGGCTTAGGGAGGGTGAATGATGGAAGAAATAAGGCAAGGGGGTGGCTAGGACTTCCTCATAGCTCAAACCAAAGTTTGTAATATGGTTGGATTTGTTCAACAAACCTGGAAATTTGTTCTTATGGAATGATGAATTAGTTGAGGGACTTGGTATCTTTTGGTGATTATGGATGGATGAAGTTAGGCTGGGTTGCTGGCATGAGATCTTCCACACTATTGAAACTCCTGCAATACATACATTACTGGCATTTATCCATGAATCATATCAAACAAGGAAGATTTCTAATCAACTTTAGAAAACGAAATTTCATTATTTAGTTACCTAATTCATGCATGGAAATACTTGCAGAATATTGTGAAACACCATGAGATCTAATACAAAGTTGAAGATACCAGAAATGGCAATTGAAACCTATTGAAAACTGAAAAGATGTTGGCCTAAGTAGCAGAAAACCCTAAATTCCATAAGAAATCAGAATTATGTCTTTTTGGGGCTGAATAGGAGTTTTTCCTCAAACCATGGTCCCTGAAGGGAGGAGTGAGGCCAAATCCACCTACTATTAGCCTTTTTAGTATTCCTTTATCTCTCTAAAGCTACTACTAAAGCAATGCACAAATGGAAGCAAACTAATCAAATTCACCACTACTCGCAATGAAACAATGCTAAAGTCAATTAAACACTTAATCTATGAAATAACGTAAAGATACAAGTACAAGAATAGGAGCCTTTGTTGCTAGGTTTGGGCCCTAACCCAAGATCTTCAACCTTTTGATTCAACTCAGTGATGGATCAAGGAAATTCTCATTCTCATTATCATATCAGAAAAGTTACATAACAATGTTTTGCCACAAAGCTTGAACTCGAAAATGCTTAGTGCTCTTACATAAAAAATACTGAATCCTAATGAGGCTCTAGGCCTCCTTATTTATACAACTGAAGTCTCCAACAACTTCCTTAAATATAGGGAGGCTTGGCTCCCAAACTCAAGATGAACTGGCTCTTAACTGTCACTAGCTCGACTGCCCATGATCTCCATGACTTGGCTGCTTGCAACTCCAAGCTAGTGTGATTTGATTGAGGAATATTAGAATGAGTGAGGATTTAATGAGGATGATCTATGTCCTATACTCTCTCCTCCTTGTCTCATTCAAGTTTTTGCCCTTAATTAGCTAAAATTGTCGTGATTTTCTCTCAAAAGCCTTCAATCAATTCACATTAGACCACTAGACATACATCTTACTTTTACTCATCTCATTAAGAAAAATATGATTAAAACATGTAAGGAATTATGAGAAGAGTTGATTTTACTAATCTTGGAGGTGTATTAAGGTCCATATAGTTAGCAAATGATGAGGCTCATCAAAATGTGCATCTAGTTTTGAGCAGTTGAAGAAATTTCCTACAAACGATCTAGTTATAAATATTATAGATCCAAATAAAGAGTTTGTGGTATGTATAGATGCTTATAAAAGAGGACTTGATGGAGTTCTAATATAGGAATGAAAGGTAGCATTCTATAAGTCAAGAAAATTAAATGGGCATGAGTAGAACTATGTGACATATGATCTTGAGTTGGTAGCTATCATTCATGCATTGAAGATGTGGAGACACTATCTTCTTGGCAAGAGGTTTATCCTGATGAGTGATCACAATGGGCTGAGATACTTGTTTGACCAACCTAATTTGAATGCTAGGAAAGCTAGGTGTTTGGATACACTCAATGAGTTTGACTTCAAGATCAGGTACATTGAGGGTATAGAGAACACGGTTGTAGATGATCTTAGCAGAAAAGTGCAGGTAAATCACATTACAACTATGAATTCATATGCGATAGACTTGGAGGGGCGGATCTTGTAGGCAGGAAAACATGATGACAGGTACCAAGAGCTTAAGCATAGGTTACAAAAATAGAGTACAAGTGATCGGGATGTTGATTATCATCTCACATCAAATGGTATGGTGAGATTTAGGGACAATATTTATGTGCCAAACAACAACGAGATCAAGAATCTTATCTTGAGGGAATTTCATTTTAAGCCATATTCAGGTCACCTGGGATATCAAAAGACATTGACAATTGTTAATATGTTCTATCACTAGATGAACTTGAAGAAATAGGTGGCTGAGTATGTTGCAAGATGTCTGGATTATCAACAGGTAAAAGTAAAGTGTAAGCATCTAGGTGGTTTATTGTAGCCAATTCTAATTCTAGAGCATGAATCAAAGGTCATTTCCATGGATTTCATTATAGGTTTTCCAAGTACATTGAAGCAGTATGATTCCATCATGGTTGTATTTGATAGATTGACTAAGGTATCTCATTTGATTGCAGTGAAGTCTACAAAATCAACTAGTGACATAGCTCAAATTTTCATCAAGGAGATAGTGAGGTTGCATGGTATTGCTAAGAATATTGTGTCAAACAGAGATGCCAAGTTCACTTCCAAGTTTTGGAAAGAGTTGTTTGTAAGTTTGAGGACAGAGTTAGCTTCTAGTACAAATTATCATCCACAAATAGATGGATAGACAAAGAGGGTCAATAGGGTTCTTGAGGACATGTTGAGAATGTATCTCATGCATCAACAATGGAAGCGGGAAGAGTATCTACCATTGGTATAGTTTGCTTACAATAATGGAAATCAAGAGTCATTGAGGATGATTCTGTTTGAGGCACTTTATGGGCAGAGTTGTAATACTCCTATCAGTTGGAGTGATGTAGTGAATAGGGTGTTGATTGAACCAGACATATGGAATAGGAAATTTGGGTTATCAAGAAGCATCTAAAGGCAACTCAACGCAGGTAGAAGAGTTATGCACATCAAAACAAGGTATTTAAGAATTTTTAGGTTGGGGAACTAGTGTACTTATGGATCAAGCCCAAGACGAGATCCTTGGGGATTGAATCATTTTCCAAGCTTCCACCTCAGTATTGCGAGCCTTTCGAGATCCTTGAGAGGATTGGACTAGTGGCCTACCTACTTGCACTTCCTTTGAAAATGAAAGTCCATGATGTTTTCCATGTGTCATTGCTTAAGAAGTATGTGAAAGATGTTGATCCTTCTTTGGTACTAGAAAATGCACTATTAACCTTAAAATTCACACTAACTAGACTGGAAATTTTGTTGTATCCTTTTGCTACTAGAAATTAAGAACTCCTTTCCTCCTCTGGAAAAGTAGAAACCCTTTGCGAATTTTACTAGAAATTCCCTCTGTGTGTGTTTTTCTCTTCCTCCTTCATTGATTTACAACTGCAAAAATCTTACTGCAAATCTTTTTCACTATATATACTCTATGAAATCACTGATCTTCTCAATGGAAACCCTCTCTGGCACTCCTACTAATTCTTTCTATATATATATGAGGAAAAATCAAACTTTTCCTTCACCTGAACTAGAAATCGATTTTTTTTCCGCCTCTTTGTAATTTGCACCTGTGACTTGGCCTACACAGATCTGGAACTGGTGCTTCAAATATCCCTTTGAAACTACATGATCTCGCTTCCTTCACCTCTGAGTCTCTGATATGATCTTCAAGGCTCTTATACCATGTGAAAATTCTACTGAATTGTGGTAACTAGATATTATTCTCCTAATTGAATAAAATTGATTTTTGTTATGTTAATTTGTTAACGCAAAATAGCCAAAAATTCACGTTGCAATTCTTCACCAATAAAAATATGTCTTGGAAATAAAAATATGGAACTGTTAAATAGATGAACACACAAAATAAAATGAACACTGGTTTTTTTGGACAAAAGTCCCTAGAAAAACCCTAAAGGGAAAATGGGTGCAGTAAATGAGGGTTTTATTATTATGCATAAATTTGAGAAAATAATTACATCTGGTTGCCCAACTGGAAAACATACAACAACATACTGGAAAAATATTTAGGAGAGGCTTTGTCTCCCTTTGTAATCACATTGGCCTCTCTCTAACCATTCACACCTTCTCCGGGCTATTCACACCTCTTCCTAGAATGCGCACTTGTGGCTCTAGATAAATTCACACAACCCATGGAACCCTTGCAAGTGATTCATATTACCTCTCCTTTCCTTTGGAAATGACTTTGTTTACCTCCGAGATACTAATCCGACCTCTAGAAAATGAAATGAAACTCTTCCAGCAACTCACACTGGGGTTTCTGTCTACCTCTTACTATGAAAGTCAACCTCCTTTGCAAAAAATTTGACCTCCTCTTTTCATGCCTCTTGGACATTGGAAAGCTAAGTAAAATCACCTCCAAATCTCTTCTCCTAAGTATTTTTTCTCCCTCCCTCTGATGCTCTTCCCTAGCTCAAACTACACCCTAAGTGAATACTTCGAACTGGGGAATTTGAACTACTCTGATCACAAACTATATCTTCTCCAATCCCTTCAACCTACTCTTCTAATCTCTTGTTGGAGATTCAACAACCAATATCTAATCATGATTTATGGCTCAAATAATCTTAGACTTCGTCAACTCACTTTTATGAAAGTCTTTTGAGAAAAATCGATTTCCTCAATTAATACTCATTAATTAATTGATTTTCCTAAGTTAGACAAATTTTTAATTATTGATCAATTAATTTAATTGGGGCGTTTCTAAGTGCTCAAAACCTTTTCTGGGTTTTGGAGATCTCGTGTTCCTTAGCCTCTATAACACCTTAGAGGCTATAACACCTCTCTGATGCTACCATATCCATAAAAAAATAACAAATATTCCTATCAATTTAGATGTACACTTTGGAATTAAATTGCAATTTTTTGTTTTTTTGTTTGTTTTTTTTTAATTTAAATTGTCAAAGTTTTCTCTCATCTTTCATAAGTTTTTAGCTGGTTGACTAAAATTATTGACAATTATTGCGAATTACCAAGAACATAATTAAAACTAGGGTTAACCCTCATAAACCATGGCCATTCCTAACTATAACTGACCTTAATTGATGGTGATCATAGTTGAAAATGGTTGATCATACATATTGATCATGTTTCTCTATTCATTATGTATTTCTCCATGTAAAACACTATGTAATTGTGTATTGTACTTAACAATTTGTAATTCAAATCTATGTGAATGTGACATCTATTTAGTTGTATATGCACATAATGTAAATGTCATTTAAACAAGTCCTACCAAAATTACTGCTCTGTAATTGAATTACAAGATTTTGTTTATTTTTAGAAAATATAAATTGTCAAGCTTTGTCTTATAAATATGAATACAATTATGCTTTGTAAATAGAATAAATGTTTACATAATACTTAAGAAATTTCTATATTGAACATAATATGAATATCAATTCAGATATATATAAATATGACATTGATTTCAGATGTGTGTGCACGTAACATAAATGAGATTTAAACAAGATCTACCAAGTTTTCTACTTTGCAATTCAATTACAAGTTTTTATTCTTTTAGAAAATGTAAATTGTTAAAGTTTTTTTCTCATATTTCATATTTTTTTAGCTGGTTGACAAACCATGGCCATGGTTTTTTTTTTGGGTGTGGTTCACAGACACCTTTGGTCAGTGGGTGGCGCTATGTCCATGGGAAAATCTAGGGCTGACACCCCTCGGCCTGTAACAAGACCTAACCCTAAGAGCTTTCGGGAATTGACCTTGTGACCTCCCAAATGGTGAGGCCCCAACTTGACCGATTGACTAACTCTTGGGGCTACCATGGCCATGGTTAATTACAACTAACCTAAATTTACTGTGACCATAGTTGACTATGGTTGATCATACATACTGACGATGTTTCTCTATTCATTATATATTTCTTCATGTCAAATTCCATAACAAATTGGTTAATACTATGCAATTGTGCATTGTACTAAAAAAATTGTAATTCAGATCTATATGAATGCGACATCTATTTAGTTGTATATGCACATAATGTAAATGTCATTTGAGCAAGTCGTACCAAAATTACAACATCATAATTGAATTACAAGTTTTTTTTTTTGAAAATATAAATTGTCAATCTTTGTCATATAAATATGAATACAATTCTGTTTCGTAAAATAATTTTATAGAATAATCATTTTTTGTTAGCTTACATTTATGAAAAATATATATTAATATTTTCCCTTCTATATTAATATCAACCTAAATATTTCACATTATATTTTATATGTATGATGCTAACAATTTTTGTAACAACATAATCCTTAATTTCAATGGCAGGGACAGTGCCACCCTACAACACTTATCACCAAAGTGATGCCTACATTTGACAACAACGAAAAACATGATGCATTGCTCCTTTTTAACCATGCTATTTATAGCTTTGGTGTGCCTGAAGCCATTGTTACATACCATGGCAAACATATTTGAAATTACATGATGTTTGAACTTACTACCAAGTTGGGCCTTCAGCATGATAGCTCAACTCCCTATTACCCACAAGCTAATGAGCAAGTAGAAGCCATTAATAAGGTTTTCAAAATGATGCTCCAATGCATGGTAGGGATTCATAAGATAAATTTTCATACCATTAGTTTTTCCTCTTTGTGGGCATACCAGACATCTATTCGAACAATGACTAGATTCACACCCTTTCATTTGGTGTATGGTCTAGAAGAAATTCTCCCGATTGAATGTGAAATTCCATCCTTAAAGATTGCCATTGAGATTCTTCCCACAAATTCCACAGAAGAACAATGTTTTTTGCACCTAACTCGCCTAGATGAGACTCGAATCGATGTCGCAATGGCCAATGAGGCTCACAAAAAATGTGTCAAAGCACAATTTGACCAGAATGTTAAACTTTGTGCCTTCTCGAAAGGTGACCTAGTCCTTTTATATGAGAAAATGATAAATTAGGAGATGGGAAGCTCGAAACATTATGGTTGGGTCCATATATAGTCAAACATGTACCAGAAAAAGGGGCCTATGAACTGATTGACTTTGATGGAATTCCCTTGGCGCAACCTTGAAATGGGTTATGCCTAAAAAATTAGTATGCTTATATTTCTTCTACATAGTCATTATGTACATATTGTATAGGTTTGCTAGTGTTTTTACAGTGTGGTTTTCTAGAAGTTGTCTATCGCCTCTCCTTATCTTGAATTTCATTTGATTTGCAGTTTCGTTGTTCCCTCAACTATATGTTGGTTATGTTGTTGGCGCTAGTCGTAGTGCTTAGAACCTTTCCTTTGCGACATGGGAAATCTATGCTCATGATGAAGAGTTAGTGAGTCTATAAGAAATTTATATTGGTCACTCAAATAATAACATTGCTGAGTATAATGCAGTGATCAAATTATTATTTGACTCTATTTCATGTGGAATTCATCATTTAATAGTTAGGACCGATTCAAAACTTGTGGTACAAAATTTAAGAAACATCTATTTAGTATGAAGTCCAACTTTATTATGCATCTTTTGAAGAGTTTTCCTCTTAGAAAGAAATTTTGATGACATCCAAAATCAACATATTCCTAGGAGTCTTAATACATTAACATATGAATTATCCAATTATGTATTAGACAAACAATTGCAACATATGTAAATAACAAACCATCATCATACATTGTGCAAGAGAGTAGAATAAAAGTAGAAGACATCGATAGACAAAAAAATGTATATAGTCTTTGGTTTTACAAAAAGTGTGCCTGAGACACGTATGTCCACGAAACCTATAATATCAAAATACATGTAGACAAAATATGGCTTAAAAGCCTCCTAGGTGACAATCCCTGATATTTTCAGGATAACACACAATCACGTGGGCAATCTTGCAGAGAAAATGACATATATGCTTTAGCACTCCTATGGTGTATCATTGCAGATAGATAGGGACTTCATTAATCCATATGTCTGACACATTGTGGGTCAAACCCTTGATATGGTGCTCAAACTCGGTGAGTATCTTCTCAGTGTTGGGATCAACCATCTCCTCCTCTGCCCCTGCAACCTCAACTTGTACAAGATGTGGATGTGATCATCGATGAATAGGAGACATGCTTACTAGTCACATAGGTCCAATATATGCATGTAAAACTGATAGTTAGTCTCTAATAGACTTAAAATAAAAATAAAAAATTAAACCCAAAAAAATAAAAAAAATATTCAAAATGACATTGTTTTACCTACATCATTTCATTGCTCACCTTCATGTAAAACGAGCTTTGGACCTCCATGGAAATTTGCTCTAGCATATGGGTAGTTCTTAATCATAATTAGTTTCTCCCACAGCCAATCAAAGAAGATAGGAGTGAATGTCATCATGGGTGCTCCTCTATGCCTGACCATCAAATCTACCCATTACCTCATACGAGGCTCTCTAGGTCCAAGAAGTTCATGGGTTATCCGCTGAGGTCATATAAATGACACTCTTTATACAACAAATGATACCATATTTAAAGTTGTTCAATCGTCCGGTCTGTTCTCTATTGAGTTGTTCCTTCAAATTGACTAGAACCCCTTCACACTAGTTGAATACTGTAGGCTCCAAGCATTCCAAGGCATACTGCATTTGGGTCTTGGTAGCTAAATGTAAAGTAGCACTACTAGCCAACTTAGCAATAGTCAAAAGGATTGTCCTGAGAGGAAATCGTACAACATCCTTTATCTCAATTTTCCCATTCGTGGTTATTTTAGCACGAGGTAAACAATGAACATCAATATAATCCTTCACTGTCTCCCTAACTCTCCTGAATCCAGACAATGAAATGGGAGCTCCTCTCCGTGACAACCCTGTGAAGAAGTAGATGTCCTTGACGTCTACTATGACAATATGTAATCCAAACCTGAAGTATTGTCCCAACTTGTCCCAACATATTACCAAATACCCCAGTAATTCTAATTGGTCCCTCATGCCCGAAATCATAAAAAACTTGAGAATCCTACAATTTCTCAAAGATTGAACTGTTGTTGGTTCATTTGTGGAAACCGTGTATTAAGCCTTATGCTCTCTTTCTCTCTAAGAAAAATCCATTTTCTCTTTGGTAGAATACCTACAAATAACACAATAATTGGAAAATTTTGGGGAGAAAAACCAACTCAAATTCAAATTTTTGAAAACCCTGTCCACCCATCAAACAATCTATTCTTGGATAGAATGGCCCATCACACCCACCCTCACTGGTAAGTGCACTGGGTCACCTTTATCAGTGCTAATTTCATTAACTCATCGCACCTCCTGATATAGGAAGAACAAGGTGGGCCGAGGGTGACTTTTTAAACCTAAAAACTCAAAATTTTTCCAAACAAATGCATGAAATGAGAAATGGAAACTGTAGAAATGAATATAAAATATAGATATCTTACTTTGAATTGAAGGTAGTCCAAATGGTCCACCGAATTGGTCGCAATCAATTGTTGAATATTAAAGGTAAAAACAATGAGTATAATTTTATTGTTTTTTCAGCCTTGTTAAATATACAAGAAAGGAACCCCCTAGAGTCCTCTCTGAGCTCTTTTCAGACTCCCAAAACATGAAAATATTGTTAGCACTTGGATTTTAGAACTCATTAAATTAAATGAAAATACATTTACCCAGTGTAGGTTTTAACCCTGTACAAAAAATACCTGCATACGTATTCTAAAACACAGAAAATAAACAATGTGAGAGCATAACACATAAAACACATATACACAGAGATTTTCCCTTGGATCCCAAAACCGGGACTACCAACTTGATTTTTCATTATGTTCCTTTCAATGTTATAATACATATTTATACATGCCGAAGCATCCAATACCATGGACCGAAAACCATTGCGTCCAATACCATGGAGCGAAAACCATCGCGTCCAAATACCATGGACCGAAAAACATCGTGTCCAAAAAACATGTGCGAAAATCATGCACAAAACCATATGTGGGTCCGCCCAACCTAACATAGGGTCCAAAACCAAAATTTTCTGGCGCGCTGTCCCGGACCCTATAAAGTGGGGTTATGGGTACACCTCAAACCCCTTGTGACCCCCCCCCTCGCTACACAATCGGTGCAACGAAGGGGGTGCTCCACCCCCCCTCTAACCCCCAGTTAACTATGTGGG